>OY728141.1:1696106209-1697356209 GCA_963277665.1 Viscum album | reverse complement strand
TGGGCCGCAGAATCTGTCCCAGAATTGTATCTCTAACTTGGGCCGCCTCAATGACCACCATAAAGGCCTAATTAGCATTGGATCATGAAGAGTGATTTGTTCCTATACATTTCTTATAGCATCCCACGAAATTTAGGATTAATTGGGCCTGTATGTTGGGCCCAACAGTCTCATCAGTGGGCTGGTGTCCAATCTGCCTTCTCTAGAATTGCTTCCTTTCATTGCCAAATATCTCCATCACCCTCCATGAATTCTCCATTGATCTCTGAATGAAACATGTTCATATTGGAGTGTAGATCAATTATCAAATTAAAATATATATAATCAGATGAATCATTTGGTACTTTAAATGATGTTAAAAAATGTACCACATAATAGTGCATTTTAAGAGGGTATTACAATCATAATGTGAAATGATGTTCAAAGTGTAAAATGCACTAAAATGGTGTTTATGAATAATAAAGAAAATGAATATTATATATATTACCAATGAATATTAGCCTCATTTAGTGGCTAATCACACCCCCCAACTTGAGTTTTTCTAGTCCCGAGCAAAATATATCCCAACAAAGTGAAATTCGAATTCCCTTTTCCAAAAACATTTTAATACACAATGATCACCAAAAAAACCTTATACCAAACAATCATGAAACCCATAAAAATATTTTAATACAAGATAGTTTTATAAGCAAATCCCAATCCCAAGCCCATTCCTTTTTTCAAATTCATTTCCATATTTCATCCAATATCAATTAAGTATGAGGATGTGTTGTGTATCACAATAGACATGGGGGTTCATATTTATTCAAGGGGGAAATTACGGAAGCGCTAGGTGGAATCACATTTCAATATTAAGATGAGTATTCATTTTTTTTGTATAGTATTTTTTTTTGTTTTTTTGCAATTTTGCCATGGTAATTGAAATTGCACTCAAAAGAGTCAACCCCTGTAGCGAGACTTTGCCGATGACTCCCAGGCTCAAAGACCTTAGGGCACCAAGTGAAACCCACATACTCGGGCATCATCTCAAGTTAACTCAGTCAAAAAAAAATTCAAATTACCAAAAATAGAGATAAAATTACCAACTTTGGGCCAGACAACAATGGAGTCATGATCCCTAAGTGTCGAAAGCCACGCATTAGGTCATTTCATTGCTCTACGTGCAGATTTTTTTTGAATACTCATATTAAACTAAAATGATCACCAAACCTATGCTATTTATTTAGGGGACCCCATGAACTCAAACTAATACCCCACTATCCAAGGGACGTGCATTGTGATCTTTTTTTATTTGGATGAAAATATAAACGATGAAATATTACATTGGACAACCACACTTTCCAAAATCAATGCTCATGAAATTATACAAGGATTAAAATCAGAATCAAGGTATGCTAAATTATTTGATATTCAGTTTCAAAGTGTGCAATGTGTATTACCATGTTCAAAGTTAAAGGAATTTTTCCTTCCATTTACACAATTTTTTTTTCAAATCATTCATTTTTTTTACACGAAATCATTTTTTTATTTTATCTCCTCCCCAACTTAAAATAACACTGTCCCCAGTGTTTAAAGAAAAGAAAATTTAGAAGGGGGTAGAGGTAGAGAATGAAAGTTCAAAAAGGAAATTGAAAATGAGGGTCATGGAATGAAGTCACCTGGTGGTTGAAGTTTGAAGTTCTTGCTACTCCAATTTAGTCCTTTGATATCCATGTTGCTTGCAGAGTTCCCTAGTGGAAAAATGAAAACAAACAAACAAAACAAAAGAGTATATATATATATATATAAGTAAAATATAAGTATATATATATAATAAAATAAACTGATGATACATTGTCTTCTTTTTAAATTTCTGGGTAAGGTATTACTCAAGGATCACACCACGTGACACAGATGAATATGGTGCTCCCCTTTCATACCCATCCATACTCATAATAGAAGAACAGGTCAAAAGTATATATTTTTTTTAAATATAAAAATGATTAATTAAAATATAAATTTTATTAAAACAAAAAAATGATAGGAAACTTGAAAACCATGGGTTGCCTCCCATGCAACGCTTTTTTTAACGTTGTTAGCTGGACTTGAACCCCCCAAATTATCCAATACCAACTTTCAATATTTTAAGGACCACATGTTTCACCACTTCTACTAGGTTGAGATTCATTCTATTTTTAGAATTTTTTTTCATACACAAACCTATGTTCTAAAATGAGTGGTAAAATCAAAGGAATATCAAAAATGGTTGATCCAGTTTCCTCTGTGGTCTTTCCTAAGACATTAATGATCATTCCAACCTTTTTGGTTTCAAGAGAAGAATGAATTCCAATTGAAAGGTCATGATTATACCATATGAGTGGATTCTTTAGAGGGGAGGGAAGGACAATAATTTTGAGCTCAGGTTGGATAGGACATTTAGGCACAAGTTGATATTTTGAATCCAACTCGGTTTCATTTTCCAAAATTCTCAACAAAATTGGTTGATTTTTAATAGAAGATTCAACCAACAAATTAGAAAGAAAAGTTTTAGGAATGGGTATGGACTCAAAGTTTGTGATTTCTCTTAATGGTTCAGTGATTTGTGTTTTTGAAAAATCATCAATGGAGTTATACTTAGGAGACTCAATCCGTGATGTCAAATTATCCTCTTTTGAATCCAAAAAGTTAATTTCCTCTTGATTTAAAGACCCTTCAAAAATTCCTTGATCCTCTTCATCAATCCCAAATCCAAAGGTTGGTTCTTCAATAAATTCATGAGAGGTTTTTGGGAAACTAGAAACTTCACATAAGGTTATGGAAGGGACTGTTTGTGTAGGGATGGTTTCCTCATAATTTTTAATTCTTTTCAATTCTAAACTCAATGATGAAACCTCAAAATTCATTATTTCCATTTGTTGACACAATTTTTCAAGTAACAGTTGTGGATCATGATGGGTAAGGGGTTGAGAAATATGGTCTATTTCAGGTGGATAATTAAGTTGTTGGAATTGCACAGGAGGGTGTTCATATTGGCTTTGTGGTGATTGAAAATTATTATATGTTGGGATGTTTTGTGGATCATAGGGGTAAAAACAATGTGGTTCGTTAGGTTGTTGATGATCCCACATGTAGAAATTAGGATGGTCATTGTACATCACACATGGGGTTGGGTGATCAAAGTGGGGATAGGTTTCCCATGTTTGGACTTGTTCAAAATTGACTTCCATAGGAGTGAAGGGTGAGAAAAGAGAATAGGGATGAAGAAAAAGAATGATAATGTCAAATATAACTTACTTAGGTCCCCGGAAATGGCGCCAAAATTTGATTCTCACTCAAATTTACCCAAGAGAAGAAGGTAAGACGATCCTTGTAGTTTAGCTTGGGTTATTGAATCCACAGAGACCTAAGAAGAAACCTATAGACACGTACATTCTATGGACTATTTTTGGCTATGAAGTGGACAACTTGGATTGATTTTTGATGGGTTTGAAATATATCTAATAAATTTAAGTGAATTCAATTTAAAATAATGAGTTGATCCTAGGTTATCGCTCGGGGTGGATTGGACGTATTTCATTTTTAATGATTTCAATTTCTTATATTTGAGATGGGTTCATTTAAGGAGATAAAAAAACATCATCACTTACTGGTTTAATGCCTACAACCTTTAATACTAATCACCTATACATTTTAAGGATCAAAGTTTTGATCACTTCAAGGTAAAGGTTTGTATTAGCACTTGAAGTGTGTGGCCTTAAATTCAACAAGGACGATGGAGTTTAAAAACCATCAAATAAAAATTTCAATTAAAGAAGTGATTATACATTAATGAGGTGATAAATAACATCCAATCCAGACCCTTTCTACTCCATTTGATCAACCCATAAGTGGGTTATCCCTCCATTGATCCCATGTCTTCAACGGAAGCGGGAAATAGACTTACAAGGGTGGAATTGAAGAAGTAAAAAAAAAAAAAGATCACTCCTCCGTTGTGTGATAAATATCACAAGGTTTGGTATGAGAAAGTTTACAACTTGAACCAACGGTATCAAAGTGATAAGAATAAGAACAGAATAATAAGAGAAAAAGAACTTTTATTAAGAAACTAAGGTGAATTAAACAACTTATATGAGAAAGAAATGCGATTACAAAGACAAAGCGGCAACATAACACTACAATGAAACCAAGCACCAAATATCCCAAAACTCCTTCACCAACACTACCTTAAATAGGAATTTTGGGAGCCTTGGGTCGAGCCTCCAACAGTACAAAGCATCTCAATTAATTTTGGTAGGCCATAGGTGGTGGAAATCTTGTGGAATTTGAACTTTTCCACATTTGACCCGAGGTGGCAGCCAGCTTTCCTTCACCGAACAGACGCGTCTAGAAGACCATCTAGACTGCAGAATCAGAGTGGTTAATAGAAGAAGAAAATGGAGTTCCGGATGTCTTATAACCTCATGTAAAATTTTGGCCCATTTGGAGTTGTATATTCCGAGATATGATCAAATTAGTGGGCTGTTTTTATGGGCCGCAGAATCTGGCTCAGAATTGTATCTCTAACTTGGGCCGCCTCAATGACCACCATAGAGGCCAAATTAGCATTGGATCATGAAAAGTGATTTGTTCCTATATATGTATTCTATAATCCCACGAAATTTGGGATTAATTGGGCCTGTATGTTGGGCCCAACAGTCTCATAAGTGGGCTGGTGTCCAATCTGCCTTCTCTAGAATTGCTTCCTTTCGTTGCCAAATATCTCCATCACCCTCCATGAATTCTCCATTGATCCCTGAATGAAACATGTTCATATTGGAGTGTATATCAATTATCAAATTAAAATACGTATAATCATATGAATAATTTGGTACTTTAAATGATGTTCAAAAATGTACCACATAATAGTGCATTTTAAGAAGGTATTACAATCATAATGTGAAATGATGTTCAAAGTGTAAAATGCACTAAAATGGTGTTTATGAATAATAAAGAACATGAATATTATATATATTACCAATGAATATTAGTGTCATTTAGTGGCTAATAACACCCCCCAACTTGAGTTTTGCTAGTCCCGAGCAAAATATATCTCAACAAAGTGAAATTCGAATTCCCTTTTCCAAAAACATTTTAATACACAATGATCACCAAAAAAACCTTATACCAAACAACCACGAAACCCATCAAAATATTTTAATACAAAATAGTTTCATAAGCAGATCCCAATCCCAAGCCCATTCCTTTTTTCAAATTCATTGCCATATTTCATCCAATATCAATTAAGTATGAGGATGTGTTGTGTATCACAATAGACATGGGGGTTCATCTTTTTTCAAGGGGGAAATTACAAAAGTGCTAGGTGGAATCACATTTCAATATTAAGATGAGTATTAATTTTTTTTGTATAGTATTTTTTTTTGTTTTTTTGCAATTTTTCCATGGTAATTGAAATTGCACTCAAAAGAGTCAACCCCTGTAACGAGACTTTGCCGATGACTCCCAGGCTCAAAGACCATAGGGCACCAAGTGAAACCAACATACTTGGGCATCATCTTAAGTTAACTCAGTCAAAAACAAATTCAAATTACCAAAAATAGAGATAAAATTACTAACTTTGGGCCAGACAACTATGGAGTCGTGATCCCCAAGTGCCGAAAGTCACGCATTAGGTCATTTCATTGCTCTACGCGCAATTTTTTTTTACATACTCATATTAAACTAAAATGATCACCAAACCTATGCTATTTATTTAGGGGACCCCATGAACTCAAACTAATACCCCACTATCCAAGGGACGTGCATTGTGATCTTTTTTTATTTGGATGAAAATATAAACGATGAAATATCACATTGGACAGACACACTTTCCAAAATCAATGCTCATGAAATTATACAAGGATTAAAATCAGAATCAAGGTATGCTAAATTATTTGATATTCAGTTTCAAAGTGTGCAATGTGTATTACCATGTTCAAAGTTAAAGGAATTTTTCCTTCCATTTACACAATTTTTTTTCAAATCATTCATTGTTTTTGACACGAAATCATTTTTTTATTTTATCTCCCCCCAGCTTAAAATAACACTATCCCAAGTGTTTAAAGAAAAGAAAATTTAGAAGGGGGTATAGGTAGAGAATGAAAGTTCAAAAAGGAAATTGAAAATTAGGGTCATGGAATGAAGTCACCTGGTGGTTGAAGTTTGAAGTTCTTGCTACTCCAATTTAGTCCTTTGATATCCATGTCGCTTGCAGAGTTCCCTAGTGGAAAAATGAAAACAAACAAACAAAACAAAATAGTATATATATATATATATATAAGTAAAATATAAGTATATATATATATAATAAAATAAACTGATGATACATTGTCTTCTTTTTAAATTTTGGGTAAGGTATTACTCAAGGATCACACCACGTGACACAGATGAATATGGTGCTCCCCTTTCATACCCATACATAATCATAATAGAAGAATAGGTCAAAATTCTATATTTTTTTTTAAATATAAAAATGATTAATTAAAATATAAATTTTATTAAAACAACAAAATGATAGGAAACTTGAAAACCATGGGTTGCCTCCCATGAAGCGCTTTTTTTAACGTCGTTAGCTCGACTTGAACCCCCCAACTTATCCAATACCAACTTTCAATATTTTAAGGACCACATGTTTCACCACTTCTACTAGGTTGAGATTCATTCTATTTTTATAATTTTTTTTTTCATACACAAACCTATGTTCTAAAATGAGTGGTAAAATCAAAGGAATATCAGAAATGGTTGATCCAGTTTCCTCTGTGGTCTTTACTAAGACATTAATGATCATTCCAACCTTTTTGGTTTCAAGAGAAGAATGAATTCCAATTGAAAGGTCATGATTATACCATATGAGTGGATTCTTTAGAGGGGAGGGAAGGACAATAATTTTAAGATCAGATTGGATAGGACATTTAGGCACAAGTTGATATTTTGAATCCAAATCGGTTTCATTTTCCAAAATTCTCAACAAAATTGGTTCATTTTTAATAGAAGATTCAACCAAAAAATTAGAAAGAACAGTTTTAGGAATGGGTATGGACTCAAAGTTTGTGATTTATCTTAATGGTTCAGTGATTTGTGTTTTTGAAAAATCATCAATGGAGTTATACTTAGGAGACTCAAGCCATGATGTCAAATTATCCTCTTTTGAATCCAAAAAGTTAATTTCCTATTGATTTAAAACCCTTAAAAAATTCCTTGATCCTCTTCATCAATCCCAAATCCAAAGGTTGGTTCTTTAATAAATTCATGAGAGGTTTTTGGGAAACTAGACACTTCACATAAGGTTATGGAAGGGACAGTTTGTGTAGGGATGGTTTCGTCACAATTTTTAATGCTTTGCAGTTCTAACCTCAATGATGAAACCTCAAAATTCATTATTTCCATTTGTTGACACAATTTTTCAAGTAACGGTTGTGGATCATGATGGGTAATGGGTTGAGAAATATGGTCTATTTCAGGTGGATAATTAAGTTGTTGGAATTGCACAGGAGGGTGTTCATATTGGCTTTGTGGTGATTGAAACTCATTATAAGTTGGGATGTTTTGTGGATCATAGGGGTAAAAACAATGTGGTTCATTAGGTTGTTGATGATCCCACATGTAGAAATTAGTATGGTCATTGTACATCACACATGGGGTTGGGTGATCAAAGTGGGGATAGGTTTCCCATGTTTGGACTTGTTCAAAATTGACTTCTATGGGAGTGAGGGGTGAGAAAAGAGAATAGGGATGAAGAAAAAGAATGATAATGTCAAAGATAACTTACTTAGGTCCCCGTAAATGGCGCCAAAATTTGATTCTCGCTCAAATTTACCCAAGAGAATAAGGTAAGACGGTCCTTGTAGTTTAGCTTGGGTTATCGAATCCACAGAGACCTAAGAAGAAACCTATAGACACGTACATTCTATGGACTATTTTTGGATATGAAGTGGCCAACTTGGATTTATTTTGTATGGGTTTGAAATATATCTAATATATTTAAGTGAATTCAATTTAAAATAATGAGTTGATCCTAGGTTATCGCTCGGGGTGGATTGGACGTATTTCTTTTTTAATGATTTCAATTTCTTATATTTGAGATGGGTTCATTTAAGGAGATAAAAAAACATCATCACTTACTGGTTTAATGCCTACAACCTTTAATACTAATCACCTATACACTTGAAGGATCAAAGTTTTGATCACTTCAAGGTAAAAGTTCGTATTAGCACTTGAAGTGTGTGGCCTTAAATTCAACAAGGACGATGGAGTTTAAAAACCATCAAATAAAAATCTCAATTAAAGAAGTTATTATACATTAATGAGGTGATAAATAAAATACAATACATCCCCTTGATACTCCCTTGGATCAAACCATAAGTGGGTTATCCCTCCATTGATCCCATGTCTTCAATGGAAGCGGGAAGTAGACTTACAAGGGTGGAATTGAAGAAGTAAAAAAAAAAGATCACTCCTCCGTTGTGTGATAAATATCACAAGGTTTGGTATGAGAAAGTTCACACCTTGAACCAACGGTATCAAAGTGATAAGTATAAGAACAGAATAATAAGAGAAGAAGAACTTTTATTAAGAAACTAAGGTGAATTAAACAACTTATATGAGAAAGTAATTCGGTTACAAACACAAAGCGGCATCATAACACTACAATGAAACCAAGCACCAAAGATCCCCAAACTCTTTCACCACCACTACCTTAAATAGGAATTTTGGGAGCCTTGGGTAAAGCCTCCAATAGTACAAAGCATCTCAATTAATTTTGGTAGGCCATAGGTGGTGGAAAGCTTGTGGAATTTGAACTTTTCCACATTTGACCCGAGGTGGCAGCCAACTTTCCTTCACCGAACAGACGCGTCTGTAAGACCTTATAGATGGAATAATCAGAGTGGGACATAGAAGAAGAAAATTTATATCAGGATATCTTCTAACCGAATGTAAAATTGGGGCCCATATGGAGTTTTAGATTCCGATATATGATCAAATTAGTGGGCTATTTTTCTGGGCCGCAGAATCTGGCCCAGAATTGTATCTCTAACTTGGGCCACCTCAATGACCACCATAAAGGCCTAATTAGCATTGAATCATGAAGAGGGATTTGTTCCTATACATGTATTATAGCTTCCCACGAAATTTGGGATTAATTGGGCCTGTATGTGGGTCCCAACAGTCTCATCAGTGGGCTGGTGTCCAATCTGCCTTCTCTAGAATTGCTTCCTTTCATTGCCAAATATCTCCATCACCCTCCATGAATTCTCCATTGATCCCTGAATGAAACATGTTCATATTGGAGTGTAGATAAATTATCAAATTAAAATATGTATAATCAGATGAATCATTTGGTACTTTAAATGATGTTAAAAAATGTACCACATAATAGTGCATTTTAAGAAGGTATTACAATCATAATGTGAAATGATGTTCAAAGTGTAAAATGCACTAAAATGGTGTTTATGAATAATAAAGAAAATGAATATTATATATATTACCAATGAATATTAGCCTCATTTAGTGGCTAATCAATACCTGAAAAAGTGGTAATTGTTTTATGACTTATTTCAAAGTTATTTTCTTCTTATACTTCCTCTTTATATGTTATTTACATATCAAAATAATAACTCTAGTATCATACATATATTTAGATGTTATTATAATCACAGTAAAATCATATTCCTCATTTTATCCATCATACTAATAACAATATCATCATGCGTGCATACGTACGACTTACCGTCTCTACGTTGTGGTGTAATTTTTTATTCAACCCTATATTAATTAGAGGGGTGCAATGATGATTATAATGGATATAAATAATGAATATAACATTATAATGATTCTTTATAATTAATATATCATCCAATTACATACCATTTAACCATCATGTGAATGATACTGTCGCTCGTGCGTACATACGACATACCATCTCCACGACACGATAAGATTCATTCTCCACGTTAACCATTCAAGAATGATTATAAAATTTATATGATGAGAAAAAATGACAATTACAAACTTAATTTCATTATTTATATGAATAAAATACATCATATTCATAATAAACATGACTTATATGATGAAACATGAATGGGGAAATGAAGTAGTTAGCACCCTAAACGATGGTAATACTAAAATATTATTAACAAAAGGATATAAGAGGATCATATATGATATCATAAATATGGATATGTCCCTGGTATAATTTAATAACATTATTTAACCATTATACATGAGGTTAATTCACCCTTGACTAAAGGAAAGTACAAGGTATGGGTTAATTTCACAATCTCTTTATTATCCAATATTGTTTATACGTAAGTATATAATGAGACATCTTTATCATCCATGTACATGTTTCTTAAAATGTATTTCAAAATATTATAAATAGTTGTTTAATATCATTTTACCCATGTTTTACTTTTTATAAATTTTTTTGAAAGGAACCTTTTCATTGTTTTACAAATGAGGTACTTTATGACTTTTTTGAAAAATTAAGGAAAGAATGTTTTTTAACTTATACGACATGAGTGGCTATTTTCTGATCTTATAATGTCTTAAAATTTTGAATCTTTTCTTACAATATTAAAAATTTATTTTCATAAGAAATTTTTTCTTTTATAACTATGCATCTTTTAAATAATTTCAAAGTAAAAAGGGATATTTCTTTTAAAGGGTTTTAGTGAATTTATTATATTATTTTCATTTATTTCAACATCCTTTGTTGGATTTTATGCTTGATTGAGGTTGATTTATTATGATACAACATTATATATTTTATTTAAGGGTCTATGATATATTTGACTGTGGATTTTCTATTCTGATACCATTCATAGTTTATGGTTAATGTATTAACATTTAGTATGCTAGTTTTAATATGAATATTTATATTGGTAATGTTTCCACCTTTTCATATGAGGAATGCATTGGAGTTAGTAAGTGACAAGTTGGGGACCTCTTAATGAAAGCGTTATGGGTTGGAAACCATTTAATGAAATCCCCATGATGCATCGATAGTTCTCATGTGACAAATTATTTTGTGTTTTGACTAATGTCTTACCCACATAAGTATGGTCTTGGCATGATGCCTTAACAAAGTGGTTATGATGTCTGGTATTATGCATTACTTCATTATGATATTAGTTATTGATATTACATGTGATTATTCTACTAGTAGAATATCTATGTGAATTTTTAAATGGTATTATTTGATTTATTCTTTCAAAATTATGCTAAAGATTATGTTTAAAAGACTTGTGTTTTAGTTTTATACCTTTCCTTAAAAGTTTACACTTATTTATGATAGGTTCTGCTATATTGTTTATCCTTACTGATCATATGAGCTGACCCCTTTCTTATGTTTTATTTTTCCCTAGGATGAACAGAAGTATATTATGATTGACCAGTAGGGATAGTCTAAGGGATATTCGAGTTTTCAAAGGGTATTATATGTTGTTTTTCATTTCAATATGTAATGTAAAAATTATGTTTGTATCTAGTTTTTTTAAGGATACTAAACTGATCAGTCCTTCGGGATTTAATTTCTTGTGATCATGCCAATGTAATAAAATAATTCACTAACTCTGGGTAACTAGGGTCATGGTGTTACAAGTAATACTCCCAAAGGTCTATGTATATATTAATACTATCAGGATGAACTAAAAACTGAGAACTATGAGCTATACTTAATAACTTTTTCTTCAATTGTGAATCAAAAGGAACACATAATCTGTTTCATTATCTTAAAACAAAATCTTTATCAATGTTAAATTTTGGAAACTTATCTCTTTTAATCAATTCTACCTTTTTCTATAACTCACAATCTTCCTTCTATGCTTGCTTAATTCTGTCTGATAGAGACGATTTCACTAATACCTAAAACAAAATAGAGTAATTTCAAACACCAACAACTTCCATATTAAAATTCTTCCAATAATTAATCAAGGGGTCTTATTCTAAACATAACATGGTTAATGATGCATGATGTTTTTGACTCAAGATATAAGCAACTTATTTTACTTTTCTAGGATGGTAATTGATTGTGCAATCATAATCCTTTATCAGTTCAAGCCATCCTATCCGCCTCATGTTTAATTCCTTCTGAGTGAATATATACATCAGACTTTTATGATTAGTATATATTTTACATTTGGATCCATATAAATTATGTATCCAAATTTTCAAAGTGAAAACAAGATATTCTAATTACAAATCATGTGTGGGATAATTTAAATCATGAGGTTTCAAATGTCTTGAATTATAAGAAATTACTTGATCATTCTGCATCAGAACACAACAAAGTCCCTTCAATGAAGCATCACTATAGATGACAAATTCACTATTTTTGAGGGTAGGGCCAAAACTGGATCATTAACTAATCTCTTCTTCTGTTCCTGAAAACAAAAATCACATTCTTTTGTCCAAATAAATTTAACCCCTTTTTGTGTTAACTTAGTTAGTGGGCAAGATAACCATGCAAAGTTTTTAAAAAACCATCAATAATAACATAATAATCCAAGAAAACTATGAATATCTATAACATTTTTAGGTATTGGCCATTAATTTAAAACTTTTTTTGGAAGGATAAAATGTCATCCTTATTTACAATGTGCCCAAGAAAAGAAATCTATTGTAACCAAAAATCACATTTACTAAATTTTCTATATAACTTATTTTCTTTGAGAGTTTGAAAGACAATCCTTAAATATTTTTTCAGGATCCTCATAAATTTTTGAAAAGACCAAAATATCATAAAAACAACAACAACAAACTTATCCAAATATTCACAGAATATTCTATTCATAAGATCTATGAATAAAACATGGGAATTTTTCCAACCAAATAGAATAACCACAAACTCATAATACCCATATTTAGAATGAAATTCTATTTTTGGGATGTCATCCTCCTTCACCTTCATCTGATGGTCCAAGATCTCAAGTCAATCTTGGAAAAATACTGAGCTCCCTGGAGCTGATCAAACAAGTCATCGATATGAGGAAAATGATACTTATTCTTAATAGTAATGTTATTCAGAGCTCTATAATCAATGAAAAGTTTCATGGAACTATATTTATTTTTAATAAAAAATAGGAGAACCCCATGGTGAAGTGTTAGGATGAATGAAGTATTTATCCAACAACTTCCACAACTGATTTTTCAATTCAAGAAGTTCTACTTGAGCCATTTAATAAGGGTTTTTGAAATTGGATTAGCATCAGGAACTAATTCAGTAGTAAATTTAACTTCTTGATCAGGTATAATACTAAGTAACTCATCAAAAAAAAAAAATCAAGGTATTCATTTACCACTGACACGTCATTAATCTGAACAGTTCTCTTGAATTCAATAATATAAGCAAGATAAAATTTATTTCCATATTTTAATAGTTTCTCATCTTCTTGATATTTTATCAATGGTATGGATTCATTATTGTATACAAATAGAAACTCTTTTTGAAAAACAACTTCTTTAACTCTATAATCAATATTAGCATGACAAATAGAAATCCAATCCATACCTATAATAACATCAAACTATACTAAAGAAAAAAACAAGGTTTTTAGGTAATTTATTTCCACATACAACAATAGGAAGATTATTATAATGCATTTTTGATATAATATTTCCACCTTATATTTTAACCATAAGTTTTGGTCTCATTTCTTGAGGTGAAATTTCTAATTTACTAGAAAATTTATCAGAAATAAAGGAATGTGTAGACCCTGTATCAAGAAATACATTAGAAAAATATGAGTAAACAAAAAAAGTACTTGATACCACTTCATTGGATAACCTGACATCTGCTGATGTAGTTACAAAGGATCTCACTGCACCTTTCTTCTTATAATATGGATGCTTTCCATCATTTAGATCTTTCTTTGGGCAAGTATTTTCATAATGACCCATCTCACCACATTTAAAACACTTTATATTTTTCTTATCAGAATTAATATTAAGATCATTTTCATTACAATTTCGGGCCATATGTCCTAACTTACCACATTGAAAACATTTTCTAATTTTATTAAGGAATTCCCTAGGGTGCTTTTTACCACACTTTTCACAAACTGGAAACTGGAATTTCTTACCATCATATTTCTTTGATTGATTATTACCCATCACTTATCATCTAGACCTATTCTTCTGATTGTTTTCAAAGTACACATTATCATTAACAAACCCCATTTATACTTTCTCAGTACATCAAACAATTTTCTCATAAATTTTGAATTCACAAGAGTCCAATGACCTTTGATATATTGACTTCAATCTTGAGTAAAAAAATTTTATTTTTCTATCAAGATCCCGAATAATATTTAGAGCATACCTTACCAATAGGGTGAAGTTTTCTTCATACACAACGACTGAATCCTACTCCTTTTGTTTTAATTAAAGGAATTTATTTTACATCCTAAGTAAAAACACCTTAGAGAAATATTTTTCAAGGAAACGATTTTTAAATTCATCCCATTCCAAGGCATCAATCTCATAACTATCCCTGATATTCTTGACCATTAAATACCATTGGTAAACGTCACCTTTAAAATGATAAATGGAAATACTAACCTTTTGATTATTTGAACACCCTATAACATCAAATATATTTTCAAGGGATTTAATCCATCCTTCAGTTGACACTGGGTCATAAGATCTACTGAAAGAAGAAGGGTGTTGCCTTATAAAATGTTCCACTATTTTCATGTTACTTTTTGGTAGCTCTAGTTGTTCTATTATATGAATTACACCACCATTTATAGCCTTTTAAACTGATAAATTAATATAAAATACTATTTGGTTCCAATTCCCACCATTCCAGGTTGTGAATTCAGAAAGATATCATCCTCTCAGTGCCTTCCTATGTCAGCTTCCCTATTTTTTCTATGGAAAACCATTCTGAATAGACACATCTTAGATGAAGAAACATGGTAATATTAAAATGATATATCATTTAAAAATAAACATAAGGTAAAAATAATTTATTTTATTATATTAGTATCATACTAACCCCTAAAGTTATCTAAACCGTGCTCTGATACCAACTATAAGGACTTGGACTTAAACATTACATAATCTAGTAAATTATTTTAGAATTCACTTCTTTAAAATCCCAAATATATTTTCAGTTTAGATTTTTAGAAATTAGGACATAATTTATAAATATAAACCCACATTCATACAAAGCGGGTAAAACTAAAACAATATCCATTTTTTCATAATATAAAAGTTTTTAATAAAAACATGAAATCTTTTCATGAAAAGTCTTCACAACACTCATCTTGGCTTATCCTTTTCTCTTACCCATCTTTGAACCTTGTGATTTTTTTAAAACTTAAGACGAGCACAAAAATATCACTAATGGATATAAAAATGATAAAAACCATTAGTATATGAATACTTATAAACATATGAAATCATTCTCACAAAGACATACTTCTCATATAGTTACTTTGTGAAAACATGAGATTTACATAAAAAATAGAAAACATAAATAATACCATAAAGGTAACTTGGGGAATTAGTTAATTAAGATTTTAAACATCAATTATACCATATGATTTTTAACCCTCATAAATACCATATAATTTAACCCTCATGACTACCTTATTATGTAATCCTCATGGCTACCTTATGATGTAACCATCACAGTTACACTTGGAGTAACCATACAGTTGACCTCCGACATAAACATAACCAATTCATTGGAGAGAGATATAGGTCCCACCCTTAAACATAAAAAATTCTAAAGAAACATAAAATAATCATAAAAGAATAATACTTTCATAAAAACATCCCTTTTGAATTTTATAAAAATAGAAGTTTAAAAGAGGATTTTAAAAGAAAAGTCCCTTAAAAATATCATATAATTGAAGTGAGAATTAATAGAATGAAAGGAATATGTGTATAAACTATAAATCCACATAATAAAACATAATATAAATAGAATTAATTACACAAATAATCTTATTACCACATAATTAATGAAGTAGAAGGTTAACCTAAAGAATAGAAATTGGGTTAAGAATTCCCTTACCTCGGGTTCATCTTACTTAAAATGTATTCAAACATCATGTATAATGGTTTAAAGAGTGTTATTAATATGTTAAAAAACCATATTAATATTTATAATTACTTATATGATATTTTCATAAAATATTTCAACCCATTTATTAATAATATTTTGTTATTTTCGTTGTTTTGGGTGCATTTATTTCATGGTTTCCATGATTGGTTTATTTTGGATTTTCTTGTTAGATGGGAGAAAAACTCCAGAAGTGAAATTAAATGTTTTTAAAAAACTTACAGAATATTAAATGGTCTTATATATCATTTTTGTTATATGGCATGAGTATGAATTGTTAGATAAAACATTAGCGATGAACCTTAGTTTATTTTGGTGAATTTTGATCATTATGAACCACTTTTGTTTTATTAATTAATATTATGTATAAACACTAGTCCCAAAATATAATATAACATATAATATGTATAATATAATATTATTTAACCATATTAATGGTTTTATGACCAGAATTTATGGTGATAATGGAAATTGAAAACACATCGTCCACGATGTCGGTAAATCGATACATCACCGATGATATTTTTATTTTTAGAATAAAAGAGAGAGGATAAGAAGTATGATGATTAATTTTAAATAAAAATGATAAAATTATAGTATATATAAGATAATAGAGTTTTCATGTATCTTGGATAAGGGGCGTCAAATAGAGTATAAGAAAAGAAAAAGAATTAAAAAAAATAAAAGAAAATGAAAGAGGATTTTTTCCTCTTGAATCCCCCTCATCGAGAATCTCCTTAAGGACCTTGGTTTTGGACTTTTGGTGAGACAAATAGGTCTAGGAAGTGGGTAAGAGTATTTTTAAGGGAATTAGATATAAATTAAGAAATCTACAAGGCTTTGAGGTGCGAGGAGAATAGGTGGTATTTATAGTGGAGGAGAGGGGTGTTTTCTCACTATTATATTAATTAGTTTATTAATTTGGATCAATATTATGAATATTTTTAGAATTATTATCAAATATATTAAAATAATTAAGTTAAGTTCTAAATCATGGTTCTTACATCATTTATGACTCAAGGAATAATGTATTTATCTTATAATATATATATATATATATATACTATAAATTACCGTATTTTACTGTTCACAAAAAATTTAAGTATTTCAGAAAAATACTAAAAATTCACCCAAAACATTTTTTGATGTGTAGAATTAAAAAATGAAATTAATTTTTTGAAAATAATTTTATAAATACAAGAAATATAATTTTTAATTTAAATCATAATTTATTCAAAAAATACCAATTTTAAAATTAAAACTAATTTTATAACACTTTTAAAAATTAATTAAAGTCTCATAAAATTATCTTATAATCATACAACAAAAAAATAATAATTTATGAATCTATTTTATGAAATTAAATTTTCTTTTAAATAATTAATTTAATTATAATATTCTAATTAAATATTTATGACTTATAAAAATATGAACACTTAATTTATCATTTCCAAAACATTTATTTACTTATTCCATGATATAAATATATCATGATTACACTTAAAAGATACATAAATTTTATTTATATTCTCATAGGTGAGGTTACTATTCTATTGGCCAAATTACTATTCCTAATGGTCATGTCACTATTCCAAAGGTCGAGTTACAATTCCATCAGTATAAATTCTTTAATTTCTATAACTATCAATTATTTAATTATAAATTTATAATGGATTTAAATATTTAATTTCATAATGAAAAAAATTATTTTATAAGTACCTGGGTTGTTATATTAAGTCGGCGAGATAACTATGCAACCTTGATCAGACAGTGTGGCTGGTTTGATATGAATTCCTTTTGGCATGGAATCAAAGCAGGCATGACCAAAGTTTGTGGTAGCTTGATTAACACACGATGACCTGGAAGGTTTTATGTTTACTCACACATTTATTTTATAGTTATTTCATACACCTTTACACACAAACACATTGCATTTATGTTAAGGATACATCGGTGGTATCCTACTGGGTTTATATTCACACCCTATATGGGCATCTCGGTGCACATGCATAATTTATGATAAGGGATCCAATGAAGGGTAAGGGCCCTATGTTTAGAAGTTGAGTAGGAGGAGTAGGGTGGATCGAGGTGATACTGAGACAAACTCAAAGATCTTTTGATGTCATGCCTCATTTATTTTTCTTGTCTTTGTTTATTATGGTACATTGATCCACCACATGTGTGGATCCTGTTTGACTTGATACATGAATCTTGTATTCCATATTGTTATAGCATGGATATGGTTTTACCTTGTTGATTATGCTGTATTGTTGTGATTTATTTATACAGTTATTTTTCATTTATTTTTATGTACTTATGATCACTTTTTATCTACTACTGGGGGTATAGTCTCCCCACGTTTCCACCCAGACCATCAAAACTAGTCGATAACTTATTGTATACGGGTAGGCATGCATGTGGTCATGTGACCCTTTGACCTAGATTGGGTGATTTGGGTCAGGCAGTTACATACCAGATCCACCAAATCAATAAAAAACTTGAATTTAAATCACCTGATAATCATAAAATAACCCCCTTTAATTTTGGTTTGATTCTCTCCATTCTCAGGTGACCAATTTATTAATCATATTTTATGATTAATAAAACATATTTTGAAACTATTGTAGCCCGAACTTCTCCAAAAATTGGCTAAGGGAATGAAACTTACGCCTCCCTTATTTTCTTCTAAAATGACTCAGGAAATTCTTGAGTCATCAAAATGGATCATACATTTTATAGGGATGAACCTTACATTCCCTAGGAGGACTCTTACGAATGGGCATTACCACCTTTATGAATTCTTTCCTTTTCCATTTTTTATTCTTAATTCCAGATGACCCTTACATTTTCCCTAAATGACTCTCACTATTTTCCTGATTGAATATTATGCTCCAATACCATCGCTATTTTTTTGGACCAAGTCACATAGTGACTCTTACATGATGCCAAAGATGACTCTCACACATTTAGGAATAACCCTTTGATTTCAAGGATTTATCCTAAAATGACCCATACATTCACAAGAAACTTCTCTAGTCTTAACCAAATTTCTCCGTCTCTTCCAAAATTTACTCTTATGCCTAGAGTTAAATCATAGGATTTGGCCATTTTCCTCTTCCTCCTCTAAAACATATTCTTATGCAAAGAGTAAATGTCCCTTACAAAATAGATTTAAACAAATTCTGAGCATCCTGTACAAACCAGATTCTTCTAGAATTACCCAAAAACACTTCCCACCTTTAAGATACACATCCCTTGCAACTTTGTAAGCCCCCTTGAAGGTTCCTTTAACATCATCGTCAACAAAAACAACCGAAAAAGCATTCCCAGTAGTTTTTTTCCAACATTTCAATATAATGAATATAATAAATAAAATGATATTTAAAATTATAATAAAAAATATAATCATAATCATAATTATATATCAAATATAGATATGTTTATATTTATAATAAATATAAATATATTTGTATGATTATATTAATTTAAAATATAATAAATAAAATTAAACTTAACAAGTATGATTATATTTATGTGATTAATTTTTTATCTGAAAATAAATTATAAATATAATATAATTTAAATTTAATTATATTTTAAATAGTAATAAATAAATAAATAAATAAATAAATAAATAAATATATTTATATAACAAAAATAACTATATTTTTTTAATGAATACAAATATATTTTTGTAACTATAATTACAATTATAAATATTATTATATTTTCCTATAATAAATATAATAATAACTATATTTATTATACTATTTTATTCATTATACTTTTAAATATAACTATATTTATAATTTATTATTTGGTAAAAAATTAATTTTATCAATAAAATTATATTTTCTATAAATTTATTTTTATTTACTATATCAAAATATAATTATAATTATAACTATATAAATATATTTATATTTATTATAATTATTAATATAGTTATATTTATTATATAAATATAAATAAAACTAATTATTTATTTGTTATATGTTTAAATGTAATTGCATTTAAAATTAAATTATATATTTAATTTATTATATAATTTTAAATATTGTTATATTTAAAATTGTAATAGATAAAAGTATAACTATATTTATATTTATATAATTAATATAATTATATTTTTAGTTATAATGAATACAAATATAAATATTTTTTTAATATAATAAATATAATAAATATGATATTTATAACAAGTAAAATTATATTTATTTATTTATTTATTCTAATAATAAATTATAAATATAGTTTCATTTTAAATATAATTATATTTATTAATTTTTTATAAATATAATTATATTTATTATATTATAAATATAATATATTAAATAAATAAATATATATATACATGTTGTTCTATTTATATAATTTATATAAATATAATGTAATAAAAATATTATTTATATTATAATAGAATTATATTTATTAAATATATATAATTAATATAACTGTATTTATAGTTTCCCCTCCGAGGTTTGTCTAGTGGAAAAGATCAGAGGCTCAGTCCATGATGTTGGATGTTTGACTCCCATGGGTTGTGCTTTAGAATCTTAGTTACATGTTTAGTGATTTATCCATTTCAATAGTATAGGGTGGGGTGGGGAGGTACAATTTTACCTGATTTGACTTCACAAGACACATTTGAGACCAGGGGTTTGGTTGACTCTACAGTGGGGAATGAACTAAGTTAGGATGAAAATATTTTCCATTGCATATTTTTTTTATATCAAATTATTATTTTTTATTTTGAATGAAAACAAAATAACAAAGACCCACAACAAATCAAAAGGGGAAAATAATTCCAAGCCCTAAAAACCAAAACAACACCGATAAAACATGTATTCCATTTTTTATGATAAATTTTATATAAATTTAATGATAAAACCTATATTTTGTATTATATAACTAATATTTTTGAAATAGAATATAAATTGTGTAATTAAAACAAAGAACAAAACATATTGGTTGTGAAATATATATTTTTATTATTAGATTATTATTTATTTATTTTTTCAATGATACATCATATAGGTATGTTTTTGATGACTTTTTTAATCATACATGTATTTTCTTATTAAAAAAATGATTGAACACACATAGGGACAATAATGAGTACTTGTTAATCACATACCCGACCTGATCTGAATAAGTAGAACTATGGTATTGGTTAATCGAGTTTTTATAGGGTTAGGATAGTGAAATCAAAATTCAATTAATATTAGGGAAGGTTTGGAGTGGTATCCTTAGAGTTCCCTAATCCAATAAAATCAATTATTATTAATTTATTAAATAAATATGTTCAAATACTAATAAAATTATAAAATTTATTTATTTATTTTTAGTTAAGTTCATATTAGATTTATAAATTTGTTCTAAATTTTAATTTTATTAAATTAATTATTATCAATGCATGAACTGTATATTTTAAAATGATAATAAAATTATAAAAAAATATTTATTTAATTTCATATTAATTTATTTTAATTTTATAAATTAATTTTAAATATTAAAATTATAAATAGATATTTAAACAGGTCAGAGTAGTTAAAGAAGCATTTTAAAATATAATATGGTAGAGTTAGTATAATGAGGTTAAAAATTTAAACTTCCTAAAAAAAGTTTGTGTTTTAAAAAATTAAGTGGGTTAGGATTCAAGTATCCTAAATTTCATAGAGACTCAGCCTATTTTCATCTTTGAGCAAAAACTATGTGATTATTTATAGTTAATTAATACAAAAATATTTTTTTATAAATTTTTATTAAAATCTATATATGAAATTGAAAAAATAAAATTGGTTTTGTATTATTTATTTATTTTTTAATTAATTAATTATTATATCATTAAATCAAAGGATAAAGAACATGTTATGATCTTTGGAGTTTCTCTCAATTTATGGAGTGATTTGTGTAGGATAAATAAATCATCTTTGACTATGTTTTGTTATTTGATGATAAAACACATGATTAATTAAAAATCAATAAAAAATATAGAACCAATGTTATTTCTTATCTGATTGTTCATAAAAGAGTACTCATATTCATAATTACATGATTTTTTAAATATAAGAGAAATAAATCACATATTAATGTGTTAATTTTAATCTTTAAATCAAATTCCACATTTCATGTAATTTTTTAATATGAGTATCCTATAATGAACAACTAGATAAGAATAGGAGCTGCAACAAAGTGGTATCAAAGTTGGTTCGATGAAAAAGGTAAGAGAGGTAGTTTGATGCATAGAAATCAAGTTTCTAGGATTCAAAATTATACACTATTTCTTAGATAGAATCGACTCAAGTCTAATGATAAAATAACTATTGAGGATGGAGTTAAAATACATTTCATAAATTTAATCAATAATATAGGTCAAATTTACTATAGTACCCCATTGTTTAAGAATATAACATTATAAATGTCATTGATGGATTTATGGTGAGTCTTTTCAATGATTATTTCAATGCTTATCCCTACATCATCATTGCACCATCAATCAATAATCATTGACACTAGTTTGGTCAAAACTTAATTATTCATACTCCAATTTAGGTGATTCAAAAGTCAATTTCCATTGAATAGATCATACTAGTTATTTATTTTATGATTTACACTACCTAAAAAAACTATTGATAACATGATTAAATTAAATTTATTTAATTATAAGGTATGAAACTAAAATATGGAAGATATATTTTATATTAAATATTTATTTAAGTTTATCATAATACCATCAGAGATAACTAGATACATCAGATGAAAATGTGAAGTAGGATCAATATGGTGAGATTATATCATCAACAAACATTCTAATAGTCAACATAAAGTGGTTTTTGATTAATATAAAGCGTGTTGCTAAAGTTAGATAGTGTATCGATAAAACATCCTAAAAATTTTCTGATGAACATGACACTTAAGTTTTTTCACAAAGTTGAAAAATATATATGCAAGGAAAATGAAATCTAACAAGACTAATATAATGCGATTAATTTTCAATCTGATTTACAAGCATGAAAAAAATTTATCAAAAAATATGATTTAATTTCAATATATTATTGATTAATGGAAGTCTATAAAGACGATGGTTGATGATTAGTTAAATAAACTATTGATGCTAAATTATTTACCAAAGAGCTAAGATGTAATACTTGTGTTTTTGAGTTCATTTAATGATGTGTATTATGATTATAGTTTTTTTATTAAAGTGTGGTTGACATGGGAATGTGATTTTTTTTATTTTAATTATAAAGTATTTTTTATATAATGTGATTATAGGAGATAAATAATTATATGACTTGGGGTACAATGATCATGACTTGAATTTCACAATACATTACCCAATTCATGCTGCCATAACACCTCAGGCACACCACCCGATCACCATAGGCTGGCGTAAATTTCAATGGATAAGTGATAAATTCATGGGAGATAGTTTTCCATTATATAATAATTTAAAAATTGGAAAATAGACCACACCTACACCTTAAATGGTCTATATAGAATCAAATGGATAATAAGAGTGAACTGACATGAAATAGGAAATGCAACACACATTATATACATCCAAGGCCCTAAACATCCTTACAATCTATAAAATGTGTAATACTAGACAAAAAAACCATATACATAATGTGTGATCCAAATGTGGCCCTAGAAACCAAACGTGGTTAGCCATGTGGTAAAAAATTCCATATGAGAATCCATGGACATCCCACATACATCCACCTCAACTATCCTCCAAAGGTCTAAAAAACATTGCCCATGATCCTAACCTAAAGTGTAACTATATCTCATTCTTGGGAACACCAAACCCTTACTTAGATCATGAAAAATAGGGTCTTCATATGTCTCATACATTCCCATACAAGGTGTGAGTATACCATACCCAATATGTGATCACCACCCACCATTAACAATATTTCATAAACAAGAAAGTGTGTGGTAACAATAAAAGGATAGAGGGAGATAGGAAATATAATAAACAACATTATTTAACAAGTAAATAAACATTTGTATCAATGATAATAAAAAACCTCCTATAATTGGAGGCTCTATACCTGAAATACTTATTTTGAGGGGGCCACTTCAATAGGAAAGAAGTGATCCATCTTGGTTGGGTGATCCAAGATCACCTATACTGCATCCTGAACACTGGAAGATCTAGTAAGGCTAGTAAAAAATCCATCATTATCTTATCCCATTTTCACACTGGTAGAAGAACTAGTTGAATTGTACCTGTAGGATTTTGATGCTCTTCCTTTACCTACTAACAAGTAATACATCTATATACAAATCCTACCATACCTTTCATCATTATTTGATGCCATAACTAGAGACAAACCTCACATTTTTTTTGATTCCAAGGTATAAAACCCATCGATAGGAATGATATTTGTAAGAAATCATCCCTTCATCAGAGAACAAACCTATTAATTTTTTTGAGCCTTATATATCTTTCCTTAAACAATGTATTCTAAGGATGCTGTTTGTAGTGACCTACTAAGTTTTACTAACACCCTTATATAGTTTCTATAAAACTTGGGTACCTAAGAAAAAGACTACTTATTTACAGGTCATAGGTTTAGGTCAAGGGCCCATTTCTTGATGTTTTTCTTAGAATGCTAGAGTGGAGTATTGATGATAAGACCAGGTAGGACTTGGGATCGTCTTGGGATGAGTTCTTAGAATCTATTTATTTTTGGGTACTTTTATTCCTACTTGTATATGATCCACCATGAGGGATCTTTGTATTGTATGAAATACCCATTATGGATAGAGAATGCGATGTTGCACTTATTTGTTGGCACTTTCTAGATTTTTTTTTGTGATAGTTATTTTCTCTAGTTTATATGTTTGCTATTATTTTTACTTCTTTGGGATACTTTGACTAGAGGGCATAGTCTCCCCATGATATTTTTATAGATCGTCACCGCTAGTCGGCATCCTTTTTCATATGAGGAGGAATGCTTGAGGACATATAACACCACCAGTCTAGATATTGTTCATAGTGAGCCAGGTCAGGGAATTACAAAGTGGTATCAAAGACCCTTTTATTTGGTCTTACTATTTGGTAATTATAGATAGGAGGATGGGATATATTGATGTTTGGTAATGAGATTGTGCTAAAGAGTGATCAACCACACATGGGGAAAATCCCAAGTTTCAAGGAGTGGGAATTGTTGTTCTTATAATTCATTTGTTACAGTTGTATTTTATTTTCACCTTGGTAAAGACAATTAATTTTTGGTGTTATGATTTATGGGGTTCTTTCTCTTGGCTCAGTATAACAAGAGGGTGTGTGTGAGATCATGCATTATGCTAGACACATAGGATTTGTATATCATCCATATGGTTCCTGTGATCGATATGTCTGTTGCCTAATATTTATATTATCCTATTCTCTTATTTATTTAGTTCATATCTACCTATGGATTATGACTATTTACTGGTAAAAAGGGGGTTGGTAATTTAAATTTTTTTAAAAAATTTATATGGTGTTTTCTTATATAAGACTATAGTAGAATATTACTTGACCAATTCCTGAGATGATCTATTTGATATGTAGTTAGATATATATGGACTAATGATGTTCTTGATTAAATAAGGTGTCAGTAAGAAACCTATAAGGTTTTTTCACTCATAGATTGTGAATGAAACTTTATTTAATCAATATTTTTAAACTTCAAAACTTTATAGAGTCAGGACATAATCAAAATTTAACTTATGGAAAGTTATAAATAAATCATTAAATGATGGTATTTGTTAAATATATTTCTGGTAAATAACCTATAAGGTTTTTTACTTTATATCTTGTAAATGGAACCCTATTTAATCAATCCTTGGGAATGTTTAAATCTTTATAAACATTGAAGGTTTTAAAATGTGAGTTTTTGGATGAAAGTAAATGTAAATTTGGTTAAGAAGTAATTTTTATGACTTTATGGTAGTGGAAATCCCTTGGAAATTTGAATTTTGTGGAAAATTATGGTTGGTCTAAATAAAATGACAATAATAAACTTATCAAGAATATTACCTCATAACTTTTAATGACATTATATCTAACCAATCCTAGAATATAAACCTTATGAAATGATAAAGGTTTAATAATGTAAATTTTTAAAGTGATGAACCTTGAGTGAATGAGGCAACTTGGAGGCCTTATGTGATTGAATTGACCCTAGTAAGGGTAGATGGGCTAGAGAGACCTCGGTTTGTGGAATCTTTCTTGATGTGTGGCGTACTACACAGTAAATACTACATCTTTTTCATTTAACCTCCAGAGTATGCCCCTATTATGAAAACCTATTTACTTGTGACTTTTCTTTTACCCATGATCTTATGGACCATGGTGTTTTATAGTTATTAGATCCATATAGGATGGTATTTTGGCAGGCGATGCCATTATAGAATTGAGTACCCTTGAGGTGGGTATTTTGGACATGCAAGACGTCATGTAACCTTGAGGTAAGGATGAGTGTTATTTCATGAGTGGTGAACCTTGTGATTTTTTGTTTAGTGACTAGGTGGTAGGTCCCAGTGACCCTTGAAAGTGACTTAGGATTAGGGAGTCAATTCCCTATGACATGCAAGAGTAACCCACGATAGGGGTTAGCCCAGCTCTGTGAGTTCCTTAGAGGCATACAGTATGGGTGAATAATTATGTTAAGTTTTGATCTTAGGAAGTGTTTTGAGTTATGTGGTTTATGAATGGAGAGATGCCTTGGGGTTGTTGATTCAAGTGAGGTATACATGAGCAATATGTTTTGGATCGGGCACGATATTCCCAATGTGCATGGACACCCTTAAGGGGGTTTGAGAAATGGAATTAGGGGGATGCCTTGTGTTTTGGGTCATGAAGTGATGAGAGTGAAGATAAAATACCTTGATCCTATTGGTTCTATACACACCTTTAAGAGCATGGTGGGATCATGAGTAGGTGATGTGGGTTAGAAAAACACCGGTGGGTGGCTGTCATGTGTTTGGATGAGATGTGATGCTGTTTATCTCAAGGAACGAGCGATATGGAAGAGTAAAACTGTTATGTTTGGAGGTGATCGATCAACTGTGTTGGCCATGAATGATTCTTAGTGAGTTTGTATCAGTGCATGTGAGGTGTGACTTGGCATACAACATAGGAAAGGTGATGACTTATAATTTTTTAAATGTAAAATAACTTGGGGTGTTGGTCCTTAGTATCAAGGTTGGGGGTAGATGGAAGGTGCAGTTTAGTGCCAAACCCTGTCAAGTTTAGGATATGCTTCTAGTATATTGGTGAGAGTGAGGATAGACACTTGTAGTTTTATAATGATGCTAATTTATGGGTATACATGTGATGGACCTTGGAGCAAAAAAATTTCCTGATTTTGAAGAAGAGTATTGAGGGTACTCTTAGTTAAGTAAGGCCAACCCTCGCATGAGAAAGATTATTGGTTGAGGCCTGTGAGACTATTTTGGATGTGAAATGACTCATAGTAGTGTGAGTCAGACTATGTAATTGAGTGATGTGGGAGAGTGTTCCCAATTTTATTTGATGGATCAAGGTAGTGCATGTTGGCAAGTGCAGTGTCTACCAAATTGTGGATCAACGAGAGGCCGTGTATGGGCTGGGGTCCAATGACCTTGATGAGGTCTTGTGGGCATAGTTTCTTAGGTTTTTTTGGATATGGAAAAGATCCTTAGTTGATAGGGGAAACATCATTTTGTATTAGAGTATTTTAAAATGGTTGATCCAAGAAACCGATCATAGTTAGGTATTGATAGGATGGTGGTCATGGCTCGGGAGGAGTGACACACATGTTTTATGAATGGGTCTTAATTTTAAGAAATTTAGAATAATAAATAATGCATGGTTGATACAAAATTATGTATTTTATCTATAGATCTTTTATAAAATATCAAAGGATAATGTATTTTAATAATAAAATAAGAAACATATCCCATTTTCTCCTTTCATGTGAGATACATGATGAGATATATTTCATGGGTGATTTTTATTGGAGTTTTCTAGGTAAGGGTTTACTAGGTTACCTAGTATGTCAAGGAAATACTTGCACTAACCCGAACCATCTGGTTTGAGCCGAAGATCTATAGGACCTCATGTGCACCTCCCCATATGCAAGAGGTTTTCAACTAGCAGTGAGGGTAAAAACACCATTAATGGGGACACTATACCCTCAATATCATCACTATACACTAAAAATATAAATAAAATATCAACTCAAAGAAATCAAGGGAAAATATAGAGCATTATAATGAAGCAACAAATAACACATGTCATATAAATAAATAAACAATCTACTAATCTAGAAATCCAAAATAATTTATATAAAGTGTAAGAAGGTAAAAAAAGAAACACTATGAAATATTACTATGTGCATACTGGTACCGCTCATATCTCCTTAATACTTGGCTTAAAAATCTTCTACAAGAACCTTTCCCTTTCTTGGATCCCTATACATGAGGTCTATATGTTCCTTGAGATTCCCATGCAGGGTGTGAGTAATAAAACCCAGTAGAAAACTACCAATGCATCCTTAACACGTGTGAACAGGTATACAATATTTATTCTTGGAAAATAATAAATTTTCATGAAATAAATAACAAACATTTTTCAAGTATTAGTGTTCTATCTAGGACACCATGATACCTATCCATACTTGTTCCTGCTCTATATAGGAAGGGTAATAAAAAGATTCCAAAAGTGACCAAGAACTTTCTACAAAGATAGTAACCATGTTACACAGTATACATAAGGAATTGTATCATGGGTTAAGATATAAGGATGACTAGTGAACATTGTACCCATTATGCTCAAGGCATTAAGTTTCAACACATGACTCAATATCTGCAAGGCATCATGTTCTGAGCCAGGCCATAAGGATATCATGCTCATATCCTATGTACAGTTCCACCATCTTCCTCATAAAATTTCATAAAAACTCCCCCTCTAATGGGTAATCATAACACAATGGTATAATTATTATTAGTACAAATATAATATCTCTAAGGCATTATAAATGCATACGACAGGTTAGAGAACAATAAGGAAAGGCATAACATGTCATCAAGAGCATATAATATCAATAAATAACAGCATGTGATCAATATCAATCATGGAAACAAGATACACTAGAAATAATCATAAAATAAAGAAAAATATATGACTCTCATGGGATATACACCCAACCATGAGAAAATAAGATAAAAAATGGTAAACAAGATATGCTATCATAATATGAAAATAACTGCAACATCAGTATAAAAGGGCCTTAAATGGTAAGGAACTATCTACCACAATCTCATTGATTAAGTAATCAAAATTTCATCAAAATATTGAATACAAAACCATGTATCACACCCATTAATAACTAGGTTTCATTCCAATAATTCCTATACTAATTTCCATTTCATCAAAGCAGAGGTTTTAAAAAGATACCTATATCTACCCAAAATTTTCATACATAAATATTGAATCATTTTAGATGAATATTTAATATGTCTCACAATAATACATTCCTAATGACCTTAGTGGTGTATTGCCTTTGTAAAATTGGATATGTAAACAACTAGTACATAAATGATCTACATAATTCCTATTTTAGTTCTTCACAACTATAAATGTTATTAGACATAACATTCTTAAAACATTTCTCTATAACCTGGGCATGGGAAACATAATAACGAGTGATCTTAGATGATTGGTAAGGTTAAACATAATAGACATCAATAAATTATCATAAGTGTTCATAAGATAAGAATAAGGGCATGAGAACAATATCTAAACATTAGAAAATCATACCCATCAATTCATATATCATAATCATGAAACATGGGATAATGTTTTATCAATTGGAATATATAAGAAACTAGAGTGAAGAATCTTCAATAACCAATCCTTATCCATGAAAACATGTCATAATCCTAAGATATAAGTTTGTATCATGGAAATATTAAAATAAAATCATTTCCTTAGTCAAGTATCACTTCCAAAACTATCATATTGGATTGATCTCACTCCTAATTCAATTATTTCCTTAGTCAAGGTTCACTCCCAAGACTATCTTATTGGACAAAGTCCCTTAATAAACTAGGTTAACTCCCCATTAATGTATTTATTATCTAAATAGATATATTTCTTTACCTAATGTATTGGAGGGATATATAATTTTGGGGCCACCCATTCAATAATGAAAACCATGCATATGTGTTCCATAAGATTATAAAACATTAATCATATCATCAAATCTTAACCCATAGAAAAGATATGGGTTTCATAAAAATTTAATCACCATATTAATATACCATATAGATAAATAATAGAGATGGTAAAATTGAATCATACCCATACTAAGTCATACGAAACACCAAAGGATGTTGTTATAGATAAAAATAACTTTAAAATATCACTAGAACATTTATTGAGGAAAATTACCTTTTTAATTTAAATCACTTATTTTAAATATAAAAATTTATAAAATATTATTGAAAAAAATTTCTTTGAAAATAAAAAATGAAACTAAAAAATTAATATTTAAAGAAAATATTATTCATGTTGTTCAAGGAATTCATTCGAGTAGAGTATGTTAAAACAAAACATCCTTTCACATTTTTGGTAAAAAGTCAAAAGTATTATGTTTGGGAAATGATATGAAGTTTAATTTTAAAACCTAGTAAGTAAAGTTATATATATATATATATATTCAAAAATGAAATTAAATGATATTTTTATAATATTAAAAACATCCTTGAGATTTTTTTAAAGAAAAACATGTACATGGAAGAAAAGACCGAAAGGAAAAACAAGGTCGGTTTTATAAAAAAAATATTTTAGTCTCATGAGTACTTAAAGAGAGAAAAATGAAAGGAAAATTTTAAATATATATATATATATATATATATATATATATTAAAATAAAATACATATGTTTTGGATAAATATTTCATATAATTTTATCATCATAAAATTTAAGCATAAACAATCTTGATAAAAATGAGATTGTAGTATAAAACTCTTACCTAAAGTGTGTCTTGTTTCATAAGATCTATAACCTCCTATATAATAAATTTTAATTTATTATAATTTTATAATATAACCATAATTATACCTAAAATAAAATACATGTTTTACTTATAATATCTTATCACCCATTTATTAACAATCTTTCATTATCATTAACATTTTGGGCATTAACTACTTCGTTTATCATGTATGTTTTGGTTTGGTGGTTATGGTTTCTGCACTTTGATCATGGTTACTTAATCCCTATAATTATAATAATTATATAAATATAATATATATTCATTATATACATATTTATAATAATTAATATAAATCTATGATAAAAATGAATTACAACACTATGTAGAGATTGTAGTCCATATGTACGCATGAGTGACCTTTCCATTTTTTAATAGATGGAATAAAATAAAGATAAATATTAATTTTCCATTAAATAATAATAATTAAATAATATATATAATATATAAAAATTAAACCTATCATAATAACCAACCATTAATAATGGTGGTGGGAATGAATCATATCACTACATGGAGGTGATAGTCTACACGTACGCACAAGTGATACTTTCACCTCCAATGGAATTGATAAGGGGTGGTTAACTGTTGTTTAAAAATCATAATAACAAATAAGTATATTTATTATAGTGTATTAATCCTATTTTTTGGATATAATAATTTCAAAGGAATTAGAAGAATAAATAAAATTGAAAGACCATGGTTAAGATCTATACCTTTTCTTTGAGAGTACTCTATTATCTTAGTCCTTAAGCCTTAAAGGATTGTTATTAAGAGAAGAATATAAACTATAGGATGAAGGTAATAATTATAAAAAGTTTTTAAAGTTTTAATTTTCTTATATATAGGGATAAAATGGTGTTAATAAGGGAGTAAAATATGTTCCCATTTATAAGTGAGGGGGGGGGGGGGGGTGGATACACACATAATTTCTCATAATATTTCAATGATTTATGCTCACTTTCATGAGAAATTGGATCAAAATGTAAAAGTATTTAAATTTAGGATAATATAATATTGAAATATATTCAATAAATAACAATTTTATAGGTTTTTGTGCTAATAAAACCCTTATCTCATGGTTTAACACCTCCCACAGTAAACCCATTTTAACCTTAACTACGATAACAAAATTTTACTATTTTTCTATTCACTATGAAAAAAAAAGGTTGAATTAATTAGATTATATTAATTATTATGATTAAAAATATTTAATAAAATTTTACAAGATTCAATTTCTATAATTGGTATAATTAAATTTTAATTAAGCACTCAAACCGTAATGAAAACTAGTTTTTGAAAAATGAATTTTTAAGCATAAAACCTAATTTACTTCCATTAATAGAAATGTAAAAACCATAAAATGAATGTTAAAATTTAATATTTAATATATAATATATAAATTTAATTAAACAAATCAATAAATATATATTAAATTAATTTATTAAGATAAAAACACATTTCGCACATAAAAACGATTTTTAGAAAAAAATTATTTTCTAGACAAAAAATTAACTCATACCAAAATATTTTATAATGATGATTCCTATATATTTATTTAGATTATTTATAATTAAAATGATTCTTTGGTTACTTTAAGATCAAATTCATTGCATAATTGAACATTCACATTAAAATAAATTCCAATTTTTACAAAGATCAATATTCTTCACTATTCATATAAAAATAAAACCTTTTAGATAAAAAATAAAAATTAAATCTATGATAATATTGAAATTTTGATTTAAAAAAATTATATTCATTTTATCAAATAAATTTCTATTTTTTTATAAATTAATTATAATGTTCATTTTAAAAAATGTGATAAAAAACTTTTTTGAAGATTACATATTTTTGAAGTGTAAAATGACTTTACTAAAAATTATGTAATTATTTAGTATAATTAATTAATAAATTTAAATTAATAAAAAAATTATAAATATTTTTCATAAATTGGTTATTACAACTCAATTTATTATCTAGGTTATAATGGTTTACTATATCATAGTTCATATAGACTTGGGGTTGTATGTAAGGAAAACTATCAAATACATCAAGTTTTATTTCCAATGAAAAACATATAAAATTTTGGGTTTTTACATGAAATGGGGAGGATACATGTAAAGATGGTTAATTCTAGAATAACATACCTAATGGATTCTATAAATGGAACTAATTTTAATAAATTTTGAATGAGGGGACACCAATTCACCAGATCCTTTGTCAATTCAAGAACAGATCATGAATTCCTCACTAATTCTAAAAGAGAACCTTGGTTCTAGATAATGAACATTGATTGTAATTAAAACCTTGGATATAAAATATATTTAATATGAGATTAAATAATAGAAGAGTCTTAATATGTTCGATCTATGGAAACATTCTCATAAAAGTCCACCATTCACAAGGGATTAAGATTCATTCAAGGAAAATGACATTACCACATAAAAAACTACCTTTATTCTAGAAAAGATTCAAGAATTAATCATTATTTAGAATAGAAATACATAGACTGGGTAAGAAAATTTCATATCTATGATTCATTTCAAAATAAAATAGATAGATATGGAGAAATATTAAAAAATAATGTTTTTTTTTCATCACATGCCTCAATTTCTAGTCATAAACTCAATTGGGTCCATTGGAATCAAGATTTGGAGGAGATAAATTCATTACAAAAGTCCAAGAGAGTCTCAAGGTTCAAGATGTATTCCTATAGAAAGAATAACTATTCAAAAAAGACCATAAATGGCTATTAAAGGGGATTTTCAGATCATTAATTCACATGCACTTGGTTTTTTCACATGGTTTTTCAAATCGTGAACCAATGATTATTTTTCTAATAGAATGAGTTGCATGGTTACCTAAAATAAGTTTCATAGTTTTTCCAACCACATTACTCAACCATTCTTGGATTGCATTGTTGATCCATAGTTTTTCAAATCATGTTCCTTGGGCTACATAGTTTTTCAACTCATACAACACAGGCTATATAGTTTGTCAAACCATGTTCCTTACCATACTTGGTATTTATGGTTTTTACATGGTTTTTCAAATTTTGTGCCTTAAACATTCTAGGGCTTCATGTTTACCTATATAATCAACACGATTTGGAAAAACTGTGTTCAAATTGTACACCTTCAAAAAGGCCTCTAAAACTCTCTAAAATCAACCAGGAAATCCTATAACTCAACCTAAATAACTCATAGTTCAAAAACATATAATTAAATAATGAACTTAAATCATAACACACCTAAAAAATCCAAGGTTGTTAAAATTTTCATGTTTGAAAAACCTTTAATTATTTTTTTGGATTATTATTAGTTATTGTTAGATAGAATTATGTTGTTCCAACATATCTCAATTTTTTTTGTGTTTTAATGATTTAAAAAATAATTTTTTTATTCTAATGAGTCCATATTAAGTTTTTTAGATTTTATTTTGTTATAATATGTGATCTATTCATTTCAAATAAGTTTATTCTACACTTAGTATAAGTGATTATTGTATTCTAAGTAAAGTGTTCAGTCTACAAAAAAGTATTTTATCTTATAGTAATATAGTTTTGAAATTTTATCTTCCATTTTCTCAGAGTCTGAAAAATAATCTTTGAAAATTTATCTTACTGAGTAAGATATTATCTTAAAAGGAGAAAAAATGAGCTACAACATTTTCAAAGACAGATATTTCTATTAGAGTGTAGTTATAAAAAGAATTTATCTTATGAAAAGGATATTCACAAAAGATTATCTTATGAGGATAGTGATATCAGTTTGTTATCTTATGAATAACATGCTATTGTATAGATCATCATGATTGTTTTTCAATATTAGTATAGTATATCATCAATTCATTTTATTCCTTTAAGAATATCAAAAAATTAATTGTATAATTAAGGGTTTATTTTTATAAATTTGAATTTTTAAAAGAATGGAAAGATTCAAAAAATAATAAGATTTTTAACATCACCATTGGAGGAGTAAATTATATATTTGTAAAGAATGGTAAAATTCTATTAAGATCCTATCTCAGCAAATTTTCAATGAATTATTCACTCGACTGTTGTGATTTTCTCATATTCTTAAGTTCAAAATCAAAGAAGAGATACAAATAGGGAGAGTTATCCACTACATGGATATACATAAATACATACATAAATACAGAGAAAGAGATAATATGTGTAAGGACATTTGATTACTCTTATAATTATAATAAAGAATTATTGTATATAATATTCTCAGGTGTTATGCTTATAATTCTATCATTTTCAATCAAATATCACCCAAAGTTGTTATTTAAAGATCATCATATTCTCAGGATGTATATTCATCTACTATCAGTTTCTTCTTGCAACTGTCCATTGCAAAAATTATTTAAAATTAATTCATATATATTTTATTTACACTCATTATAAGTGAACGTGTTAATAATATGGATAATTCTTGTAAATTGAGAGTCCGGTTAAAATAACTTGTACCTTTTTAACAATTAACAACTTCTTGTAATCAACTATAATCCCTTATAAAAAGGGTTTTCATAGTGAAAATAACCAAACTTGTAGATTATAGTGTTGGGGGAGTAGAGTAGGGGATTTTTGTTCCTTGAACCACTATAAATATCTGGTTTTCAATATCTTTCCTCTATGATTTTATATTTATTATACCTACCTTTATTAAGGAAAATATTAGAAATCACATGCCTTGAAGAGGGTGGTATTAAAGTAAAATGTTTTGGAACTAAATTTACCCCCTATTGAGTTTTCAGCTATCCATTCTCTAGGGAAAAAATTGGTATCAGATCTCATGATTCTTGAGTTCAAAAATTTGAAATGTTGACGTAAAATTATGTACTTTAAAATGGATGATATGGATGATAACCAATTTGGTATGTAAATGGTTAGTTATACTTTATTTAATGGTGAAAATTATGGTTTCTAGAAGGCATGGATGACTATCTATTTGATGAACCATGGATTAAAGTTTTGTCATAAAAGTAGTAAAACCTTATGAAATTCTAAATAAATAACCAAAAACATCAGATGCTGACACTAAATCAATATATGAACTGAATTATAAATCCATGAATGATATAATATGTGGACTAGGTCCATATGAGCTTAATTGAGTTTCCCAATGTCAAATAGATCATAAAATGTGGACTAGTATACCAGTTTCTTATGAAGGTAAATAAAATGTGAAGGCACTTAGATATGATACCGTTGAACTTATGTTCAAAACCTTCAAAATGGATAAAGGAGAAATTATTACTCAGTTTAATGGAAGGCTCAATAATATTTTGAATAATGTTTATTCTATAGGAACACCAATTACTGATCTCGAGCAAGAATTGAAAGTTTTAAGAGTTTTCACACCTAATTGGATTAGAATCTCAGTTTCCATCAGGAAATATATAGAGGTGAATAATTTTAAAATAAAATATATTAATGGAACTCATATAATGTATGAAGCAAAAATGGAAGCTGAAGCCATAGAATATAAAATTATTAAGGAATACAATTATGCTTTAAAGGTTTCAACTTCTAAAGATGACAAAAAATATAAGGGTATAAAGATCTCTAAAACATCTGAAGAAGAATATCCCACAAGATATTAGGGATCAAATGATGAAATGAAACTGTTTTCCTACAAGTGTAGAAAGTTATATAATAAGATAATAGGTTTTGGAAGACCATTCAACAAGTACAGAAAGTAAGGTGACAACTATAAAGAAGTAAGATTCTATGAGTTAAAAAAGATAGGATATATTAAGACAAACTATCTATAATTGCATGAAAATAATAAGTTTGAAAAAAATTTCTTTAAGAAGACGGGATATAATAATAAATACAAGAAGTCTATGAAGGTCACATGGAGTGATTATTATGACTAGTGAATGCACATCTTCATAATTAGAAGCTGAATCACTTAATCAAAAGTCCAACATGTGCTTCATGGCACATTCAGAGGAGGAACATTCTTATTATTCTTCTAAGCATGAGTGTGAATTAGAAAATGAAAATTTATCATTTGAAAAAAATAAATGAATAATGTACCATGTTAGAAACTAAATATAAAAGATTAAAAATGAAAAAAATACTCTCAGGAATTCCTAAAAAAATTATTATTGAACAAGAGAACTTAAAAAAATTTTGATTTGAAAATTCAATTGGAAAAGTATACTAAATATTATACTAAAAGTGTTATAAAAATTGAGAACCTATAGAAGGAGGCTAAAAACTTCAAAGATTCTGGAACTGTCTTTACTAAGGGGGAGGATTACCTAAAAAATTATTGGTCAAAATAACTCAAAAAGGAAAATTTTGGAATATGAAGTCAGGGTGTAAGGCCCAAATTTTATAATTTTTTTTCCTTGTTCTAGAAATAAAAACCTCTCCAAGATTACTTTATTTCACCATGGATATGTAGAATATTATGATAATATGTTTAATCTAAAAAATCCACAATTTTTTGTAATTAAAAAATCTTTTCTTACAATTTTTTTCTCAAAATGCGTTGCTAATTTTTCTAGAAAACACATATAGATTTCGATCCCCAAGTATTTTATAGCTAACATTTATTGGACCAAGAGTATTTTGGTACCAACAAATTTTGATGTTTGATTTCCCATTTTAGGTAACAAACCACATCAACCGTAATGCAAAATGGTTTATGGATAGTGGTAGTTCAAGTCATATGTGTAGTGATTTATCAAACTTTCACTCACTATAAAATATTTATGGAGGCTATGTCACATTTTATGACAATGAAAAGTGAATTTTTTTTGGCACTAGATCAATTGGAAGTCCACAATCTATCCTCATCAACAAATTAATTTATGTTGATGTCTTAAAGCACATCCTGATAAGTATTTCTCAACTTTGTGATGATGGTGGTTTAGTTTATTTTTATAAAAATTAATGTTCAGTTTTAAAATATAAATTCCTCAAGTTTAAAGATACAATAACATATAATGTCTATACTTTAGGTCCTAATTCATTTTCTAGAAAAAATTTAAATTATTTGATTTCTAAAATTGATGATTCATGGATTTGGCATAGAAGACTTGGACATTTTAACATTAATTATTTGTAAAATTTATCTAAAGGATATTTGAATTCAGATTTACCCAATATGAAATTGGTTAAAAAGAAATTATGTGATGCATATCAAATGGGAAAGGAACAAAAGTTATATTTTAAATGAATTAAAGAGGCTTCCACATCTACACCTCTATATATTATCCATATGTATTTTTTCAAGACCACTTGAACCTAAATTATTTCTGTAAACTCATTTGTTTATGTATTGTTTGATTATTTTTTAATATTTACATGGGTTAAATTTTTGATACTTAAAAGTGAAGATTATTCCATTTTTATTAGTTTTTGTAAATGTGTAAAAAATGAAAAAGATACCAAAATTTTGACTTTGAGAAGTGACCATGGATGAGAATTTGAGAATCATGATTTTAATTAATATTTCTCAAAACAAGGTATTAAATATAATTTTTATACCCCCAATACACCTCAACAAAATGGAGTTGTTGAAATGAGGAATATTATATTAGAATAAATTTCTATAATAATGTTGTGTGAATATAGAATTCCCACATATTTTTAGGGTTAATCTGTTAACACAACATGCTATATCATTAATAGGGTTATAATAAGGAATATCCTAAAGAAAAAACCATATGAGATATGGAATAATATAAAACCAAAGGTAGGACACTTTAAAGTATTTGGATGCAATGTTGACATCTTAAACACCAAGGATAATCTTGGTAAGTTTGATCCAAAAGCTGATGAAGGTATCTTCCTAGGTTATTATACTAATTCCAAAGATTATAGAGTTTTCAAAAAATGTTAAGGATAATTGAAGAATAAAATCATGTGAAGTTTCATTAAAGTGATCCTTTTGATCAAAAAATGACTCAAACTAATGAGGTCAGTGATTCTATTAAGGATATGAGACCTAAAACTCTCTTGAAAAACAATAAGGATAATGATTTGGAACTTGATTATTTTTATCCAAATCTAGTAAGCATTGATACCAGTGAGCCATAAAATTTATTTCCTAGAAAACCTATAAACCTTAAAGACCATCCTCTAGAAACAACTATAGGGAGTTTAAATGAAGGAGTTAGAACTAAAAGAAATATAGGAAATCTTGCAGAATTCTATGCATTTTTATCTTAGTTAGAACCTATAACTATAGAAGAATCTTTAGGTAATGAAGGTTGGGTTTTATCTATGTAAGAAGAGTTAAAACACTTTAAGATAATGCCTCCCATATTATGGGATTTTTATAACCTCAGTGATGTCACCAACTTGGGGCCTACTAGAGGCGAGACTTGGGGGTCATTATCTATCTCCCCCCATTGCGGTATCTTTAGAGGGAGGGGTCATGACAGAGTTCTATAAAATGATATGGTTGATAGATAAGATGAAGTTTGGAGTTAGGCATAATGAGGACTACATGGGTTGGTATATAAATAGTTCTAGTTGACCTTGGTGTGTGACATAGGTCAGGGATACTGGTTAGGACATGAGATTTTAGGGCCCCTAGTGATCCAGTGCATAGACTCTAAGATTATTGAATGACCAAGTGAGGTGGACCTGTTTCTAGGGAAGAGACCTAGGAGATGTACATGAATCATGATGACTTGTGTTATTGTTTGAATTGTCTTGTTTTGATAAGGTTAAATTTAATAAAGTTAATAAAAATGAATCTTAATAAGTTTCTATACTATTGGTCTTAGTGAGTTCTTATTTTATTTTTAGATATGGATCCTATTCATCATCTGTGTGTGGATATGGTAGTTTGGTTCAGTAGGATGATTTGGTCGATCATCGTAGGGTTGATCTAGTAGAGGAGGATAAGGCTTGGTAAAGGGAATTGTGCTCTTTCAAATGGAAGAATTTGGGGAAGTATGAGGGCAGTGTTTCAGATGTGAAGATAGAGAGATGGATGTAGGATCTTGTGATCTCTTTCAATTTGACCTAAGCCCTGGTGGGATATTGGGTCCCTCTGGTAGTTAGTCAGATGTAGGTATCTACATGTTAGTGGTATATACTATATCTAAGAGAGTTGAATGAGGTAGATGTTTCATGGTTTGAATTTAATAAAGAGTTCCAAGCATAGTTCCTTTTGTCAACTATGAAGGTAGTGAAGAGGCAAAAGATTATTTCTCTTCAGTAGGGTAGTATGTCAGTGCAAGAGCTTGAAATAAAGTTCAAGGACCTTATACATTTTATTCAGATCTTTTTCTAGATGAGGAGTCTCATGTGATACGTCTCTAAGAGGCACTATTTACTTCTATCTAGTATGAAATTACTCCTTTTACATTTCCAATGTATTTGGAGGTTTAGAAGAAGGAATAGGTGATCGAGTGGATGCGCTCATAAGGGTTTTTTTTGTGATATGTGAACTATAAAGGTTCCTCAACGAGTAGAATTTTTAGTGGTAGGTCTTAGGCACTAAGACCTTTGAGGTTTCAAACAATAGGGAGTCAACCTCAACAAATTCCTTTCCAACCTTCTGAGGCTAGTGGTTTTCATGATTTTACTAGGGGATTTGTTCCAATGTGTTTTTGTTTTTGGTCTTATAGAAATCACCAGAACCAGTGATTAGTAGTTTATCAAGCTTATTTTGGTGGAGGTAGATAGGTTTAGTTCTAGCCTCAGTAGTAGTTTCTAGTGACACCATTTCAGCAGTAGGGGAAACATGCTTATACTCTATCGAGGTGAGTTGGAGAAGGAAAATGATAAACTTAAGATTTTCTTCATGTTTAGTGATCTTAAACTCTGCATGGTCATGGAGGTGTTCATCAGTAGGGTGGTAGAGGAGTTGGTCATGGTCAGTTACATGTAGTATAGGTAGTAGTTCCATAAGGTTTAGAGATCGTCAAAGGTATGATCAATTTGCTTAGAACCTTATTTGCGCCTTGTTTGATTCAAGAGATTCACACTCATTTGTTTCACTTTCTCTATCCCATACTCTAGTATTAAATTTTGAGAGGCTACTTATTCCCCTAGTGTTGACTATTCTATTCAGAGGCTAGAACAACCTTTTTGGTGTGTTTTAGGGTTGTAGACTAATGTTGGGGCCACATTTGTCCCATTGGGATCTTCTCTCAGTATAGGCACAACCATATTATTTTATCCTTGAAATCGGCTAGTTGTTTTTCATGTATAATGTTATCAACTACTTCTATAGAAGAGTTATGTTCTCTGATTTGGATGGTTGGAATGTGGTTTTCCTTGGTTATCAGAGTTGTAAAGTGTACAGTCAGTGTGTGAAATTTCTTTTTTCTTTAATGGCCAAGCTTCTGGTGGAATCAATGGACGCTGGGATAGTGGAGGTCCCCAGGGTCATTGGGGAGTTTCCGGATGTTTTCCCCATAGACGTTGTGATGATACCCCCTTGATGTGATGTTGAGTTATGGATAAACTTTCAACTTGGTGTATCTTTTATTTATATGGATCCTTATCAGATGGAACATTCTGATAAATGAGAGTTAAGGTTTCAAATAGATGATCTGATGCAAAAGGGTTTTATTTGACCTAGTGTGTCATCGTAGTGTGCTCCGGTGTTGTTCTCCAAGAAGGAAGATGGTATACTTAGGCTATGTACAAACTACCAGATGTTGAATTAGGTGACAGTCAAGAACTGTTACCCATTTTTGGGGATAGTTGATCTTCTTGACTATTTGATAGGAGAAATTTAGTTTTCTAAGGTCAATTTGTGGTCTGTATATCACCATTTGAGGGTGAAGGATGTTGATATCCTAAAGATTGACTTCAGATGAAGGTATGGGAACTTTGAGTTTATATTCATTCCATTTGGTTTTACAAATGCACCAGCTGTATTCATGGGTATTATGAAATCTTTGTTCTATGAGTTCCCAGACCAATTCATTGTTGTATTCATCAATGATATCTTAGTCTACTCGAGGTCAGAGGAGGATCATTCCAATCATCTCAGAGATATCTTGTAGGTTATTCGACGACACCAACTCTATGGAAAGTTATCTAAGTGTAAGTTTTGGACATGAGAGGTTCATTTATTAAGGCATTTTGTATCTCAGTAGGGTGTAGCAGTGGACCTGTTGAAGGTCAAGGCAATTTTTTCTTGGGAAGAACCCAAAAACATGGTAGAGGTTCATAGTTTTCTTGGTCTTAGAATCTATTATCGGAGTTTTGTACCCAATTTATCTCAAGTTACATCCCCATTGATAGTGTTAACCAATAAGGACAAGGCTTTTGTGTACATTGATTAGTTCTAGACAGTATTTAGTTACTTGAAGGAGAAATTGGTCAGTGCTCCAATGCTTTAATTTCTTGAGGAGGGTGTGATGTTTAAGGTGTTTTGTGACACTTCTAGTCTAGGTTTAGGATCCATGTTGATATAGTAGAGGGAAGTGATCTCTTATGGTTCTAGGAAGTTACATCCCCATGAGAATAACTATGCCACCCATGATCTGGAGTTGGTAGTGGTGTTTTTTTCATTGAAGTTGTAGAGGAATTATCTCATTGGGGAGTGATTTGCAGTCTTCACAGATCCCAAGAGCTTGAAGTATATCTTTTATCAGTGAAATCTGAAATTTTAGAAGTGGAGGTGGATGAAGTTTCTTTAGGATTATGATTTTGAGATATCCTACACCTTGGGAAAAGGGAATGTTTTGGATGAAAATTTGAGTAGGAATTTAGGGTAGGATGTTGTTCAGTAGTTTGGGGATTCTTGGAGAGCACTGGAGGACTTTTTAGCCTTGAACTTAAATGCACGGGTGGATAGTGGTAGAGGCTATTTTTTTAGATGAAATTTCGGTCATCTCTAATGTATCAGGTGGAGGAGTATTAGTGGGGATACTCAAAGGAATAGGTGATTCATGATCGTGTTGGCCATGGTGATGCTCTGGAGGTATGGTTAGAGAATATTCATAACTAGATGTTGTTTTGTGTTAGGTTGTTTGTTTTGGTGCTGATGAGTGATGGTGTTATTCATGAGTTTAATATATCACCTTTGTCGGTACACCTAGGAGTTTCTAAGATGTACCATGGAGTGAGGATGCAGTTTTAGTGTCTTGGGGGAGAGTACTTGGGAGTGAGAGATGCAAATTCATTCCTAGTACCTATAGTTTTTTTGAGTTTTTCTTTGCTCAAATTTTCTTTTTTGATGTGATGTTTAGATCCCTCTATTTTATGAGATGATCCATTTTCTCTATTTTTTGATGTATGATGTGTGATAAATTCATGACATATAAAAGGTGAGGACCTAATTCATAACTGAGATGCATTAACTACGATGCGATTAAACCTTTGTGAATAAGTTAGTGCTGCCAAGATTGGATAGTATCCTGACATAGAGGATGGAATTTTTTGATTCGTGTGTCCAAGAAGATGCGGTTTATTGGTTGCAATGATTATTGGTTTGGGTTTTTCAGTGGTTGGATGGTTTTTTTGATGTGGTTGTGTGGTGATGAGGTAGTGCGAGATGTTTTATGTTCATTTGGTTTTATCATTTTTGGTTGGTGGAGGAATTTGAGATATGATAATATCCTTGAGATGTATCTCACAGGTTGGTTTTTCAAATCCCTTTTCTTTTGGGATTGGTTTTGGATTCTCGAGGAAAATAATCATTTGATATGTATTTGATTTAATGGTATGTGCCCTCCTGGTCCATTAATTTTCTAGTTTTGGGCATTAGGGGTGTTTGGGGGAAGTTATAGGAGTTTTTAGTGGAGGATAGAGGTGTAGCAGAGTTTCTTCAAGAAATACAGATTGTGTAAATGTATTACATAAAGTGTAATGATAGTTCACATCTTGAGCAATTAGTTGGTTCAAAACTTTTATGTGGATAAGGGGTATCCCGTGAAAAGGGTACATGTCGTGTAAGTGGGATTCACAATGTGTAATAAATTTGGGTGTTAAATTATTTAAGGTGATGAGTTTTTTGGTAGAAATTAGAATCCAAAAATTACATGATGTGAAAAGAGATTACACATTTTGTAAATCACCTATTAAGTGTAGTTATAAAGATTGGATCACTCAGGGGTTTCCTTAAACCCTACGGTCGACACTCCCTTTCTCTCATTCCAAAAAATCCAATGAAATATTCTTTAAGAATTTGGGATTCCTTTTGAATGGGATTGATTCTTGACTTCTTGTCTTCAATCCATGGTAAGTTATCTAATTGTTCTCATATATTTCCTTCCATACTTATTAGGGGTTTTCTATGGTGGTTTGATTTGGCTTGGTTTGTGCATTTGTTCTATGTTTTGATGATTATTTGGGTGCAGTGTAGGTTTATCCATGCTATCTCATGGAACAGTTATGGTTTGCGGGCATTTTTTCTTCACCTTGTGGTTCACAATGAGTTGGAAATCTTCTTTGAGGCTAGGAATCCCTTGTTTATCTTTATTTTGTATCATGTGGGAGGGGTTTATTCTTGTTTATCTATGGGTTATAGTTGTGATGGATTAATCAAAGATAAATATTTGGTTAAATTGAAATTTAAGGATAAAGGGGTTTGATTCACATGTATTTACAACTTTGTTACTATTATGATATTGTGGATTTTATAGACTTGATTCCCCATTTAAAATTGTGTCCATTTGGGGATTTGTTTACACTGAATGATATGTGTTGCAACTACTGCATTTGTTGTGATTGTTTGATATCACCCAAAAATGGAAATTTTCTAACCAATTATATTTTTATAATAAAACGGTTTCCCCTAGATTATGGATTGCATGATAACACCCCTAAAATAAAGTGAAATGTGATAAAATCCCTTTTTTAAATCTGTAAAATGACCCTTGATGTGTTGTGAAGTATGGTCATTCTTGTGGGGTGAAGATGTGTGGTTACAATGGTTTATAGGGAGATATGTGGTTGTTTGGAAGTGCTTTTGGGGTGGCATGGCAGTGGTTGTTTGACTATGATTTTGGGGCGGCGAGGTGGTGGTTTTTTCACTATTCTTTTGGAGTAGTGAGGTGGTGGTTGTTTGGTTGTGCTTTTGGGGCAGTGAGGTGGTTGTTTGTTGGCCGTGATTTTGGGGAGGTGATGTGGTTATTGTTGGTTGTGATTGTGGGGTAGTGGGATGATGGGAATGTTGATCTGTGTGTGATGTTTGGTTTCTTTATGCTAGATTCCTAGGTAGGTATCAAATAAATTATTATTTAATAATTATTGAAATGGAATGTGTTGAATTGGTTAATGGTTTGAAAATGGATAATGAAAAAATAAATGATGGAATATTTGGTTAAATTTGGTTAATGCTAAATAATGAAATGAATTGGCTAGATAATGAGAATTGATTAGAAATGTGAAATGGGGTTTGTATCTTTTTGTGTGGTGTTATGGATTTAGATGTGGAATTAAATGTGGAGATGTTGTGAGTTGGTTAGGGTTTGGTTGTGAACCCATAGGTTGGGATTGTGTGTGTGGATATATTTATATACTTGTATATTCCTCATGTTTTTTATACGTGCCCCACCCACGTTGAGAAATATGTGTTGACACCCACATATTCATGAGGGGGTATTTTTCCTGACATCCAGTGAGGATAACAGATGGATGGGTACCCAATCTTTCCCACTCTCTCTTCTAGGAGGGGTAGGTATTTCACAGACTGAGATGGATGGAGGTTTTTTAGTGCATTAGATGGTGGTTGTGATGACCCATGTGTCTTTGGACGAGATGTGATGTGTCTGTACTTATGGGAGGTGAGCCTAGGTGTCTTCAAGAAAGATTTGATGTATCCTAGGTGTATGCTGGTGGGATGAGGTGGATTATAGTGGGGGTCGTTCATGGTAGGAGGAGGGCATGAGGTTGATTTCCTTCATGTTCACGATACGCTACTACTCTATTTATGGTTGTGGATGTGTTATGGACCAAGTGTTTTTAGATGAGATGTGATGTGGTCATGTTTGTGGGGCAGCGAGGCCAAGGGAGTGATGTGATGCGATTGTGCTTGTGGGGCAGGGTGGTATACCGAAGAGATGAAAGCACCAAGACATACGATGTTGGGCTGTGAGAGCAGCATACTAGTGGGAAAGCGATGTGGGTCAACCTTTATCGATATGCTTCTTATTATGTTATATTACTTGGATTAGGTTATTTGATGAGCAAGACTTAGTGAGGTAGGGAGGATAATTGACCTATTTAGGTGCTATTGGTTTTACTATTTTCTCATGGGCTCATTATTATGCTTCTTTCACATGTGAATGAGAGACTTTAGTTTTCTTATTAAATATATCTATATGCTCACCTATGTATATAAAACCATTATGAGTTTTCAGGATGATTACATGGAACATTATAGACATTACTAGCTTGGACCTTTGGATAACTTACATGTCGCTGCTTTAGATTTAATTTTGGGTATTTACTTTAGATATTTTTATTAGTATCAGTTTAATTTATACATGCATTGTGGGATGAATTTAGTTTCTTTTATATCTTGTCATGGAGTTGTTTATGGATGATCCATATTATATTTTAATACTAAATTATTATAGAGGGAGATGCATCCCATTTTATGATATTTTTATACCCTTGGTGCTACTCACCAACCTGGGGCCTACTGGAGGCGGTACTTCAGGGTCATTATCTCTCTCCCCTCATTGTAGTATCTTTGGAGGGGGGGAGGGGTTCATGAAAGTCATGGTCATTGAACTTTGATCATGGTCCATTAATCTAAATTTTTTTAATAATGATATAAATATCATATATATATATATATATATTAATTATATACAAATTTATAATCATTCATATAAAGTGATGATGAAAAATTAATTTCATCATTACATAGAGATGGTAGTCTGTAAATATGTGCAAGTGATGTTTCCATTTTTTGATGTATAGAATGAAATAGATGGTAAATGGTTATAATATCATCATAATAACATCTCAGAATATTGATAATAGTATATTTATCATTATTATGGGTAAAAAAAGTTTAAAGGAAGTAGAATAAGAAATAAAATTGAAAGGGATTTATTAAGATTTACACCTCTTCTTTGAGAGACCTCCTTTGGCTTACTCCTTAATCCATAAAGAATTGGTCTTAGGAGAAGACAAGAAGATCTATTATAAATGTAATTATGATATGAATTTTTTAGAGCAGGTGTTTTCTGATATATAAGGCTCAAATGGTGTGAATAAGGTATGATAATAGGTTCCCTTTTATAAGTGAGGGGAGGGACACACATGGAATTTCTTAAAATATTTCAATGATTTGTGGTTAATTTAATGAGAAAGTGGCTCCAAATGAATATGGATTAAAATTTAGGATAATATAAGGTAAAAATATCTTCAAATAATAATAATTTTATAGGTATGGGTGTAAATCCTACCCTTATCTCATGGTTTAACCCCTGGTAAACTCGTTTTAACCTTAACTGTGGTAACAAAATTTTATTGTTTTCACTATTCACTATGACAAAAAATTAAGTTGAACCTTTGAAATTATATTAATTGTTATTATTAAAAATATATAATCCATTTAACCAGATTAAATTTCTACAAGTGTAAGAATTTAATTTTAATTAAGCGCACAAACCACAATGAAAACCCGTTTTCAATAAATGAATTTGTAAGCTTAAAAATTAATTTAATTCCATTAATTTACTTTTAAAACCATAAAATTAATATTAGAATATTATATATAATATATAATCTATAAATTTCATTAAAATCATTAATAAATATAGATTAAAATTATTTATTAATATAAAAACACATTGCACGCATAAAAACTATTAATTCATAAAAACGTATTTTTAAGCCAAAAAATTAACTCACACTAGAATCAAGTATAATGATGATTGATATGTAATTAATTAGATTATTTATAATTAAAAGATACTTAGGTTTCTTTAATATCAAATTTAAAACATAATGATACATTTAATTGAAAATAAAATATATTTTTTAGAAAAAATGGTATTTTTCACTATTCACTGAAAAATAAACCATAAAAATTTACCCTAAGATAATATTGGAATGAAGATTTTAAAAATGGTATTAATTTCCTCAAATAAAATTTCTAAAAATGGCATAAATTTATTATAATATTTATGTGAAAAAATGTAATAAAAACCATTTAAAAAAATTATTTTTGAAGCGTAAAATAACTTTACAAAAAATTGAGTACATATTTATTATGAATTAATAAATAAATTTTCATTAATAAAAACCTATATAAATATTTTTAATAAATTAGTTATCACTATTAATATATTACAATTTAACTTCTAAGTTATAACGATTTACTATATCATGATTCTTATAGACTCAAGGTTTCACATAAGGTAGGATATCAAATACATCAAGTTTTATTTAAAAGGAAATACATATAAAATCATAGGGTGTTACATGAACCACCCCCAATGGTACCCCTACTAGGATATCATTGAAGATGGGTGTGACCCCCCAAATACCACCTCTAGTAGGCCGCAATTTGGTTAATAGTACTAAGGGTATAAAAGATACAATATGGATGGCATTGACCTCAATATACTAAGAATAATAAAAGAACAAAAAATCAACTCTAAAATCATAAATGAATAAAAAAATCCCATTATATGATATTCTATACAATAATAAATGTAAACTATAAAAAACCATGAACCACTCATATAAAAGTGACCAAAAACTCTATAAATCCCTCAATAAACCTCCATGAGCTAGAAAGGTCCATCTCAAACACAAACTCACACTATAAAAATTGATATATATATATATATATAGGGGGTGATCATGTAGTATACTTAGTAAAATACTCTCCTAAAACCTCTCGTAAAAATTTGGAAGAAGCAAATTAAATCCCCAATGAATAAATAGAGAAACTAAATCATCACCTAAATAGGTAAACTATATTTACATCCCCATGAAGTATCTCTCTATAAGTAATTCATAGAATATAGTAGTATAATATCAAATAAAATATATGGATAAGGGTACCCTGCTACCACTTTCCCACAAAACCAGTCACCTTGAACCCTAATGACTTACGTCCTAGTGCTTCAATCCACTCTATAAGTCTCATTATACATCTGTATAAATATATACATATCTATATATTCACAACCATATCCCATCACATAATAAGATTATAAGCCATAATAGTCTTTTATAAATATACACCATACCTCAAGTCATTATAACATGTTCATAATTAAAAATATAATACAATTATATGATATAACCTTAAGGAATAAATGACACTAATAGGGTCATTGGTATGGTTTATTTTGAGTTTTTATTTCTATTTTATTTATTATTAGTCATAGGAGTTAGGGGTTCAACATTTCAAGTTTTGGAGAAACATGCTTGGGTGCATGTGTAGTTCACAATTAGTAGTAATCATGAGCCTATCTATGTGGGGGGGGGGGGTGGGGGTGAGGTATCCCAAAGGAATTTTCATGGTTAACACATGGTTTTTATAATTATGTAGGGTTTTATAAGGAACCATGCATGCTATTTTGTTAAGGGGGAGTAACCCACATGGTTTGGAAACCATATGATCTACCCATATCACTAAAAACTATAAAATTTAAAATTATTATCTTATTTGATTATAACCCCATTCACACTAATTTACTCTACCTTGTGTGACTCAAGTCCATTTACCGGCTTTGGATTCCTTTCTCTCTTAATTTATTAGTGAATCATCTTCAAATTTAGTGGATTTCTTAAGGAAAGCCTTATTTATCCTTGATTTTCTTCTATATTTCTCTAATATCATGTTATTTAATTTTCTCCCATCCCTTTAAACCTAATGAACATGTACATTTGAACATAGGTTTTTTGGTGGGGTTTTTATGAGACTTATTGTGTTTTAAGTTCATAAGGACCCCTTTTCTTCATCACTAGTGTTGTTTTGCAAATGACACAAGTTTTCATTGGATCAAAGATAGGCGTCTCTATATAAGTTGAATTTTCCATTAGTATGTATAATTTTATTGATATTTCCTTTAGTTATATTGATTAATTATGCTTAAAATTGGTTATAGAGGTATACTATGTGTGGTTTCTTACTTTATTTTCATTGTGGTGGAATAAATGTTAGTTCCTCATTGTTTATCATTAAAAGGTTAATATTATTCCTATAAGGTTTTTTTTTTCAAAATGTTTCAAATAGGTTTTTGAAATAAAATTTGATTTCAATACGTGTCTTGATTTTGAACTGTTTTTATTTATCTTGGATATTAAATTGGCATGGGTATTGATTATGTTAGTGCATGGGAGACCTTGGGTAGGTGTCTGATCAGATGGGTGCTTCCCTAGAGCCAGGTGTAATATAGCTAGGGGTCAGTTCCCATGATGTTTTGTGATTACCTAGGCTTACTTACTTATTTAAGATGACATCGGCCAATCAATTTTCTATGAGCAAGTCCAAATTGCCTTTAGAACCCATGGGTCAGAGATATTCCCATGTTGTTTATATTGTGCTTGAGATGTTTTATTTTATCTTATGTAATCACCCCTTATTACATTAGTATTATGGTTGTTATCTCTTTACCTTATTTTTTTTTTCAAATGGTTGTGCCTTTCTTGTTAATTTTTAATTTTTTATTATTTATATAAAATGGATTATGTTAATTTCTTCCAAATGGAAATGTATTTCAAAAAGGTTTTAAAAATAGAATTAAATGTTGCATTGTGAAAAGTGATATGTTGATTCATGGTGGCATCCTACTTGGGTTTGCCTCACAATCTATATTTTCCTTTGAGAATATGTAAATTTGGTTTAGTATAATACAAGTAAAGGTAAATATGTCACACCCTATAAAGGATCCTCTTGATGTATTATCACCTTCCATGGTATGGGTTTGTGGTGTAAAAGGGCCGCATGGACATTTATTAACCAAGAATTTTGGGATCCTCATATTTTGAGCCCTTGGTTTTTGTTTATATATCAACCTAACTAGCCTTGGAAATGTTTTTAGAATCATGTTTATTTATATGATGTCGTATATTAACTCTTGATTTTATATTTTTTTTGGTTATTGATTTTTGTTTATATTGCATTTTACTCTAGTTGGTTTATTATATATTAGTTTCTTATTTTTATTTGATGGCGTGGATGTCCAAATTACATATGGATCATGTCATATTCATAGTGGAATTCATGTGATGTAGTTATTATATTTTTAGGATGAAATTTCTCCCATTTAGTTAGTGTTGATACCTTGGTGGTAGTCACCAAACCATATCTATTGGGAACACACTTCATGCCTTGTGGAGGGATGGTTAGGGTGACATGGCTGGTTGAATTGGGTCAGTTTTTTACACCACCAAAGCCCACATGTACATGTATATCATAACCAAGAGTCGTTACAACCCATATAAGTATAGATATTATGATAGTAATACAACATATCATTGATATGCCTACATATATATTATGTTTGGAAGAGAGATCAGTTAAAGGAGAGTAGTCTACCATCTATAACCTCTACAACCTATATGATGGGAAACACCCAAAAACCATGAGTATGGGTGTTGTCCACCCCAAATGACATGGGTGGTGGATCATAATAAAGAAATAAAACATAATGATATATAACACATAACCATTCTAGGGGAAACTACCTAATCATAGACTCATTACATAATTAACTTCCCACTTGAAAACCCAACTACCATTACTAGGGACTAGAGTGCTAACTTCTAAGCACAATAATCATGGGTTTTCACTTAAAATTAATTATTAAACAAACATTAATAATTTAATATTATTCCATAATAAATTCTAATATTATTATTTATTAATCTTCCAAATCCAATGTGCCTTTAGAACTATAATTCATGTTTTCATTTATTTATATTCAAGTCTATCACCATCATCTTTAATTGTCAAAAAATATCCCCAATAAATTAATTTATCATTAAATTACTATTCAATAATTATAGGAATGGATACTATATTCATTTTCCTTGTAAGAATAGGCCTAATTGGGATGCATAATAAGCAGTAAATATAAATCATAAATAATCAAATAGTAAGCATAATTAAGTAAGGCTCGAGGATTGATCTAATCATTATAAATACATTTCTACATATTCCTCATCATCCATAATTTGTAATTATATTTTTTAATATTTATTATATCATTAAATTATTAATATATTTAAGTAAACATGAAATATAACATAACAGTTCTAAATTAGCAATAATTATCTTAATAATGTGTGTAAAACATAACTTATCATTTTAAAATAGTTATCTAAAAGAATAGATCAATATATTTTTGTACTTATCATTATTATAACTTTAATTTGTTTATCTATTTTCAAGCATATATGATATGATATAAATCATGAAGAAAACACAACATAATTAATCCTCATTGTTTATAAAATATCATGAAATTTTAACATGGATATCATGTTCACATGCAAGTTATTCCGTATTAATTTCTATTATTTACAAACTATTATATTTATTAAATTGATCTCACTATTTACCTTGAAGAAACTAAAGCATGGTTAATCTACACTTACACATAAATAAAAGAGAGGTAAATGAATCCCCTGCCTGGTGAAAAGTTGGTGCGAGTACACTATCACAAAAAAATATTTATGCAACGCCAACCTTTAACAGCGCTAAAAAAATCACTAATAAAGGGGGTACCTTTATCAGTGTAAAAAAAGCACTGATAAAGGGTACTTTTAACAATGCTAAAAAAGCACTGTTAAAAGTACCCCTTTATTAGTGTTTTTTAGCAGTGATAAAGGTAACCCCTTTATCAGTGCTTTTTTACTAGCGCTAATGAAGGGTATATTTCAAAAAAAATCTTTCATTAAAAATAATATATTAATATATAAATATATTTATATTTATATAAATATAATATATATTTTTTAAATATATTTTAGATAAGGCTAAATAGAATATTACACTTAATATATAAGGTAATTAGTAAAAATAGATTATAAAATAATTAAAAACATTTTTTAATTAATATTTTTTAAATTATTATCGAGTAATAGTCATTTAATAAAAATTTGAATATAAAAGATCAAAAAAATAATAAAAAATGGAAAATAAGTTGAAAACGTAACTCGAACATCAAACGACCATAAATTTTGATCCGGGTGTTCGTTTGAGCTCTACCACATATCAAATCAAATACTGGGATGATATTTATGCCCCTGACAACACGAGTATACCTTTTTCACATTTTTAGAGGCCCCAAAAGGCTTATAAGGCCTCCAAAATTGAGTTTTTAGTCGGGGTACCCCAATTTTTTAAACATTTGATGGATTTTCTTCCTCCTTTAAGGGGGGTATTTTTCCCTTTTTTCAATGGGGATTGAATTTATTCTTAGGGATTACATTCATATTGATATTATGGTTTTTAAATTTTATCAATTTTCTTAATATCCTATTATTTATAATCAAATATATAACAATATATACATATTTTTTATACATTCACACATAAAAATTTAATTTTCTAAATAAATAATTAAACATATTTACACATAAAATATATTTTTCAACATATAAATTTTATCTAAATAAAAAATAACATCCATTTTATTTAAAATAAAAATGTATGAATATTTATATACATACACAATTAATGTATATATAATGTTTATATATATATATATATTTGTGCGTGTGTATTGACAAACATATATATATATATTTATATATTATAATTATAAGGCCCCAGCCTTAAAACTTACTTAATATTGAATTAAATGAATAATTCACATTGAGGATCTTTTCGGGTTTAGAGTTTTAGAGAATTAGGACATAACTATTACATCTCAAAAGATTACAAAGTAAACACTTCTACTAAGTTTCCATAAAATAAAAACTCTCAAAAAGAAACATGTCTAGTTCCATGTTTTAGATAGCATGAGTTTTCCTTGATCCCATCCATGACCCTATACCACATTAAGTCCTGTGAAAAACATTTCAAAAAAACTTGGGGTGAGCATAAAAAGTTCAGTAAGGGATACACAAAGAAGTAAAACTGTTAGTTTTTCAAAACAACAAGTAAACCAAGAATACTTTATTAAAGTAATACTTTTCACCTTTATAAAGTAGTAAAAAACTCTTCACTGAATAAAAGATCATTACTTACCCTTTTGTAACCAAAATATTACCATAAAACCCAAATAAAGAACACATAACATATAAAGGTAACTTAGGACATAAACATACTTAAATGGAATAACCATACGGTCGACTTCCACACATATCACTTAATGGAATATCTATACGGCCGACTTACATACCCAATGAATTGGAGGTTATAACATAACCACCCATCCTAGTATTCACGGAACCACTCATCATATGGTTTATCACGTAACCACCTGTCAAATGTCAAAGTACCATTATAAAATCATAAGACATAAGACAAATATAATGGAAAGAAAACATTTCAACATTTCGATCACAATATATCACTTAAATATATTGACATAACAAATCCATTATAAAAACCATTTTCAATACCAAAATACATAAAAGAGTATATGGTATTAATTTCATTTTAAAAAAAACATTACGGCTTGTTGAGGAAGCCAAATACCAAATAATACTCGTGGCGGTGGAAAAGGTCGTTGTCACCGCGTACGTTAAAAAGAAACATACCTTTTGTCATTTAGTAAAATTATTTGTATATAAAATATTCCTTTTGAATAAAAGTATAATTCAAAGGGGTTTATATAGCGTATAAAATAAAGTCGTGTATTAGAACAAAATATTTCTCAATGAAAGGAGATTGAGACGAAGTCCCTTACCTCATGTCCGACGTGACTCGATTGCTCTTTAATCTCCTAAATAATAAACTAAAGTTAATTTATAATTTCTTAAAAACCTTTTTAAAGCTTATTATTCCTTTTATATCACTTATTGACATGTTATAAACATTATGTAATCATTTATGTTAATAATGTTCGTTTTGTCGATATTTGGTACTTAAGTCAAAAATGGAATTCTTACAATTACATGTTGTTCATGTGGTCAAAGGTTCATTATATCCAGAATGATATTCATGATTTGGATATCATATATATCATATATATCCATAATATAAATGTATTTATAATAGTACATAAAATTTAGAGGTAAGAAATGAAATGTACCGTTCATGGAGATAGTAAGCCGTACGTATGCATGAACACTACTTTCATTTCTATTTCATATTTAATGGAGTGAAATGATAATGATATAAAGGTATATTATAATTCCAGTATAATATCATATATAATATCATTAACTCCATCTTTTATACATCCCGCATATGGCATTAACGAATCAAATCACTTTGAGGGGGCGATAGTCCGCACTTCCTAAAATGAAATTATCGTGTTTACCCATAATGGAAACCATAAAGGTATGACATAAATGAAAAATACAGAAGCATAAGGAAAAAATAAACATAATATATATCATATATAAATAGAGTGTCATATTAATGTCCACCATGAAAGGTGTTAAAAGAAGATTGAACAATCATCGTTTCGTGAGGCAGAAATTCGCCAACCACAGAAACAGTATGTTCTTTAACCATTATACGGAGGTGTGTGTAAGTGTAGCTCTAATACTTCTCATAACAACATACTAGTATATTTAATATAATGGCGTTGTTACAAAATAAAGGAATAAAAAGAGTTTAGGGGGTTGGAGAAGCAAAATAAAACGAAAGAATACAAGTGAAGACATTACCTTTAAATCGGGTAACTCCCTTTGGTTTGAACCAAAAGGGTTTCTTGAAGAGATTTCTACCTAAGGAAAGGATTCTAGGATGAGGAGAGGGATTTGGAGAGATAAAATGAGCAGATAATGTCCGAGGCAAAGGCTTGAGAGGTGTGGGTAAGGTGGTAGAGGTGGGGGCCTTTTATAAGAGGAGAGGAGGGGCACTCTTGGAAAGTTATAAAATGTTACTTTATTATAAAATGCTTTTCGGATTTTAAAGATCCCAAAATTATATATTTTGAGGATAAGGTGATAAGAGTTAGAAATACACCCATACAATAGGTTATCTACAAGTGCAGGTCTTATATTTTACATTATCTTTTTATTTTATTTAAATCGTTAAATAATGAGGTAATCGCTGCATCATCATGGTGTCATAAATAATTTAATTTATTTAATTTCTAAAAATTATAAAAAAATACTATGATGCAGGAAATGTTTTTATATTTCCAATGAATATTTATAGTCAAAATTATGACTTTTATAACCCCATGTAATTTTTTTTAGTAAAACAATACATGTTTGTGACATTTTTATTTTAACTTTAAATAAAAAGTTATTAATGTCATTTTCTTACCCAAGTGGATCCATGGGGTCCTCAAGTTGACCCATGGATTTTTTTTGTCATCCATGACACATCCAATAAGTGTATTACATGTGTCAAGGTAATTTCATATTATTAAAACATTATTTTTACCTTAAATTACACTAATTACCTCTAATCGCGATTAATAAAACTTAAAAGTTACTATTCACCAAAAAAATATTTCAATACCATTGAAACAAATTTTACTTCCTAATTAAAACCATGTATGTTGTATTTTTGAAATTCAATTCACAGAAGTGGTAATGTTTCATTTAAATGAAAAATCAGTTTTTTAACTACCACTTAGTGGTTTCACTATTCATCAAAAATTGAAGTTTTTCAGAAAAATACCAAAAATTCACCCTAAGCTATATTTGATATTACAAATTCAAAAATGATGTCTATTTTAAAAAATTAAAAACATATAAGTTGAATTAATTAATTTAATAATTAATTCCTGTTGTCAAAACAAATAACGTGTTTTTATGAAACAATATATATCAAAATATTGACACTAGTTTAAGTCCAATTTCAAAGTGAAATCAATTCCAATGACCACCATTGGATTAAATGGTAAAAATATATTCTGATTGCACTTTAAAAACAATTCAAAAGATAATCTAATCATATAAATAAATTTTATTAAAAAGAGGTTTTGAATTAAAATACAACATTTTTCACTATTCATTAAAAAATGAACTTTATCGGAAAATACCAGAAATTTACACAAAGTAAATTTTGATGTCCCGATTCTAAAGAAGAATTTTATTTGGTCCAATAGAATGCATAAGAGTGACTAAAACTGTATTTAAAGACGGTTCTCCATTAAAAGGCGATAAGTCGACCTTTAGTGAATATTAGAGTATCCATGCCTAAAATTGAATTCTTTTCTTATATTAAGCCTTAATGTTTTATTAGATAAATGTAAAAACATTTAAAAACATATATAATCATATTTTAGCTATTTCTATTCATTCTCACCAATACAATAGCTACGTGTTAACTACCATTTAGAATAATATTATTATATTACTAGTGTGCAACGTAAGATTTAAAAGAAACTCTTTGTTGCATATCGGGTACGCTATCGAACATAGGAACCCCTTTAAAGTAAAATTAATATTTAATTCACAAATATTAATAAATATGAAAATGTTTTATTCTTTATTTACCTGGGATGTTACATCCTTCCCCCCTTTTGGGAATTGCATCCTCGCAATTTTATTCACTTATCAAAATAAGTGGAGGTATTTATCCCTCATAGCATTTTTAGATTTCCATGTTGTCTCTTCAACCATATGGTTTTTCTACAAAACCTTTACCTGGTGAATTACCTTATTCCGCAACACTTTCTCTCTACAGTCAATAATCTGGACTGGTTATTCTTCATAAGATAGATTCTCTTCCAACTGAACTACTTCTGGGCTCAAAACATGAGATGGATCTGGAATATACTTTCTCAACATCGAAACATGAAAAAAATTGTGTACCTGAGATAAACTTGAAGGTAAATCCACTCGGTAAGAAACTGATCCAAATCTCTCCAGAATTTTATATGGTCTAATGAACCTTGGACTCAGCTTTCCTTTCTTACCAAATCGCATCACACTTTTCCATGGTGAAACTTTGAGAAAAACATGATCACCTACCTCAAAAGATAGATCCTTCCTCTGGTTATCCGCATAAATTTTTTGCCTGCTCTAAGCTGTTCTCATGTGTTTCTATATTAGCTGAACTTTTTCTGCCAAATCTTCCACCAATTCTGGTCCCATCAACTTCCTTTCACCCACTTCATCCCAAAAAGCTAGAGTTCGACACCGTTTTCCATATAATGCTTCAAACAGAGCCATCTGTATACTGGAATGAAAACTGTTATTATAATAAAATTCAACCAAAGAAAGATGTTGGTCCCAACTTCTCTGATAATCCATTGAGCAAGCACGTAGCATATCCTCTAAAGTCTGAATTGTTCATTCTGACTGCCCATCTGACTGAGGATGAAAAGTTGTACTAGAATTTAATTCAGTACCCAACGACTTCTGAAGGCCCTTAAAAAAGTTAGAAGTAAACTTGGGATCATGATCAGATAGAATAGGGAGGGGAACTCCATGCAACCTGACTATCTCTTTAACATACAACCGAGCAAGTTGATCTAGAGAGAATTTATCTCGAATAGGAAGTAAATGAGAAGATTTAGTCAATTGATCAACAATAACCCAGATTGCATTATTACCTCGAGATGTCTTTGGTAATCCCACAACAAAGTCCATGGATATATTTTCCCATTTCCACTCTGGCACCGGTAATTACTAAAGCATCCCTTTCGGTAACTTCCGCTCTTCTTTAAACTGTTGACAAGTCAAACACTTCACAGTAAAATCAGAAATATCTCTTTTTATTCAATCCCACTAGTAATACTCCCGCAGATCTCTGTACATCTTAGTAATGTCAGGATGAACTAAAAACGGGGAACTATGAACCTCACATAACAACTCATTCTTCAAATGTGAATCACAAGGCACACATAATCTCTTCCCAAACCTCAAAACACAATCATTATCAATGTTAAATTCAGGAAACTTACCCTTCTGAACCAACTCTACCTTTTTCTGCAACCCACTATCTTTCTTCTGGGATTGCTTAATTCTGTCTGATAGAGATGATCTCACTGACACCTAAAACAAAACAGAAGAACTTCCTGCACCAACAAATTCTATGCCCAAGTTCATCAAATCAAAAACCAAAGGATCTCATTCTAAACGTAGCATGGTTAATGAAGCATTACTTTTTCGACTCAAATCATCATCCACTTTATTTTATTTTCCTGGATGGTAGTGAATTGTACAATCATAATCCTTGATTAATTCTAGCCATCTCCTCTATCTCATGTCCAATTCTTTCTGAGTAAATATATACTTTAAACTTTTTTGATCAGTATATATTTCACACTTTACTCCATACAAATGATGCCTCAAAATTTTTAGAGAAAAAACAATAACAACTAATTCCAAATCATGTGTAGGGTAATTTACCTCATGAGTTTTCAACTGACGTGAATCATAAGCAATTACCTGATCATTCTGCATAAGGACACAACCAAGTCCCTTCAACGAAGCATCACTGTAGATAACAAACTCACCATTCCTGGAAGGAATTGCCAAAACTGGAGCAGTCACCAATATTCTTTTCAACTCCTGAAAACAATCATCACATTCTTTTGTCCAGATAAACTTAACACCCTTCCGAGTTAGCTTAGTCATTGGACTAGATAACCTTGAAAAATTTTCAACAAACCTTTAGTAGTAACCTTCTAAACCAAGAAAACTGTGAATCTCGGTTACATTTGTGGGTCTTGGCCATTCTTCAACAAATTTTGTTTTAACAGGATCAATAGTTATGCCATTTTTTGAAACAATGTGACCAAGGAATGAAATTTGTTGTAACTAAAACTCACACTTGCTGAATTTTCCATATAGTTTCTTTTCTTTTAAGGTTTTCAGGATAACCCTTAAATGACTTTCATGCTCCTCTTTACTTTTAGAAAACACCAAAATATCATCAATGAAAAAACCACAAACTTATCCAAGAACTCATGGAAAATTCTATTCATAGGGTCCATGAATATAGCAGGTGAATTGGTTAACCCAAAAGGTATAACTACAAATTCATAATGGCCATATCTAGTACGTAATATAGTCTTTGGAATGTCTACTTCTTTTACTTTCAACTGATGGTACCCTGACATCAATTCAATCTTCGAAAAATACTGAGCTCCCTGGAGCTGATCAAACAAATCATCGATATGAGGCAAAGAATACTTGTTCTTAACAGTGATGTTATTCAAGGCTCTATAATACATGCAAAGTCTCATTGAAACATCTTTATTTTTAACAAACAGTACAGGAGCACCCCATGGTGATGTGCTAGGTCAAATGAAACCTTTATCTAATAACTCCTGCAATTGCTTCTTTAACTCTAAAAGTTCAATTTGAGACATTCTATAAGGGGGTTTTGAAATTGGCTTAGAATCAGGAACTAAGTCAATAGTAAATTCAACTTCCCGATCATGAATAATACCAGGCAACTCATCAGAAAAAACATCAAGATACTCATTTACCACTGGCACATCATTAATATGAATAGTTCCTTTATTTTCAACAATATGTGCAAGGTAACATTCATTTCTATCTTTTACTAGTTTCTCAACTTCCTGATATGTTATCAAAAGAAAGGGTTCATTCTTGTACACAAACTGAAAATATTTCTGAAAAGGAACCATTTTAGCTCTGCAGTCAATCTTAGCATGATAAATAGAAAGCCAATCCATGCCCAAAATAACATCAAACTCTACTAGAGGCAAAACAATAAGATTTGCAGGTATATTCTTTATGCACACAAGGATAGGAAGGTTCTTATAATTTCATTTTGTCTCAACGTTTCCTCTGGGCGTTTTTACCATAATTTCAGGATTCATATCTTGAGATGGAATTCCTAATTTACTAGAAAACTTCTCAGAAATGAAAGAATGTGTAGACCCTGAATCAAACAACACATTGGCATAATCTGAACAAATAAACAATGTACCTGATACTACTTCATTCGATGGCCCAACATCTGCTGAAGTAGTTGCAAAGGATTTTACCACCCCTTTATGCTTGTAGTCTGGCTTCTTTACCTCAGTTGAGTTCTTCGTTAGACACTTATTTGCATAATGACCCATTTCATTACACTTAAAACATCTTACCACTGGCTTTTTATTGTCTGCTTGATCATCTTCCTTACAGTTACGAGCAATATGACCAGACTTACCACACTGAAAGCACTTTCTATAATTAGATAATCATTCTCCAGGATGCATTTTACCACACTTCTCACCGGATGGATATTTGTTTTTCTTACCTCCTTGCTTCTTTGATGAATTCTTCCCCTTTTCCTGCCAACTGGACCTCTTATTATATTGTTTGTCAAAGAACTCCTGATCATTGGCAAACTCCACTTCTACCTTCTCCGCACATCGAACAAGTTTTTCATAAATTTTGAACTCACGAGAAGCTAAAGCCCTTCGATAATTTGGATTTAACCCTGAGTAAAAATGGTTGATTTTACTATCAATATCTCGTATGAAATTTGGAGCATACCTTGCCAGTCGAGTGAACTTTGCTTCATAATCAGCCATTGAGTCATCCTCCTGCCTCAATTCTAGGAAATGTTTTTCCATCCTAAGACGAACCACCTTAGGAAAATATTTCTCAAGAAACATACCTTTGAATTCATCCTAGTGAAAATCATCAATCTCATCACTATTCATGATATTTTTCACCATTTACCACCACTGATCATCTTCAACTTCAAAATGGTAAACAATAAGACTAACCTTTTGATGTTCTGAACACCCCATGACATCAAAAATCTTCTCCAGTGCTTTAATCCACCCTTCTGCTAGCACAGGGTCAGATGATCCTCTAAATGATGGGGAATGTTGCCTCATGAAATGTTCCATCACTAACATGTTCCTCTGTGGTTGATCTGGCTGATCTCGTGCATTGATACCACCACCATTTATAGCTTGAGTCAACTGTGCCATCACTACAACAAACTGTTCAGTTCTGATTCCGACCATCTCAGGTTGCTGATTTGGAAGGTTTTCTTCCTCTTGATGTCGTCCCAACATAGCTACCTTGTTTCCTCTGTGAAAAACCATTCTGAACACAGAAATATCTTAGGCGAAGCAACATGGTAATCTTTAAATTCTATATCATTTCAATCATACCCTAAATTAATTTATAATTTAACAATTTTATAACTCCTAAAGTTGTCTAAAACGACCTTTGATACCAACTATAAGTCCCCGACCTTAAACCTTACTTAATATTGAATTAAATGAATAATTCACATTGAGGATCTTTTCGGGTTTAGAGTTTTAGAGAATTAGGACATAACTATTACATCTCAAAAGATTACAAAGTAGACACTTCTACTAAGTTTCCATAAAATAAAAAATCTTAAAAAGAAACATGTCTAGTTCCATGTTTTAGATAGCATGACTTTTCCTTAATCCCATCCTTAACCCCATTCCACATTAAGTCCTATGAAAAACATTTCAAAAAAACTTGGGGTGAGCATAAAAATCTCAGTAAGGGATACACAAAGAAGTAAAACTATTATTTTTTCAAAACAACAAGTAAACCAAGAATACTTTATCAAAGTAATACTTTTCACCTTTATGAAGTAGTAAAAAACTCTTCACTGAATAAAAGATCATTACTTACCCTTTTGTAACCAAAATATTACCATAAAACCCAAATAAAGAACACATAACATATAAAGGTAACTTGGGACATAAACATACTTAAATGAAATAACCATACGGTCAACTTACACACATATCACTTAATGGAATAGCCATACGACCGACTTACATAGCCAATGAATTGGAGGTTATAACGTAACCACCCATCCTGGTATTCACGACACCACCCATCATATGACTTATCATGTAACCACCCGTCAAATTTCCAAGTACAATTATAAAATCATAAGACATAAAACAAATATAATGAAAAGAAAACATTTCCACATTTCGATCACAATATATCACTTAAATATATTGACATAACAAATACATTATAAAAACCATTTTAAATACCAAAATACATAAAAGAGTATATGGTATTTATTTCATTTAAAAAAAACATTATGACTTGTTGAGGAAGCCAAAGATCAAATAATACTCGCGGCGGTGGAAAAGGTCGTTGTCACCGCGTACGTTAAAAAGAAACATAACTTTTTTCATTTAGTAAAATGCTTCATATATAAAAGATTCCTTTTGAATAAAAGTATAAGTCAAAGGGGTTTATACATCATATAAAAGAAATTTGTGTATTAGAATAAAATATGCCTCAATTAAAGGAGATTGAGACGAAGTCCCTTACCTCATGTCCGACGTGACTCGATTGCTCTTTAATCTCCTGAATAATAAACTAAAGTTAATTTCTACTTGCTTAAGAATATTTTTCAATATTATTATTCCTTTTATATCACTTATTTCCATGTTATAAATATTATGTAATCATTTAAGTTAATAATGTTCGTTTTGTCGATATTTGGTACTTAAGTCAAAAATGGACTTCTTACAATTACATGTTGTTCATGTGGTCAAAGGTTAATTATATCCAGAATGATATTCATGATTTGGATATCATATATATCCAGAATATACATGTATTTATAATAGTACATAACATTTATAGGTAAGAAATGAAATGCACCGTTCATGGAGACAGTAAGCCGTACGTACGCATGAACGCTACTTTCATTTCTATTTCATATTTAATGGAGTGAAATGATAATGATATAAAGGTATATTATAATTCCAGTATAATATCATATATAATATCATTAACTCCATCCTTTATACATCCCACATATGGCATTAACGAATCAAATCACTTTGAGGGGGCGGTAGTCCGCACTTCCTAAAATGAAATTATCGTGTTTACCCATAATGGAAACCATAAAGGTATGACATAAATAAAAAATACAGAAGCATAAGGAAAAAATAAACATAATATATATCATATATAAATAGAGTGTCATATTAATGTCCACCATGAAAGGTGTTAAAAGAAGATTGAACAATCATCGTTTCGTGAGGCAGAAATTCACCAACCATAGAAACAGTATGTTCTTTAACCATTAGACGGAGGTGTGTGTAAGTGTAGCTCTAATCCTTCTCATAACAACATAATAGTATATTTAAGATACTGGTTTTGTTACAAAATAAAGTAATAAAAAGATTTTAGGGGGTTGGAGAAGCAAAATAAAACGAAAGAATACAAGTGAAGACATTACCTTTAAATCGGGTAACTCCCTTTGGTTTGAACCAAAAGGATTTCTTGAAGAGATTTATAGCTAAGGAAAGGATTCTAGGATGAGGAGAGGGATGTGGAGAGATAAAATGAGCAGATAATGTCTGAGGAAAAGTCTTGAGAGGTGTGGGTAAGGTGGTAGAGGTGGGGGCCTTTTATAAGAGGAGAGGAGGGGCACTCTTGGAAAGTTATAAAATGTTACTTTATTATAAAATGCTTTTCGGATTTTAAAGATCCCAAAATTATATATTTTGAGGATAAGGTGATAAGAGTTAGAAATAAACCCATCCAATAGGTTATCTACAAGTGTAGGTCTTAGATTTTACATTATCTTTTCATTTTATTTAAATCGTTAAATAATGAGGTAATTGCTGCATCATCATGGTGTCATAAATAATTTAATCTATTTAATATCTAAAAATTTTAAAAAAATACTATGATTTAGGAAATCGTTTTATATTTCTAATGAATATTTATAGTCAAAATTATGACTTGTATAACCCCATGTAAAAATTGTTTTAGTAAAACAATACATGTTTGTGACATTTTTATTTTAACTTTAAATAAAAAGTTATTAATGTCATTTTCTTACCCAAGTGGCTCCATGGGGTCCCCAAGTTTACCAATGGGTTGTTTCGGTCAGCCATGACACATCCAATAAGGTTAGGACATGTTTCAAGGTAATTTCATATTATTAAAACATTATTTTTACCTTAAATTACACTAATTACCTCTAATCGCGATTAATAAAACTTAAAAGTTACTATTCACCAAAAAATTATTTTAATCCCATTGAACCACATTTTACTTACTAATGACAATCATGTATGTTGTATTTTTGAAATTCAATTCACATAAGTGGTAATGTTTCATTTAAATGAAAAATCAGTTTTTTAACTACCACTTAGTGGTTTCACTATTCATCAAAAATTGAAGTTTTTTAGAAAAATACCGAAAATTCACCCTAAGATATATTTGATATTACAAATTAAAAAATGATGTCTATTTTAAAAAATTCAAAACATATAAGTTTAATTAATTAATTTAATAATTAATTCCTGTTGTCAAAACAAATAGCGTGTTTTTATGAAACAATATATATTAAAAGATTGACACTAGTTTAAGTCCAATTTTAAAGTGAAATCAATTCCAATGACCACCATTGGATTAAATGATAAAAATATATTCTAATTGCACTTTAAAACCAATTCAAAAGATAATCTAATCATATAAGTAAATTAGATTAAAAAGAGGTTTTGAATTAAAATACAACAATTTTCACTATTCATTAAAAAATGAACTTTATCGGAAAAATACCAAAAATTTACACAAAGTAAATTTTGATGTCCCAATTATAAAGAATAATTTTATTTGGTCCAATAGAAAGTATAAGAGTGACCAAAACTATATTTAAATACGGTTCTCCATCAAAAGACGATAAGTCGACCTTTAGTGAATATTAGAGTATCCATGCCTAAAATTGAATTCTTTTCTTATATTAAGCCTTAATGTTTTATTGGATAAATGTAAAAACATTTAAAAAACATATATAATCATATTTTAGTTATTTATATTCATTCCATCCAATACAACAACTACGTGTTAACTACCATTTAAAATAATATTATTATATTGCTAGTGTGCAATGTAAGATTTCAAAGAAACTCTTTGTTGCGTATCAGGTATGCTATCGAACATAGAAACCCTTTTAAAGTAAAATTAATATTTAATTTTCCAATATTAATAAATATGAAAATGTTTTATTCTTTATTTACCTGGGATGTTACAATAATATATGTATATAAATATTGATATATAATATATGTAAATAAATATAAATATTTATAATTATATTTATAGATTCACAAAGATATATAAATATATATATGTCTGTATGTATAATCATACACACACATATACACACACAAAACATATTTTATATATGTATATATATATATATATATAAATATATGGATAAAAAATGTAATGAAATATATATAAACATATAGATATATCATAAAATGCAAAACAAAACAATATAGTGGAGTAGAAAAGGCATTGGAGTATGAGGGGGAGGTATCAGGTTTGAATCCCAAAAAGGCAGGCACACACGTGGGCCGATGAAGCTGGCGTATAGTGCTATTAAAGGGGGGAGGTCCCCCTAGCATTGTTAAAGGATGGAGGGGCTATGTAGTGCTATTAAAGGTGAGGGAAGGTTGGACTAACGCTATTAAAATGGTGGATCGAGCACTGATAGGGGGGGGGGTCACCCTCCAATTTGTGGAATTTTTTTTCAATTTTTTTATTTTTTCAAATTTTATCAGTGCTAAAAAAAGAGATGATAAAAGGGACCCCCTTTTAATAACACTTCAAATATCAGAACTTTTTAGCACTATAAATTCTCTTTTCCATGATTTTAAAGGCCATATCTGTTGTAGTAGTCGATTCATACAACCAGAAGGAATGAGAGAGTTTATACAACTTGGAACTTGTATCTAAACTAAATATGGGTTTGTTAAAATTATCTCCCATAAATTCGAGGGATGGAAATTAATCTAAGAAAATTACTAGAGTTGATGGATGGATCTTTTTTCATTTGAGTTTGAGAATAAAAGTGAGAAATTGAAAGAAAGAAGAGATATTCTTAATTTAATAATAATTTAGGTGTGAACTAAATTGTAGCCCACCTGTATGAATTTACCATATTTAAAAATCATTTAAATTATACCTAATTTGATATAAATAAGGAAAAGTCATGATGTATTTAATGCACCACATTTCATCCCTCTTAGACACTACCACCTTTTAAAACAAATTCAACGATATTATTTTCAAATTTAAAACATGGGTGGGATTATCAATAAAATTTCCTCAAAACAGGATGCACACCATGAAAGGTGAAGGTTATTTATTAAATATAAAAATCATTTATTTTTAAAAAAATTATGATGTAAAATGGAATTTTAAATCATAAAATATGATTCGGTTTTTTCTAGAATAACGGGGGAAAACCATTAATGGAGGGATCTAATGTTGGAAAACAGTTACTTTACTTATCAAAAATCAGCAAAGGAATTTATTTTTACATATAAAAAATCATAAAAGGGAATAACTACTACATAGGGGAAGAAGTTACTTTTATATATCAAAAATAATGAAAGCGGTTTTCTTTTTTATAAGGAAAATATTACTCTTATGTATGGGGGGAAATGAATCTTACGCTTCAATAAATAACTCGTATGTGTCAAAAATATAGCAATGGTATGACTCCTATGTATTAGAAAATTACTCTTACATAATAACCATTGACTCTTATATATTAAAAATTGGAAAACTATTTAATATGCACTACTATAGAAATAGCTTTACATAACACCACCCTTTATTAGTGCTAAAAAACACCGATAAAGGGGGAACCTTTATTAGTGCTAAAAAAGCACTGATAAAAGGCACTTTAACAATGCTAAAAAGCATTGTTAAAAGTAACCTTTTATCATATATTTTTTAGCACCAATAAAGGTACCCCCTTTATCAGTTCTTTTTTAGCACTGTTAAAGGGATTCCCTTTATCAATACTTTTTTTAGTAGCACTGATATGATGCGGTCTTTATCAGCACTTTTTTAGTAGAATTGATAAAGGGAATATTTCAAAAAAAGTCATATTTAATTAAAAATAATATATTAATATAAAAACATATTTATATTGAAATAAATATAATATACATTTTTAAAATATATTTTAGATAAGGCTAAATAGGTATTTACACATAATATATAAGATATTTAGTGAAAATGGCTTATAAAATAATTTGAAAAATATTTTTAATTAATAATTTATTAATTATTATTGAATAATAGTTATTTAATAACAATTTGAAGATAAAAAAATTAAAATAATAATAAAAGATCTATAATATGTTGAAAATGTAACTCGAACTTCAAAAAGACATAACTTTTAATCTGGGTGTCTGTTTGGGCTCTACCACACATCAAATCAAATCCCGAAACGATCTCTATGCACTAGTGATAAAGGGGTACCCTCAATCATGATTTTCAAGTCCAAAATGCCTAAAAATCCTCTAAAACCTAGTTTTTAGTCGGGGTACCCCAATTTTTTAACATTCGATAGAATTTCAACCTCATTTAAGGGCATCTTTTTCCCCCATTTTCAATGGGGAGTAAATTTATTCCAAGGTATTACATTCATATTGATATTATGGTTTTTAAATTTTATCGTTTTTCACAATGTATTGTTATTTATAATCAAATATATAACAATATATAACAATATATATATTTTATATATTCACACATAAAAATTTATTTTTATAAATAAATAATTAAACATATTTAAATATAAAATACATTTCTCAATATATAAAACTTATCTAAATAAAAAATAATATCTATTTTATTTACAATAAAAATATATGAATATTTATATACATATATAATTAATGTATATATAATGTTTATATATATAAATATATATAAATATATATTTGTATGTGTATTGACAAATATATATATATATATATTTATATATATATTCTAATATATGTATATAAATATTAATATATAATATATGAAAATAAATATAAATATTTATAATTATATTTATATATTCACACACATATATAAATATATATGTATGTATGTATGTATTTATAAACACACAAATACACACAAAACATATTTTATATATGTATTTAAATAAAAATATATAAATATATATGGATAAAAAATGAAATGAGATATATATAAATATATATATATATATATCATAAAATAAATAATTAAAAAATATAGGTGAGTGGAAAATGTGCAAGATTATGAGGGGGAGGTCTCAAGTTCAAAACGTACCAAAGGCAGGGGCGCACGTGCGCGAGTGAGGTAGTCCATAATATTGTTAAAGGGGGTGGGGGGGTGGGTGGGTGGGATTCCTAGTACTATTAAAGGGGATGGAGAGGATATAAAATCACTGTTATTGGGGGTGGGTGGGTTGGTGGGTGGGTTGGGTGCTGATAAAATGGGGTTTGGTTCTTCTTTTGAATTTACAAATTTTTTTTTTCTGTTTTTAAAATTATTATTTTTGACTTTTATCAGCACTTTTTTTAGCTCTGATAAAAGGGGCCTTTATTAGTGATTTTTTATCATTGATAAAAGGTAACCCCTTTTAATATCTCTTATATTATCATTTCTTTTTAGAACTATAAATTCCCTTTTTATGTGCTTTTAAAGGCCATATATACAGTAGTGATTTAAGGTTCATTTTTGAGGGATGAGTACTATGAAGGGTCATTTTGCAACAAAGGAAATATATAATGGTCATTATTTATTATGTAAGGTTCATTACATGTTAAATTAAATACATAAATATCATTAAAGTAGTAGGTATTGTTCATTTCATAGGTAAAGGGAATACATAAAGGTTATCTCTAGTGTAAGGAAAAAATGTAAAGTTAACTCCATACTTTTCAAAAATTCAAAAAACCCAAAAAGTAAATAGATAATTAAAAATAAAATTAAAATCAACATAGACCTTCCAAAACCTCAAAAAATGATAGGAAAAACCCTTATATTCCCTCAACACCGGGAAAATGAAAAATTAAGGATTTGGGAAATTATGGGCCCTTACATTGACCTTACCTCATTTATCATGGAGTGTGTTAAGGAATCCTAAATCTATGATTATGATTGTATCTTAATTTGAGAGAGAATCGATGGTAGGATGGTCCTTAATGAATTGTTCCAAGATTCTCATTCTTTCTTATACATCTAGGGAAAGTTGATAGTATTAACCAATATCAGGGAGGAGATAATGAAAGAATATTATAACACCTCACCCCAACTCACTATGAATAGTATCTATATTGGTGATTCTACATGGCCTCAAATATAACTCCCCATATTCTATAGTATGATGACTAGATACGAGGGTAAATAAGGATATCATGGGGAGACTATACCCTCTAGTCAGAGTATCCTAAAGTAGTGAAAATATTAACAAACATATAAACCATACTAAATAACCATCATAGACAAAGAAAGAAAGTGACAATAAATAAGTACAAGGTAAAATTTTAAACAATAATGTGTATTACATGTAATACCAAGATCCCTCATTGAGATTCATATACAAGTAGGAATAAAAGTAACCTAAAATAATAAAAAACTAATAACTCATCCCAAACTTGTCCCAAGTTATGCCCAACCCCATCATCCATGCTTGAATCTATAATGTCAAGAAAACATCAATCAATGGGTCCTTTCCCAAAACCCAGGACCTACAAACAGACAGTCTTCTGCTCAAGTACACAAGTACAATTGTGTCCCAAGTAGGATGTGAATAAAACACAGTAGGCAACAACCAATTTAATCCCTAGAATAACCATTCCATATGAAAAGTGCATGAAAATTTTCTACTAATAATGAATTAACCTTCTATATAACAAAATAAATAAATAAATAAATAAACACACCCTCCAATATTGAGATCCATGGTGACACCCACGGTTGGACCTACTTGCTTCATCCAATGTCAGTGTATTTATACCCATGATATATGACATGGACTAACTAGTTCCAAGGAATAAGACCAAGGAAAATATAATCATAATAACTTAAGGTAATCTATGTGGCTCAAATAGTCATTCCTTTCCAATAAGTCCCATAAGGAATCCAAGGGGGTGACCCTTGAAATTCCACTGATCCATACCACCATCTTGAACTCAAGGAACCATCCTTGACATTCATAAGTATGACTTGATGGGAATCCTAGGCTCACACCTAAGGTATTCCACCCAAATGAAATCAAGATAAATCCAAAGAGTTCATCCTATAGCATTCACCAAGGTACCCTGCAAGAATCAAAAACATTAATCTATGGAATTTGATAAATATAAAAATTAACTAAATCTAAGGTAGAGTAACCCCAAGGAATTTGTGATAATTACTATAATTGGAATCTAATGTATTTCTATAGTAATTCCATAACATCATACCTCCATGAATCCAAGGGTTTCATCACACTGTGGAATTAATGTGATTCCCCTGGTGGAATTTAAGGCTCACTCACAACATTCTACATAAGTCTAGGTCTATACAGACTCCAAAGAATCCCAAATTCATTCCAAATCATCATCACATAAATAAAATCAATTAATAAACCTTTATTTTCCAAGAATTTTTTTTATAAATAAAAACATCAATTAAGAAAAAAACCCCATAATCCTCTTCATAGAACATTTCTACCCATTATAAATAAAGAAATAAATCATCCAATAAACCTAATCCCATTATATAAACGCTTTATTAGTTTCCCATTTAAATAATTACAAAACTCATGACCATAGGTCAAGTTATTTTGAAAAACCACTTCTCATTTCATAAAATCCCCTTCCATTTACCACACATTTATCCATATAAAGTTCCAATTCCATTTACAACATTGATGGTTGTAAAATTACATTTCACAACGATTAATTTAATTTACAAACTATTTTTAATGATTTAAAACATAATTATCCCTTTAATATTATCCAGTTACCTTTATATCGACAATATCACCAATTTATTATCCAATTCCAAGTTTAAACTTGTTTCCAATGTGTTACACTAGGAATACTCCTCTTATAAGGCTCGAATCATGAAAAAGGTCATTAAACATTAGAAAAATTCATTTTAGAAAATTACTTTTATAACTAAGTCAATGCACAAAAATTATTCATGACCAATCAACCCAATCACTTGAAAAAATAACCAAGACTATGAATTAGGGTTAGGGACCACCTAAATTATGCTTTTAAGAGACTACTCATCCATTTTAGTTAGCTGGTTTAGATTAAATAAAAATAAATAAATATTATGGACAACCACCTTAAAAATATGGCATATTAGATAAAACTGTTAAGAGAGAACTAACCAACAAAAGAGAGGAATATTAGGAGAAATAGGAGTCATATACTTACCATAGGATCTTGATCACACCAATAAAAAACTCCAATGGTCAAGAATAAGAGGAGTTCTCTCATGGAGGAAGAGAGAGAGAAGGGGGCATGAAAGAGGGGTTAATGGCCCAAAAGGGTCTAAAATCCCAAGTAATAAGGGAAGGAGGTCCCGAGTGAAATAATAGTGTTAAGACCAAGATGATGAGGAAGGTATTTGTTTTCAAGTGTTTTCTTTTATTTTCAAGGAAAGTTTTTGAAGAAAGAAAATCACCTCACTTTGTTTTTGGTGAAAATCGTATTGATGAGCGTTTTAAAAAGAATTAGACTCACCTTGGGTCCGGAATGGTAGAAGATCATAATAAGGAATTGATCATATTCATGATGAATCTGGAATGAAATGGTTGAATTGAGAATGCATCTTACTAGAAGTAAATGGTCATCAGATTCACTCTAAAGCTGGTATAAAAGAAGTTATTGTTCTGATGAAGAATCAAATTCTTCACGACTATGATTAATTAAACATAATGATGCATTGCTGATTTGTATTTCTCATAAATCATAAGAAAGTGGTAAAACTTATGATTCAATATTGATGAAATAAAGGGGGATTAAAAGAGATGTTTCTAATCATATTTAGATTGATCAGATCTGGATAAAAAGGAAAGGGTGTTGGTGATTTTATTCAGGCCAAATGAATTATGTATAATCATATTTAGGCTAAGGAAGGAAAAGATGTTGGTGAGGCTGAGGAAGAAAAAGTTCATACTGAAGAAATTGTAATCAGAATGATCATACCCAAAATAATCATATCTAGGTCAATAAGACCCAAAATGATCATATTATACCCAGAATGATCATATCTAGGCCAATCGTACTCATAAAGATCGTAATTTGGGCAATTGTACTCTAGCTGAGTTAGAAAGAAAACTGGTTTCTGAAGATGAAAGTTGTTGACACTGGTACATTGTATTTTTCATTTCATCATACTTAGGAAAAATGTTTTTCAATAGAGACCAATGGAAAAGGAATTAAGTAGAAGATAATGAAAATCATAATGATAAAGACTGATCAACAATGTAGTTAACCATTTGAGATGGTTGGATTATTTACTAAAGGAAGAGATAGATGAACTCTGATTTGTTTCTAAATTTCTTCATTAATTGATTCAAGAGTTTAATTACTTTGTTTTCTTTACAAATGATTTTTTTCATGTGGATCAAGGGAAAAGGTGAAAAATTAAAAGTGGTTCGAGAGAATAGATGAATGATTTTTCTGAATATAATTTCAATGGGGAGATTGATATTCAAAATAATAATTGTATTCAATTGATATAGAACACTGTATTAAACATTCAGAATGGTATCCATTTCTTCATACATTTACATTCAATTGATACAAAGTTTCATTTTGAAGAAATCATATTGATATGAAGAAGATATGAAGTTTGATGAAGATTTTAGAAGAATCGAGAAACTTCATAAAGAGTTGATGAAGTCAAAATACAACTGAGATTTTTGGGGAAATTGAGATTTGGGTGAATTTGATTGAGCGTGAAATATTTTGGGATTCCCACCAAAACTATCATGGGTCACCTATAAAAGGCTGAGTGTACTTTTCACTTTTTTTGACCAATATACTATTAATCATAGAAGAGAGAGAAGCTCCAAGTTTGTTTTTAGAGAGAATAATAAGTTTCCATATTCACTTTTGTGGAAAAAGTTTTGACAGATTGAGATGAAAGAGAAGTGACATGATCACAACGTTGTATTTATCTGATCATCATATTCAATAATTATCATACTTAACTGATTATTGTATTATACTCTTCAATTTTATTCAGATTATCATCGTATTAGGATGGATTAATTGGATCAATGATTTCCATATTAGGATTTCTAGAATGTGGAAAAATTTCTGTATTGTCTCAATAATACCCATCTAGTGCTATATCTTTTCACATTGAGTTATTCATACTAGAAGAATCATACTAAGTTTTTTGTACTCAGAATTTAAATGGTTCCGATTCATATCTACCGTATTATATCAAAGTCATATTTTTCATACTAGGGATAATCGTTCTAGGAATAATTAGACTCGGAGGAATCAGACCAGGAAAAATGGACTGGATTTTTCTTAACAAAGTCCTAGAAGTTCTTACCATATTTTGGGTAAGAAATTGAAGAAGAGTTTTCAATTTAATACATTTGTGAAATTGAAAATACCCTATTTGTTCTAAGAGGGTGCACACACACTATTGGAATTATTTACATAGTTCTATATGAGTGAAAGGAAATAACTTACTCATTGTAATAAAAGGATTGTTTTCTAGTAGATTGTTTGGTATTAGATCATTTCTATACCATACCAAGGATTCATATATTCTTATTTAATATTAAACCTTGTAAATACTTGTGTTCCTAAGGATGTGTGTTTGTTTTGTTTTTAGTAGGGAAATAAATCTTTAACAGGAGGTGAAGGTTGTTTCAATTGAGTGGAAACATAAAAAGAAAAAGTATAACTGATTTACAACCTCCCCCTCTCACTGATACAATTATCCCGACTAGGCATTTTCAAATAGGAGTTCCCCTACTAAAAACCCCACATAGAGGCCATTGAAAAGTCACTAGCCTCCACTGGCTGGACGATGGTGCAACAATAACATGTTGCAATCTCAAATCCATGTCTTGAATCCCTAGAACACTCCTGACATGCCCCCAATACCTTGAACATGCCATTTGGGGAAATATTCACGAGGCTCAATTTTTTTTAATTAGTTCATATTTCGTTAAAGGGGTGGGTTCTTATAATCATCCCACTATATGGTAGCTCATCCCTGATCTATACTCCAAAGCATCACCAAACCTTAATTTATAAACCAAACACATTTGTTTCACTATTCTTGGTCGTTCTAACATGGAACCCAAACCATTTATACTTAAAAAACTACCACTATCCTATACACCATGGTACCAAGCAATTTCAACTAAAACCACCATGATGCTCCACTCCTGGTGGTGTTTTAAATACCCCAACACTTCTGACATTACATCACACTGGTTACATCATCAGTTTAAACTAGTGGTGTATTCAATTGACTAATCTTATCAAAAATATAATATTAATTATAATACCATTCACAACATGATTCCTTACCTCAACATTCATGTTGATATACCAATCCAAAGCATCGAAGTTACATAAGCTTGGTTACTCCACCAACTTTATTTTGGACCATCACACCCAGTAATCAAAACCACCGATCATGTAAAATCTACCATGGTTATAACAACTATTACCCAAAATTAAGTACCTAGAAACTCACCCTATCTTATCTTCTAGCATCCAAACTGCATAAAAAACTCAAAATCACTCACAAGCTAGGTCCATTACCACATTTATTTTGATGTTCAATAAAAAATGCTTGAAATGACCATCACATGCTCAATCCATCCATGTAATTATTTCCACAATATGATTTAATGATTAAACTCTAACCAAGCCCAAGAACATTGGTCAATAAACTTTCACTAACTCTAATTTACAATTACAGACTAAATAGGATGAGTACTCATCACACTATACACAGGCCTGAACATGCTAGCTTTCAAATCAAGGCCCCGAGAAAAACTCCGAACCATGTTTTTATCATTCCAATGGACTACCTGATGTGGTACATTACCCACCACCTCAAAATTCCATAAAACACAACTGGTCAGACTTCCTTTGGAAAACCCATCACAATAATGCTTAGATCCCACCACTAGTACATCGTTAACTACTAGAACATGATTCTTTGATCACTAGAGGCATCCCATGATCATCTAAAAACACACTAAGGTCTAACCCTGACCTACTAGTGTTATTACAATGGTTGAATCACTAAACATCCACACAATACATTGTTCCCTCACCCAATAAACAACCCACGACCACACCAAACTATGATTTGATCATAACATTACATCCTAAGACCAAATGAACACTCAGACTCAACCCCCAAATTACACATTAACACACCTATTTCATTTCCCAAGGAATATATATAAAATTGGATTTACATATTTACTAGAATCTAATTTCCACCATGAACATCTAAAGACTAGTCCCACACATCAACAACCTTTCTAGCATAAGGGTCACATGCCCATGATTGTCATAACACTCCCCACCATAGAGTGTCCTTGTTATCATTACACTAGTTCAAAACCTCTATCTCAGAGGATCACATCCCATCTGTCACCAAACACAATGGTTAGACATGGAAAACTCACTTGTACCCAAGTACCACTCCAAATGTCAAACTCCATTCATTACTAACTCATAGAACACCATCCTCAATACTTTCCAAAACTCATCTAAAATAAGAGTCATGCCTTTCAAACTCTATCCTATAACTTAAAAATTTCATTTGATACCACTTTGTCATGACCCCTTCCCTCCAAAGATACCATAATGAAAGGATAGAGATAATGATCCCCAAGTCCCACCTCCAGTAGGCCCCAGGTTGGTGAATAGCACCGAGCATATAAGAATCTCATAAAATGGGAGGCATTACCCTATATAAAAATATAGTATTAAGAGATACTATGAATCATCCAAAAACAACTTAGTGACATGATATAAAAGAAAAAAAATCCAACCCAAAATAGATGTATAAATAAAACTGATACAGATAAAAATATCCAATGTAAATACCCAAAATCAAAGCTAAAGTAGTGACACAACATCTATACAAAGGTTTGATCTAGTAATGTATAACATGGTCTATGTAATCCTCTTTAAAACCTTAAAATAATTGTATATACATAGGATGAGAATACAAATATACTCAGTAGGAAAACAAAATTCTCTCATGCACATATGAAAGAAGTATACTAATACACTCATGATCAAACAAAAGAACTAAAAACACCTAAACAAGTCAACTATCCATCTCAACCTCACCAAGGACACTCACTAAATAATGAAAGCCATGTAATATAACATAATAAGAAGCATATCGATAAAGGGTATCCTGTACCACTTTCCAATTAGCATGCCACTCTCACACCCCAAATAAATTAGCGATGAAAAACAAATTACACCATAGTGTGGAGATGGTAAGCCGTATATACGCACACAAGGTGATATTGTTTTTCATAGGATGGATAAAAGGAGGAATATAGTTGTCCCATAATAATTATAACAACTAAAAATATATATGATACTAGATTTATTAATTTATTATGTAAACAACATAGGAATATGAATTATAAGAAGAAAATAACTTAAATGAGTTGGTAAAACAATTACCTCTTATTTGATTAACTTCCTTTGGATCTCCTCTTAGGGACAATAGGGGTGGTATTTTTAGAATACTCGGACCTAAATAACTTAGTTAATAATGTTTATAGGAGAAATGGGTAGGTTTTGGTCGATCTAAAAGGCTAAAAGTGGTGTGAGGAAGTGATAGAGGAGGTTTCCTTTTATAAGAGAGGGGAGGTACACTTTAGGGAACTATCAAAATATTAAATTAATATAAATTTATTTTCAATTTAAAAATAGATCCAAAGTTATTTATTTAGAATATAATATGAGGATGTTCCAAAATACTCGCAATCAATGATTTTTATACATGTTTGGGTCGCAATATTAACCTCATCTTTTGGATTTAACTGTTAGTTAAACCCTTTAACTCTTACTATGATAACTTGAGTTTTTTACTCTTTAGGGTTAATATAGTTACTATAAAATGACAAAAGAACCCCAAATTAATCATGGATAATACATATAACCTTATCATATCTATTTTTCCAAAATTTATATTTGTATGAATTTTATGTCATTTCCTAAAATATTATTTATTTTAAAGTATAATTTATTTCAATTTTGATACTATTCATTATTTGTCTTTTTAAAAATATCATAACAATATGATAACTTCGAAACAAAAATTATAAAATATCAATAAAAATACTTAGTTATATATAAAATTATTTTATTTCATTAATTATGTCAAATTATATTTATTTTAATATTTTTAATATCATTTATTTGATATTTCAATTAATTAAATATTTATTACATCATTATTATGAAAGTATTTAATTTGATCATTTATTTTCTAAAAACTAAAAATAAATTATCATTATGAAGATAAATTTATCATCTTTCAAATTACTATTTATAGTCTAATTTATCTTTTTTATTACCCCATATTAAAAATTATTTATTTATTAAAAATACAAGTATGAAATTTTTAACTAATCTTTAAATAAAATACAATAAATGTCATATTATTTCCCAAGTGGATTAAAAAATTTATAATTTTTCTAAAATGATACTTTTGGTCGAAAAAAACTCATCCAATTAAATTAGGACAAGTGTTAGGGTAATTTTATAGTCTTTATAATATTTTTTACCCACAATTACCTAATTTACTCTTAACTATGGTAATTAAAATATTACTAAATTTTACTATCAATAGGACCAAAAATAAAAAAAACCTATTTAAATAATTTATACCCACTGATTCAAAATATCTTATCCATTTTTCAAAATTATAAAAATATATTTTTCAATAATTAATTTAAAGTTAATCCTATTGACGGGGTGAGAAAATGAGTTATTAAAGTTTAAACATGCAAAAGATCAAAACATTTATGTATCTAAATTTAATGTAAAATTGATTATAATGACCTAAATTGAATTAAATGATAAATAAATAATCTATTTATACTTTAAAATCATTCAATAATATAATTTAACCTTATAAATTATTTTTATGAAAACAATTATTTTCAATTGAAATTTAGTATTTTTAATTATTCATCAAAACATGAAAATTATCATAAAGATACTAAAAATTTAACCAAATTAAGTTTTTATATCCTGATTTGAAATAATAAGTTTATTTGGTAAAATAAAATATTTTAAACTATCAAAAATTTGATTTAAAATAGGTTCACCCTTAAAAGCCGGTAAAAATACTTTAATAAAAATATAGGTTTTTATGTGTAATATTGGGTTTGTTATTATCTTATACCTATCAAATAAATTAGATGAAAATAAAAAAATATTTTATTGAATATATAACATATATATTTCATTAATACCATTCTATAATAGTAATTAATTTAATTTTTTAGGATGAAATGACTTTGTGATCATAAAAATTGTTCTTTATAAAAACATTTACTATATATTCAGTTGGTTCCTATATTAATTTATAATTAATTTTTAACCAATTAATTCAACCATATATTTTAATAAGTTAGTTAATACTATTCATAACCACCAACTTAATGACTAGGTTATATATTGTTATATTAAATAATAATACTTTAATAATATATTGTTGTTCGATAAAACTTGGTCTTATGTGTAATGAAAACTAACATATTGTTTTGTGTATCATAAACTTATCATGGTGTTTTGTACAATGTAAGCTATCAAGAAAATTTAATTCATTTAAGAATATACATAGTGCAAAATCTTAGGTTGTTACAACTAGAAATTTAATTATTTTAGATTATAATAGAAAATTTCTCATTTTCCTTTAAAATAAATATTTTAAGTTTGATGGTAGTAACTTAAGTTCCAATTCATGGGGTTTTCTAAAGATGATTTTAGTTGAGATTTCTCTATGTCTAGAACCTACACATGTAAGGAAGAAATATTAGTATCAAATTTGAGTAATTATTCAAAATAAATTTCACCAATTTCTTTAAATTTTTCAACACTCGATATTGTCCTTTGATTGAGTTCATTTTTAAAAGAAGGTTTATTAAGCAGGTTGGGTGTTTCTAAAGCTTCTCTTAGTCTAATTATATTATCAAATATTTCAATCTCCTCCCTTTAATAATAAGATAGTTATATTTTTTTAATATAAAAATAGATTTATCTTCATGTGGGTGTTTCATTAAGTCAAGGATGTTGAAATCCACTATTTCATCACTAAAGTTCATAAAAAGGTTCCCTTCATTGACATTTATTATTGTTTTAGCTGTCTTGAGGAATTTTATACATAGAATTAATGGAGAGTGGTATTTACTTATTCCTTCTTCCATTTTGATAATATACAAGTCAAAAAGGAATGCGTATCCTTGTACACTTACCAAGATATCTTCACGAACACATATAGGGTCGGCAGTGGATCAATTGGTGAGTTTTAAAACTACATGGGCAGGTTTAAGTTCTCCCATATATAAAGAAAAATAAATAGAATAAGGAATCACATTAATCGAGGCCCCTAAATAAAAAAATTCATTGGAAAAATTAAGCTCTCATATTGTGTGGGGGATAGGAAAGATACCTAGATTGTGGAATTTTTGGTGAATTTGGAGGGTAATAAGGGAAGAAACATTCTTACCTAATATTACCTCTTCATTTACTTATAATATGCTTATATTAGTTCACATGTATTTAATGAATTTTTCATACCTTGGAATTTGGTGGATGGTCTCCAATAGAGGGATATTTATCTCTTCCTTTCAAGAAACTCCTTGATCTCATGTTGTAGTGATTTTTCATTGGGTTTATTAGGTGTTTTAATCCTTATTGGGAAGGGAGGTTGGGGTTTATGTGGATCTTCCATATTGTCTATCCCCTTTCATTTATTTTATGGTGATTTTACAAATTCCTCAGGTTTTTTATTAAGTATATTCACCAGGTAAATATTGCAGTTTACTTTCAACTTTGATCTCTTGGGGCGATCCTTCACAATTTTCAAGATTATTTTCACTCCTTAATGTGATATAACTAACCTTTACTTTGGGGTTTTTAATTTTTTAATAAGGAAACTTATCTGATCCTTGATTTACCAAATTATTGAGGGTGGTCATGAGATAGATAAATTTTCCTTTTAATTACTTCAACTATGATCTATAAGTGGTGAGAGTTGTTTATTTAATATTTTGGGATTCTATTACCTTTCTCAGCATGTAATTTATGAAATTATCTTGATATTTTTTTATTAGTAGCTTGTGGATGGTTGGAAACTTTGTCTTTAAAATTTAGGGGTTGTAATGGATTTTGAGGAGCCTATTGGAAATACTTTGTGGCTATTGGATCCCAACACAAAATTGATTAGTGGGAAAATATTTAAATACTTGGTTACCACTAGGTTGATTATGGAATATCCTATGAAATATGGCATCACAAATTTGAAACTTGAGATCATACATTAGTGAAATGATCCCTAGAATACCAGAGTTAGTAGACTAAAGGGGGTGTGTTGGGTGATGACTCCTACACTTTGTTCACAGCTATCTATCTCATAATAGATGTTAGTTATTAAATTTTATTTTCTTGTAATGGTAAATTGGAACTTTTTAAAACATTTACACCATTATTTTAAGTTCATGTACCAAATTGTTGGATTTTTTAAGATACCCTCTCAATCAGTTCATTAACTTCAATGGGTGACTTATCAATTAGCTCTCCTCTCAAAGAATCATAAAGTAGGTTTTTATCACTTTCAATTAATCCCTGGTAAAAGAATACTAATAAATAATGTTTTATAGGGATAATGTGGGCAGGATACAGTAAGTTTCTTAAACATTTCCCAAAAAAATCATAGAGAGTCTCTAAAATTTCTTGTTTGATCCCATATATCTCCTTCCTAAGATTATATTTCCTTAAATAATTAAGAATTTATAGATAAAGTCTCACTGAAGCTTGTCCCATGAGGTTACTTCTAAAACTTTTAGATTGTAGATCCACTCCTTGGACACCCCTTCAAGAGAGAGGGGGAAAACCATCCAACTGATTTGAGCATTGGTGACTCCTTTAGTTCTAAATCTATTTCATACTTCTTTAAATTATCTCAAATTCCTCTTGGGGTATTAATGTAAAAATACAAGAAATTTAGTTAGAATACCCATCATCCCAGTTTTGAGTTCATAGTATTACTAGTCATCCAATTGTAATTGTCTATTATTAATTTTAAAATTTAGTTTATACATTTCTATCAAATTATTTTTTAATTGAGAAAGATTATCAGATGGATTTTTACTACCCAATTTAACTCTTTCGAAAGAAGAAACGAAGGAGTGTTAGCTAATAAAATAGTGAAAAAATCTATTTCTTCTTTTTTTTGGATTTTAAGATTTCAAAGTCTTGTGAGAAGAGTTCTACCAATATTTGGATAAAAACCAACATGGTTGAAATAATTGGATCTAATAATTTGAAATAATTTTAAGAAAAAAATTAGCCTTCTCAGTAATGAATCCTAATTTTAGGAACATCTTGCCACATATTTCTAATTTTTTTTAACATAAGAAAAATAAAGTACTAGTGGGAATCAGGTTTTCCTTCAGAGAGGACAATGTTATAGGTGTGTTATAATTTTATTTAGTGGGTTTAGTTTGTGAAAAGATTGATATATCGAGCTATATTGGTTTAAAACTAAATTTATAAGAAGTGGAATAACATCAGCTATCCCCTTACCTACCCTATTGAATCATTATTCTATTTTTACTCTCCCATTTTCTCTCTAATCAAGTAAAATATCACCAAATTTATCTCTCCTAGAATGTTTAGTTTAACTATAGGGATGAAATAGTCACCTCAACCTCCAATCTCCCCTAATCTCATATTTTGATATCTTTAATTACCCTTAAGTCAACACACTACTCATTATTGTAATAAATAGAGATAAACTAAGTGACTTATGTGTGTGATCTTGTGAAGGGTATAAGACTAATTCAAATTTCAAGAAATAAGAAATCTCATATTATTTAATTTTTTTGAATAAATCTAGATATTAATAGAAGATATTGAACTATTGAAATTTAGAATTAATTAACATAGGGGATAGGGGTAATATCCTCATCTCAACCACTAATTATTTAGTATTCCATTATCATAGTTATTACAGTAAGGAAATGATAGAAAATAAGGAGAAAATATATGCAGTAATAACTCTCATTTTCTGATTGTAGGGGAGAAAAAAACTTCTCTAAATTCAATGAGAATTTCCTATTTTATATAGAGATTCTCAACATTGTTTGATTCTATATCCCTTTCCATATGATTAATATTATATTCTATTGAAATACACCCAATGTATTCAGATCATTCCTCAAATTATGACCCCACTTTAGTTTCTTTATATTTTTACCATGTACATGGGTTAATGGTTCTGTATTTTTTTAATTAGAGTACTCAAATATTTTCTATTAAAAAATTATTCCCCCATGATCATGATCCATATATATTCAAAAAGGATCAATGATAAGTGCTTCGCTGCTCTGTGGTTTTACTGTATGTTTCCCTCTTTTTTATTAGGAGAAAGAGATGATGTCTGTGTTAGGCTAGGGATTTTGGAAAAAGATTAGAATCAGAATGGGCCTAGATTTCACTAAAATTGAGCTTTAAAAATATTAGGTTTGGGAATACTTTATCTTGGGCATGTATGGGTGTGAAATGTGAGCTTGGATCTGGTTTGGATTTTAGTGTTGTCTTCAATTTCTTCAGGCTCTATTTTTTTTTGTTTTTTGGTTTTCTTTATTATGGATGTCTGTAACTCAAATTATTTCCTAATTTATCATAAGGTTTCTAGATTTTTAATCCTTATAGTGATATTGGACCTTCTTATAATTCTTTAAAAATATTTTAACGAGTTTTCTTCAATAATGGTGATCCATGTGCTGGTCTGGTTCAAACCATTTCATTAATTTCAGTCTTACAATAGGGAATTGAGGAATTGAATAGATTGGTTGGTGCATGATTATTTTTCAAAGATTAATCCAACACATTGGGGGAATATAGATGTTTCTTATATTTTAATAATACCTACATAATAAATAGTAAAAAATCAAAAACAATTAATATTATTTTTAGGGTAAATTCAGTTCTACAGCTCGTGAGGTTTCAATATCTAGTATTCTCAGGCTATATGATTTTAGGATTTCATTTGTTAAACCTCAAGTTTTGGCCTCAATAGGAGAAACCTATAATGGAACAAGGGTTTATTCTTTATTTTCTCTATTGAGAACAAGTTAACATAATTGGGCGGATATAAATTTCAATAGTGGGCGGGCTCGGTTGTCTTAGTACTTCTAGATTGAGATCCTCATCGATGAAACAAAATCTTGTTTTGTTATTTCTGATTACATTTTAAATAGGTGAGATCATATATTAATAGGCGAGTGACTTCAGTATTCAACTTATATGAGCTCCGGTGGAAGGTTTGGATTTAATTCTAGTTGCTGGAATCTATAAGTTCCAGTTCTCAGTTGGTGGTCGTATTCTCTAGAAATATTCATTCGACCTGGGTGGTTCAAAGTTTTTAGTGTAGTGGAAGTGACCTTCTTTATTATGGTGATCTTATCTTATAGTGGTATAAACTAGTATAGTTTCTCCCCATCATGAGCTTTAGTTTCAAATCTCCATTGGTGCAAGAGGGTGTCATGGTCAATCGAGATGATTTCCCATGAGAAGAGGTGCGATAAATTGTATTTTTGTGTGTGATGAAACTCCATGCCTTTTCAAAATTTTGGCTGATCTTACACAGTCGATGCCATATACAATGAATTATTCATTTCTTTTTCTATACAATATATTCTTTCATTTTCCAAACATCACTCTCATATCCACTCTTCACAGGTGAGGTCTCTTCTTGACTGCCAAAATTTATCCATGGTGGCTCAAAAATCACTTTATGCGGTCACTCCATAATAGGAATGGTTACTTCTAGACCTTAAAAAACATTTTAATTGTAGAATCTTTAAAACCTGTGGTCTCTTGGTTTTTCTGTTCAATAACTCCATCCATTTTTCATTTTTTAGTGGTTGGATCGACCATAAGAAGATAAGTCATGGTCGATCCATGCCTTTTCCAAAATTTGAGTAAACTGCATATCAATTTTTTTTCTTATAGTAAGATTTTTTTATAATAAAATTAAAAAAAATTAAAATCATAGTTTCACCCTTTTAATCAATTAAATCATCAAATTTTCATCATTAAATGTTTACACTCTAATTAAGTTTTTCATTTCACAAAAAAATCACACAATTTCAATTTCAATTTCAAAGTAAATTTATGGATTTCATTTAATTCAATTTTTTTTGTAATAAATAATAATCATAAATAAATCCTTTTATGAATTTATTTCCAAATGTAATATTTAAAATTTTAAATTCTCAGTTAATAAAATAAAAAATCAAAAATAATTTCCAATCACTATATGTCTTCTCAATTTAATTTCAAAGGTGAATAAAACATTTAAAATTATCATTTTAATACATTTTACCATGTAGTCCAAAATCTAACAATGTATCAAAATTTTGTTAATTATTCGGCATTTGAATTACCAATGGGGGTTATTATTGTAATACCTCGAGCTTTTTATGAGATAGATTATTTTTAATTTATTTGATGTCTTGTGTTGTACGCTACACTAAGATTATCTTGTGCTCCATGCACAATCAGATGAGTTATTTTTGAACTTAATCACCCTAAGGTTGAAATTCTATCCTTTAGAAGACACTTGGATTAGATTATGACATTTAATATATTTTATTTAAAGAAAAGTTAAATATGTCTTATTCAAATTTTAATAACTTTATCATTTTTAAAATAAGGTTTTAAAAAATATAAATTATACTATAAATACTCATTTTAATGATAATTTTTTTTTTGTTATCATGGTAATTTATTTTTAATTTTTAGGAAATAAATAATTACTTTAGAGGCTTATACATTGATGATGCATAAATTATTTAATTGATGAAAAATCAAGAAAATAATTTTTATTAAAATGATAACAATAATTAAAAGACCAAAAAACTTGACCAAATCTTATTGGCTGGGTATATCTCGAACATAGTAATACAAGGGTTGATTTACTAACCATTTGGAGCCATATGGAAAAGATTATGACACTTATAATATATTATTTAAAGTGATTTTAATGTTGTCACATTCATGTTTTAATAAATATAATATTTTTAATATAGTATTTTCTAAGATATATATTTGAATATAAGTATTATTATGAAATATAGAGGATTTATCTTTGTTATTGTATTTTATTTTTAATTTTCACTAAAAAAATAATTATATTAAATAATTACACAAAACCGATGTATTAATTATTTTATTAATGGAAATATCAAATTAATGTTATTAAAAATATTAAAATAAATATAATTTTTGATTATTCATATATCCAATGAAATTTATAGATGACCTTAACCCGTTAGGGGTATAATAAAATATTTTTTTCAAGTTTAACATCTTATATTGAAATTTTAAAAAATCTATGAAAAGAATAATGTCAAAATTGACATTATTGATATTTTGTCAAAATAATGTATTATTATATTATTTAAAAATAATAAAAAAATTTATAAAATATTAAAAAATGATGATATCGTTGAAAATTTTATAAATTTTTTATTTATGGTCTAATTTATATTAAATAAGTGAATATTTCACCCTTTTAAATTGAAATATTTGTTACCTTAGTTAAAAATTAAATATAATAACTAAGTATTAATTATAAGGATAAGGTTTAAATTGATAGAAAAATTTGTCTAAAATTTATTTTATAATGATTTTACAACCTTATTTCATATCATCTTCAAAACTAAGATATTTTGGAAGTTTTTGGATGGGTTTTTATTTTATTATAAAATAATATTTTTGGAGATTCCCAAGCCCCCCCTCACCTCAATTATAAAAGGGAAACTCCTCCCTCATTTATTCACTTCACGTTGAGCCTACAATATCAGTCATGCTCTACCCATTTACCTTCTTGACTTTAATATTCACATTCTAGAGGTTCTGGTATTCTCAAGGACCAACTCTAGTGCCTTAAGAGGAGATTTATAGGGGGCTCACTGAAGAAGAGGTAATCTCCTTTATCGACTCTCTCAATATCATTTCTTCCTCTAATTCCTCTTCCTTTGTTGTTTCCATTATAAAATAATAACTCTAGTATCAAATATATACTGATATTTTATTATGGTTATTTAATAACCATATTACACTTTCTATCCATCCTATAAAAAATTAAATCACCACCCGCACATACGTACGACTTACCATCTCCACCCTATAGTGTAATCTGTTTTCACCACCACCTTACTTGGATGGGTATAATAATGAAAAAAATAACAATATATGATTATTATAACATTATATTGATTATTTAACATGATATACACCATCCACTTCTATACTATTTCATAATTATGGGAATGATATTGTCGCTTGTGCGTACGTATGACCTACCATCTCCACGATGCGATATGATTCATTCTACATAATCTCCATTAAAGAATGAATTATATAAATGTATATAATGAGTGAACATGATATATATATATATATATATATTAATATCATTCTTAAAATGGTATAACTATAACTTATTAAGAATAATCAGAACTTATTCAATAAAAAATGCATAAGAAAATGAAGCAGTTAACAGTCGAAAGAAGCATAATAATGAAATATTACTAAATAGGTATTAATATAATAATATATGATATCATAAATGAAAATATGGTTCTTAAATAAGTTAATAACATTATTTAATCCATTATAAAGGATTTTATGATACATAATAAGGAACCCAGACCTTAGGTAAGGGATAATTACTCAATCTCATTATTATCCAAGATTGTTTATATGTAAGTTTTAATTGGGGTTTATTTATCATACATGTCCATGTTTTCTAAAAATGATTTCATAAAATGTTTTAACATAATATTATGGATGTTTAAATTCATTTTTATCCATTTTTAATTTTTACTACATGATTTAAAAATAATATTTATTTCATTTTTCAAACAAGGAACTTTTTGACTTCTCCAGCATAAGTATGAAAAGAATATTTTTTTTAACTTATATGGCATGAATGGATTTTTATTCTTTTATAGAGCCTTATTTCTATAAATCTTAACTTAAAAGTTTTCAGGTTCATCTTCAAAGAAATTTTTTTCTTTTAAATTTGAGTAGTGTTTTAAGAAAAGAAAATGTTTTCAAAGAAGAAATGATATTTTCCTCAAGAATAAATTTCAAGTGTTTTATCAAAATTATTTTCCATATAATATGGCATTATTTAATAAGGATATGTTTCAAATATATTATACCTATTATTAATATAGTTTATTATGTTCATGATGAAAAGATATTTATGAAATCTATTCACTTTTTATGGATTATTTTATGATGGAATGATGTTTAAGAAACCCATTTTATTTCCTAGATTCTGATATGATGAATTATTTCTATTTTTATGGAACATATATTTATGATTTAATTATAAGATGGGTGGGACCTATATTTACCTCCAATGAATTGGGTAAGGATGGATAACTCATAACTTATATGTGTTATGCGTGAACCTGATTTCATGTTCACAATTCTATGAATGAACTTGATTTTCATGTGTATAATTTTATGAGTGGACTTGGTTTCTATTTCCATATGTTTATAAAGGGGTCTAATTTCATGTCATTAATGAGTGAGCATATTAATATTTATACATTCTCAAAAATTTACAAGTTGATTTGTCTATAACATTTTGATACCTTATGTCAATTTTATGATCTTATGGATTATGTTCTTTGATTTCCTTATGCACTACTGCATATATAGCCTTTATCAGCGCTAGAAAAGAGCATTAAAGAAACAGAAAAGCACTGTTAATCGAGGAGAAGATAGGGGGGTTCATTTTATCAGTGCTTAGAAAAGTGCTGATAAAGTCCCCTTTTATCAGTACTAAAAAAATCACTGATAAAATGGGTCTTTTATCAGTGCTAAAAAAACATTTGATAAAATTTAAAAAAACATTAAAAAACATAAAAAAATATTGCTGAAATTCTGGGAGGGGCTTCAAAAGTTCTTGATCCCCCCTTCAATAGTGCCCCACCTCCCACCAGAGCTCGCATGCCCTGGCCACCCCTAGCCTTTAACAGTGCCCCACCCCCTTTAACAATGCTAGGCCTTATTACCCACCAGCATGCATGACCTGCTTCCCCTAGGATTCAAACTCAGGACCTGTTTCCTGCGCGCCTAAGACTTTGTCACTCCACCATATTGCTTTGCTCTTCATTTATTAATATATCTATTTATTTTTATATATATAGTTATATTTACCTATATATTAATATATATATATATATATTAATATATATATAGTTATATTAATATATATAGTTATATTAATATATCTATCCGTATATTAATATATATATAGTTATATTTATATATTAGTATATTTATTCGTATATTAATATATATTTATAATATTATTTTTAAATACATTTTAAAAATATGATTTTTTGTGTGTGTTTATAAATAAATAAATACATATATACAACACACACATATTATATGTGTATTTGTAAGTATAATTATACATATTTATATATATTTACAAATATTATATATTAATATGTATGCACATATGTTTAGAATATATAGATAATATATATCAGTTTGTCAATAAAGACACACACAAATATAAAATAACTCTTGAAGGATTTTATTAATGAAATATATATGTAATATATCCAATATAATTTTTAAAATTCATATTTTCTTTTTTATAGACATGATATAAGAACAAATTCAATTTTTTTTGGATAAAAGAAGTATTTTTCAAAAAATACAATTTTACCACCTTTTGATGGAACTACCATTTTAAATATAGTTTTGACACTTTTATATATTGTTATATAATTTATTATAAGTAACATTACATTATAAAAAATGTTAAAATTTTAAATCCATAATATCAATATAAATTCAACCCCTCAGAATAAATTCAATCCCCAGTGAAAAAGGTAAAAAAGACCCCTTAAAATGAGGCTGAAATTCCATTGAATGTTAAAAATTTTGGGTATACGGACTAAAAACTCGATTTTGGGGGACTTATGGGACTTTTTTGGCCTTGAAACCTGTGATAAAAGGTCCCCTTGGGTCACTAGAGCATAGATCTCATCACATGATTCGATTTGATATGCTGTATAGCTCAAACATACACCCGAATCAAAAGTTATCGTCATTTGAAGTTTGAGTTACATTTTCAACTTATTTTAGATATTTTATTAATTTTTTTTTATTTTTTGTGTATTAAAATTGTTATTAAATGATTACTAGTCAATTATAATTATTAAAATATTAATTAATATTTTTTTAAGATATTTTATAATCCATTTTCACTATATATCGTATATATTAAGTGGAAATATTTATTTATAATTATCTAAAACATATTTAAAAAAATATATATTATATTTATATCAATATAAATATAATTATATAATTATATATCAATATATTATTTTTTATGTTTTTTTTGAAATATACCCTTTATCAGTGCTAGGGAAAAAAGTGATGATAAAGCCTCCCTTTATCAGCGCTACTAAAAAAAGCGCTGATAATAACGCTAAAAAAAGCACTGATAAAGGAACCCCATTTATCAATGCTTTTTTTGGAGCTATTAAAGGGTGGTGCTACGAAAACCCAATTTTTTGGTAGTAATGATTCGAGTCTACCTTTTATATGTAGGGAATGATGTTTTAATGTTATGATCACATTCTCATACCATTTGTGCTCATGTTTATGTTTACATATTACCCTTGTTTACTCTTATTAGGTATCTGAGCTCACCCTTTCTTATGTTTTCTTTTCCCCAGGTTATAAAGAAAGGTTTTAGGTAGGAGTACTAAAATGGGAAGATCATTGTGGGAAACATTAAAGATCTTTCACTAGACTAGAAGTCTATGTTCTAAGTTTCCAAAGGCACTGAAATAATATGGTCTTTGGGCATCTTTTTGTTTAATGTATTAAGTATTCCACAAAATTAATGTAATGTCCATGTTCGTCAATCTTGGGTCACTATAATTAGTATCAAATTGAAGGTTTAGTAATCCTTTAAAAATTGGGATGATAAAAATTTAGAGAGATCCCAAGAAATATTTCTAAGGATATGTCTAGGGATGTCCCTAAGGATAAGTTAGAGTAAATGGTTACAATCCTTGAATTTTTATAATGATCAAAGTTAACCTAGGACTAAACCTAATATGTTAGAGATTAAAAGTACTTCCCCTTTATTATGTTGTTTTTTATAGTAATAATTTTTCCTCTCACAATATTCTTTTTGGGTTTTAGATAACGGCTGGAACACAAAGGAACCATGTTAATGTTTGATGTGATGGGAAATGGAATAATTGTCCTCCTAATCAACCAAATATTATGGGAGATAGAATACATAATCTTATTTCCATGAATCCTTCTAGGATTCCAAATGACCAAATGAGGGAACAACGTTCTCTTGAATCCTTCTTAAATAAATTTCCACCTTATTTTAGTGGAATGACTGATCCCCTCATTGTTAAAAAACTGGTCAGTACTATTTAAAAGATATTTTTCATTCTCCACTATTTATAATGTGAAGAATTTAAGTTGGGCACCTATCACTTATAAGGTAAAGTGAATATATGGTGGAACATTATCAAGAATATGAAGAAACAAGATAAAATTGATTCCATGAATTGGGATGAGTTCAAGAACTTATTTTTAGTATGTACCTTCATCATATTCTTCTTAAAAAAAGGGAGATTGAGGTTACCCATCTATCTCATGGTTATGATAAGAAAATAAGGATAGAGTTCAAAGGAAACTCTAAAAAATATGGAGAAAAAATAATAGATTTGCTTTATTCTCAAAGTGTGGAAGGACACATGGAGGAAATTGTCTTAAGGGGTATGATAAATGTTTTAAGTGTAGGAAAGAAGGACACCAGACATTTTATTTTTGAAATAATGGGAAGAAATAGAAATATACAAAGAATTCACCTTCCACAAGTCAGTGTTTCAAGTTCAAGGAAAATGGTAATTTTTCTAACCAATTCCCAAATTCAAGGGTTAATAACGATTATATATGCCCACAATCACTTAAGAAAATAGGCAAAGGAAAGTCACATGAGACCATTATTGGTGATATGGCATATGAAAATGAAGTTGTGGAATGATTTAGTTCTTATGTATTATAATTTAAGAAAAATGTCGGGGAAGTACATTTATGGTATTATGGAATAATGAAATATCTATGTATTGGTCTAATATAGTTTTTTGCATAAGGATTTAAGAGAATATACTAAATGTTACTGGTAAACATGAAAAATGATTGAGGTAATAAATTTATGTTTTTATAAAAGACATTATTAAGGGAAGGATAACCCTTAATATGAACAAGATGATAATATAATGATATTTGGATAAAGATATGTTGGATATGAATAAGTAAATTAGATGGTAATGATTTTCTTATAACTGATTAAGGATTGTTAAAAAGTGTTTTATGCTATCATAAAAGAAGTTTATAGATTTTTGGACTTAATAATAAGTAAACATGCATGTTTTCAATAAAGATGTATAGTAAATAGAATACATGATAAAGGAATTCACATGTTTGGAATGTGTCCAACAAGAGATAACTTATGATATATGAGAGATAAATGTTAAGTCAATTTAGTTCACCTCTTTCTAATGTTTTGGATTTTCATTTTTTAGAATAATTATAAGGTTATCCATTTATAGAAAGTTTAAGTTACACTTTAGATGAAGTTTTTTATAATAAAGTATTATCTCATCATAGGTGGACTTATGCATATTTGATAACTTGTGCTAACCTTTTTGTTGTGATAAAGATAAATGGAATGACGTATCATTATATTGATCTACTAACGCTTAAGGAATGAAAAATTAAACTTTATTTATTTGAATAAGAGATGAAGTGGAAAGTGTTTAAGGTGCAAAAAAATGGCGACATTGTGCTGAAATCAAGTAAGTATATCTTCTCATGAAAATTATTCAACATTTGGAAGAGAGACCGTGATGTAAAAGGGTGTCCTATTATCATTATTTTTGATGATATCAATGAAATCTTTCATTATTATTTATTTTATGGTTTTGTGATTGTTAAATTTCTCTAGATCATCCACTTTCTTGTGATCAATGATCTTTATCAATCCCTATGATTATTTACACTTTTCCTCTATGCCCAAATCTTCACCTATGTTCTCCTACATATAGACCTAGTCATGATTTACTTTGGGAAAATATTATTTTCCAAATATTATATTTTAAAAGGAAGTTTTAGGATTAATTTTTATGATTTAGTTTTCTATAAAAGAAACCTTAAAGTATTAATAAATTTATAACCCAAACAAATTTCTAGGGAGAAATTCATTTTAATGGGGTAAAATGTAACACCCTGAGATTTTTCTGAGATAAATTATTTTTAATTTCTTCGATATCTTGTTTTGTACACTAAAATAATATTATCTTGCACTACACGCAACGACGACTTAGCTTGTGGTATATGCAACACTATGCTTGGATTGTGTTACACACAATTTCAAGTTATTTTTATAGATTTCATTTCATGCAAGACTGAGTTTAAGTGAATAAGTAATTATTATTATGATACCTTATAACCTAGTAATTATAATGATGAGTATGGAAAAATTAATTATGAAAATATTCTTTAAACATGTATATATAAATAATTATTTGTTTATAAATTAATTATAAATGAAAATAATACCCTTTTTAAATAAAAGGAATTTTTCTTCTTCTGAAAAACCATTTGAATAAAAATAAGTGATTTTATGAATTAATAAAATAACTATTGAAGGAATTTATTAATTAAATATATATGTAATATATCCAATATAATTTTTAAAATTAATCTTTTATTTTTTCTATACATGATATAAGAAATAATTCAATTTTTCAGATAAAAGAAGTATTTTTCAAAAAATACAGTTTTACCACCTTTTAATGGAACTACCATTTTAAATATTGTTTTAACACTTTTATATATTATATTTATCAAAATAAACTTCTTATTTAGAATAAGGATATAAAAATTTACTTTGGATGAATTTTTTATATTTTTCTAATAAGTTTCATGTTTTGATGAATAGTAAAACATACTAAATTTTAATTGAAAACTATTTTTTTTATCAAAATAATTTATCTGATTAAATTATTTTATTGAATTATTTTAAATTATAAATAGACTATATTTTTATTATTTAATATAATTTTGTTCATTGGTATTAATTTTACCATGAATTTAGATTTAAAAACATTTCAATCTTTTGTAATGTTTTAACTTTTAAAAACCAATTTTCATTCTGACAACACGATTAATTTTAAATTAATTACTGAAACTTTTGTATATTTAATTTTGAAAAATGGATTCCATATTTGGAATTAGTGGGTCAAAATTATGTAAATATATTTCTTTTATTTTTGGGAATTATGAATAGTAACTTCTGTAATTTTTATTAATACAGTAAAAAGGTAAATTGGGTAATTAAAGGTAAATATAATATTATAAAATTACCCTAAAACTTGTATTAATATAATTGGATGAGTTATTTTCAACTTAAATTATCCTTGGGTCAAAATGGTACCCTTTGGAATCCTCTTGAATTAGATTGGGACATTTAATATATTTTATTTAATAAAAAGTTAAATATGTCTTACTCACATTTTAGTAAATTTATAATTTTTTAAATAAGGTTATATAGATGATAAATTAGAATATAAATAATCATTTGAAATCTAATTTTTTTCTTTATAATTATAATTTTTTTTAATTTTTAGGAAATAAATAATTACTTAATAGGCTTATACATTGATAATGTAGAAATTATTTTTTTGATGAAAAATAAATAAAATATTTTTTATTAAAATGATAATAACCATTAAAAGACAAAAAAACTTTAAAAAATATTATTTTTCAATTATATCTCAACCATAATCATCCAAGGGTTGAGTTATTAACTATTTGGAGTCATATGGAAAAGATTATGACACTTATAATATTTTTTAAAGCGATGTTAAAGTTGTTACATTCATGTTTTAATAAATAAAACATTTTTAATGTAGGATTTTCCAGGATATATAATCAAATATAAGTATTATTATGAAATATAGAGGATTTATATTCATCGTAGTATTTTATTTTTAATTTTACCCAAAAAATAATTATATTAAATAATTACACAAAACTGATGTAGTAATTATTTTATTAATGGAAATATCAAATTAATGTTATTAAAAATATTAAAATAAATATAATTTGAGATGATTCATATATAAAATGAATTTTATATACAACCTTTACCCCTTAGGTATATAATAAAATATTTTTTTGAGGTTAATATCTTATCTTGATATTTTTAAAAATCCAAGAAATGAATAGTGTCAAAATTGACACTATTGATATTTTGTCAAAATAAGGTATTGTTAAATTATTTAAAAATAATAAATAAAATTTTAAAATGTATAATAATTATTATATTGTGGATAATTTTATAAATTATTTATTTATGGTCTAATTTACGTCAAATAAGTGAATATTTCACCCTTTTAATATTGAAATATTTTTTACCTTAGATAAAAATTAAATAGAATAACTAAGTATTAATTAAAAGTATAATGTATAAATTGATATAAAAACTTGTCTAAAATTTATTTTTTGATGAAATTAAAACTTTATCTAATCTCATATTCGAAACTAATACATTTTGGAGGTTTTTGGATGGTTTTTTATTTTATTATAAATTAATATTTTTGGAGATTCCAAAGGTTCCCCTCACCTCAATTATAAAAGGCCCCCTATTTTCCTCACTTTAGTTTGAGACTTAAATATATTCATTCACTTAACCATCCATATCCACATTATATAGGTTATTTTCTTCTCAAAATACGAACTCTAGCGTCTTAAGAGGAGATCTATTGGGAGCTCGCCGAAGAAGAAGCAATCTCCTTTACCGACTCTCTCAAGATCATTTATTCTTCTACTTCCTCTTACTTTGTTGTTTCTATTATAAATTAATAAATACAGTATAAAATATATAATTAGATGTTATTATGTTTATCGAACAACCATATTATACCTTCTATCCATCCTATGAAAAATGAAATCACCACGCGTGCGTACGTACGATTTACCGTCTCCACGCCATGGTGTAATATATTTTCACAACCACCTTACTTGAATGGATATAATGATGTAAATAATAACTATATATGATTATTATAACATTATATTGATTATTTAAAAAGATATATACCATACACTTCCAGACTATTTCACAATTGTGGGAATGATATCGCCACTTGTGCGTACATACAACCTACCGTCTCCACGATGCGATGATATTAATTCTACATAATCTCCATTAAATAATAAATTATATAAATGTATAGAGAGAGTAAATATGATATATATATTATATTAATATAATCCAGGAAATTATATAACTATAACCTATAAAGATGAATCAGAATTTATTCGACAAAACATGTATAAGAAAATGAAGCAGTTAACATTAGAAAGAAGCATAATAATGAAAATTTATTAAGTTAGTGTTAATATGATCATATATGATATCATAAATGTATATATAGTTCATTAATAAGTTAATAAAATTATCTAATCCATTATATAAGAGTTTTTTATACATATGAAGGAACTTAGATCTAAGGTAAGGGATAATTTGCAATCTCTTGATTATCTGAGATTGTTTATATATAAGTATTTACTGGGGTTTATTTATCATTCAGGTCCATTTTTTCTAAAATTTATTTCACAAAATATTTTACTATTATCCTTTTTATGTTTAAATTCATTTTTACCCATTTTTACTTTTTACTACATAGTTTGAAAATAACATTTATTTGATTTTCCAAATGAGGTACTTTTTGACCTTTTCAGTTTAAGTATGAGGAAAATGTTTTTTGAACTTATAAGGAATGAATAGATCTTTATGATTTTATAACGACTTATTTACATGAATCTTTCCTTACAAGTTTTCATAGTTATCATCAAATAAATTATTTTTTTAAAGTTGCGCGGCGTTTTAAGAAAAGAAAATGTTTTTAAAGAAGAAAGGATATTTTCCTCAAGCATCAATTTAAAGTGTTTTATCAAAATTATTTTCTGTCTAAGATGACATTGTTTTATAAGTATATGTTTAAATTATATTTTATATATTATTACTATTATTTATTATGTTTATAATTAAAATATATTTATGAAATCCATTCATTTTCTATGGATTATTTTATGATGGAACGATGTATAAGAAACCCATTTTATTTCATGGATTCAGATATGATGAATGATTTCTATTTTTGTGGAACAAATATGTATGATTTAATTATAATATGGGTAGGACCTATATATACTTCCAATGCATCGGGTAAGGATGGATAACTCATGATGCATATATGTTATGTGTGAACCTGATTTCATGTTCACAATTCTATGTGTGGACCTGGTTTTCATGTCCATAATTCTATGAGTGGACTTGGTTTCCATGTCCATATGTTTATGAAAGGTCATGATTTGATGTCATAAATGAGTTGAACTATTACTATTTATACATGTTCACAATGTTACAAGTTGATCTGTATGCCACAATTTTATACCTTATGTCAATTTTATGATCTTATGGATTATGTTCTTTGATTTTCTTATGATTCAAGTTTACCTTTGATATGTAGGGCATGATATTATAATTTTATGATCATATTATCATACCCTTTATATTGATGTTTATGTTTTACATATCACCCTTTTTTACTCTTACTGAGAATCTAAGCTCACCCTTTCTTATGTTTTCTTTTCCCTAGGTTAGAAAGAAAGGTTTTAGGTTGGATTAAAAAAAATGAAGATCTTTGTGGGAAACATTGAAGATATTTAACTAGACTAGAAGTTTGTTTTCCAAATTTCCAAAGGAATTAAACTAATATGGTCTTTGGGAATTTGTTTGTTTAATTTAATAAGTATTCCTGAAATTTAATGTAATTTCCATGTATGTCAAGCTTAGGTTGCTACAATTATCATTGAAAATCAATTAAAAATTTCAAAAAATTGTGCTCATGTAAACATCCCACAACATCCACCAATTCATCAAAACATTTATAACTTATCAAGATAATATAGAACAATATATTCATATTCAAATGTGCCTAACTTGGTCAAAATCTAAAACAATAGGTCATAAAACATATTTAACAATCAAATCATAAATCACAAGATTATGACATACTAAAAACATAATGGAAAACATTTGATTGGGTGTTACTCCTCTATCGAATATCATCTTCTATAAATAAACATGAATAAAAAATAAAAAATCCAATTAAAAAAGATGCATATATAACATTCAATTGTAGGTATAATATGCTAAAACATGTAGGACTTATATAATTGGTCCAAACATTTATTTTCTTTACAAAACCATTGGGTAAAACGTTTTATTAACATTGGGTTCACTTGACCCCAATCTACTTCCAAGAAAACTTTATATGAGTTTAAGATGAATATGGGGATCATACACCTGATTAATTAAATATCAACTCTTTAAGATCCCAAGAGAATAGAATACCACTTGATCACTTAGACCAACCTGATTCAAGAGTAATTTGCCACTTTCTCCACTTCTATATGAGAATAGGGATTTCAGAAGCTAAAACCAAGGTAATAACTTTTATTTTCTTAGAGGGAACTCCCATAATAGTTTGAATTTAAAGAATATAAAATATTTGATAATATTAAAAAGCCTTATATTTGAGGATAATTAATTATGCCCATTGATATAAGGAAACAATAAAAAGAGAAATATTGGTGGATAATCAAGGACTTACCTTTCTAAGGATGAGAGGTAGCAACCAATAGGAGGAACTCTAGTTAATTATTGAGGTGGAATCCTAAAAGGATGAGAATGCAAGGATGGATAGATTGAGAGAGGAGTGGTGTAGATATAAATGAGAGAAAATACCAAGTTGTGGAGTGTTAAATTTTAGGTTTTTAGGTAGGATGATAAAAAACCCATAAAATTAAAAATACCCCATGAAACTCCATTGGATACATATTACAACACCATCGCATACCCGATAGAGCTAATAGTGGATATGAAACCACTAGGCTATCACTAGACTCCACATGTCATCCAATCTATTACTTGGTTGTGCTAACACATGGGAACCAACCCCCTTCACATCTTATTTACCCTCCAACACCTCCAATTATACATCAAACTTAAAATTATACCAAAAGAGATATAGAATGACTTAAAAATAAAATAAAATAATAATATAACAAAAATGGAAAGGGAATTTACAACCTCCCTACCATTAAACATCTTATCCCTGAGAGGCTTTAACCAAGTTCTTGAGGTAAAAAGTTAAGCCACTAAGATTTCACATTGGATTCCCATTCCCAAGTTTCATCTTGGAGATTTTCATACAACCACACTTTACACAAAAAAATGGTATCATATTTCCCTGTAACACCTTCACAACTTGATAAATTATACAAATAGGATTTTCCACATTGGAATTTTCAAATTCAATCTCAATATCATCACATTGAATTATATGCATAGGGTTGGGAAAATAATTCCTCAATTGAGATACATGGAAGGTATTATATATAGAACTAAATTTTTATAGGTAAGTCTAAATAATAAACCACCTCTCATTCTCTACCTATTCGATGAATCTTAGAATCATTTTCACCTTCTTTTCCATTTATCAGTCTCTTAACCTAGATGAAATTTTAAGGAAAACATGATCATTGATATTGAATTACAAGGGTCGCAATGTTTGGAATAAGATTTATACTGTATTTGAGTGGTTACAAGTTTATTTTAAATTAATTTAACCTAATTGATTATATCCTGGATGATACAAGGCCTTATCAAAGATTATTCACCTATTTCCAGCTAGAAAATAGAAAACTGACATGAACTTCAATATAAATCCTTGAATGGGACATTTTAATGGATGACTAATAGAATTATTATAGTATAATTCCATCAAGGATATAAGATGCTCCCATGAACCACTAAAATAAATAATGAAAGCTTTGAGAATATTTTCTAGAATATAGATTGTTCACTCAGACTGGACGTCATTTAGTGGGAGGAAAGTAATACTCAATTTCAATTGAAAACCCAATTCTCACTACAAAACATGCTAGAACTGAGAAATAAATCTCATATCTCTATCAGATATGATTATATCTAGTGCAGCATGTATCTTAATGATCTATCTGATATATATGTTTATGAGATCATAAACTGAGGGGCCTCTTTAATAGGTAGTAAGTGAGAATATTTATTGGATGATCTATGATCACCCATACTATATCTTAACCACTGAAAGATCTAAGAAGATTGGTCATAAAACCAATAATTCTTATATCCTAATTCCACATTGGTAAAATAAGTGGCTGAGGTTTAATTTTAGGCCTTTGATACAATGCCTTTACCTATTGATAGGTAAGGAATCTTGATATGAATCCTATAATCTCTTTCATCATACTAGGCTAACTGAATCAGTAAAGTAACTCATGGTATATTTTCATGATTACAAAGTATAAAAATCTTTGAGAGGAATGATATTATTTTATCACCACCTCTTTTCTACTTGTTGGAACCATCTACATTCCTTGGATGTATAGTAAAAAATGAGATTATTAGAACCATCCATAGAGGATCACACCACCATTGAGTCACTATCAAAATATGATATAATTAGAATCAGATATTTGGGAGTCCTTAATGTATTCCATGATAGATGAGGTATGGTTGATGTGGTATAAATGTACCCCACTTTGATCCTCACTCATAACCAGATAGAGTTCATCCAAAGGAGAATTTAAGCTCCATTCCTCTTTTTTCCTCTATCACATATTGAGGGTGAAACTTCTAGCTAATATAATCAATAACTATTTTTCCTATTCCAAAAGAATATAAAGTATTGAAACCAAAAAATTGTAGATATTTAACCCAGTGACACTACCTTATATTCAATTACTACTAAGATAAGATGAATTTTAGGCTTTTATGGTCCGTGAAAACTATAAATAATTCATTAAATATATAATGTATCTAGAAATTTAATGCATGAACCATGTCAAAAAATCTCAAATCATGGAGAGGGTAGTCCTATTCTTGAGGATGTAGATGTTTATAACCATACTCCATTACCTGTTGTTCCAATATGATAACATAGTTAATACCAACTTAGGATGAATCATAAAATACCTCAAAACATTCACTTATATGAAGAAATAAAAGATTTATATCTATGTTAAACCTATTCTTAAACTCTTAAAAATCCTCTTAACATAAATTAGAAAATATAAATTTACTCTATTTATTTTTCTAATCCATCATAGAAGTAACTATCTTTGAGAAATACTGTGTAAATCAATGATAATATCCTATGTATCTTAGGAAACTCATTATTTGAAAGACATTAAAAGAAACTATTTAGGACATCATTGACTATACTTTCTTAGGATCTACTAAAATTACTACTTTAGATAGTATATGATTGAGTAATTTCACCTCTTAGATCCATAAGAAGCATTTGGATAGCTTAACATACAACTGATGATCCTAAAATTTCTCTATGATGATACAAAGTTGCCAACCATGCTCATCCCAAGATTTAGAATAGATGAAAATGTCACTAATAAAGACCATAAAAAATGAGTCCAATAATGGATAAAATATCTTATTTTTCAAATTTATAAACACAAATAGATCATTGGATAATCCAAAAGACATAACTAAATAATCAAAATGAACATATTAGCTTCAAAAACCCATCTTTGGAATATATTCTGACCTAACTTGAAACTGATGGAAATCTAAATGCAGTTCAATATTGAAAAATTAAGTTTACACTTTTAATTGATAAAAAAGACCATAAATTCTACAAAAAGGATGATAGTTCTTGATTGTGACCTGATTCAGATTTTGATAGTATATACATAATTTTAGACCTCTATCCATCATTTCAGCAAAGATAATTAGAGCACCCCAAATAGAAGTGATCAGATTAATAAACCCTTTAGTTTCGAACTCCTCCAACTGTAAATTTAATTATATCATCTTAGTTGGTGGCATTGGATACATAAGAATCAATATAATTTAAATTTTATAGAATATATAAATGGTAAGTTCCATCTCTCCCTTAGAAGGCTATGCTAAAAAATCCGCATGAAACATATTAGGGTATAAATCCACCACTAGAGGTAAATATTTCCACTCCCTAGAATCAACCACTTAGAGAAAAAGACTATCCATGTCCATGGTGATTGATCACACTTTCTCCTTAATAGGATCTAATCAACTAGACTAGATCTCCCACTCTCTATAGAGTTTGTGTTGATTTATATAAAGCGATGGGAATGAAACTTTTTGACTATAAAAATAAATTCAAGACTAGAACTAGGTTAACCAATCTATTCCCAAGATTAAATCATAGGATTCCATATCAAGGACCATCAAATCACAAAGGTTCCCATAAGATGCCACTACTTGGGAGTAAGATAGATATTTTATAGCTGTATCTATTCTTTTCCCTATATGGATATCAATTCTTATATAGAGGCAACTCTTCCAAATTAAGATCATGAAGAGAAACTATTCACTTAGAAATAAATAAATGAAAAACACCTATATCAAATAAAGCACATGCTAAAGTAGAGGACACTATAAAAGTACCTATAATAGTAGAAAGATCCTCACTCTCATTGCCTTACCCCTTATACTAATCCTAAGGTGAAAGATCTTACATCAAGGATTTCACAACATCTAAGTGTCCCTTGCTACCCCATCATCTTCTCCAACCTTATTTACTATATGGTGGTTGAATAACTTAGGTAGAATTAGTAGCTGACTGTGCCTGATATATTTGAGTTTTTTGAGATTGTTTCCTGACAATCTTGAAAATACTCTTTAGTTATAATTTTTAAAGATAGATATACTGACCAGAAGAGTGAGACGACTTTGATTAAAATTTTTAATTGGGCTTTATATAGCCTAAATTATCACACTAATGACCCTAGATTGGTGGTCTCCCTGATCTAGGAGATAGAGGTGATCAACTACCCTAGACACCCTAATGAGATACACCTATTCTATACTCCTATTTTCATTTATTTAGGATACTAGAAGAGATATCACTTGAGGTACAATCAAGACATGATATGTCTTCACCCAAACCTCCTTTATATATGATCTCAATATGAATAAACTTATTTAATACTTATGAGATGTTAAATATATTAAATATCATAATTTTATGTTTTAGAGGACCATTTAGGCCCATTTTAAAACTTTGTGCTTTTAATATTCCTCCATGCTAATTTATATAGTGAAGGAGAAAAGTTGAAAAATTGATTGGTGTATTCCATGAAAAAATTGATCCCTTCCTCAAGACTATGAATTTTTGAGCCTTTAAAAGATAAATATTTTCAATGTAAATCCTATTGAAGAAAATATCCTAAAAAAACCGTCTAGGTAATTCTATTGTCCTTATTATCCATAAGCATAATATCCTACAATCGGAAAACTACACCTTCCAATATGAAAGTGAAAATTCTAACCTAGTGTTGTTCCAGTGTTTTTACATTGTTAAAGAAATGATGAAGGTGGTAAATACACTATTTGGGTTTTTTAGGGTATAAATCACCCATAATAGTTGGGATATAATGAAACTAAATTTTTTACATGATGTAAGAAGTAGAAGATGCCTTGCCTAGGATCTTGAAGAATTTAATTTTTTTTTTTAGATCTTTAGGATCAACTGTAGGTCAATCCAGTGGTACATTCTCATAGGCCCCTAATTGAATGGTAGGAGGTGATTTCTTAGGAGACATACTATATAATAAATCATAGAAGGATAGTAAACCATTTTTTTACCAATAATGGGAAACCTAAATCTTTAATACTACATTACTAAGGTCATGCCTAACCCCATTCCCCTTTCACTTTCTTATTTTTATTTATTTTTTTATTTTTAAATATTTTTTGAAAACTTTCTTGAAATAGTATTACATGCTCAAGCCATAACTTATAAACAATTAACCATTCATTAAATATAATATAAAATTAAATTAACTATCAACATTATAAAATATGATTCATGGTCAAGGGATTCAATTATTGACTCATATTAACCTAGTTGTTAATAATCAATATATAATAAAACACTATTTATTTATTTCTAATTTTTTATTTAATATGAATTGTCAATTGGTTTCAATAGTTTTAGAAACAAAAATAGGTAATCATACAATATGTAATGATATTATACATGTGCCTACCTACTGATTCATAACATGATTCATAAAACTCCAAAATAATGTAATGTTTCAAAGTAGAAATAAACCCTAAACTACCCATAGAAACTCAAGTTTCCACCATAATTATGCTAGCCAGACAAATTTATAGGTTACTTCTTGAGTCTTGATCATCCCATATCCTAGATACTCTAAAGTATCATACCCAAGAACCCTTTTTGTGGGCTATGATACCATTTTTTAACCATAATTACCTAGATTCTCTATATGAAACATAAGTCATTACACCAAAACACCTTTGAAACACCTCTCCAAAACCATAGGTTTTCATAAATATCAAGGGATAAGTGAAATATTAAAGGGAGATAGTTCTTCATAGTATAATATAAAAAGTGTAAAAAGTATCACACCCACACTTTTCATGGTCTATATGGATGAAGATGGGAAATAAGAGTGAACCGACATGAATGATGTAATGTAACATAAATCATATACATTCAAGGATCCTAATATCCATAAAACCATAAAATGTGTATGGCTAGAAAAAGAGATCATATACATAAAGAGTGATCTAGAAATTTCAATAGGAACCAATAGTGGGGTTCCACACAATAAAAACTTCCCTATGTGCATCCGTAAATAGCCCACATGCATCAACCTCGCTTGTCCTCCAAAGGAACAAAATTCGCCGCCCATGAACCTGAACCAAATTCTAACTATACACCATGAGTTGGTGCCTTAAACTTAATTTTATGATGGAAAATAGGGCTCAAATTCATCTTATTAAATCCCATTTTGGGTGTGAGTATATCATACCCATTAAGCGATCACCAAAATCCCCTAAAAGCCTTTTATAAACATGACAATGTTAATATGAGCATATGTGATGACCTTGGTATTTTTGTTCTTATATTTAATAAATTTTATATTTTATTCATATCAATTACATAGATTCATATTAATATTTATTATTAAAACCTTAGAAATAGTTTTATTATGTTATGGAACAAGGATATGATTGTTCATTTAGAAAATAAGTAGTTTTTATTCCAACTAAATTGTTATCCATGTATTATATAGGTTTATTTAAAAGTTAAATTTCTAAATAATTGAATTTTAACTTGATAAAGTAAACTTAATTTTTGGATTCATTATATCAAAATAATATTAGGATGAATTTTAAAGATTTTTCTGAGAAGGTTTATTTTTAGGTGAATAGTGGGAAATACTATGTCCTTAAATACCACAACTTTTCATTTGATTAAGTATTCACAAGGTTCCATTCAGTTTTTTTAGTTTTTAAGTCACATAAATATCATTTTTTAGTTAAAAAATAATAAATTTCATGAAAATCAATACTAAACATGATTTTGGTGAAAATAATTTTTACGCTTAAAAAGGATTTTTTCTAATAACTATTTTTCATTTTGTTACACATACTTATATTAAAATTAAAATTTTCCACCTTTATAAATTTAATATTGTAAAATAGTTTCCATATTTTTAATCAAAATTTTCAATTTCCAAATCATATATTTAATTATTTTTTTAGTAGATTATAAAATATAATTATCTAGCATTATAAATCGGGCTATTTTTTCCAATTTACTTAAGTATGAAATTTATTATATATTAAGAAAAAAATAATTTATGGGAGTGACACTTCTCTCACTTATAAAAGTTTCCCTTAACCACCTCACTTTTCTAAAAACTTTTAGCACATTTTCTAAAAAAATCCCTGAATAAATCCCTCTCCAACTTTATTTATCACATAATAGAGGTTATGGTGCCTCTAAAATAGAAATCTATGAAATTTTAATGATTTACTTAAAGGAGGATATCCAAGGAAAATGTAATATTCATAATCAAGTTATTTTAAGTTTCTTTCTTCTTAAAAATATTTTAAATATATTATAACTATACTAATATATGAATAAACATGAAAATATTTCTCTAAAAATTAAATAATTAATATAATTGTATTATTTAGTGGGATAGAAGTTGGATGAAGTATGTTGGGACTCAAGGTAATGGATTTTTTATTTTAAACCTTATTTTAATTATTTTGAAGTTTTTATTTCAACTCTTTCTCTTATATGTACATATTATTTCAATAATGGTTTTATATGCACTTAATTTTTTTTATTAAATTAATTTTTATTTATCTTTGAGTTTCTGTATAAAGGTTTAAAAATTATTTTTTAACATTTTCTATACATATCATTTTTTTAATTTCATTTTAAAGGTGTGAAAATAATGTTTTATTAATATCATAATGTCCTTTATTCATTATAAAAATTTATTTTTTATGTTTTCATGATTTTTTAAAGAAAAAGAAATTCTAATTATTCTATGAATTTTTCATTTTAAATATTTACAAAGAAAATGTTTTATTTTTATTTTTATGAGACAACTATAAATCCTTATTCTTATGAATTCAAATGAATGTTTTTATGATTTTTAAGATGAAATAGAAAGTCCCTATGTGTTTTAATCATGTTATGGTTCTTGTAAATTATATATAATGATGGGTGGGTTTTTTATATACTGAAAATGCATTGGGTAATGATGATATTTTTTAATGGATACAGGTTACTCCTATAAAGATGTTGGAATTATATATTTAGGTGATTCCATTAATAAAATATATTGGAATTAATTGGGTAGGTTATACCATTGTAAGTGTGATTGTAAGAGTGCTTTTAAGAGTGATATTATTATGTTATCCCAATATTACCACATGTATTTTCTACAATTTCAATGATTTTTAATGTAAATATATTTATTTCATGAGATAAGTAAATGAGTTCATGATTAAAGAAATGTTTATGATCATTTAATGGTGAAAAGTTTGTTTTCATGGAAAATATTTTTCATGAGTTATCATGTTTTCCTAATAAACCTTTATGATTATGTTTTTCCCTTAATGATTACATTCAAGTTGTTTTATAAAAATATTTTTTAAATTAAGTTTATTTCATGAGTAAGTAAGTTATTATTTAATTTTAAAGTTTATTATGTAAGAAGGAAATATTTGTCATGATTTTTCATATTTAACAAATTATTAATGGGTTTCCTTAATTTTTATATCCCTTAATAAGTTTTATTTTATTGTCCTAAATTTTCAAATGATTTTACAGTATTTAAGGATAAGTATGAACTCTATAAACGTCAAAATTTTAGTTATGAAGACTCATGTTGAACTAATAAAGTGTGTCATGAATGAAATAAGTGATTCAAATTAAAAACCTATTTTTTTGGAAGAAATGTTCAATACATGGAAGTGTATACTTTTTTAATGCAATGGTTTTAATAATTATCTAAAAATGTAAACCTAAATGGCCATGATAATGTGGGAAAGTTAAATCCTTTATATAAATAATTTAATTATGGGTTGCTTATGCACAATATGTTATAGTTGGAATCAAAGCAGAGTTTAAGTAACTTTATAGGTTATAATATTGATATGGAAAGACAATATAGGGTTACTAATTTGTTGTTATATTATCATGAGAGAGTATTTGATTACTCTAAGGGTTTCTATGTCACTTCATCTAATATATGTCTATTTTAGAATGGTTTTTCCTAAAAGTAATAGGGTGAATGAAGTTGTAAGGCATAAAGAAGACAATATCCTCTAAAATAAAAAACCTAAAATGGTTAGATTTAGAGAATATTAGTTTATTGTTGAGTTAAATCAATTAATAAAGGTTATAAATGGTGGTACCCATGAAATATAATGAGATAATTATCTATATAGGAGCATGTAAATAGTAGGGAATTTCATGAAACAACACCCTCTATATTTTGGTGGAACCTCAAACATAGTGGTAGTTAAATGAATTATCAATTATTTGGAGAGGATATTTGATGTTTTGGGTTGTTTAGATCATCATAATGAAACTATTTCTATTTATCTTCTTAAATGTGAGGCTAATGAATGGTGGTATTTGATTAATAATACCAAGGGAAATCATGTGATTGATACCATATAATAGATGGTATTTAAATATCTTTTCCTTTAAAAATATTTTTATAACATTCTTCAACTTAGGACGAAAATGAATTTTCTATAGTTAAAGGAGAAAGAGGAGGTATTTGTTGCTGCTTATAAAGAAAATTTTACCATATTGGACAAGTATTCACTGAATTTTATTATGTACCATTAAAGTAAAATTGATATATTTTACATTGGGTTGAAACCTAGTTTATAAAGGGATTTGGTATCTCAAAAATTTAAAATTTATGAGGATTTTTTTGATGTATTGAGAAGGATGAGATAGATTTATTGAACTTTATAGATCTTATATCAAAATGTATAAGAAGCAGTCCAAGTTGAAGGAAATGGAGAAATAATCTATAAGTAAATTTGAAGGTAAAATATTTAATTTTTTTTTCTTTTCCTAAATATGGAAATAAAAATTATGGGGAGTGTATGATGAGATCAAGGAAATGTTACTAGTGTAGTAAAATTTAACATTTGGGTTGCGCTTTCAAATAAATAAGTAATGGTAATGGTCAGACCCATAATGGTAAGTGGGATATACATTTTTTTAATTGAAATGAGTTGGTTCATTATAAAAAAAAACTTCTGAAGATAAATATAAAAGGATAAAATCATCAAGATTATAACCATAAAGGCATATAAACATAATTTACTATTATTAAGGTTGATGCTGGTCCCTAAAATGAAGTGGTGATAGGTACATTAATTATTTACTAAAATTATGACAATGTCTTACTTGATTCCAGATCTACACATTATTTTATTTATAGTAAATTTGGTTGTAAAATAAAATATCACCTCAATAAATAGAATCAAAACTTTTGGTAAAAACATATAGTGGATCTATTCAAGCAATAAGGATTTATAGGAATCTTTCTATATCTATCCATGGATTTTTTTTTAAAATATTTTTGTTTTACCCATAGTAGATTTTGATGATATTTTGGATATGGATTAGATTTTGGTTTATCATGATAATATAGATAATATAGTTAAATAATTCATTTTTAATTTTTATAATGAGTTTCAATTTGTATAAAATAATGTGTTAATATTAGTTATAAAATATCAAGAAGCTAATAAATTTATTAAATATGGGGATAAAATTTACCTTACACATATTAATGAATGGAAGGGAATTATTTAGATTAATAATGTGCCTATGTTAAATTCATTTTTAGATCTATTTTATAATGATCTTCCCAGTGTTATCCCCGATCAATAGGTTTAATTAACTATTTACTTAGTACCTGATGCTAAGACAATTTCAAAACCTTCTTATCAAATAGATTCAGTAGAGTTATTAAAGTTAAAAAAGAAATTAAAATAATTACATGATAAGGGTTTCATCCACTCTAGAACGTCACCTTAGGATGCTCTTGTTTTGTTTGTTAAAAAGAAAAATGGTTCTATGTGGATTTTTATTGATCATAGAGCACTCAGTAACATTAATATTAAGATAAAATATTGTTTTCCTTATATCGATGAATTGTTTGATCAGCTATAAGGGAGCTCAATAATTTTCAAATATTGAACTCAATTATGGAAATCATTAGATGAAGGTAAAGAAAGAATACATTCTAATAGAATCATTTTGAACTTTTTATAGTCATCATGAGTTTGTGTCTATGCACTTTAGGTTAAAAAATTCATCCACTATATTTATAGATCTAATTAATAGAGTTTTCCATGAGTATTTAGATAAATTTGTAGGGGTTTTTATTTATGATATTTTGATATATTCAAAAAGTTATATAGATCTTGAGAAACATCTAAGGATTGTTCTAAAAACCCTTAAAGAAAATAAGTTGTTTGTAAAATTTAGTAAATGTTAATTTTGGTTGCATAAGACTTATTTCCATGGTAATATTGTTACTAAAGATGGCATAAAAATTGATCCTACTAAAACTAAATTGGTGAAATAATGGCCAAGACCTATTGATGTCTCTAATATTTGAATTTTTATTTTACCAAAGGGTTATTAATGAGGTTTGTTGAAAACTTTACTCAGTTAGCTAACCCACCAACCAAGTTAACTAGAAAGGGATTTAGATTATTTTTGTCAAAGGAATATGATTAATGTTTTTAGTAATTTAAAAATAAATATTGGATAATAATATATTACTAGACTTACCATCAAGAAATGAGGAATTTTTTATTTATAGTGATGCTAATTTGATGATCCGTGGTTGTTTTTTGATGAAAAATGATTAGGTAGTATCATATGCATTGAAATATTTAAAATCCCATGAAAATAATTATCCAATGCATGATCTTGAACATGAATCAGTAATTTTTTATTTAATAAATTTTTTTTTGGAATCATTTATATATGGAGAAATGTGATATATATTCACATCATAAAATTTTAAAGTATATATTCACTCAAATAAAGTTGCACATGGGGAAAAAAGATGGATGAAACTGATAAATGATTATTATTATACAATTCACTATCATCTAGGTAAAGAAAATACGATAGAATATGCATTTGAGTCGAAAGGATAATGCATAATTAAACATTTTATATTTAGAACTTGATCCTATAGTTAATAATTTAATGAAACAGGAATTGGAAGTTGTATATCCATAAACCCATTTTATTTTCCCTCACATATTAGTACAATCATACTTGTTGGAAAGAATTAAATATACTCATAAGGAAGATCATGGATTGAAAATAAAGGCATAACTGTTTAGAAAAGAAAGGTTTCTTGAGTTTAATATCGAAAAAGAATGTGTTATATGATTTGGAAAGAGGTGATGTATACCATGCGAATCTAAAATGAAAAAGGATTTATTGACTGAGGAACATAACTCTTCATATTATATTCATCATTGTAGAACTAAGATGTAGAAAACCCTTTGATAATATTATTGGTGAGAAGGAATAGATAAATCTATTTCTGATTATACATAGAAATGTTTTATTTTTCAATATATTAAAGGTGAATGATAGCAATCTAAGGGAATGATTCAAATATTATTGATTCCATAATGGAAAAGGGAGTATATATACATGTATTTATTGGTGGGATTAAAAAATATATCTTTCAGTAATAATGGAATTTGGTATATTATTGATAATTTGACAAAATATGCCCATTTTCTTCCTATTTAAGATGATATATATTTGGATCAACTTTCTCAACTTCATAGTAAAAAGAGAATAATGTTACATGAAGTTCCTCTCTCTATTATATATAATCATGATCCAAGATTAACTTCTGATTTTTATAAGGGACTTTATAATTTTTTGGGTACTAAGGTAAGTTTTAGTATGAATTTTAATCCTCAATATGATAGATAATTAGAGTGACCAACTCAAAAATTTGAGGTTATTCTATGGGATTTCTCATTGGATTATCATGAAGGTTGGGATACACACCTTTAATTTATGTATTTTTCTTATAATAATAGTTTTCATTAAAGTATGTAAATAAAACTATTTAAGGCATGATATGAAAAGTTAAGTCAGTCTATTTTATGTTTGGATGATTTTGGTGAGAGAAAATTTATAAGACCTAAATTTATAGAAGATATGGTTGAAACAATGATGATGGTTTAGCACCATACGAGGGAATATTAGATTAGCTAGAATATCTTTATAGATAACTAGAGGAAAGATCTTTCGTTTGAGGTAGGGGACCTTATTTTTTTAAATATCTCTATAGAAAGGTGTGATTCATTTTATAAATAAGGGAAAATTAAACCCATGGTTTACTAGTCTGTATGAAATTATAGAGAATGTAAGATTAGTTTCTTTCCAAGTATCCTTACCTATTAGTTTATCCAAGGTAAATGATGATTTTAATGTTTCATTTTTAAAGAGGTATGCACTTGATGCCCCTAATGCATCTCATTTATTAATCCCTGAAGTGGTACAATTAAAGGATGTGTTTTTAGAAAGGACTTGTTTGGGATATACCTAAAATTTAAGGTGAGGGGATGAATTAGTGTTAGTGAATTTTTAATCCACTCAAAACTTTTTATCCATTTAAATAATATAAATATTAGTTTCTTGATTCTCTTATTCTCTTTTCCCCATCACATGAAAGTATATTAAAGAATTAAAAATAAAACATGATATTTTTACAAGGTTCACTAATCAATGTGAGTATATATTCCTTACATTGTATGGTTTTTACTAATAAAATAATTCTACACTATAATGAGGTATAAATTTATAGGGGTTTGTCTAGGAGATAACCCTTTAGCCAGTGTGGGTCCCTACATTTTAGGAGGTTGAATAGGGATAATCCTTCTTCCCTAGTCTAGTGATGACCTGATCCAACTTAAAAATACTCATTAGTTATTTATACCATATATAAATATAGTCTTCACCATCTTGATAAGGTTATTTATAACACCAATAAATTCTTTCAATAGACGAGACTTCTGTGGGTTGTTATAGTTCTGCCTATTTTTTTTATTAACTTCTTCTTCACTTGGTTACTTTCACAACAGTAGGCAAGAAACCCTTCTTATTCTTCCCAGTAATAAACTATAAACAACAATTTCTTATTCTTATATTAGTCTCAATGATATTAATAGGCTGGGGACTGATAAAAAAATTCTCCCTAAACCAAATGATAATGAACTGATATAGACTGAATAGTCACCTTCTTCTTATATATATTATCTTTGACACATAATGACATGAAATAGAGTAGTAGTGTCTTGATCTCTTTCTTATTCAATGAAAAAAACTATAATAAAAATTATTATTCTTCCTATATAGAATCACAAACACCTTTTTTATTATTGAAACAATGAATTTCATCTTAGCATAACAACATAAAAATTTAACTACCCTGAATAATAATCAATTGATATCCAGGAAAAATCTTTCTCTTATTTATTATCAATTATCTGAATGTTATTGTGAACTGAAATCTTGGAATTCCTTGATACATAATATAAAAAATTTAGTGAAATATCAACTTCTTCTTAGTGAAACTTATGGTTTGTAAACATTTCTTACATTGCACTAAACATATCACTTCATTTTATGCATGTTCAACAATTTTCATGGGTCTTAGAAATCCTATAAACCTTATCACACAGTTATTATTAATCAAGAGATTAAAAATTCATGTTCTCATGTGTGCATTGGTTCATGTATTCATACATGTAATCTTTATTTTTATTCTTTTTTACTTCTTATACTTCCTTATTTTTACAAGTCAATTTTATACACACACTTTCATGACCATCTCTTCATATGAATATGAATTCATATATCAATGCATTCATGCATTCATTGTTCAAATTATTTTTTTCACAAAAAGGTATATGTACATACTTTATCAACTTCTTCTTTCATTCTGTTTAAAGTGAACTAATTCCTTCCACCCAACTAACCTTTTCTTTCATGAAGTATAACTGGATGAAAACATAATTTCTTCTCCACCACTAAGATTATATACGTGGGTTCAATCTTCTTGTATCACGTAAGGTTTTATATGATAAAAAACTTCAACCATAACACAAAAAACTATTCATTGATCTTCTTCTATCCATCGTGTATGAACAGGGTACATGAGCATTGTTCTTTTTTCTTAACACAAGAAGGGTGAAATACCTAAGCACTGGTTTATGGAACTATCCATATTTACGAAGCATGATGGTGGTGTTTAAACCCAATTCATGTGTCTGTGGGATCTTATTCACATAATATGTGTGAAAAAATTAATCTCACAACAAAAAAGGTTTGTGGAACTCCCCACTTTTCAAAAATTAGGAGTCTCATGGAACAATTTCTTCCTCACGTAGGTGAAAGTTATAGAAGCTTTGTTTTTTTCCAGAAAAGTTAGATCTCTATTTTTAGAATTCAAGTGACAACTAATTTCTCAATCTCGATCAATTAGTGTTTATATATAGGTTTACACCGCCTTTATTTCAATTTATAATCTTGTAAATCATGTTGTGATAATCACCTCTTTGAATGTCTAAAATACTCAACATTTGAATTCTTTGACGTGGGTCAAAATGACACTGAATAATGTGGAGTTTTTCTTTCACGATCGAGATTCTCCTTTGTGGTGATATCCACACATGCACATCATAATGATCATGTGATCATCTTAAACTTGAGCACATCCATGAATGATTCTCAAATGTGAAACACGCCTTTGAAACTTTGTTTTCATTCAGCAGTAGTGCATTCTTCATGTTATTATTTTCATGAAAAGAATAACATGAATTCATAGAGGTTAATTCCTTCAACATATCCTATACTCTCTCTTATAATGACTATGGTATCCTTGGGATTGATTGATGGAGGTTTTTCTATCTACTCCAGTGTTAAGAAGACCTCTGATGATGCTGGAGGTAGGATATGATCTATCATGGAGATCAGATGGATCTCATGCATTGAATCAGATATATGTGTTATGTCTGAGAGTTTTTAAAGAGAAGGAACAATACCATATCCCCATGAATCAAAAATTAAACTACAACATAGTTTATCCATGATATATCAAATATATCGTTCCCATTACACCTTCAAGTTGAAAGTGGGGTCGACACCTTGATTCACAAGACACACCTTGACCACATGATCTATAACACATGCAGTCAAGGGTTTTCAACTTTCATTATAGGCTAAAGATACTAAACGTGATATGAAATTTTAAGAAAAATAAACATGAAAATCCTACACCCACTTCAATAAATAGATCAAAAAAATTCAAGTGAATAAGAAGGATAAGTGTCCTTATGAAACTTTCACATTTCTTATTCCATTGATTAAATCAATTACCCCTTTTGAAAAATGACCTTTATCATGAGTAACTAAGGATGAGAGATTATGAAAATAAATACATTTTCCAATGACATGATCTTAAATTAATTTCAAGAATAATTATATTTGATCCCAATTGAAATAATGATTTTAGAAGCTTATTCATATTTCTTCATTTGTCTCAACCTCAAGGGAAACACTTCTCATCATATTCATAATGATGTATTTCTTTAAGAAAGGATTTCAGGATTTTCCAATATAGAGAACACACCAGAATGGATCTTCAACTTGTGATTGTCTAGATTGAAAACATTCAAAACTTCACCAAGGATGATCTTCTTCAATACTTTATCTTCATAATACCAAAAATAAAATCAATCCAAAATTGTATATTCTTTATCATGGTTTTATAGAATAGGAAATCACATTCTTTAATTCTTAAGCTTTTCTATAATGAATTGATAACACTCACTGCTTATCAGGTTCTTCCTATGATAACCTTATTCACCTTCAATTCCCTACATTACAAACACATATACAATACACAAATATTAGGGGAATAAGGTGGATCATCTTTTCTTCATTAATGTGAAAATAAGGGTCAAGATAGTTTTCTCAACCAAGTTTCTCCATTTCCTCTTCCATTCACACTTACACATCTGATCTTTAATTCTGATTGAGGCTGTGTAGATATTATCACTCCTTAAATGTATTTTTGTGTGAACCTTCTTTCTTTAATAAATTTTAAAGAAATTTTATCTCTTAATTAAATCTTAAATATTTATTATTATTTTGGGATAATTTACAAGTAATTTCTAATAGTATTTCTAGCTATGTTACACCTCAAAAATAGAGCTTGTTTATCTTCTTGTAGAATATTTTCCTTTCCTTTTTACTAGAATTGGATTGTACATATTACATTTTCATCATTCCTTCCAAATATTCTAGAAATACAACTAACACATAATTAGTAATTGTGGAAGAAAGTTTAGATCTTCCACATGGATTCTTTTTAGTTCCATCCAAATTAGTAATTCTTTTTAATGATGCAATTTTCTTCAACTTATTAAATTTGTAATCCAAGGTCTTCTTAGATTTCTTTCTTAGAATATTATTGGGAGAATTTGTGTTCACAAAATTATTCTGATTTCTTCCCAAGGAAGATTATTTACTCTTATCCAGATTATGTGGTCCTATTTTCTTGTCAAATTTGTATACATGTTGAGATAATCATGTACCAATCTTGTGACCACTTCTATTTCATACATCAAAGATGTTATCAATCTTTACAAATATGTTTTAAGTATAAAAATTCTTCTATACCTGTGGATGTTTCTTTTTCTCCTCTGGATTGATCCCCCTTGATATAAGAATCCTTTGTGCTCTTGAATTTTGAGGATTGAACCAAAAATTTAATTCACAATGATCAAATATGTTGTAGAACCAATATTGACCCACAAATCTTGATTTACTGATATATTATGTATAAGGTTGTTGGGTTTTCTTCATGATTATGTTGTGATATATATGGGGAACTGGATCCCACACTCTTTTTCCTATCCACTGAATTAATGAAGGAAGCCTTATTATCACCTTTATTTATCCATATTGTTCAATTTTTTACAACCTGCATTGTTCATTATAATTGGCTTATAAACATTATTACAAGATGGTATGGATAATACCTCTTTCATCTTAGCTACTTATGATAGATTTTTAAATGAATTCATGATATTCTTCTCACATTTTGGAGGTATTTAAACCTTAGAATCCTCTAGTGAGCATTGAGTGTCAACAAAAACTTTTTTACTTATTTTGTGAAGTATCAATATATGTCTTCTCAAGATTGGTCAAATGATATTCTAAATCTAGATATTTTATATTGAGGATGACTTTATAATATTAAATTATAATCATATTCTCTTCAAAAGTCTTATTCATTCGTTTAGATTCATATTAATGCAATTGAGATTTGTTTTGTATCAAAGAGTTAAGTTCCTTAATCATCTTTGGAATTTTATTCCAATTTTAATCCCTTGAAATAATTGATATTATTCAATTTTATTCAAGTGAATGGATCTTTTATTTTAGAGTATTCTTGAATTAATATTTCTCTTAAACTTATTTGATTAATTTTTAGGAACTTATTTCATGCTCATAAGTTTTATCTTAAAAGGATCCAATATGTTTTGAGAGCTTTAAGAATTCAAGATTTTTTCCTTTAAATCCATTATCCAAAACACCATATTCTCCTTCCAATTGGGTGATATATTTCTTTATAGATTGATAGAATCCACAAACAAGGGAGAGTGTTTATTTGGGGATACCGAAAATAATATCTCTCAATATACCAATTGATATTTATTGAGAAAATATAGATTGACCATCATCACCACTTGTTCTAGGATTTACATTTTTAGGAAAATTTTCAAAGGTTCTAACACTTACCTCTTAATCACTTGAATATTTTTATTTAATTGATGTTGGAATGTTGTCCTTATCCTTAGTAAAAACTTGATCCACAATCTATTTACATTCCAAGCCTGATAAGTCTTCATTTTCTACACAACATGGAGAAACAAATACTTCCCATTCTTTAGAACAGAGGGACTTCTTCTCTAACTTTCTTTTCTATTTATTTCTATTATTCATCATGGACTTGGTAGAAATAGAATTCTGTATAGAGATAACTGAATCTTAACTAAAAATATACTTTATTGTTGACTTAGGAAATAAAATAAAATCTTAAAAATAGAAAAACTTAAACTTAGATAATCTAAAAGAGGTGGACCAATTCTCTGATACCACTTGATAGGAATGGTTTGGGATATTCCTCACACTATGGGGGGGGGGGGGGGGGTGAATTAGTGTTGGTGAATTTTTAATCCACTCAAAAATTTTCATCCCTTTACCTCTTAGAGTTATGATATTGATTCTCTTATTCTCTTTTCCCTATCTAATATAGGTATATGAAAGCAGTAAAATTAGAGCATGATATTTTCACTAGGTTCACTACTCAATGAGAGTATCTAGTCCTTACTATGTATGGTTATAAATAGTACATATATTATCCACTATAATGAGGTATCAAGTTATAGTGGTTTGGCTAAGGTAAAATACTTTAGCCAGTGTGGTTACCTACACTTTAGGAGGGGGAATGGGGTGATCCTTCTTCCTTGGACTTTTGATGACGTGGTCCAACTCACAGCTCCTCACTGGTTCTTTATAATGTATATAAATACAATATTCAACATATTTGTATGGTTATTTGAAACACCAAGAAAGTATTCCACTATATGATACATTTTTTTTGATGTTATAATGATACTTAGTTCTTCCTTTAACTTTTTCTTCACTTGGTTACTTGTATAGTAGCAGACAAAGAACCCTTATTCTTCTTCCCAACAACAAACTATAAGCTACAATTTTTTCTTCTTCTATCAGTCACAATGATATGAATAGGTTGTATACTGGTAAGAATAATTCTCCATGAACCAAATGATAATTATGTGATATAGACTAGCCAATAAACTTCTCATACCTTTTACCTTTGACACACAATGATATGTAATAGAGTATTAGTGTCTTGATATCTTTCAACTTCAATGAAAACCCAACTTCACTAAAACTTCTTATTCTTCCTAAATAGAATCAAGAAACCCATTGTGATTATTGAAACATTGTAGTTCAGATTAACATAGCATCATCATAATTTAACTGAACAAAATAATAATCAATTGATAGATGAGAAAACTATTTATCTTATTCAGTATTAATCATCTGAATGTTATTATTGAATGAAATCTAAGACTTCATTGTTACACAATATAAAAAATTGAGTGATGTATCTACTTCATCTTAGTGAAATTGATTATTTTTAATCACTGATTACACTATACTAAATGTATCACTTCTTCTTATGCATGTTTAAGAATTTTCATGGGTCTTCTTAAAATTATAAACCTTAGTACACAATTATTCTTGAATAATAGATAATGAATTTATGTTATTATGTGCATATGTGTTCACGTATGCATGAATGTAACATTTATCTTTATTCTTGTTCACTTATTATGCTTCCTTATTTGGGAATGTCATTTATATGCACACACTCTCATGATTATTTATTCATGTGCATACGAATTCATATATTAATTCATGCATGCATTAACTATTCACTTTATATTTTCACATAGAGGCATATGAACACACTGTATCGACTTAGTCTTCCTTTCATTTAAAGTGAACTATATTTCTTCAATCGAACTTCCTTATTCTTTCATGAAATACAAGTGTATGAAAACACAATGTATTATCCATCACATAATACTATATATACGGGTCCACTCTTCTTGTATCGCATAGGGTTTTATACATGAAACACCTTCCACCTTCACATAGAAAAACTATACATGGATATTCTTTTATATTTCATGTATAAATAGGGTACAAAAGTGGTGTTCACTTTTCTTAACATATTGGGTGTGTAATACCCAAGCACTGGTTCACGAAGCATGACAATGGTGTTTAAACACCAATCACATGTATGTGGGATCTTCATTACACAATATGTGTGTGGAACTTCTTCATGAAACCAAGAAGGTTCATAGAACCCCCCTTCATGGAAACTATAAGGCTCATGGTATAATTTCTTCCTCATGTAGGTGAAAGATGAAGAAGCTCTATTTTTCATAAAAATTGGATCTCTCATTTTAGAATATGAGAAACAATTACTTACTTTGTCTCAATGCCTTAGTATTTATAGAGAGGTTTTCAATACATCTCTTCCTATTTATAATATCACAAATAATGCTATGATATTCACCTCTTTGAATTCCTAAAAGACTCGACATTTGAATTCTTCAATGTAGGTTAAAAAACACTGAATAACATGGAATTTTTATTTCACAATTAGGTTTTTACTTTGTAATGATATCCACACATTCAATTCATAAAGATCACATGATCCTCTTAAATAATAGAAAATCCATGCATGATTCTCATATGAACAACATGCCTTTGTAACTTTTTTGGCATTTGTTTGTAGTGTTTTCTTTGTGTTATTATATGTATGTAAAGCATAACATCAATACATGGAGGTTCATTCCTTCAAAATACCATAAAATATCCCTTATAATGATCATAGAAGCCTTGGGATTTATTAATGGAGGTTCTTCCATATAATTAGGTGAGAAGAAGGTAGTCAGTGAGGTTAGAGGTAAGAGATTATCTATCCTAGAAATTAGATGGATCTTGTGCATCAAATTAGATGACTACATTATGTCTGAGAGTTTTTAAATCAGATGAAAAGTACTACATCCTCATTCATCCTACATCAAACTCCCGCTTAGTTTATCTATTCTATGTCAAGGATCTCATTCCTATTTTATCTTAGAGATAAAAATGGGGTCAACACTTGAATTCACAACAAACACCTTTCCCACATGGGCCACAAAACACATCGTCCACAGGATTTCCTATGGGCTTCTAGCACAATATATGTTTGGATTCAGTCGTTCCCTACATATTCCTTACACATAGACCCACATGAATTTCCTGAGCACTATGACTAACCTCTTCTTCCACCATCTAAGTGGCCTGATCTGACCTCCCATGGGTGTGGTTGACCTCCGGGTCCAAAATGTGACCTGTTTGAGGTTGTCTTAACTATATGGTTTGGTTGTCCATATTTTTTAACACTTAGAATAAATTCTAAGAAAAATATTCCATCATATAAAAAAATTCCCCACATCAAATTAATGTATTAAACTTATTTATTATTAAAATAACCCTTCATTAAAATAATAATAATATTGCATGATTCTTCTTCACTCCCACTTGTTCCCTAGTTGAGGTTGTCTTGGCTACATGGTATGGTTGGCCACATTTTTTCTAACACTTAGAATAAATTCTAAGTGAAATATTCCATAATATAAACACAAAGTCCTCACCTAAAATGCATGTCTTACTCTTATTTATTCTTTAAATAAACCTTCATGCAAATAATAATAATATTGCATGGTTCTTCTTCACTGATTCATGAAAAATAATATTTTTCATTATCTTATTTAAGTAAATAGTAATCTAAATGTTCTTTAAGTTATATCTTTCATGGTTCTCATGAAATATTAAAATATTGTATTTTCTTCATCAAATTATATTCCTATATTCTTTTTGAAATATAAATTCCAAATAACTTATTCAATATCAAATCATCCTTCTTCTTTATTGAAAAAAATATGTCAATATTAACACAAGTTCTTTGAACTTAGAACCAGTTTAAAAATATTTAGAGTAATTAAGAGAATTATTCAGGAATGTCATCTAATGTCATTTAATGAATCCATAACAATTCTCTAAGCATCACCTTGTAAACTCAACATATTAAAAACATTTATATGTTTCTTCAAATTATAATATGTGAGCACTTAATCCAAGCTCCATAAACTTTGGAAATTCTTCATTATATTGACATCCATGAAATATTCCCATTTCATTAACCAACATTAAAAACCAAATACAATCATTGATAACAAATAAAACTCATACATAAAGTGGTACCTTCAATTTCTTATGAGAAAAATCCAGTTCAAATTTTTGGTTGTAGAGATTAGGTGTTATGAAATAAATCAACTCATTTGTTTAAATATTTTTGGAAGAATAATATAATTAAATATGTACCTTGGGACCCTAAAAGGTCTATGGGAGAAAAATATCCCAAATTTCTTGTCAATGAATAAAATCCTGGGGATACAATTTATTTAGGGGGAGAATGTGATAAAAGAGGTATTTTTTTCAAAATAATCAATTTTATATTTTATTAAAATTAATTATATGGATTAATATATATATATATAATAATAATAATAATATAATTTTAAATAATTTTATTTACTCATGGAATAACAATATGATTGTTAATTTGGCAAAGAAGTAGTTCTTATTCCAACAAAATAATTATCCATGTATTATATAGTTTTATTTAAAACATAAATTTCTGAATTTTATAATTTAAATTTGATATAATGAAACTTAATTTTGGATTAATCTTATCAAAATTATATTATGGTGAGTTTTTGGTATTTTTATGAAATGGTTGATTTTTAGGTGAATTGTGGAAAATACCATGTTCTCAAATACTATAAATTTTCATTTGATTAAATAATAAAAATGTTCCAGTTAGTTTTGGATTCATTTTTGGAATCAAATAAATCTATTTTTTAGTCATAAAATAATAAATTTCATGAGAATCATTACTATACATGTTTTTTTGTGAAAATTCATTTTAATGATTAAAAAGCATTTTTTTAAAAACTATTTTCATTGGATTATGTGTATTTAGATTGAAATTAATTTTTACCATATTTATAAATTTAATCTTGAAAAAGAGTTTTCAAAATTATAATAATAAGGTTCAAATTTAGTAATAATTTAAATTTAATTCTTGGTTATAAAATTAAATTACCTAGGTAAAAAGTTAGTCACCACGACAATCGTTAAAATGATGTAAAATGGTTAAAAAACAAGTGATAAGGCCAAAAAAATAATATTTTTAATTGATTATTTAAGAAATTTAGCAACCTTAAATATCATATAATAAAAATTGGCCTAACTATTTTCCAATTTATGTGAGTATGAAGTTTATTATATATTAATAAAAAAGGCATTTATAAGAGTGCCATTCATCTCACTTATAAAAGGACCCCTTCACCATCTCATTTATCAACAAACTTTGAGAACCTTATCTCAACGAATACCTGAAAAAATATATCCCCAAATATATTTACAACATCCTATAGGTTCTTTTTCCCTAATATACCTATATATGAAGGCTTAAGAATGAGATTAAAGGAGAATATCCAAGGAAGTGGTAAGAGTCATAAATGAGTTCTTTTAAGTTTCTTTATTCTTACCCCTCCTAAAAAATATGTTAAAAAATACTAATAAAATTAAATAAATAAAATTATTATAATTAAGTGTTATTATTTTGAACTAACAACTATTATCTACCTTTTTCTCATCCATTGGAAAATTAAAACATCGCATGTGTTACCTATAGAATACCATCTCCATGAATAAAATATTTCATTTTTCATCACAAAATTATATGGATAGTTATAAAAAATTTTAATGAATTCATATGATATTTATAAAATTATTAAGTTTCTTTAAAGATAAATTATCCATTTTATCAAAAATATTAATAATAAGTGGTTATCATAAGATTAAACCACCTAAAATGAGTATACCACGACACTCTGTAAGTAATAACTTATTACCGTTATCATTTATTTATCTTATTAATATTCCTCATATTGAATATTATTTATCAGTTTTATCTTTTTTTTGAATTATTAATCTTATATAAAAGTGATATTATTACTATACAATAATATTTTCTTACTCATTTGGCCGTTATATCAAATTATTGTTTTGGTTGGTTTTACCACCTACATGAACAATGTTATAATGTTTATGTCATGAATGATTAATAAAACATAAATAATGGTAATATTATGTAAAAATTATATATTTTATATGTTTTAATTATTATATAATAGTTAAATAACTATCATAACAATGAAATTAAAAGTGAACATTCTTGGTTATTTTAAACCATAAAAAACAATCTTATCAAAGAAGATTCATGAAAAAGTTACTATTTCATAACCTATTGAACTAATTTTTTATATAATGATATGAACCATATAATGTGACGCATCAAAAACTTATTAAACCATTTTTAAAATAATATTTTCCATTACTAGAATAGAAAATCCGTTTTGGATATTATGAAACGAATGACCCCAAAATGACCAATGTGAACTATATCAATTTAATAACCAAGTGAAGAATGATAATAAATGAAATAAAAGGAATAATAATAATGGAATAAAAATGAAAAAAGTTTATAAGGAATTAAATAATTAATATAGTTGTATTATTTTGGATGATATAAGTCGTACGAAGTGATTCAGGATACAAGGTAAGCAATTTTTCTTTTAAGCATTATTTTAAATGTTTTCAAGTTTTTCTTTAAAATATTTATATTCCATGTTCATATTATTTTAGGAATGTTTTTATATAAAATTAAATATTTTATTAATTTAATTTTATATTACATTTTACTTTCTTTAAAAAGGTTTAAAAATGAATCTTTTTTAACATTTTCTATACGGGTCATTTTTGAATTTCTTTATAAAGATGTGAAAAGAATATTTTTTAAAACCATCATGTCTATTATTAATTAAAAAGATTAATTTATAAGTTTTAATTGTTTTAAAAATAAATTTAAAATCTCATTTTTCTATGAATTTTTTATTTTAAAAATTATCAAATAAAAAGATATTACCATTTATTTTTATGTGATAACTACAAGTGTTTAATATTATAGATTCAAATGAACATTTTTATGAGTTTTATAATGAAAGTGAAAGAACATATGTGTTTTATTAATTTTATAGTTCTTTTTCATTATATATGATGATTAATGGTTCTATGATATCCCTAGAACACATTAATTATTGATGAGAGAGTTAACTAGATATAATTTATTCCTATAAAGCTTTTGGAATTATTCGATTAGGTGATCCCATAAAGAAAATATTTTGGAATTAACCATGTAGGTTATTAAATTGTAAGGGTTATTATAAAGGTTATTATAAGAGTTATATGAATATTATTTCAAAATATTTATATGATGGTTTTCAATTATTTCAATGATTTTTAATGTAAATATTTTTATTTCATGATATAAGTAAATGGGTTCATGATTGAAGAATGTTTATGATATGATAAGGGTGAAATGTTTATTTTCATAGATTTTATAAGTTTTTAGGTTTTCCTAAGTAACCTTAATGATTATTTTTTTCGTTTATTCTTACATATGGTATGTTTTATGAAATTATTTTGGAAATTTAGTTTATATAATGGGTAAGTGAATATTTTAGCTCAAAGTTTATTATGTAAAAAGGAAAATTTTCTTATGGTTTTTTATGTTTTTAGTAGATTAATGGGTTTCCTTTTACTTTTTATATCTATTACAGGGATTTATTTTCTCATCCTATATTTTGAAATTATTTTACAAGATTTAAGGATGAGTAAGAACTCTAACAAGGTCAATATTTTAGTAATGAAGAATCACCTTTAAAGTAAAAAATGTTTCATGAATGAAATAAGTGTGTAAATTTAAGAACTTTTTTTATGGAAATAATGCACATTGTATGGAAGTGTACTCCTTTTTAATGTATTTTTTTAATTCTCTATAAATTGAAGCCTAAAAGGTCATTAAAATGTAGGGAAATGAAATATGTGATATAAATCATATAATTATGGGTTGATTATGAATAGGAAATTATAATTAGTATCAAATTAAGGTTTAGATAACTTTATAGGCTAGAATTATGATATGGAAAGAAAATATAGGGATGCTAATTTATGGTTTTTTTATCACGAGATAGTTTTTGATTACTCTTAGTGTTTCCATGCCTCTTAATCTAATCTATGATTATTTTATAATTTTTTTCCATAGAGTTAACAATGTGAAAAAAGTAGGATTAAATGAAGGGGAAAATATAATTATGAATCAATAACCCTAAATGATTGGAGTTGGAGCTGATAATTTTGTGATTTTTTTAATTTAATTAATGAAAGTTATAAATGGTGGTACCCATAAAATTGAGTAATAAAATTCTCCATATAAGAACATGTTAATAGTAGATAATTTCATGAAACAACACCCTTTTTCTTTTAGTGGAACCTCAAACCCATAGGAAATTAGAGGATGGATCAATTATTTGGAGAATATATTTGAAGTTTTGAGTCATTCAAGGTATCATAAGGTAAATATTTCTATTTATCATCTTGAAGGTGAAGCTAATTAATTGTGGTATTTGATTAAGAATATAAAGGATAATAATGATATTGGTACCATATAATATATGGTATTTAAAGATATTTTTCTTGAAAAATATTTTCCTAAAGTTTTTCAACATAGGATAAAAATGTAGTTTCTAGAGTTAAATCAGAAGGAAGAGAACTTAGTTTCTACCTATACATAAAATTTTACCAGATTTTTCGGGTATAAAAAATATTATTATTGAACCTGAAATTAAAATTGATATATTTTACATAGGATTAAAACTATTTTTTTTAAGGGATTTGGAAACTCATGAATTTAAAATTTAGAATGAAAATTTTTGATGTGAAGAGAAGCTTGAGATAGAGTTTTTCATGTTTTATTGATATCAAAATAAAAAGGATAAGAATAGGTCAATATGGAAAGAAATGGGGAAAAATTTATAAGAAAATTTGAAGGTAATAGAGTTAAATTATCTTATTATAAATAATGTGTTAACAATAATTCTAGTGGTTGTATGACATGATTAATGAAATGTTACCAACATCGTAGAATTGGAAATTTTTCTCATGATTACAAATAAATAAGCATTCGTAATATTCATAACAATAATGTTATGTTGGTATTAAACTATTTTAATTGTAATGAGTTGTTATATTTTGAAAATGAATGTCCAAAGATATGCATGATATAAGAAAATCATCAATATCATTAGTAGGAAGTTCTGGAAACACTAATTTCTATTACTATGACTGATGCTCATCCTTTAAAAGAAGTTTTTATAGGTACATTACTTGTTTACTAAAATTATTCCAATGTTTTGTTTGATTTCAGACAAACACATTATTTTATTTCTAAGAAATTTTGTAGTAAAATGAAAATTTTACCTCATGAAGTGGAAAAATTAATTTTGGTAAAAACTCTTGGTGAAGGTTTTAAAGTAATAATTATTTATAAGAATCTTTATATAGTTATCTATTAAAAGGTTTTTCTTAAAAATATTATTGTCCTACCCATAAAAGAGTTTGATGTTGTCTTGGGTATGGATTAAATATTGGTTTATCATTCTAAAATAGAATAAAGAGATAAAAAATTCATAATCAATTTTCAGAACTTGTTTCAATTTTTAAATAATAATGAGTTCATACTTGTGATAACATATCATGAAGCAATAAATTGATTAAATATGGGGGAGAAAGTTATCTTGCACATTTCATTAAAAAGAAGTGAATTATTCATCTTAGTGATGTGCCTATGGTAAATAAATTCTTGTATGTATTTCCTCATGGTATTCTTGGTGTTATTATTTATTGGGGGGTGGGGGGTTGGGGTGGGGGTTGAATACATCATTTAATTAGTTCTCAATGATAAGAAAATTTTAGAACCTTCTAATCGAATAGTTTCGTTGGGTCTATTAGAGTTGAAAAAGAATTAAAAATAATTATATGATATGAGTTTTATCCACCCTAGAACTTTACCTTAGTGTGATTCTATTTTTTTTGTTAAGAAGAAATATAATTCTATGGGGATTTGAATTGATTATAGAGCATTGGATAACATTACTATTTAGAACAAGTATCTATTGGATCATATTGATGACTTGCTTTATCAACTCCTGGTAGATTAGTATTTTTGAATGATTAACCTTAGGTCCAAATATCATAAGATTAAGGTAAATGAAGAATAATTTTTGATGAAAATATTTTGAACTCATTATGGACATTTTGAGTATATGGCTATTTCCTTTGGGTTAACAAATACACCTATAATACTTATGGATTTAATGAATATAATTGTATAACCCTAGGCCAATTAGTCCCCTGAGTGGGGGGGGGGGGTGAACAATGGTATTATTTTACAAATTCTTCCTATTTTAAATTCAACCTCTAAAACCTTGTTAAAGTTCTTGATCCTTGAAATATTATCTTATAACATCCCCTCATGTGTATATTAATGAAAGATATAAAACCACACAATATTTACAAGTTTTGACATAAAATCATAATCCTTACCATGTTAGATTCCCAAATATAGATTCTACTCTATAATCACAAGTGGATACCACTGTTTCAGAAACACCAATTACAATCCTTAAGTGATTGGTTAGACACCCCTATTTCAATCCACCAATTATTGGTTAGACACCCCAATCATAAGCCTATAACAATTGTTTATAAAACCCTGTCACAAGCTTCTTCTTAAACATAATATAATTCTATAAATATATCTTTATACTCCTAGATTATTTTGAGACACTTTTGAATTTATTTCCCTACAAGAATAGATAAATCAATAGATATACTTGTTTACAACACCTTCAAGGAATTCAGCAACCCTCAATGGTGAAAGAGACTATTGGTCTCAAAATTCACTCCAAATATTGAATGATTTGGTTCCTCCACTTCCTTTTAAATGCTCAACTATGAATTATTCTACGCTAGTAAAATATCTCCTTGACTTTAGACTCATATTTTCTATTGAATATTGGAAAGTGTTAGATTATCAGAATACTTACACAATACATTGTGACTTATCAAAATTATTATCTCACCTTTATTCTTTAACACCTATAAATATTTATAAACATGTTATATCATGTGAATATTATTTAGTTTCCATTTGAATTTGGAAACCTCTTCAATATTTGGAAGGCACAATCTCCTCCCATTTAAATCGATCAATAGATTCCTAATTTATCCTGTATTTAATCTCATTTAAATCCTTAGTCAAAACATCATTTTTAAATATCCTAAATGATAAATATTTATTATTTTATGTGATATTAAATTATCATGATCTAAATAATACACAAAATACACTTTTTTATTCCATATAAACATCCACATGTATGAGAGCATGTATCCTTACCACATGGACACCTTTTTATGACGTGGAACACTCCTCAATATTCCATTGATTGAATCATGATCACATTATTGATCATGACTTATAATCCAATAATATTGTCTTAGTAGAACTATAAAATTCACATTTCATCATAATCTAGAAACTCGAACTTTTACCTAGTAGATTGAACATAAAAATTCACTAAGTACTTGATATACCATGAGCCAGATAGACCGTGAGATAGTCAATTGACTGTGAGAAGTGTATTGATAGTGTCTCATTCTGAATCAATAACATTTAAAATTTTTGGATCAAATACATGAAAAACTTTATATCGAAATTATAAAGCACTCCAAATCGACTGTATGACCAAACTTTAGATCGACCAAATGAATAAACAATTGAAAACATGTAAAAAATTTAGTTAAAACACATGACTCATTAATTGACCATGCCAATTGAATGTGAGGTATAGCTCTCCATTATTATCAAAGTGTTGGATCAACAACATGTAAAAATCCAATTGAATATACAAATGAATCCAATTGATCATGCATGCAATGACTGTATGATTAGTGGATCAACTAGATATATAAAAATGACCACATGATTAGTGGATGACCACACATATAGAAACTCTAGACTTACTTTAATTCAAACTAGATCCATATAAAATTTTCTCCAACACTTCTCAATTATCACAAACCAAGTTGGGTCACCATCCAACTCAATTACTGACCTGGTCTGTGGCATAACCCGAAGGGAATTCCCTATCCCCATGAGCTAGAAACTAGTTCCCAGGTATCCATAATGAGACATGGGAATGAATTTACCTGATCTCATAAGCAAAAACAACCAATAAAAGAAAAATAAATAAAATATAGAAATTAATGACCAAACATGGCTTAACAACTTCCCAGGTTTAATGTTTATAACTTAGAACATAACCCAAAAAATAAAACAATAAGAAGGGGACTAAAAATCCATCCCAAACCTCCATGTAATGAAAGGAGTAACATCCTCAAGCCACCACTACCGATATCCATAATAAAAGACCACTAGAAACCCAAACCTCCATCCTAGAACTCCATGCCTTTACCTGAATCAAAATATACAATAAGGTCTATATACACCCAAAGGTGTATGTAGGGTAAGATCCAAAGCCCAGTAGGATGTCACCCAAATAAAGAGATTCCATGCCAAAATATTAAAAGATAATCTAATATTCTCATTTAAGTAAATACATTTAAAAAATTTCTATGGAAAACATTTATTGGGTAAAAATTTAAAAGAAGAACACATACAGGGAAATCCATTTCACAACTGCTTGCTTAAAAAGAAAAAGAGAATTTATAAAAACACAGACACATGAAAAAGGTCCACCATATGCTAATGGATGGAACCAAATCATATAAATTAGATCACCATGGGTTAATACCTAGGGTTAATCTAGCTCGAACAAGTCACTAGAACCTTGTACCTTAGTGAAATGTGGTATAGTAACCAAAACCCTCAGTCTCCTTATGCACGAGCCACTAGAGAAGAGAAACATCCAAAATTCCAATGGAGATCAATCATCTTTATTGTTTATTTAGTGTTGTAATCATTAATATATTTATGTGAAACTGGGACAAGCCACTTCCGTATCACTAGCACACTAGTTCTAGTATTCACACCTAGATACCCTAGATTCCATTTTGTGCTCAATTCATGTTCACATGCCACATGAATCATCACTTTCACACACACACTCCAAGAATTTCAAGGAAATAACCATTTTACATTAAAAAACCATTTCCCATTACTATCACACCAAAAAATATTTTCCAAGTGCATTTTCTGTCACTCACACAACTCATAAAATCCCATTTTATGAGGAATAAGAAAAAAATACAATTGACTGACCAATTACATGGGCCAATCCCCTTTGTAAAATCAAACATAAACCAATATAATTTTACAAAATATGAATTTCATCATCTAATTAATTTACAACTCATTTTTTTAAAATAACCAACAAGACAACCATGTGCCTTGGTCTGTCCACCCATTTTTCAAATTGTTTCATGAAAATTTAAAGGAGAAATCATGGGAAAGCACTAGGATAAGGATAGAAAAAGGAAATACCTCAAAATAAAAAATGATCACACCCGGTTCCTGAAAATAATAATAGATAATCTGACCTAAACTAGAATAAAGTAAAATCCAAAAACCTAGGTGTGACAATTATCCCCACCAAAATGCTTTCTACCCTCAAAAAGGCCCAAAAATTCCTGATCCAAAAATGAAAATCGATACTTCTTCACACCTCATAGAGATTCCTGATGGATGAGAAGAATTGTAGAACATCATCAATAGAAAAATAGACTTACATATTGTACTCAAGAGACCAAAATGAACTAACCAATAGATTCCACCCACCCCCAAAATTAAAAAAAATCTCTAGTTGATTGGTAAAAGGAAATGAAACTCCTATAACACACAATCCAACATCCTGAGACAAAACACCTTAAACATTTCCAAATAAGCTCATGAAATTTACTTGAAATGAACAACTAACTCAAATGAGGCTACCATATACTTTCTTTACAAAACTGTTGGGCATGATTCAACCCCAACGTTTACTCAAGAGAGGATCTTGGGTCTAGATAGCTTCGAAAGAGACAACCCACCACCGAGACAACACTAGGAACGCAACCAATTTGTTAACATAGGGAAGCCATAATGGACTCCGCACTATAAGAAATGAACTAATATACGAGACAAAACTAAAACACTAACAATGGGAGGACCAAATAGACTCTCAACCATAAGGAACATGATGACATAAATTCCTTCCAAATGAATTTTAGTGAGACCAAGGGTGGGTCTCCCCACCATAAGGACCAACCCACATAGATAGACGTGGAAAACAAGACCCTGTCCAAAACCCCATTACAATGGGTACAATAGAAAAGAATATAAACCAAATAGGAAACACCCCATGGTTCACTACTCTCATAGGGAATTACCATCCTCAGATGAGCCCAAACTGAAATGGGGATCAATTAAAAAAAACTAGCCATATGAGGACCATCAAACAAGGATTCACATCCAGTAAGACACAACCATTGGGGTTTTATGAAAATAGGATGGTTACACAACATTATAACTAAGGAGTAACTTTACTACCTGCATGGTTCACAACATGGAAATGAGGTCCTCACGCCTCCTTCCACCAAATGGAACCATTCAAAATGATACAACTAAATATGTATTAAACTGTCTTCTTTTCCCATAGTGGGGATAATCGCTAGACCAAGGTCCTTTACACCTCTAGGGGTTTCTGAATATGCACCAAATTCACTCTAGAACCTATGGTTGGAGCTTCATTATTTGAAGCATCTCTTTCCTCATAGTTATGAATTGAAATAACCCTAACCAAAACTTCTCTATCTAGTTCCACAAGCAACCGTACTGTGACTCAGAAATAACCAGTAGACACAACACACCCCAAAATACACTTACTCCCACATGGAACTTTCATGAAGACATGGTCCTAGGAGATGGAAATGCATCATCCCTCTCACCCTGAACAAGAAACAATATAATTAGGGATACAAGGAAGACACATTCCCTCATAATGGAGAAATTTAGAATTAACTAAAATAAAGACACGATTCTATTAAAACAGAGGCTCTTAAAAGGTTCCAAAACACCCACCTTTGAATTTTAATGAGAACATGACACCATTGGACATCACCAAACATGAACCTTTTAACCAAAATAAACATTAAAATGGGAGGGATCCTAAACATAGTCTTAAATAGCACACAATTCCTACAAATGGCCATAATAGCCTCTTATGACCAAACTCGCCACATTAGTGTCCTAGCATGGACCCTTTCTGGAAAAGATCTAATGAAAAACCCAAAGGACATTTATGATAGTACCCAACACTGAAAAATCCATACCAATTCCACCTTTATTGTTTAAAATTTACTTCACTGCTTCCAAATAGGACCTTCAGACATAATGGATCCAAACTTCACATTTGACGACTCAAGAAGCTCAAAGATTCCAAATATTATTTCAACTCCTTGCACATCCACTCTTCCACTATGAGATGATTAAATCAATTTAAATAGAATGGACGAAGTTTTGTCTTCCAAAAATTCAAGGATAAAGTACTTACATTGATCAACTGGAGGGTCTATCAATAGTGAATCACCCATGGCCAGATTTCGAATATGCATCAATTATGTATGGGGGCATGAAATAGAAAATAAAAAAACCCAAGGACCCAATCAAACCAGTCTGTTAGCCAAAAAATTCTACAAATAAACACCAAACACAAAAAAGGGAACCTACATAAAGGATTCTAGAAAAACTTCTCAAAAATAGACCACTAACCATTACTTCAAACCAACTTACCGACGAAACACAACCGTGAAACATTTTTCAAACTAGAGGGGTTTTCAAATTAAAAAAACCCCACAATAATAATACCAAACATGCAAAAATTCACAACATAACTTTTCTTAAAAAAATTAATTTTGTAAATAAAAAAGGACATGGTGGGTTTCATATTCACCAATGGTACCTCATGGGACTCAAACATGCATGTCCTCAAGCCACCCTGGGCACTAATTCACTTTCCTTACATAACCCATGCATGTGGTCACCCATGAGGATACCAAAGATCAAAAAAAATATTTTAAATTTTCTAAAACAAAATTCAACCCAAACCCCCACTTTATCATGTCCTTTAGCCACAAAATTTGAAACTCAATTTGAATATCCCATTTTTTTTCCCAAAAAACACCAACCATCAAAATAAAACCCATTTCCAAAAATTGAACCTCAATTCGAAAAAAATTCCATCAATTTTCAAACAATTTTTCTTCTACACAACAAATACCACTTCATCCTCTACCATTTTAAGTAAAAAATCAACTCTTCTAATTTTAAAAAAGTTTCCAAAACCCTTATGAAAATTAATTCCCATTTTTCGAACAACCAATTTTTGATAAACTAAAATTTTGATTATAAAAATAAAATCTCAATAAAATCACCCCCATTCACTCAAAACCATTTCATAAAAATCCATATTTCCATATATTTATTCAAAAAAAATCGGAAAAACCGTTTTCCACCTTTTGAAAATCAACCCATTTCATCTTTAAATACCAAATTTTCTTAAAATTTTAATCAAAAATTTTCAGATTATTTTCTCAAAACCCAAGGAAACACAAGACAATTAAATTGGAAACTAGTTCCAATGGGTGACTTGGACACATGGTTGTTGGCCACATATCAGTCACACCACCATCAAGGAGAGTGTTCTAGGACCCTATCCCCAACTCGACACAACTTTCTAGGCCCTGCGAGCTTACTAAGACCGTTTAACCAACTCCCATTTCATTTCCCCAAACAATAAGCAACCACAAGGACCAAAGAACTCAGATAAAACCTGAATTCCATTCATGACTTGAATCCCATCACGAGGTGCCCTGTCCAGACACCTTAGTCATGAATAGAATATTAAGTCCCACAAATCCTAGCTTCTGTCTACCCATAATCTTCCTCAATGAACATTACCCAAAATTGAGAACCTTCTCTAATACCATTTTGTCACAAATCAATTCGAGTCTCCATCTGACTCAACACCCGACTCGGTCCATGGCATAACCTGAAAGGAATTCATGATCCCCACGAGCTGGAAACTAGTTTCAGGTATCAATAATGATATATGGGAATGATTTTACCTGATTATATAAACATAAACAACCAATAAAATAAAAAGAACTAATATTAAAAAATCAATGACCAAAAATGGCTTAACAACTTCCCAAGTTTAATGTTTACAACTTATAAAAAACCCCAAAAAATACTACAATAAAAAGGGGACTAAAAATCCATCCCAAACCTCTATGTAATGATAGGAACAACATCCTCAATCCACCACCAACAACATCCACAAAATATGACCATTAGAAACCCAAACCACCACACCATAACTCCATGACTTTAACCAAATCAAAACATAATATAGGGTCTACATACACCTAAAGGTGTATGCAGGGTGTGAGCCAAATCCTAGAAGGATGCCACCCAAATTAAAAGATTCAATGCAAAAAAACTAAAAGATAATCCAACATACTCATTTAGGTAAATGCATTTAAAATATTTCTAAGAAAAAAAATTATTGGGAAAACATTTACAAGATGAAAACTTCCAAGGAAATCCATTTCATAACTGCTTACTTAAAAATAAAAAAAATATTTTATAAAAATACACACACATGAAAATGGTCCACCTTATTTCGAGAGATGTCACCAAATCATATAAAATAGAGAACCATGGGTGAATCCCTAGGGTTAATATAGCTCGAGTGAGTCACTAGAACCTTATACCTCAATGAAATGTGGTATAATAACCACAACCATCACCATCCTCATGAACGAGCCACTAAAGAGGATAAAAATCCAAAATTACAGTGGTTATAAATCATCATTATAGTTTAGTTAGTGTTGTAATCATCAATCTAGCTAAGTGAAACTGTGATAAGTGAATTCTATATCACTAGCTAACTAGTTATTATCTTCCCACATAGATACCCTAGATTCCCTTTTGTGCTCAATTCATGTTCACATGCCACATGAATCACCACTTTTACACACACATTCCAATAATTTCAAGGAAATCACCATTTTTCATAAAAAAATCATTTTCCATTCTAGTCACACAAAAAATATTTTCAAAATTCATTTACTATAACTCACAAAAATCATAAATTCCCATTTGATGGGGCACAATAAAAACAAAAAATTGACTAACCAATTTCATGGTCCAATCCCTTTTTTAAAATCAAACATAAACCAAGATCATTTCCATAACATGCCTTCCATCATCTAATTAATTTAAAAATCATTTTTTAAAAAATAAATAACAATCCAAACATGCCAAAGTATTACATTTACTTTTAAAATATTACACCAAAAATCATTCACACCACATGTTCCTTTGAAAACATGTATCACATATTTAAAACAACCCCTCAAATGTTCCCATGAAATCCCACACCAAAGTCCCCACATAAAAACCTTTCAATTTCCTTTATAAAATATTTTACCATTACATAATCATATCAAAAAATTTAAAAAATTACATTTTTAACCCCAAAATTAAACCATATAACATATTTATAAATTCAAATAAACATATTAAATTCATATAGAAATGTTCGGGCATGAAACCACCTACCTTGAACCAAGAATCATCTAGAAATTAGTGTGAAACCTTAAACACACCTCGAGAAAACCCTAATAAGGAAATATCAAAAATAATACATAAATATTGAACCCTAACCATCAATATATAACCCTAAATTGAACCCTATACCTACTGGAAAACTGAAACTCCAAAGGAGATGAGAGAAAACCCTAAAAAGAAGAGGAAAATGAGGGATAAGAGGACTTACTTGAGATATCTTAAGGAAAACGGGCCAAAGTAACACAAAAATTAAATTCCAAGGGAAGGGAAGGATTGATGGAGGTGTGCCTAGGGATTTGAGGGCTGAGATGGTTGAGCGAGAGGGGTAAAGAGGTTAAAATCAGGGAGAGAGAAAATGGAGAAAACATTTTTAATGAGATGGAATGGCCGCACGGTTAGTACGAATGATTTGTGAAACCATGCGGTGATCATGTGACCATTTTTAATGAGGGAGACACTTACCACATGATAAATATGAATGGTCTAACTTACATGCAAAAGTCGTGTTGTCACTTCTTGCTGCAACCTAGACCTACCACATAATTACTTAGGTAGGGCACACAATTTTTACTAATCATGTGCCAACCGTGCGGCAGGGTGTGTCCACCCATTTTCAAAGATTTTCTTGAAAATTAAAAGGAGGACTCAAGAGAAAGAACTTGGATAAGTATAGACAAATGAAATAACTCAAAAATTAAACCCATCACACCCAATTCCCAATAAAAATAATCAAGAACCCAACCCAAACTAGAATAATAGAAAATCTAAAAACTTGGGTGTGACATTAATCAAGTCAATACCTATTACAAGATATTTTAGATAGTGTCCCTAGCTACTTCCACAAACACTTGTAATTTATTTATTTTAGGAATAGAACATAAATCATCATAGTGTATATTTTCTCTTTATTTTGATTATACCCACTTATATTCTTCAATATGAAAACTCAAAGGATATGGACTTGGATGAATTATCATACATGAAATCCAATATCAACTCATGAATCCATAAAAATCCTCCAAGAATTACCTTCATATTACTTTATCAAACATATATTGACTCATTTAAAATAAATGAAATTCTTACATGGGTAATTTAATCCCCCCCTTTGAATTTTTTTGGTAATACTAATAATTATAAATGCTAATATGTTTGTCTCCATAAATTATTTATTCTCTCATTACTGATGATAAACATAATAGTTAATATAAGAGGTATTATCATCTCATATACTACCTTAAAATGAGCTCATAAAATCCTTTTATATTCTCCATTTTCACATATAAAAACATCCTATAGCCACTAGGGAGAAGAATGACATCACAAGGAGACTTTAAATTGAGAACTCTATGTATAAAAGGGTAAAACCTTTGTAGAAAACAAGAGTTTATAACCAAGGTTATTATTAATATCCATAAATTAACCAATATGTGATAACATGATAAAAATCTCATTTTAGGAGCTACTCATATAGATTTGAAAAAAAAAGTAACTTGCATCCATCATAACAAACTATCAAAATAATTCACATGAAAGTTAAATAACCCCCCATTTTCTCATTCATTAAACCAAAACCTCCCTTAATAAGTAAATTAATTTACCAAGGTTTGTAAGTGTTATTTTTATACCTCAAACTCTAGATTTCATAGTACTATCCTTATTTTTTATAATTATTAGTTTTTCATTGATTGGGATATATTGATAGATCCATATATATTTTTCTCTGTCTAATATGAGATCCACCCACTCTTCCACTTCTTGGTAATTGAAAAACTACTAATTAAATATTATTTTCTATCAATAAGTAACAAAACTTACACATGTTCTTAAATTACCTACAAGTTAGAATATATAAAAAATAGTAATAGAAAATCAAGAGTGACCTTATTTGTTACTTAAAATAAATAATCTGGCTACGAGTTTCCTCTCACCCTAGAATTCTATTTTCTTCCAAACTAAACATATAAGGATATCTTGTTACTTATTTTCCTATTTTCATCCTCAACCAGTTGCTTACTCAATTTATTCCTTTGTATTATTTCTTTATTTTAATCATTTTTCATCACCTTAGATTCCAAGGAAACTTCCATGCCTAATTCTTGAATTTGATTCTTATAAAAATCTTTTTAGGATGGTAATATTGTTATACAATCTTTTGAAACATTCTCAGACTAACCAAACCTTTCACATGTTTTTTCCTAAACTTTCTAATCTCAACTACTCAAGAATGCCAACTTCTTCATGTGTAACCACTTGTTTTTCTTTATTTTTAGAATCCATCTCTTCTATATCCATTATATTGGATAACTACAATAAATATAAATAGATAATCAAGCATTATTTCTTATAATTCTTAGATTTTTTGGGATTTTCACACAATATCTTGGAATCATCATTATTTCATGACTTCTCTTTTACTATCTTTTGGATTTGTTTCTCTTTTACAACACAAAGAATATCTCTCAATTTTTTAAATCCATTATGAGTAGATATATTTGATGAAGTTATGATTAAATTTTTTTTCCCTTGTAAACCAGAACTCATTTTCCACTAAATCCATCCCTTTATTTTTTACTCATTTTAGGAAATGACATACTATACTAACAAGAATAGGCTTTGTGTCCGTACCTTCCACAACATACTCAATAATCTCTAAATTCTTATCTCCCACATTGATAAAACATATTTTTATATTTTTTTGGAATATATTTATATAGTTTTAGAATTATTTTTCCTAGTGAGTAGTTGTATACTTGGAACATTATTCCATTCATTTTCTATTGAATATTTCATCATAGTATTCTTTGTCTGAACCTACTTATATTTTCTTTTCACAGCTGCACTGTTAAAAATACCATATCTACATTGTAACTAACTAGGTGATGACTTTCCTTGTTCTCTTGGATTACTATTCTCACCAGCTCAATAAGAATCATATTTAATATTAGTGGACTTGGTGAAGTATTTCCTACACTTATTCAGATCACCTTAAACTAAGAGACACATGGATTGTGTCTCAACTAGTTATTATTCCATTTCATTTTTCTCCTCTTCAACATCACTTAACATATTATCAAGTTCACTCAACTTAAATATGTTCTTCTGGAAACCATAAAAAATGGATGTTTATTCTCTATAATACTAATACTTTTTAGTAAAAATATTTTTATTTTCTTTATCATGTTTCCCATTTTTCTTCTTGATCTATGTATTATTCTCAAAAGTTGGTTTTGAATTTTCTTTCAATATCCATTAAAGTTATTTTATTTCCTCACCACCATAATCAAAATTTGTCAAATCAAATCCATTTTTAAATTTATTAAGAAAATTAACCTCATCATTTAAGGATGTATTTGAGATGAATCATGTTTCTCATGTTTTCTTATCAAATTTCTCTTCTTACCACTTGAATAATTATTTTTATTCTTATACTTTTTTTCCTTTGAGATTACTCATATTCATAATTATATTCATATTCATAAGCCTTATTATTTTGATATTCATAGGAAAAGTTCCCAAGGATATCACAATTCCATCACTTCGTGGATCATTTTCATTTTTTACTTTTTATTCAAAATTTTTAAATCCTTTTGATATAAGGGAAATAATTTCACTAAGATTATCATCTACTCAAGTATATGAATCACTTGTTTTTTTTCAAATTATTCCACTTATTTGAATTTTCATTTTTCATGTCCTTGAAAGCTATAACAGCCCCAAAATCGCACTCACAGATCCTGTGCTAAAAACACAATATTTACATTTTTAGCTTTGATACTGATAAATGTGACCCAATTTCAACTATTCTACTTACAACATAAAATGGAAATGTTGGATCACTTAAATACCCAAGTACCTTTTAGGTTTATAGTTTTAAATAATTTTAAAAAACTCTTATATAATAATATCCATGTCTTTAAATGAGTATTTCTACCACTATACCCAAATTTACCTATTCCAAATTATGTATTCAACATATCCTATAAAATTCTTTATATATAATATCTATCTAGAGATAATTTATTTAACATCATTCTTCATAACTCAGGGAAAAGGAAAAAATAATAAGAGTGATATCAAATGATTAGTAAGAGTAAAAATAAGAATTAAATATTTCATTTCATTAGGGAGTATAAGATGTGAATAAGGGTATGCTGAAATAATCAAAGTTCATGAGCTTATAATAATAGAATTCATACCCATCAAAAAATAGATCATAAATCGTGAAACATGGTATAAAGATTTAATATAAGACATGAGTCCTATAATTCAACAATTATGAGCCATGTGAAAACAATCATTGAGAAAATAATATATTATAAATTTATGTGAGCATAAATAAAACATGGTGGTAACTTGGCATATCATTTTCATATCACTCTTATAAATAGAATAATCGACATGGAAAATTACAATGATCTCTAAGGAGAAACCTATAATTTATTAACTATATCCCACTAACCAATTCATTAGAGAGATATACCGGTCTCACACTTCATAATGGGATATATCTAGCTTACCCATAATTATAAACAATATCTAAGAACCAAAACAAAATCATAACACTTGAAAGATTCAATTTTTCAACATAATAACAACTATTGTTCTTTCACATCTTGATTTACCCATTGAAAAGAAATGGGTTCCATGAAAATATTTTTGAAATAATCATAATCCATATTGAGAAATAATAAGGATAGAATAATCAAAATATATCCCCAATGAAGAAAAAGTAACAAAAAGGTTTGTTGTTTTTGGTTAATATAAATACCATTAAATTATTATAAAAATATTTCTGAAGAAAATACCCTTTACACTTTTAAAATAACTTTTTAATTTTTTTTACAAAATATTAGGAAAATATTTTTTTTGAAAATAAACATGAAAATTTGTAAGGTAATATTTAAATAATTTATTGATCATAATGAGGGGTAATTATATTCATGCCATAATCATTAAAACTAAGATTATTTTTACACCTTTGGTAAAATCACCTTGTTTAGAAAATGAGAATAATATTATTTTTAAACCTTTTTGTAAAATTTAAAACATAGGTAAAATGAATTTAAATAATAATTGAATAATGGTAAAAAATATTCTTGAAAACATTTTATAAAACATGGATATGGAGGAAAAATATTTCTGGCTAGAAGAGGAGAAATAAGGTCGACTTTTCTTAAAAAAATTTCTAAATAGTTTGAGTAACAAACAGAGAAAAATGATACATAAAAATAAAAATTGAAAAAATATCTAGATTATAAGAAAAATGAAATGATTTTATATGATAAGGATCATAGAATTTCTCAATGAAACTTAAAGCATAAGCAATCTTAATTAAAAATGGGATTGAAACATAAACCCCTTACCGCTTTGGTAAATTCTAAATCATAAACCCCTAAAATGAATAACTTTAAATGAAACTTTAAATATCCTTAAAATAAGAAATTTCATGATCTAAAATGTAAAATGGGTTGTATATAAAACTCATAAAATAATAAAAGTTCATAAAATAAATGTATGTCCCAAAGAAATAAAATTTGAAACAAATAAACCTTATAAAGATCATATCATTTAATTGATAACTAATCAATAAAGCGATTATGTGAGAAAATGTAAATCCAAATAAAAAAAGTGGAAATAAAACATAAATAATTTAAATGGGATTTCAAAAATACTCTTGATAAAATATAATAAATGAATAAGTGATATGACCTAATGAAAGCAAATTAAGTTAAAAAACCCCTTACAGCTTTGGAAACATCTGAATCAAAACCACTTGGATGAATTAACATGAATTAAAAATTAAAATACTTTTATGTATGAAGTATTAATGATATAATATTTAAAATGGTTGGGTATAAAACATATAAACTAAAATAGGTGTATAACATTAAAACATGCCTCAATGAAGATAAATTTAGGTGAAATCCCTTAAGACTAGTAATATTTGAAACAAAGGTCATTAGAAGCTTGAAAATAATATGGTTGTGTAAATACCTTGAATTAAATAATGTTTTATGATAATATAAATTCTTGTATAGTATATAAACCATAGAAATAATAAATTGGTGCATAATATTAAAACATTCCCCAATGAAGAGAAATTGAGACAAAACTATTACCTCGAGCCCAGACTTTCCATGTATGTTGTATAACTCCTATATAATAAAGTTATATCAATTAATTAATTTTTTAAGAAAATTTTATAGGTTTATTAATTTATTATTAAACCATTTTTTTGTTAAATAAAATGTAATATTTTATTACTTAATCATTTATGTCCATGTCAGGTGCTTCGAGGATGTTTGGTTCATAACTTCCAAATGGATTTGGTATGTTGACTATGGTTGAAGAGGTAAATGTTCCATAATCTCTAGTATAAAAATCCCAAATTTAATAACCTAGATTCAGTTTCTACTTTATTACATTGGAATATACTTAAGAGACATAATCTTTAAGGAAAAATCTATTTAGCAGTCTTGAAGAACTAGATACACACATGATTCTTATTTTTTATATTGGAAATAAAACTTAAAACATAGTAATAGAAAACATTTAACACCATTGAAATAATTAAAAGAATTATTTCTCATATCTTGGGGAAAAGGAAAAAATAATGATGAGCTCAAATTATCAGTAAGAGTTTCATACAATAGAATATATCACGAGTAAATAAGGCATAACCAATATGGAAAGGTAAATAACCAAAAGGCATGAGATTTAATAAATGAATTAAATTCATTAATATTGGATGTCATGATATCAAACATTAATATATCTACACCATAAAATCCTAGTGACAAGCCAGTTTAATTGGTGGGATAGGTATACTATAGGGACCATTATATTTTATATATAGATATTACATATTATTTGATGAATATTCACCACATATAATAACAATCCATGCCAAAATCATATAGGTATAGTATATTTGGAAACTTTTACAGATAAACAACTTGTTTACAAGAGTCCCCCATTATGTTCTTTATAACTAGAGCCATTCTTATAAATATCATTATAAAAACCATTCTTCATAAACTTTGGAAAGTAAACATAATAAAATGTGAGCATAGATGCTCAATAAGGGTAAATGAGAGAGACATAAATTATCACTTAAAATTAACATGATAATAAGGGTATGATAACATGATAATAACATTTGAAAACCATACGCTATATATCAAATATCATAATCTTGATTCATTGTATAAAGATTAATAGTTCATAAGATATGAATTATAAAGGAATCAAATAAAAATATCCATGAGAACATAATAGTGGCATAATACATGGAATTTTGGTATAAAAATAATTATAGAAAATCATTTCCATATTAGTCAAGGATCATTTCCAAGGCTATCATAGTGGAATGGGTTCACTCCCCAAACCATCATAGTAGTCAAAGTTCACTCCCAAGACTATCATAGTGGTTAGAGTCCCTTACTAAATAGGGTTGACTCTCCATTTCAGTACTATTTATCTCATGATATATCAATCATTACCCAATTCATTGGAGGGATGTATAATTTCTAGCCCACTAGTACTTGGTTATAACATAACCATCATACTTGGTTATAATATAACCACTATCCTTGGTTATAACATAACCACATTCCTTGGTTAAAACATAACCCCATCACATAATGAAAACCATACACATGTGTTCTACAATATCATAAAACATTAATCATATCATCACATCATAACCCATGTAAATAAAATTGGTTTCATAATCATTTAATCCACTCATCATGGACTAACCCATGGGAAATAAATGGGTTTCATAAACATCTCATAAATATAAAAATTAACCATACATATATAGATTAAGAATATAATCATTTGATCATATCCCTAGTAATTCATAATTAACATCAAAGGATGTTATAATGTATAAAAATTATTTTAAAAGATTGTTAAAATATTTCTTGAAGAAAATAACCATTCCATTTTGAAAATCAATTTTAAAATAAAAATACTTCCAAAATATTATAGAAAAAATTTATTTTTAAAATAAAATTAGAAACTTGTAAAGGAAGCTTAAAAACATTGAGCATTCATGATAATGGGAAATTATATTTATTCCATATAAGTTAAAAGAAAATTTTCTTTCACATTTTTGGGAAAAAGTAAAAAAACACCTCATTCAGAAAATGAAAATAAGATTAATTTTAAAATTTTTTGTAAAAATTAAGATATGGGAAAACTTACTTCGAAAAATCACATGATAATAGTAAAAATAATCTTTAATTTGTTTTTTGAAAACATGGATAAGGAATAAAAATATTTTCCAAATGATGAGAGAAATGCATTCAATTTTAATTAAAAACATATTTATAGCCTTTTGAGTACTTAAGGTTGGGAAAGTGTAAGAAAAAAACTTATTTTATATAAATTACTTGATGAGAATAAAATTCTTTAGTTTCTTGAGAAATGATCATAATAATTCATTGTTGGAAAATTAATCATAAACAATCTCGATTAATAATAAGATTGTAATGTAAAACCCTTTATCGCTTTAATAACATTTGAATCATAAGAAACATGAAATAAATAAACTTATATGATTATGAAAATACCCATAAATTTAATAATAATTATTATAAAATATATTAATGTGTAGTATATACACAAAATAAAAGAAACAAGAGGTGAATATGGCTTAGATCTCCCAGAAATAAATATGAGATGAAAATCCATTACCTTATGTCTGAATTGCTTTGTACGCATTGTAACATACTATATAATAAATATATATTTATTATAAATATATAATTTGAAAATAATCATATATACCATACCATATATGGTTTACTTTAACCTTTTATCAATCTTTTGTTAACAATTCTTCATTAAAATAACAGTTTTGGGTGATATCTTCTTCGTTTTTCACGTTGGTTTTGGTTTAATAGTTCTGGTCCTTGTACTTTAATCATGTTTAAATCATATAAATTTTTTTAATAATGATATAAATATCATATATATTCATTATTTACATGTTTTGATCCATTCATAAAAGTATATATAGAAAACTGAATTACACCATTCATGGAGACAGTAGGTCGTACGTACGTATGAAAACTGCTTTCATTTTTTGATGGATGTAAAACATAAAGTTAAATAATAAATATAATTTATAGAATAATTATTATATCACACACATATATATCATATATATTTATTAAATCCGTCCTTATTACCATCAATGTAAAATGAAAATGAAAAATGAATCACATTTCTTTTTGGAGATGGTAGTCCACACATATTCAAGAACGACGTTACAATTTTCCAATGGGTTGGAAGGTAAGGATTTAGATGTGATATTATAATTATAGAAGAATAATTATATTATAAATATAATATATAAAAATTAAACACATAATAATAATCATTCATGAAATACGGTGATGTAGAATGAAATGTAGCGGTATGTGGAGATGTTAAGTCGTACGTATGCACGAGTAATACTTTCACTTCCCATTTGTTTAAAAAAGGGTGAATAAAGGTGGTTTAATAATAATTATAAAATTTCATTATATTTAGTATATTTAATTTATTATTATATGAATAATATAACATATTTATAAGAGGTAAAAGAAGAATTAAAAATAAAGTTATTGGTTAAGGTGATTTCCTCTTCTTTGAAACAACTCCTTTAGATCTCCTCTTAAGGGTTATAGGGTTGGTATTTTGGGAAGAACCAAAAATATATAATGTGTCTATAGGAGTTTATAATATATTTTAGTAGAGTTTTGTTGATATAGAAGCCTCAACTTGGTATGAATAAGATAAAGGAAGGGTTCCCTTTTATAATTGAGGGGAGAGAACTCTTGAAATTTCTTAAAAGATTAAAATTTATTAAATTCATTCTCAAGAACGATTGTTATAAATGTAAAATAAATGGAAAATTTCTTAAATTTTACTCCATATATTATTCCATTGTCATCTTTTAATATTTTTTTTTATTTTTAAGTAATTTAATAATATATTATATTCATAAAATATCATTATTTCCAATTTAGACACTATTCATTTAATTTGACTTAAAAGACATAAATAAAAAGTTTTAATTCAAATATATTACTTTAAAATAACAATAATATTTCATATTCATTGTGGAACACAATAAATCACTCGAATATTATCACTTTTAATTTTTTTAAAATCATTTATTATATTTTTTTTATCAATTGGAGAAATACCTCCTCAGTATTGCATAATAATTTAAGGTCATTATATAATTAATAAAAAATATAAATAAAAATATATCATAAAATTTATTTAGTTATTATAAAAATATACACTTTTATTCATTCATAAATATCTAATCCCGATGTAGACACATAAGATATATTTAAAACTAAGAGAGTGATATTTTGTAACTTTCTTTGATTTAAATATTATATAGATAATTTTCATGGAAAAGTGTTCCTTATAAAATTAAATTTAGATATTAAGGTGATAAGTGTAAAATTAAATTCATCCAGTAATAATTATGGTGAAAAATTATGGACTCACACTTAGTTTAAACTTAGATAAACCCAATTTACCCTTTACCGAGTTGAAAATTTTACAACGACTACTATTTATATTGAAAAAAAATAAAAGGGGAGATATTTTCCAAATTTAAACCTCATAATTCAAATTATCAAATACATTTTTTAAAATTCAATACCTATAAGTGGTAAAAATTAATTTTAAATTAAGTTCACAAAACATGATAAAAACCACTTTTATAAAAACAAAATTTTTAAGCATAAAATTGGATCTATTCTTATATCATGTTTAGAAAAAAATTAAAGGAAGTTTAAGAGATTTTATTTAATATATAATATATAAATTTAATTAAGATCATTCAATAATAGAGATTAATTTTATTTATTAAAAAAATTATGCACTTAAAAATAGTTTTTCGAAAAAAATATTTCTTTTCCTTTCAAATGATTTTTATTTACCTTTCTAATCAATTGAGAACCAATGAATTTATGTTATACACATGTAAACTATATGTTTTTAATAATTTATCTATTCATATTTATACCCATAATCTAGTTACTTGGAAATAATTTTCACATTTAATTAATAATATTTTAAAATCATATTATTGTTCGTTTAAACTTGGTGTTGCGTGCAACACAAGCTATAAAAAAAATATTTCATAAAATATTATGAAATTACATTATACCCCCCATTAAAATGAATTTATCCCTAAAAATTCATAAATATAATAAAAAAAATATGAGGATATATTTGTTTCATTTCATTCTCAAGTTCCCATGTAGCTTCTTCAAATTTGTGATTTCTCTAGATAACTATCCCTAGGTGAGTACTCTTGTTATATAGTACTTAAATTATATGATCCAAGATTTATAATGATTTTTATTCATAATAAATATCATGTTACAATTGTATGGAAACTGCTTTTAGTACATGTGATGGATTAGGTATGTACTCCCTCCGGAGAGATATATAGAACAAATTGTGAGCTTGAGAGAGGTTCGGTGGAAGCACTAAGCGATAAAATATGATCCCTACTCGATCATGAATCATGAAAGGCAAAATATATCCAGGGATAAAATTATAATTCTTTATGAATCTAATAACCTTATTCCATGGAGAAATTAATAGAAATACCACCTCACCAAGTTCAAATTCCAAGTAATGACAACGATTTTCATATTAACTTTTCTGTCAACTCTAATCTTCCTTGATGTGATGGTGAATGGATCTGACTTTCTCTATTATTTCCTTGACTAGTTTTGGTATTAATAAATTTATTTATCCAAAATCATCATATCATGTTAGATTTCTATAATTTTTTCCATAGAGGGATTCACAATCTATCTAAATTCTTGAGTAAAATATATTGTTGTAAGAAAACTCAATTAGAAGAAGGTGTTGATCCCAACCAATTTTGAAATCCATAAAATAAGATAAAAATATATACTTTAGGTTTTTAATTCTCCTATGATATTGAAAATTTATATAAGGATGATATGCTATATAGAAACTCAACTTTGTATCTAGATCCTCCTAAATAATTCTCCAGAGCTTCAAGTAAAACCTTATATCCCAATCAGATACAATACAATGTAGTACTTTTGAAACCTCACCACTTCCTTAATATAAATTCTAGAGAGATAATATAAATATAAATATTCTTTAATTGAAATGAATTGTGTTGACTTAATAAGGTGATTGACTACAACCCATATATCACTATCCATTTTTATGTTTTTGGGAGTCTAATGATAAAATACTTGGTAATGTTTCTCTATTTCCATTTTGGTATGGGTAATGGTTGTAACATCCCCTTATAATTTTATCTCTTAAGCTTAACTTTCTGACATACAAACCACTAAGATATATACTCTGCAATATCTCTCTTTATATAGTCCTAATGGAAATACACTTTTAGATCTTTATACATATTTGAACTTCTAGGATGAATAGAGAATGATGAACTTTATTCCTCATCCAACAACTCCTTCAAATATTGTATGGATAAAACAAATAAACGATTTATAAACCTTATCATTCCATCATAATCAAGGTTAAAATCAGGAAACATTTTTATATATATCTACATCATCCTTATATACCTCTTTAATCTTCACTTTGATAGATGGCTCAACACTCATTTGATAAAGATAAGACATTTCCCCTTCCTTCAATATTTCTATATCCATACTTTTAAAATCCATACATATCAAATATTTCATTATCCTCATCATAGATAAGATAACATGATACTTTTGAATCAGATCATTTTCCAACTTGTTCACTTTTCTATGGTGGTAATGTATTGAGAATTCATAATCTTTAATCAGATCTGACCATATTATATGGAACATATTTAACTCTTTCTATGTGAAAATATACATTAAACTTTCATGATCAATTATATATCACACCTTTTTCTTTAATGATAATGTATTTATATATTTAATAAGAAAATTAACAAAACTAATTCTAGATCATGATTTGGGTAATTTTTTTCATGATACTTCAATTCAAATTTAGGATAAGATATGATCATATCATTCTATAAGAGAATTCATCCCAACACCTTCTTTTATGTGTAACTAAATATTACAAAACCTTCTTTTCTATTGGGTAAGGTAAGTATAGGTGCACTGACGAACTATGAAAACCCTGCTTTTATTACAAACTTAAACATGATTTATTACATAAAACTTCACTTGATACAACAAATAATATCGAGAGGTTTAGTGTCTTTAGGGCTTAGGATCATTACATAAAAACTTAAAACATGAAATACAACATCTTTATTGAAAACTTACTTTACATGACCACTACATTCCCTCGTACTTAGCATTGCATGGGATAACCTGAGGACATGCATAAGAAAAGGGTGAGCTATAAAGACCAGTAAGGGAGTACACATGGAATAACACGAGGAGTACAATACATTCTAGACAATAGGAATATCAATAGAGTATAAGATAAACATGAACATAAAGGCATGATAAAGAATTATAACCATAACATGGAAATGTGGCAACAACACTTAACATGGAATTAGCATGAGCCAAGGCTCATTGCATATGGAGCATGAGTAAATCCTCATTGCATATAAAGCAAGAGTAAACCCTTGTTGCACTTGAATTAAAATGAGTCAAAACTCATTGTACATGACGTATCATGATACTATAGTTTACCCAATGCATTGGAGAGCTATAAGGGCGCACCCTTCTTAAACATTTCATTTCATGCATAAGTGTGCCACATGGATCATAAAACATGGATTCATAAAACATAATCATTTATTCCATGATAAAGGAATCTGGAATTCATATATGAAACATTATAATCAATAAGTAAATGTGCATAAAGGTGAATACCCTTGATGGAGAAATGGGAATGGTATTCACTACACAATGGAATTGGCTTAGAAAATAGGTGCGATTTCGGCAGCGTAACGACATGACATAAGAATTCATAAAAAAAAAGGTTGGTGAGTGATAAAGGGGTTACTCATCATATTTACATGTAATGGACAGTAATGAGGTCATATAGATACATGTCCCAACAATTATAATGGAATTTAGATTCATGATACAGAAGTATTGCTTGAATGTAAATGAGGAGAGAGAAGTTCCTTTTATAATTTCGGCATAGTAACGGGTGTACATGGGAGGCAGTTAATGAGATATAAAGGGTCTCCCATAATTCAAACATAGAGAGGGAAGTATGAGGGAGGTGTGATACCATACCCCAACATTCATAATTGAAATTAAATGGGAAAAACAACTTAAAGAAAATTGGACAAAAATGAGAAAGGAATAAAAAACCCTTACATGGAAGTGTGCTTCCAAAGGATAGAGAGAGGATTATGAGAGGATTCTTGGGAGACTGGGGCACCTTGGGAGGATTCTAGAGAGAGTGGTGCAGAGGTTGGATGAACTCCAAAGGCTTTGAGTGAGGAGTAAGTGGGAGCTTGGGTGGATTTATATAGGAAAGGTGAGGAAACTCTTTATTATTTAGGTTTGGGTCCCCTTACATTAAATTAATCCAAACCACAAACCATCCCATGGTTTTTGGAAAAGGGAATAGGAAAACAATATTTTATAAGTCCAAAGTCCGAACTTCTTAATTCTCATCATTGATAGAATCACTGGATCCTTTCTACTTAGGACATCTGCTACCTTGTTCGCTTTCCCAGGGTGGTAATGGATTGAACAGTCATAATCCTTGATGAGCTCTATCCATCTTCTCTAGAGCATATTAAGCTATTTCTGTGTGAATATATATTTAAGACTCTTGTGGTCAGTATATATTTCACATTTCTCTCCATAGAGATAATGCGGCCAGATTTTCAAGGAAAAGATCACCGCCGCCAACTCCAGATCATGCGTTGGATAGTTTCACTCATGGATTTTCAACTTCCTTGAGGCATAGGATATAAATTTATCATTCTAAATTAGCACACAACCTAAGCCCTTCTTTGAATCATCACTAAAAACAACAAAAATTTCCCCACTTGTGGGTAAAGTGAGAACGGGCGTAGTGATAAGCCTCCTTTTCAACTCCTTGAAGCTTTCTTTGCATTCATAACTCCAAGAAAACTTTACTCCCTTTCGAGTTATCTTGGTAAGCGGGTTGGACAATCCTGAGAAATTTCTCACAAATCGTCGATAATATCCAGCTATCCCCAAGAATCTACAGATATCCGTTACCAATTTTGGACTCGTCCATCCCTCAATTGCATCTGTTTTGGAGGGATCCACAAATATCCCATTTCTTGTGATGATATGGCCCAAGAATGAGACCTCCTTCAACCAGAACTCACACTTGCTGTAAGTTTTATAGAGCTTCTCCTTGCGCAAAGTCTCTAGTATAGTTCTTAAATGCTCCTCATGATCCTCCTTGGTTTTGGAGTATATTAGAATATCATCTATAAATACTACCAAAAATTTGTCAAGGTAATCTCTAAAGACACTATTCATGAAGTCCATGAAGATTGTTGGAGCATTAGTGAGTCTGAAAGGCATTACTATGAATTCATAGTGCCCGTATCTTGCGCGAAAAGCAGTCTTGGGGATATCTTCCTTCTTCACCCTTACTTGATAATATCCCGACCGCAAGTCCACCTTGGAGAAGTATTGTGCTCCATGCAGATGATCAAAAAAGTCATCAATTCTTGGGAGAGGATACTTTTTCTTTATCGTGATTTTGTTAAGTTCACGATAACCGATGCAAAGCCGCATTGACCCATCCTTCTTCTTGACGAAGAGGACTGGTGCACCCCATGGTGAAGCACTTGGGTGTATAAACCCTTTATCCAGATTCTCCTGTAGTTGTTTCTTCAGATCTTCAATATTTACAACATCCATTCTATACGGAGTCTTGGATATTGGTAAATCCCCAGGTATAAGTTCAATTGATAATTCAACATCTCTTCTAGGAGGAAGACCAAGCAGTTCATCGGGAAACACTTAAGCGAATTCCCTCATAGTAGGAATTTCTTCAAGGATGGTTTCTTCCTTGGATTCAATCATCTGAGCCAGATACGCATACTCATAGGGCAGTAATATCCATGCTTGATATGATGGATCTAAAGGAGATTCATCTTCCTCCTTACACTTGTAAAGAATCAGGGGTCGATTCTCCATATGGAGTGTGATTTTTCTCTCCTGAAAATTTATGTTGGCTCTATATAAGGAAATCCAATCCATGCCAAGAATTTAATCAAATTCCACCAGAGGGAGTATGACAAGGTTCGCTGGGAAATTTAATCTGCAGATTATAACAGGGGAGGACTTATATTCATGGGATGAAATGATTTCCCCATTTTTCATACTCACCGAAATCTTCACTTCCATGATTTGTGGTGGTGCTGGGATTATTCTACTAAACTTTCGAGATATAAAAGAATGCATAGAACCTGAATCAAAAAGTATGTTCGCTATTCTTGAATGAATAACTAGCGTACCTATCACCACTTCATTGTCGGGGTTCACTTCGGCATAAGTTATGGCAAAATCTCTTTTTTTCTCCCTTGGAGGTTATTGGTTTCCTCCGAAAACCCTTGGATTAGGGAACTGATTTGAAAAATAACCCGGTTCTTTGCATTTGTAGCATTGAACAATGTGTTGAGGTTCGAGCAGAGTGTTCCTCTCCTCTGTCGCAACCGTGGGTCTTTCTTGCTGACAGTTAACAGCTAGGTGCCCTTGTCTTCCACACCTGAATCATTTCCTCATCCCCTTTAGGAAATTTCTAGGGTGCTTCTTTCTGCACTTTTGGAAAGTGGGGTGCTGGATCTTCTTAGCACCATTGGATTTATCCATCATACCGCCAATATTGAAGTCCACCATAAGCTTCTTGTCCCCATGATACCCCTATGATTCCCCGATCCCCATTTCGATCTTGAGGGCACATCAGACAATTTCATCATAGCTATCGAAGTCACAGATCGTTAATCCTTTCCACAGGCTAGGCTTCAGCCCACCAAAGAAGTAGCCAACCTTGCATTCGGGGGGTAACAACAAAGCCGAAAGTGTATCGTGCAAGCCTTGTGAAGTTTTCCTCGTACGCTCCAATATATTCTTCATTTTTTTCTTGAGGGAAAGGAAGTCCCTTTCCATATTAAGCTGGAGGGTGTGCGGAAAATATTTATCAAAAAACATCTTCTGGAAATCCTTCCATTCCAACGCCTCAATATCTTCCTCAGGCTTCATATTTTTGATCAACGTCCACCATTGATCAGCTTCACCCTCCATATGATAAACATCCAGTATAACCTTCTCTTGTTCAGAATATTGAATGATGGAGAAGATCTTTTCAATGGAGTTGATCCATTGTTCAGCGATCGTGGGATCGGATGATCCACTAAATGTAGGAGACCTTTATTTCATGAAGCTCTCGATAGTGAATTGTTCTTTCTTAGGGGGGGGGGGGTTGAACGTTCCTATTGACCCTTGTTTCTATTCAAAACTTGAGTTAGCTGAGAGAGAAGTGTGACAGAGTTCATGATTCCCGCTCCTATTGGATTGGGCATATCATTAGTACAGTCATCACACTGATCTTCACAACGGTTGTTAGCTTGAGTCCTCTTATTACCGACCATTGGCTGGAATAAAAGGAAAGTTAGAGGTAACACATAAAGGGTAATCCAAAGACAAAAGTTTATGACTTATAAATAAACTTTTATTTCCTTAACTCATGAGTCTATAGGCTTCAATCTAGGATTTTCATGATATACTTCCTAACATGTATTCTTAGGGGCATTTTTTTTAATTCCCTTAATAAGGGTTCATACTAAGATTGTGAGTTTATCAAAACATATCCCCCGGGAGTGTCATAACCAAGAGTACATCAAGGCCCGTTGTCATGCACCACTTCCTGTTCGAGTCTAGCTCAAAACGGTGTTTTCGGGTTTTACCCCTAGGATACATCTGTGCCAGAGCCGCCTCTACCTGCTCGTATCCAGACAGAGATGTATTTGTTTGATAAACCACTTAACCAGTACTTAACAAAACTTAGGGATGTTTTTATTATACTTAGTCTTGTCTCTAAGGATTTACTAGGGTTTTTTAATCCTAATCCCAAAAATAACTAAACCTCCCTCTGATACCAACTATGACAACCCTACTTTTATTACAAACTTAAACATGATTTATTACATAAAACTTCACTTGATAAAACAAATAAGATCAAGAGGTTTAGTGTCTTTGGGGATTAGGATCATTACATAAAAACTTAAAACAATAAATACAACATCTTTATTGAAAACTTCCTTTACATGACCACTAAATGCCCTCGTACTTAGCATTGCATGTGATAACCTGAGGACATTCATAAGAAAAGGGTGAGCTATAAAGACCAGTAAGGGAGTACACATGGAATAACATGAGGAGTAAAGTACATGTTAGAAAATAGGAATATCAATATAGAATAAGAGAAACATTAACATAAATGCATGATAAAGAATGATAATCATAACATGGAAATGTGGCAACAACACTTAACATGGAATTAGCATGAGAAAAGGCTCATTGCACATGGAGCATGAGTAAATCCTCATTGCACATAAAGCACGAGTAAACCCTCATTTCACTTGAATTAGCATGAGTCAACACTCATTTCACATGATGTATCATGATACTATACTTTACCCAATTCATTAGAGTGCTATAAGGGCGCACCCTTCTTAAATATTTCATTTCATGCATAAGTGTGCCACCTGGATCATAAAACATGGATTCATAAAACATAATCATTTATTCCAGGATAAAGGAATATGGAATTAATATATGAAACTTTATAATCAATAAGTAAATTTTCATAAAGGTGAATACCCTTGATGGATAAATGAGAATGGTATTCACTACACAATGGCATTGGCTTAGAAAATCGGTGCGATTTCAGCAGCGTAACGGCGTGACATAAGAATTCATAAAAAAAAGGTTGATGAGAGAGAAAGGGGTTACTCATCATATTTGCATGTAATGGAAAGTAAGGAGGTCATATAGATACATGTCCCAACAATTTTAATGGAATTTAGATTCATGATACAAAAGTATTTCTTGAATGTAAATGAGGAGAGAGAAGTTCCTTTCGGAATTTCGGCATAGTAATGGGTGTACATGGGAGACATTTAATGAGAGAGAAAGGGTCTCCCATAATTAAAAAATAAATAGGGTAGTATGTGGGAGGTGAAAAACCATACCCCAACATTCATAATTGAAATTAAATGGGCAAAACAACTTAAAGAAAATTGGACAAAAATGAGAAAGGAAGAAAAAACTCTTACTTGGAAGTGTGCTTCCAAAGGCTAGAGAGAGGCTTGTGAGAGGATTATTGGGAGCTTGGGGAACCTTGGGAGGATTCTAGAGATAGTAGGGCAGAGGTTGGATGAACTCCAAAGGCTTTGAGTGAGGAGGAAGTGGGAGCTTGGGTGGGTTTATATAGGAAAGGTGAGGAAATTCTTTATTATTTAGGTTTGAGTCCCCTTACATTAAATTAATCCAAACCATAAAACATCCCATGGTTTTTGCCCATGGTTTTTGGAAAAGGTAATATTAAAACAATATTTTATAAGTCCAAATTAAGAACTTTTTAAAATAATAGGGTTGCTTATGTGGAGGTGAGTCATACTCCCATAGAAATTAATTTAAAAAGACAAGGTGTTTAATAAGTCTTGAGGGATCCATTAATGCTTTGAAAAGTAAGTAAATCAAACCCAAAATCACATTATTTTAATGTTAAAACATATATTGGCCGAACTTAAAGATTATAGTATTCTATTACATCACTATTGGGTCATTATGATGTCATAAAACACATTATATATTTTAATAGTATTTAATTTTTACCCCAAAATTTGACTATCTCAGAAAATTATGAAAAATTCACCGTTGGATAATTTAGACGTCCTGATTCCAGAAATAACATTTATTTTATCTAAATAATTTTATAAATATGTTAATTTTTACTTTTAAAATAAAAACTGACATTTATCGAAAATTCACGGGTTTTGACAGAAATGGCTTTCAAAACTTAATAAAAATTACAATTGCATTCATAAAATTATAAGATCATTTATATTTAATAAAAATTAATTTAATAATAATAATATTTTATTAAAATATTATTTAATTTAAAAATACCTTAATTTAATAAAATATAATTCTTAATTAAATAATAACTAAAAACATTATTTGTACTTTAAAAACTATTTATAATGTATCAATAATGACAAGAAAGTATATTCATTATTATATACAAAAAATAATGTACATGAACATAGTACTATTTATTTGTTACATAACCCCTTAAAATAGCCACATAAGACCTAAGGGTAAGGTGTGCGATGGTGATAGACTCTTGGGGTGGCTCAGATAACATCGCTCGAGTGGTAATTTCTATTAACTTCCAATTCTCCTGTAGACGGTCCCATTCGAGCTTGACATGATGAAGCTCAGCTTGGGCTTGGTCAAGAGAAAAGACCAAGGATGACACCTCTTTTCTGAGATCCAAAAATGGGCTTTGTATGGATCAATTCTACTGGACAAGGCCATCGCTTCTTTTTTCTGAGTAAATTGGATTTGTTAAAGCCCTATATTTATACTAATCATGTGATCACTATTCAATGGCTATATTAGCAATGGTCAAAATTCCTAACATAAAACTAAAGAAGTTGAAATTTTATATAAACATAAAGATACATTTAATTAGATCAAGGGGAATTTCCATTAATGAAACTTTGGGTTGTTACACGAACCTTCTCTTCAGTTCTTTGAAATTTTCTTCACATTCATCCATATAAAGGAACTTACCTCCTTTCTATGTTAACATGGTGAATGGATTATACACTCAAGGTAAATTCTCTAAAAATAATCAATAATATCCAGAAAAACTAAGAAAACTATAGATATCATTCATATTGGTTGGGTCAATATTCAATTATTTATATCTTTGAATGATCTACTAATATACCCTCACTTTATATTATATAACCCAAGAATGAAACTTTACAAATCTAAACTTCACACTTGGTAAATTTTTAATAAATATTCTTCTTCCTCAGGGTCATCAACACAATTCTCAAATGATATTCATGCTCTTCCTTACTCTTTCAATATATAAGAATATCCTCAATAAATTCTACCAAAAATTATTCAAGGTAATATATAAAGGTGAAACTTATTAAATTCATGAATATATAGGGGAATTAGTAAGACTAAATCATATAATTATAAATTCATAGTGTCCATACCTTGTATGAAATTCTATATTTAGAATATCATCCTTCTTGACCTTCGATTTATGATATAAAAAATGAAGTTTAATCTTAGAAAAGTTTTTATCTTAATGTAGTTGATCAAAAAAATCATTAATATAGGGTAAATGATACCTGTTCTTGATTGTAATCTTGGTAAGTTCTCGATAATCAATGCAATGTTGCATTGATCCATATTTATTTTAAACAAAAATACCTAATATACCCCATGGTGACAAAATTTTCCTAATGAATACCTTTTTAACATTCTCTTGTAGTTACTTATTCAGTTCCTATAACTTAATTGGGGTCATTCTATGTGAAATATTTGAAATAGGTGTATCACTAGGTATGAGTTCTATTGAAAAATCAACTTTAAAATTCAATGTAAGATCTATAATCTCTTCTATAAATACATTAAAAAACTCCCACACAATAGTAACATATTTTATATTTATTTTATCTCAAACCATTTGTGATAAACACCCCTTTTGAATAAAAATAAAGACCCATACAATAGATTAAATTTCAATCGAAATTTCATATTTATCATCACATTGATAGATGATCATAGGTTAATTTGGAATATCAAATATGAATTCCCTTGCTTGAATATTTATACGAGATTTATGTAAATAAGGAAAATCCATTCCTAAGATAACATGAAACTCAACCAGAGGGAGAATAACAAGATTTATAGGAAGAATATTCCAAATAAATTTAATTTGAGTAGAATCATAGACTTGGGATGCGATCATCATAAGAGTGGGTATTTTTATTTATGACTAAAAATAAAATATTTTAGTTGGTACCATAATACCCTTATCAATTTTTTTTGATATAAATGAGTGGGTAGATCCAAAATAAAATATAACATTAGCAGTTTTATCATGGATAATAAATGAACCTTTAACCATGCCATTATCATAACCCACTTTGGTGGTTTTGATCACATGAGATTTTAATTTGTATTTAGGCTTAGGATGTTGTTGATGGTGGTCATAAAAAACTTTCAGACTTGTTCACTGGTTGTAATAATACTTATACTCCTTTCAATTGGAGCATTAGAGTGTGATTGGTGCATTAGTTGATACCTTACTTTTCTCTATTGTATCAACTGGAATTTTCACTGACTTTCATAATTTTCTCTCTCTATAAATAGCCTTCCCACATTTAAAAAAATTTCTAGTTGAACTCAAGAAACTCCCATGATGTTTCTTCCCACATTTTTTACATACAAGGGATTATAATTTCATTCCACTATGTGATTTATTCAAGTTATCATGATTATTTATCTTTATTTTCTTATTAAAACCAAGTAAATTGTGGGAATATAAAATTTACATCTCTACCTCGAGTGAACATAAACAAATTTATTCATAGCTATTAATCTCTCTTATAGCCAATGAATATCATAGAATTAGTTTTAATCCACTAAAGAATTGATCAAATTTTCTTTTAGTGATCATAATTAAACTAGAAAAATACCTTGAAAGTCTTATAAAATTAGCTTTATAGGTACTAATAGATTCATCATCCTCCTGCTTGAGATCAAGAAATTTATTCACCATCCTTATACATAGAAATTAAGTGAAGTAATTATTAAAAATATTCTCTTAAACTTATCCCATTCTATGGATTCGAATTCTCCCTCTGGACTCATATTCTTAATAAGGTTCTAACATTGATTTGATTCACATTCAAAATGATAAAAAAAAGAATAAATTTCTCATAATATGAGCTCTATAGACATAAAAATATCTTTTTAGTTGTACTAATCCAATTGTCAAAAACTAGTAAATCAAGATACCCACTAACAGGTGGTGGATGTTGCCTTATAATGGACCCAACAAAACATTGCTCCCTCATTTTCCTATTTTGAAGCTTAGTATAATTAATATCATGATAAAGTTGTGTGATAATAAAAATAATATTTTTCATTATTATTCCCATAAAATTTAGTTTCTTATGTGAATAATCATTTCATTGTCAGTTTATTTCAGCATTTACATAATTCCTTTGGGTTACTAGAATTGAGTAAAACCAAAAAAGCATAGTGTGAGAAAAAATAATCATAGTGGGAAACCACATAATCATAAAAAATCATTTATAGGATGTATAAATCATGACACCTTCTTCTATGATGAATTAGGTTTAATCTTGTTCATTCCCAATCATTATCAAAACATTAGGATTTTATCCTATACTTAGACTTATCCTTAGGGATCTCACTAAAGTTTCTTATCCTACTTTCCAAAGGTTGACTAAACATTACTCTAATACCAAATATAGTGAACCATAGTTTTTATAGACAAATAATACATATTATTAGATGAATATTCATTACATATGAAAATGATATATACTAGAATCATATAGGTCTAGTATCTTTGGAAACTTGGATACATAAAAAACTATTTCATCAGAGTCTCCCACTAAGTTCTTCATAACTATCACTATTATTATACATATTATTACTAAAACCAATCTTTATAACCTGGGTAAAGGAAACATAAGAAAGGGTGAGCTCAAATGCTTAGTTTGTGTAAATAAGGGAGATATCAAGGATCACTTAAACTTAATATGAGTATAAGGGTATGAGAACTTGAGAATAAAATTTTAAAATCATACCCTGTATACCAAAGATCATAATATTGATTCATAGAATACATATTACCAGTTTATAAGATATAAATTATTAGCTAATTAAAAACATGATCCATGAGAGAATAAAATTTTCATAAGATATGTAATTTTGGTATACACATAAGCATAGAAAATCATTTTCATAGTAGTCAATGATCATTTTCCAGTCTATCATAACAGACTGGGTTCACTCCTGAAACTATCTTGGTAGTCAAGGTTCACTAACAAGACTATCATATTGGTTAGATTCCCTTACTAAACTGGGTTTACTACCCATTTAATTCATATTTATCTTATAAAATATCAATCATTACCCAATTAATTGGAGGGATTTATAGTCCTAGGACCACCGTTACTTGGTTATAGCATAATAGTCAGCCTTGGTTATAACTCAACCACTATCCTTGGTTATAACCTCACAACCTTCCTTGGTTATAATATAACCACCATAAAATAATGAAAACTATACATGTGTGTGCCAAAATATTATAAAAAATTCATCATATCATCACATCATAATCCATGCAAAGAAAATTAATTTCATAATCATTTCATCCATTCATTATGTTATAACCCATGGAAAATAAATGGGTTCCACAAAAAAACAATCAACGTAAATATTAACCATATAGAGATAGATTAATAATATTATCATTGGATCATATCCCTATAAATTTATAATTGTAATCAAATGATGTTATAGTATATGAAAATTCATTTAAAATATCACTGAAATATTTATAGAGGAATATAACCTTTCCATTTTGAAAATCAATTTTAAAAAAATATTTACAAAATATTATAGAAAAAAATTACTTAAAAATAACATTTGAAAATTTTAAAGTAATCTTAAAAACATTGAGCATTTATGACAATGGGAAATTCCTTTAATTTTGTATAAGTTAAAAGAAAACATTCCTTTTACATTTTTTGGTAAAAAGTCAGAAGTACCCCATTTAGAAAATAAAAGGAAGATTCATTTTAAACCATTTATTAAAAATTCATATATAGGTAAACATGAATTTATAAAGTCACATGAGAATATTAAAAACCTTTTTTAAACTTTTTTTTGAAAACATGGTTTAGGAAGAATTTTTTTTCAAATGAAGAGAGAAATAAATTCAATTTTCCTTAAAAGAATATTTTCTATATCTTGAGTACTTAAGGTGGGGAAAGTGAAAATAAAAGATCAATTTTATATAAATAATCCCAAGATAATAAAATTTATGAGTTTTTTGAGAGGTATATATTAAGAATTTATCATTGGAATCTTAATAATAAATAACCAAGATAAATAATGAGATTGTAACATAAAATTTTACCACTTTGGTAACATTTAGATCACAAGACCCATGAAATAAAGAACATTATATCGATATTTAAATCCTAATAAAATTAATAATAAGTACCATAATAGATATTAATGTTTATTATATACACCATATAAAATAAATAAGTGGTGAATATGGAATGTGTCTCAAAGAAATAAAAGTGAGATGAAAATCCCTTACCTCAGGTTTGAATTCTTCATACACATTGGAATCTACTATATAATAAATATATATTTATTATAAATATATATTTATTATAAATATATATTTATTATAAATATATATTTATTATAAATATATATTTATTATAAATATATTAAATAACTATAATAATATATATCATACAATATATGATTTAATTATAACCTTTTATCACCCTTTTGTTAATAAATCTTCATTAAAATCACTATTCTGGGTGATATCTACTTCATTTTTTACATATGTTTGGGTTTGGTAGTTTTTTTACTTGTACCTTGATCATGGTTAAATCATATAAATAATGTTAATAATGATACAAATATAATATATATTCATTATATACAAGTTTTTATTATTCATAAAAGTACATATAGAAAAATGAATTACACCGTTCATGGAGACAATATGTCGTACGTACACAAAAACACTGCTTTTATTTTTTGATGGATGGAATGAGAGAAAGATAAATAATAATTATAATTCATAGAATCACTATATATCATATATATATATATATATATATATATCATATATATTCATTAAATCTATACTTATCACCATCTATGTAAAATGGAAATGAAAGATGAATCGCATCACTTTGTAGAGGTGGTAGTCCACACGTATGCACGAACAACATTATATTTTTTCTAATGGTTTGGAAGGTAAGGAGGTAGATATGATATTATAATTATAGAAGAATAATTATTTCATAAATATCATATATAAAAATTAAACCCATATTAATAATAATTATCCATGAAATATGGTGATGGAAAATGAATCGTATCACTACATAGAGATGGTAAGCCGTACATACGCATGAGCAATACTTTCACTTCCCCTTTGTTAGAAAATGGGTAAAAAAGGTGGTTTAAAAATCATAATAAAATTTAATAATATTTATTATATAAAATTTATTATTATTTGAATTATATAATAGATTTATAAGAGGTAAAATAAGACTTAAATAAAAAGTGATTGGTTAAAGTGATTACCTCTTCTTTGAAACAACTCCTTTAGATCTCCTCGTAAGAGTTTTGAGGTTGGTATTTTGGGAAGAAGAACACCTATATAATTTGTATAGGGGAGTTTTTAAGATATATTGGTAGATTTTGGTCAATATATAATTCTCAATGTGGTGTGAAGAATAGAAAGGAGGGGTTCCCTTTTATAATTGAGGGGAGGGACACTCTTAGAATTTATTAAAATATTAAAATCTATTAAATTCATTGTCAAAAATGGATCCAAATGGACCATAAGTGAGAAAGGGATTATATTTTAGACCTTATATTATCCCCTTACAGTCTTTTAATATTTTTATTATTTTTAAGTAATATAATAATTTATTATTTTCATAAAATGTCCTTATTTCCAATTTAGACACTATTCATTTAATTTGACTTAAAATAAATAAATACAAAGTTTTAATTTAAATTTAATACTTTAAAATAACATTAATATTTCATATTATTATAATTTTTTTGGAACACATTAAATCACTAAAATAATATTACATTTAATATTTTTAAAATCATTTATTATAATTTTTTATTAATTAGAAAAACACTACCTCAGTGTTGCATAGTTAAGGTCATTATATAATTACTAAAAATTAAAAATAAAATTATATCATAAAAATTATTTAATTAATATCAAAATAGACACTTTTATTCATTCATAACAAGTTTTTTCCTATGTGGACACATAACAGATATTTAAAACTAAGAGGGTGACATTTTGTAACTTTCTTTGATTTATATATTATATAAGTAATTTTTATAGAAAAGTGTCCCTTAAGTAATTAAATTTATATCCTAAGGTGATAAGGTTATAATTAAATTAATAAAATAAAAGTTATTATAAAAAATTAGGATATAATCAATTAGTTTAAACCTAGATTAACCTGATTTACCCTTTACCGAGGTGATAAATTTTACCATGATTACTATTCATATTGACAAAAAATAAAAGGGTCCAATTTATCAAATTTTTACTTACTAATTAAAAATATTTAATCCATTCTATCAAATTCAATACCTATAAGTGGTAGAAATTAATTTTAATATTAGTGCGCAAAACATAATGAAAACCAATTTTAGAAAAATACAGTTTTATGTTCAAAAATAGATTTATTCTTATCTCATATTTATAAAAATAATAAATTAATATTAAGGAATTTTATTGAAAACATAATATATAAATTTTATTAAAATCATTAAAAAATAGTTATTAATTTTATTTATTAAAAAAATACATTACAAGCTTAAAAATCAGTTTTCAGAAAATAAATATCTTTTTCTTTCAAATAATTTTAAATTTCATTTATAATAAAGTGACAGCGAATGAATTTATATTATACATGTGTGAACCAAATGTTTTTCATAATTTATTTAGTCTTATTCCCACTCACCAATCCAATTGTTAGGTAATAACTCTTACATTTAAATAATAATATTTTAATAGTATATTAAGGTTCGTTGGAATTCAATATTTTATGTAACACAATATATCAAAAAAATATTTCATAAAATATTAGGGCGATACATTCTACCCTCCTTAAAATGAAGTTTTCCTAAAAAATTCATCATTTTATATGAACAAATTAGGATATATTTTTTTATTACAACCTATAATACTCATGTATCTTCTTCGAATTTGTGATTTCTCTTCATGGGGTGAATAATATTATTATGTAACACATTATTCCTATGTTTAAATATTTATACCTATTGTTCTCTATAAGAAACATCATGTTCTAGTGGTATGAACTCATATTTTAGTGTATGTGTTGAATTAGGTATGCACTTCCCCAGGAAAGATACGTATGACACATCATGAACTTGAAAGAGGATTGGTGGAAGCGCCAAATGATAAGCCACCATCACTACTTGATCAATAATATCAAAAGGGAAAATATACCTAGGGATAAAGTTTTCCTTCTTTATGATTATCATAACATCATTCCATGGAAAAATTTGTTAAAAATAATTCTCTCCAACTTCCAATCCCAGGTCACACTGATGATTTTCAGCATCAATTTTCTATTGAATCTAAGCTGCCTTGATGTGATAATGAATGGAACCAAATTTATCTTTCATTTTCATAGCTAACTCAAGTCCCAATAGATTTATTGATCTAACCTCATCCTAAAATTTTAGATTTTTACACTTATTTACATATAGGGCTTCATAAGTATCCATCTGAATTCATGAGTGAATTATATTTTTGTAAAAAAACTTAACTAGAAGAAGGTATTGACCCCAACCATAATTAAAATCCCTAGAACAAGATATATGTATATTATATAGAGTTTTAATTATCCTCTTATAATGACCATATATCTGAGGATGATACCCCTTACTAATACTCAACCATATATCTAGATCCTACTAAAGACTTCACCATAACTTATAGTTAAACCTCAAATCCTTATCAGATACAATAGAATATGACACTCTATGAAAACTAACTACTTAATATTAATTCCGAAAAGATGATCTAAGGATAAGTCTTATCTAATGGAAATGATTTTTTCTGAATTTATAAGGTGATTTAATACAACACATATAACATTATTCCCTTTAGATATTTTTGGGTGTATCACAACAAAATCCTTTGTTATGTTTTCCCATTTTCATTCTAGTATGGGTAATGGTTGTAACATCCCCTTAGATTTATATCTCTCATCCTTAAATTGATAATATAAAAATCATTGAGATACATAATTTATAATATCTCCCTTTTTATTGTCCCACTAAAAATACTCTTTTAGATCTCGATACATATTTTTTACTTCTAGGATGAATAGAGAATGATGAACTTTGAGCCTCATCCAACAAATACTTATTCAAATATTGTATAGATGAAACACATATACAATTATTAAATCTTATAATTCCATTATTATTGTGGTTAAACTCAAGAACATTTCTAACCTTCTTTTTTCAGCTATACATTATCCTTTTGTGCCTATTTAATATTCACTTGGATAGATGGTTAAATACACATTTGAGAAAAATAATATATTTCCACTTCCTTTAATATTACCATATATTTAAAAAAAATATAAATATCAAATCTTTTATAATACTCATCATAGATAAGATAACATGATCCTTTCGACTTAGAGCATCATCCACCTTGTTTACTTTCCCAAGGTGACAATTTATTGAGAATTCATAATCTTTAATTTGATCCGACCATCTTCTCTGGACCATATTAAACTATTTATATATAAAAATATAATTTTAATTTTTAAGATTAGTTTATATATCACACCTTTATATGTAAAGACATTGCCTCTATATATTTAAAGCAAAATTACCAAAGCTATCTCTAGATCATGATTTGGGTACTTTTTTTTTCATAAACCTTCAATTAGTATATGGCCTAATATTTCACCATATTGTTCTACATGATAACACATTACAATACCTTCTATGATATATCACTATATATTATAAAACCTTCTTCACTACATGGTAAGTTAAGTACAGGTGCACCGACTAACCTTATCTTCAATTCCTCAAAATTTTATTCACATTCATATATCTAAAGGAACTTAACTCCCTTCCATTTTAACATAGTGAGTGGATTAGAAAATCAAGATAAATTCTTGAAAAAGAACTTATAATATCCAAACAAACCAAGAAAAATACTAATCTCCATCACAATGGTTGGTTTGGGCCAATTTTCAGTAATTTATATCTTTTAAGGATCTACTGATATACCCTCACCTAAGATTATATGAAATAATAATGAAACTTTCTGAATCCAAAATTCACATTTGGTAAAACTTTCATAAATCTTATTTTCCTTGAAGTCTTCAACACAATTCTAAAATAGTATTCATGATCTTCTTTACTCTTTGAATATATAATAATGTCATCTATAAAGACTACCAAAAACTGATCAAGGTAATCACTAAAGACTATATTTATTAAATTAATGAATATAGAAGGGGATTTAGAAAGACCAAATGGAATCAATATAAATACAGTGTCTATACCTTGTATAAAATTATATCTTGGGAATATTATCTTTCTTGACCCTCAATTGATAAAATAAAGAATAAATTCAATATTAGAAAATTATTGATCTCCATATATTTGATCAAAATAATCATTAATATGGGGAAGAGGATACTTGTTATTTATTGTGTTCATGTTAAGTTCTAAAAAATCAATAAAAAGTTTTATTGATCCATATTTCTTTTTAATAAAAAGAACTAGTGCTACCCATGGTGAAACACTTGACCTAATTAATCCCTTTTCAAGATTTTCTTGTTTTTTATTAACAAATTTTTCTAACTTAATTAGGGCTATTCTATATGGATTCTTTGAAATAGGTGTAGCACCAGGTATGAGTTATATTGAAAACTCAACTTCATGATTTAGTGAAAAACTTGAAAAATATTCTAAAAATATATTAAGAAACTACCACACAATAGTAATATCTTTTATGTTGAGTTTCTCTATAACCATCTGAGAAAAACACCCCTTTTGAATAGGAATCAAAACCCTTATAATAGATTTAATTTCAATTGAAATTTTATATTTTCCTTCACAATGATAAATGATCATAGGTTATTTCAGAATATAAAATTCAACTTACCTTAATTTACAATTGATGTGGGATTTATATAAACAAGGCCAATCCATGCTTAAAAGAACATCAAACTCAACAAGAGAGATAATTATAATATTTTTAGGAAGCACATTCCCAAAAAATGCAACTGGAGAAGAATATTAGACTTGGGATGTGATCATCATACCATTATATGTTTTTACTGATAAATAAACATATAATATTTGAGGTGGTACTTTGATACCCTTTGAAAATTATTTTGATATAAAATATTGGGTAGATCAAGAATAAAATATGAAATTAGTAGTTCTAGAGTGGATGATATGTGTACCTTTCAACATGTAATTATCATAACCCACTTTGGAAGTTGTGATCACCTGAGATTTTCATTTGTCTTTGGGCTTAGGAGGTTGTTGATTCTAGTTATAAAATACTTTCAGACTTGTTCACTAGTTAGCATAATTCCCATATTGCTTTCATTTGAATCATTGGATCATGGGTGGTTCATTAGTTTGTGCCTTCTTTTTCTACATTGAATCAACTAGGATTTTAACCACCATTAGAAATTCACTAGATTTATGACCAAACTTACCACATTTATAATAATTCCTAGTTCCATAAAAGAAAATCATATAATGTTTCTTCCTAAATTTATTGTATATAGGGGTCTGGAATCTTTTTCCACCATTTTATTTATTCAAGTTGTAATGAGAATTTATCTTCATTTTCTTATCAAAACTATGTGAATGGTGTGAATATCCAATTTAATTTTCTACATTTAGTGAACATAGAATGATTTATTCATATCTATTAAATACTATTATAGCTAACACCTATTGGATAATTGGTTTTAAGACCTCAAATAATTGATCAATTTTTCTTTTAGGGATGAGGATTAAACCAGAAGCATACCATGTAAGTCTTGTAATATTAGATTTATAGGAACCAATAAGCTCATTATCCTTCTTATTGAGCTCAAGAAATACCTTCTCCATCCTGGTACGATGAATATAAGCAAAGTACTTACTAAAAAATATTCTCTTAAACTCATCCCATTCTATGGATTAAATTTATTCCTTTTCCATTATATTATTAATATAGTTCCACCATTTATTTTACTAACCTTCCAAATGATAGAAAAATAGAATAACTTACTCATGTTTAAGAATGAAAAATATATTTCTAGTGGTACTAATCCATTTCGCAAGAAATTTTGTATCAGCAGAACCACTAAAATATGGTGAAAGTTACCTTATGAAGGTCTAAAAAAACATTGTTCCATCCTTTTCTTGTTTGGAATCTCAACATGATTCATATCTTGAGAAATTTGTGTGAGTATAGAAACAAGATTTTCCATTCATGTTCCTATAAAATTCAGTTTCTCAGGAGGACAATCATTTAATTTTCCATTTCATTCAACATTAACATGATTCCTCTTGGTTCTATCCATTTTGTAAAACAAAAAATCCTAGTGTGAGAAAAATAAATCATAGTGGGAGAACACATAATTATTAAAAATCATTTATAAGATGTATAAATTGTGGAACATTATTCTATGAAACCTTTTGTTTAACATAGGTAATTCATGATCATTATAAAAACATTAATATTTTATCATATACTTAGAATTTTCCTCAAGGTTCTCAATAAAGTTTTCTCATCTTATTTTACAAAGGTTAACTAAACCTTGCTTTGATACTAACAATAGCGACCCATAATTTTTATAAATATATATTGCATATTATTGGATGAATATTCATTATATATCATAACAATCCACACTAGAATCATATAGGTCTAGTATCTTTGAAAACTTAGTGACATAAACAATTGGTTTATAAGATCCCCCATCATGTTTTTAATAATTTGCACCCTTCTTAGACACATCATTCCTAAAGCCATTATTCATAACTCGGGGAAAGAAAATACAATAAAGTGTGAGATCAGATGCTTATTAATACTAAATAAGGGATATATAAATGATAAATTAAACTTAAAATGATCATAATGGCATGAGAACATGATAATAATATTTTAAAAACATAATATAAGAACCCGAATCTCTTTTCAGGTATATTTTTCCTTTTTTCTGGAATTTTTGAGAAAAATGAATTTTATGGAAATTTCAGAATTACACGCCGTGTACTTTCTGGGTACACGCCATGTACTCTTTCACCAGCTCGAAGTCATGTGCTGGCCGTGTTTGGGGCACACACACGGTGTGTAAGACTGAGGTGGAGTCCAGTTATTTCGGAGTACGGAAAATTCAAAGTACACGCCGTGTAATTTCTTTTTTTCATTAAACAGATCGGGGTCACGTATAACCCCCATATTCATCTTCTTCTTCAGTTTTAGACCATCCGAAAGTGACTGTATGGCTGGATCTTCGACGGATTCCCGCCTCGCTGTCCGTTCTCCGATTCGAGCACGGTCAGTTGCGTTAGAATCGTAGTGGTGAGTTCTTCCTTCTGCTTTAGCCTTGTTTCTTGATTCCTCCTAGTTTCCAAGTTATCATGGGATGAACGTTTTGTGTGTTTTCTTAGATCTACTTCATTCTAAGTGGAATCTATCATCGATATTCCCGTATATCGATCTCCTTGGATCGAGGTAAGTGGTTTGTGCCTTTCCGTAGAAAGTTTATGAATACTATGTGCAAATTCCACCAATACCCTTGAACAGGGTATTGTGTGTTTCCTGTTTTGCCCTTGATTCTTGCCTGCTTTGCTTGATTGCTTTAGTAGAGGTTATTTCTTGTGATTAGAGTATTTTGTTTGTGATTATTTTGCTTTGCCATGCCTAGTTTTAGGATTGTGGACTGTTGTTTAAGTATTGTTGTTGAACCTTAGTTGTTAGCCAAGTAGTTCTTGAGGTTTACTTGGATGATACACACGCGTTGAGAATGTTTAGTGATACTCAGGACTATGAGAGCCTAGGGTAGTAGAACAAAGGGATAATTGAAGGAAGGGCTTCTCCAGAGTGTCTTTTTAATCACAATGCGAGACCAAGGGGAGAATTGACGGAAGGGCTTCTCTATAGTGTCTTTAACTACGACGCGGGCCATAGGGGTAATTGACGTTGAGTGCTTCCCCAGAGAGCCTTTAGTACGATACGAGACTATAGGGGGAATTGACGGTGAGTGCTTCCCCAGAGAGTCTGCTTTTTTTACGTAGCTGAACCAGAGGGGTGAGACTGTGTGTGCCTTCCAGAGGGTTTCTATTACTTAGAGGTTGAACCGTAGGGGTTAGACTATGAGAGATACCAAGAGGGTTACCTGTTTTTCTCTTTTGTTGTTGGATTCTTACTTGTGTGCTATGTTTGTTAGAAATGTGGATTGTAGCTGTTGTGATTTTATGTTTTCTACTTCTTGTTTTAGTATTGCCTTGTATTCATTGACTGTTAGGCACAGATCTTTGGGTGGTTTCCTACTGGTATTTTATCTCACACCCTGTTTGGGCCATACTTTTGGGCCCAAGCAGACTATGTTGCTGCAGGTATAGATAAGGGCAAGCACCCTTCTACTTCATGATATTGATTGCATCGGGAGCTGGGGAGCATGAGACCGAGCCGTGGCTCGCGATGCTGAATAGATTACTTTGTTTTTCTTTTGCACTTGGTTTCAGTTGTATTTCAGTACGTTGTTGTGTTTGCTATTTTCCTTAGACACTTATACCTACTGCATCTTTGTCATCACAGTTATATATATATACATTGCTTCTACTGTTTGGTTTCTGTTGTTATGAATGTTGTTTATCCTTTCCACTATTATTGTTGTTTTCTTACCTTGTATACCTTACCGAATGAGGGCATAGTTTCCCCACCAACTCACCAAGGCTCTCACTGCTAGTCAGCAGCCTCTGGCGTTTGGGGAAACGCGTTTGAGGTCATGTGGTGAACTGGGTACGGGCACCAGTAGAGGGGCTCCAGACTCGGGATGTTAAAAAGTGGTATCAGAGGAGTTATTTTCTATTGATTTACTGTTTGGAGACTTTAGCCAGTGATAGGATGGATTCGATACTTGGTATTAAGCTGTGCTCGGGAGTAGCTAACCCATGTACAGGGAAAGGCCATACTACCTCATTAATGGTAGTTTGCTGGTTTTGAGTTTTATGGTTGATATGTTTTCACCTAGAGTGATTCACATGACTTGTGCGATTATTGTTTTGATATTTCGGTTCTATTTCTGTCACAACCCGATGAGATGAGGGTATGCCATATCATGCATCATATAGGCACTTGTAGAAATCACATGTCATGCATTCTTGCCATGCCATCTAGGGTGCATTAGCGATTGCATGCTGTTGTGATAGACTTTTTGTAGATTATGCATGATGTTGTGATAGTTGCTTGATAGATTCTATGCTGCTATGTTAGAAAACTGTTGTTCTATTCCTTGCTTAAAATGAACTCCAAATTTTGGTTCTTGAGGTGTTATGGGCCCTCACGGATCAGAAATTGGCATCCTTTCCCTTGTTTTTAGTGTTTCTGGAATTCTGCGCAGTTTCTGAGCTACTGCCCAGAAAACCCAGAATACACGGCGTGTACTTTTTAGATACACGCCGTGTAGTTTTCAGGCCATGTCACTGACCATGTGAGCAGAACACGGTGTCGTGGGAGTAACTTCTAGAACACGCTGTGTACCATTGGTACATGCCGTGTGAGTTTGGAGCTGTGTACCCGACAGTGTCACTAACAACACGAGCCAAGGAAGCTCGGTTAGAACACGTCGTGTCCATAGGGAACACGCCGTGTAGACCTGTCCAGGTACCCAGCCGTGTCACGAACAACACGGGCCGACATTACCCTCCTTTCCACACGCCATGTTGTTCGGAACATGCCGTGTAGTCTTGTCCAGGTACCCGACCATGTCACGAACAACACGGGACGATGTCACCTTCGACTATACACGCCGTGTTTGTTCGGAGCACGCCGTGTAAGGTCCAGCCGTGTAGACGACCGTGTAATCAACAACACGGACCGCCGAATCCTTTTCTAGTGCACGCCGTGTTTGTTTCAAACACACCGTGTATTCTCGGGTTGAGTCGGACCGTGTGGGTTATCCGTGTAAGGATACTCGGACAGGGGAATAATATTCAAGTACACGCCATGTGTGGGGGTCAACACGCTGTGTAGTTGAAGTGTACACGACATGTAGGGTGAGAGTACACACCCGTGTCATTGGTTTAAAAAGACATGCCGTGTAGTTTTATACACGCCGTGTAGTCGTGTTTTTCAATCTTGTGTGTTTTTCTTCCCCTGTTCCCATTTTGTACTCTTGTGTTCTATGTCCTTGTTTCCTAATCTAAGGTGTGCTTTTGATCTTTCAGAGCTATGCCTCCAAGACGTCCTCCGGTCGTACATCTGTCGTCAGGCAGTGATCAGACGCCGGATATGGCAGATCAAAGACTTCCTGTCGATCCCCCAGCCGAGCCAGCTTTGGCACCGGTTGTCGTACCAGTTGCAGGCGCTGATGCACAGTTCAGGGAAGGTTTCATGAGGATGATGCAGGCCTTCCAGGGAGCACCTCCTCCTACCTCGTCTATAGAAGACTTGACGCGGGTTTTCCAGCAGCAGCATCCTCCCACGTTCTTAGGGGAGGGAGGACCTTAGGCTGCAGAGTCATGGATGGAAGACATGCTGACTATATTCGAGCATTTGGAGATGCCTCCGGGGAGGTGGGTCAAGCTCGCCACCTACATGCTCCGAGACTCCGCCAAGAGGTGGTGGGACGTGATCTCACAAGCTGGTCAGCAGCAGGCTATGACTTGGGAGGAGTTCCAGCGTGTGTTCTATGACTACTTCTACCTGGAGACCCTGAGGCCGATCGAGCCCGAGAGTTCATGAGCTTAGAGCAGGGTACTCTACCTGTCATGGAGTATTCCTCTCGTTTCACTGAGCTGCAGCATTTTACACCACTTCGGGATGGGAGTGGGGTGTTCTTGACGAGGAAGTTTGAGGATGGACTCAGGCGGGAGATCCGATCGTAGGTGAACATCTTCCAGATGACTTCCATTACTTCCATTTTCAACTAGGCACTGATTGCGGTGCGCAATCTGAGAGACTCTGGAGCTGCGAGCCAGGGCGGTTTTGCTTCTAGAGCTATCTTTCCTTCGGTTGACAATAAAAAGCGTCGTAGGGAGCCTATGCGCGGTGATTCGAGGAAGCGAGATGCATCATCAGGCAGCCAAGTGACATGCTACCAGTGTGGCCGGACATGGAACATGAGGCCGCAATGCCAGAGGGACCCAGTGGAGTGCCGATCTTGCGGCAAGATTGGTCACCTTCAGCATTTTTACCAGGTTTTCTCACCAGCAGCAGGTGACCAGGGTTCTTCAATGACTCTTTGTTCAGGAGCATCCCCACTAGTATCTCACCAGTCAGGGAACTAGAGTTCTTCCGGCCGTTCGGGCCGAGGTGGAGGTCGAGGCCGTGGCGGTCAGCCACCAGTTCCTCAACACCAGCAGGTCGGTTCATCTTAGAGTGGTCAGCCAGGGGCACATGGACGTAGTACATGCCAGTCTTTCGCTGTGGAGCAAACTTATCATGAGCAGGATCCCGACCCTTCAACTGTTCGAGGTACGATTTTAGTAGCCTCAGTTTTATCTTCAACCCTTTTTGATACTGGTGCTATGCATCTCTTTATCTCTGTTTCTATTGTGGAGATCCTTGGACTCTGCATCTTTTCTTCTGCTGACTCGTTGACACTAGACACACCCTTGGGGACAAGGACATCTAGTGTACTCCAGTGTAGAGAGTGCCCTCTCGAGGTTGCAGGGTATCGCTTCTTATGGGATATCTATGTTCTAGAGATGATAGGCTATGATGTCATACTTGGCAGGGATTGGTTTATTCCCTTTCAGGCAGTCGTCGACTGTTATCACCGCAGAGTCAGTTTCATTTCACCAGAAGGTGAATCTTTCCTTCATAGAGGCGAATGGGAAGTTAGGGAAAGTTGGGAGGGATTCGAGCATCTTGGGCTAGGAGGGGTGACAACCCAGATTTATAGCCTTTATCTGGATGATCGGGGGAATCCATAGTTGGACTTTCCTCCAGTGGTGGATCGCTTCAGGGATGTCTTTACAGAGGACTTTTCAGGTTTGCCTCCGGAGCATGAGGTAGACTTCTCTATTAAGCTCGTATCAGGAGCGGCACCAGTGTCCATTCCTCTATATAGGATGGCCACACCTGAGTTGCAAGAGCTCAAGAAGCTGTTGGAGGAGCTACAGGATAAGGGTTTCATTCAACCCAGTACTTCTCCTTGGGGTTCGCCGGTTCTATTTGCAAAGAAGGCCGACAGTACCCTTCGGATTTGTGTGGATTATCAGATGCTGAACCAGTTGACGGTCAAGAACCGATATCCCTTTCCGTGGATTGATGAACTTTTCGATCAGCTTTGAGGAGCCCAGGTGTTCTCAAAGATTGACTTGAGGTCTGGTTATCATCAGTTATGCGTTAGACCATCAGATATACCTCTGACAGCCTTCAGGAGCAGGTATGGTCTCTATGAGTATACAGTCATGCCGTTCGGTCTCATGAACGCGCCTGCAGTTTTCATGGCGCTGATGAACCTAGTGTTCCATCCTTACTTGGACTCCTTCATTGTGGTCTTCATGGACGATATCTTGGTGTACTCTCACACTCAACACGACCATGCAACACATTTTGAGATCGTTCTGAGTACACTGAGAGAGCATCAGATTTATGCTAAACTCTCAAAGTGCCACTTCTGGATGGATCAGATTCACTTCTTGGGTCACGTTATCTCAGAGGCAGGAGTATCAGTGGACCCAGAGAAAGTGAGAGCTATAGTTTCCTGGGAGTATCCGAAGAACGTCTTTGAGGTACGAAGTTTCCTAGGGATGGCTGGATACTACAGACACTTCATTCAAGACTTTTCTCATCTAGCAGCACCTTTTAAAGGTCTGACCAAGAAGGGGGTGATGTTCTTATGGTCGGATTCTTGTGAGTCAGCCTTTAAGGAGCTGAAAGGGAGGTTGACGTCAGCACCGATACTAGTTTTTCCCGAGCCAGGCAAGAGCTACACTATTTACTGTGATGCTTCACATATCAGACTGGGAGTTGTGCTTATACAGGGAGATGGAGTAGTTGTGTATGGGTCTCAGCAGTTGAGGCCACATGAGAGGAACTACCTTACGCACGATCTGGAGTTGGAATCTGTTTTTCATGACTTGCACTGTTGGAGACACTATCTTCTAGGAGAGCACTTTGTGGTCTTCACTGACCACAAGAGTCTTAAGTATATCTTCACTCAGCGTGATTTGAATCTGAGGCAGCGCAAGTGGGTCGAGTATCTTCAGTATTTTGATTTCGATCTCGCCTATATGCCGGGAAAGGGCAACGCCATGGCAGATGCGTTGAGTAGGAGAACTCAGATTTAGGCAGTTCGAGAGGCCAGTAGTGAGTGGCAGCTAATGGCTCTGTTCTCTGAGATGCATCTGGAGGTGCACAACAGACAGGGATAGACTTTTCTATCTTCTGTAGCTGTTACCTCCACGCTACTTGATTGGGTACGGATGAGGCAACTATCAGACTCAGAAGTCTTAGTCATGCGGGAGATTGTGTCAGGAGGGGACCCTCTTCCTGGATGGACAATGGGCGAGGATGAGATCTTGCATTTCTAGGGACGCATATGGGTGCCAGCAGACATACGTGAGGATCTGATGTGGGATTTCCATTCCTCTATTTGGGTAGTTCATCCTGGCATCACCAAGATGTATCGGGACCTTCATCGCCAATACTGGTGGCCAGGTATGAAGAAGGATATCGCTGGTTTTTTCATGAGATACTTGTCAGCAGGTGAAAGCAGAGCATCAGTGACCAGCAGAGATTTTACAACAGTTACCCATTCCAGAGTGGAAGTGGAAAGATGTTGCAATGGACTTCATGACCGGGTTTCCGAGATCACTTTGGGGGAATGATGCTATTTGGGTTGTCGTTGACAAGCTTACTAAGGTTGCTCACTTTTTGCCGATCAAGGAGACCTTCAGTGTCGATGATTTGGGACGACTTTACATCAGAGAGATCATTCGTCTTCATGGAGTACCGCGCTCTATTGTTTCAGACAGAGATGCGCGCTTTACCTCTCGGTTCTGGTAGGGAATTCAGAAGGCCTTGGGTACACAGGTACTTTTGAGTACAACATACCATCCCCAGACTAATGGCCAGTCCGAGCGCACGATCCAGGTGCTTGAGGATATGCTCCGGGCTTGCATCCTGGACTTTGGAGGTTCTTGGGAGAAGCTTATTCCTCTGGTGGAGTTCGCCTACAATAACAGTTTCCAGGAGACCATTCAGATGGTGCCATACAAGGCTTTGTACGGTAGGCCATGCCGATCACCCTTATGCTGGATGGAGGCAGGAGAGGCAGCTTTGCTGGTACCTCATCTTATTCAAGAGACTTCAGAGCAGATAGAGCTGATTCAGAAGAGGATGGCTACAACACAGTCTCGGCAGAAGTCTTATGCTAATCAGTGGAGATGACCTCTGGAGTTTGAGGTCGGTGATCGTTTTTTCCTACGTGTCGCACCTAGGTTGGGACACAAGAGGATTCAGAGACAGGGTAAGCTTTCACTACGGTATGTCGGGCCATTTGAGGTCTTGGAGAGAGTGGGGCCAGTTGCCTATCGGTTGCAGCTACCTCAGAGGTATCGGGCCATGCACGACGTCTTCCATGTCTCTCAGCTCCGACGTTACTTTCCAGATCTGTCTCACGTCTTTCAGCCCGAGAAAGTCAAGCTTGAAGCGGATGCGTCATTCAAGGAGCATCCTATCCGGATTGTCGATCGTAGTACGAAGGTTCTCCGTGGGCGGTCTGTTCCTATGGTATGAGTGCTATGGCAACACGAGCGAGTGCAGGACGAGACCTGAGAGAGGGAGGCCGATGTATGATCGCAGTGGCCGGAGCTGTTCAGGGTTTCTCCTTCTCCGCCTTGTTAGGGAAATTCGGGGACGAATTTCTTTAAGGGGGGAAGTTTGTAAGAACCCGAATCTCTTTTCAGGTATGTTTTTCCTTTTTTTCTGGAATTTTTGAGAAAAATGAATTTTCTGGAAATTTCAGAAGTACACGCCGTGTAATTTCTGGGTGCACACCGTGTACTCTTTCCCCAGCTCGAAGCCGTGTGCTGGCCATGTCTGGTCCACACACACGGTGTGTAAGGCTGAGGTGGAGGCTGGTTATTTTAGAGTATGGAAAATTCGAAGTACATGCCATGTACTCCAAAAGTACATGCCGTGTAATTTTTTTTTTCATTAAACAGACCGGGGTCACGTCTAACCCCCATATTCATCTTCTTCTTCAATTTTCGACCATCCGAAAGTGACCGTACGGTCGGATCTTTGACGGATTCCCGCCTTGCCATCCGTTCTCCGATTCGAGCATGGTCAGTTGCATTGGAATTGCAGCGGTGAGTTCTTCCTTCTACTATAGCCTTGTTTCTTGATTCCTCCTGGTTTCCAAGTTATCGTGGGATGAACATTTTGTGAATTTTCTCAGATCTACGTCGTTCTAAGGGGAATCTGTCGTTGAGATTCACGTATATCGATCTCCTCGGATCGAGGTAGGTGGTTTGTGCCTTTCTGTAGAAAGTTGATGAATACTATGTGAAAATTACACCAATACCCTTGAATGGGGTATTGCGTATTTCCTGTTTTTCCCTTGCTGCTTGCCTGCTTTGCTTGATTGCTTTAGTATAGGTTATTTCTTGTGATTAGAGTATTTTGTTTGTGCTGAGTTTGCTTTTCCATGCCTAGTTGTAGGATTGTGGACTGTTGTTTTAGTATTGCTGTTGAACCTTAGTTGTTAGAAAAGTAGTTCTTGAGGTTTACTTAGATGATACACATGCGTTGAGAATGTTTAGTGATACGCAGGACTGTGAGAGCCTAGAGTGGTAGACCAAAGGGAGAATTGACGGAAGGGCTTCTCTAGAGTGTCTTTTTAATCACGATGTGAGACCAAGGGGAGAATTGACGGAAGGGATTCTCCAGAGTTTCTTTAACTACGACGTGGGCCACAGGGGGAATTGACATTGAGTGCTTCCCCAGGGAGCCTTTAGTACGATACGAGACTATAGGGGGAATTGACGGTGAGTGCTTCCCCAAAGAGTCTACTTTTTTTACATAGCTGAACCATAGGGGTGAGACTGTGTGTGCCTCCCAGAGGATTGCTAGTACTTAGAGGTTGAACCGTAGGGGTTAGACAGTGAGAGCTACCCAGAGGGTTACCTGTTTTTCTCTTTTGTTGCTGGCTGCTTACTTGTGTGCTATGTTTGTTAGAACTGTGGATTGTAGCTGTTGTGCTTTTCTATTTTATGCTTCTTGTTTTAGTACTGCTATGTATTCATTGACTGTTAGGCACAGATCTTTGGATGGTTTCTTACTGGGATTGTATCTCACACCCTGTTTGGGCCATGATTTTGGGCCCAAGCAGACTATGTTGCTACAGGTATAGATAAGGGAAAGCGCCCTTCTACTTCAGGATCTTGATTGCATCGGGAGCTGGGGAGCATGGGACCGAGCCGTGGCTCGCAATGCTGAGGAGCTTACTTTGTTTTTATTTTTCACTTGGTTTCAGTTGTATTTCAGCATGTTGTTGTGTTTGCTGTTTTCCTTAGACACTTGTACCTGCTGTATCTTTTTCATCACAGTTATATATATATATTGCTTCTGCTGTTTGGTTTCTGTTGTTATGCATGTTGTTTATCCTTTCCTCTATTATTGTTGTTTTCTTACCTTGTATACCTTACCGAATGAGGGTATAGTTTCCCCACCAACTCACCAAGACCCTCGCTGCTAGTCGGCAGCCTCTGGAGTTCGGGGAAATGCACTTGAGGTCATGTGGCGAACCGGGTACGAGCACCAGTGGAGGGGCTCTGGACTCGGGACATTACACATACCCTACATCTCAATGATCATAATCTTGATTCATGACATAAATCTTGGAAGTTCATAAGACATTAATCACAAGGGAATCAAAGAATAAGATTCATAAGAGCATAAAATTAGCATAGGACTTGGAAATTGGGTATAATCATAATCATATAAAATAATTTCCATAGTAGTTAAGGCTCTTTTCCAATGTTATCCTAGTGGAATAGGTTCACTCCCCAAACCATCGCAGTAGTCAAGGTTAACTCCCAAGACTATCATAGTGGAAATAGTCCCATACTAAATTGGTTCCACTCACAATTTTAGTCCTTTTTATATCATTAGATCTTAATCATTACCCAATTCATTGGAGGGATGCATAATTTTGGGCCCACCCATCCTTGTTTATAACATAACCACCATCCACGGTTAAAACGTAACCACCATACTTGGTTATAACTTAACCACCATACTTGGTTATAATTTATCCACTATTAAATAATTAAAACCACACACATTCATTCCAAAAGATCTTAAAACATTCATTATATCATCACATATTAACCCATTAAATGAAAATAGGTTTCATAAAATTTTATTCATTCATTACAACATAACCCATGGAAAATAAATGGGTTTCACGAACATTGCATCAACATAAAAATTAAATATCTATAGATATATTAAGAATAATATCATTGGATCATATCCCCAATAATATATAATTAACATCTAAGTATGTTACCATATATTAAAATTACATTAAAATATCACAGAAATATTTCTTGATGAAAAAGACCTTTATATTTTGAAAATAAATTTTAAAATAAAAATATTTATAAAATATCATGGAAAAATATTTTATTTGAAAATAATCTTGAAATATTGTTAATTAATCTTAGAAACATTGATCATTCATGACAGTGAGAACTTTCATTCATGATTTATAAGTTAAAAGAAAATTTTCCTTTCACATTTTTGATAAAAAGTCAAAAAGTACTCATTTGGGAAACAAAAGGAAGATTCATTTTAAACGATTTTTAAAAAAATTAGATATGGGTAAAAATGAATTTAAAAAATTATATAAGAATAGTAAAAACCTTATTTAAAACTTTTTTTATAACATTAATATGTAAGAAAAACATTTTTTGACCAAAGACTAAAATGAAGTTGATTTTCCTTATTTTTTTCAGTATCTTGAGTACTTAAGGTGAGGAAAGTGAAAGGAAAAAATTTATTTTCTAGAAATAACCAGAGTATAATAAAATTAATTTGTTTATTTAAAGTTATATCATAATATTTCATCCTTGTACACTTAATCATAAATGATCCTGATAAAAAATGATATTGAAACATAAAACACTTTACTGCTTTGATAAGATTTAAATCGTAAGACCTATGAAATAATAAAAGTTATATGGATATGTAAATACAAATAAATTTTATAATAATAATCATAAAATAAATTCATGTATAGTATACACACAACATAAAATAATCAATTGGTGAATATGAAATTTGTCTCATAGAAATAAAAGTGAGGTGAAAATCTGCTACATTAGGTCCAAATTACTTCATATAAATTGTAACCTCATGTATAATAAATATAGATTTATTATAAATATATTATATAACCATAATCATATATATAATACCATATATTATTTAATTATAACCTTTTATCACCATCTTGTTAATAATTCTTTATTAAAATCTCTCTTCCATGTGATATCTGTTTCATTTTTCACAGATGTTTTGGTTTAGTAGTTTTGGTACTTATACTTTGATCATGGTTACATAATATATAGAATTTTAATAATGAGATAAATACCATATATATTTATTATAGACATGTTTTCACTCATTCATACAATTATAGAGAGAAAAATGAATTACACTATTCTTGGAGATGATAGGCCCTATGTTCGCAAGAACCCTGATTTCATTTTTCGATGGATGGAATAAAATAAAGGTAATTAATAACTCAAATTTAATAAATAATTATATATATATATATATCATATATATTCATCAAATTCATCCTTATTACCATCCAAGTAAAACATAAATGAAAAAGGAATTGTATCGCTTCATGGAGGTGGTAGTCCACACGTACACACAAATGATGTTGTCATTTTCTAATGGTTTAGAAGGTAAGAAGGTAGATATAATATTTAAATTATATAATAATATTTATGTATTAAATATAATATACAAACACTAAACTCGTCTTAATAACCATGAGGGAAATATGGTTATGTAAAATTAATTATATCATTTCATGGAGATAGTAATCCTTACATACGCATGAGCAATACTTTAAATTCCCATTTGATGAAAAAGGTGAATAAATGTTGTTTCATAACCATAATTGTAACAGCCCGAGATTTTATAAAAAAATATTCTTTTTAATTTAATTAATGTCTTGTGTTGTACGCTACACCAAAAGGAGCTTGCTCAACACGCATCCTTGACTTGCCTTGCATTACAAGCAATCACGACCTTCCTCGATAGCGTGTGTAGTACGCAATACCGAGTTTCACTAAACAACGATATGCTATTAAAATATTATTAAAACTAGCAGTTATGAATAGTAATAACCACCTTTTAAAATTTTAAAAATTTTAGCTCTCAAAATGGACTTCATTTTTGGAATCGGAGTATCGAATTTAGCCTAAGGTGAAATTTTGGTACTTTTTGGATAACTTTCATATTCTGATGAATAGTGAAAATTACTAAATTATAATTAAAAAAAATTTTTTTAATCGAAATAATTAATAGTGATAAATTATTAATTTGAGTGGTTTTAAAGTATATTTAGAATATATTTTTACAATTTAATACAATTTTGGTCATTGGATGTAATTTCACATTTAAACCAGTCATAAACAAGTGTCAATCTTTTGATAGTTATTATCTCTTAAGAACACGCTATTTGTTTTGACGACGAGAATTAATTTTTAAATTAATTAATGCAACTGATATATTTTGAATTTGATAAAATAGACATCATTTTTGAATTCATAATATCAAATATAGCTTAGATCTAATTTTTGGTATTTTTCTGGAAACTTTCATTTTTTGATGAATAGTGAAACCACTAAGTGGTAGTTAAAAAAAACTGATTTTTTCATAAAACTTAATTTTACCACTTCTGTGAGTGGAATTTCAAAAATCCGAGAGACACGATTGATGTCAGTAAGTAAAATATGGTTCAAAGAGTTGAAAATAATTTTTGGTGAATAGTAATTTTTTACTTTTTTTTACCACGGTTAAAAGTAAATAGGGTAATTAAGGGTAAAAATGATATTACTATTACCCTAACACATGTCCTAATTCTATTGGACAAGTGTAATTCGACCAAAAACAACATTAGGAATAAAATATGACCATTTAGGCCCACTTGGATTATATTAGGACATTTATTATTAATTTATTTAAAGAAGAGTTAAAATAGTTAAAATCAAAGTTTAATAAGTAAATCATTTTTAATATGGGGTTATACATAAGATACATTCGACTATAAATATTCATTAGAAAGCTAAAAATATTTCCTACATAATGGTATTTTATTTTTAATTTTTAGACATTAAATAATTTAATTTATTTATGACACAACGATGATGCAGTAATTATCTTATTAATGAAATATTGACATAATTGATGTTATAAATACCCAAATAAATATAATTTGAGACTTTTTATGAACTAAACTAATTTTCTAGGTTAATATGACATGTTAGGATTTATTTAATTAACTTTGGTCGAAGTAAGCATTCTGTTATGAGTTTCAAAAAAATCAACTATTGAATAGTGTAAAAATTGGCATAAAATAGTTTTTAAAACAAATATTATATTATTAATTGTTATTTTATTCCTAAAAATCTATGGTTCGGCAAAATGACTTAGATAAGGTTATATATATTAATAAAACACAACTTGGGTGTCTCTTGGATGTATATGGTAAGTTTATTAACTATATAATATAAAAATACAAAGTGACATGGTAAATGTCAATCTAATTAACTAATAGTTAAAACTAAAAGATAAGGTTAATATAATGACCTAAACTTGTCTAAATTCTATTGGATGAGAGGATTTCGACCCATACCCACCTTATCTTTGAAATAACTCAATTTGGAGCTATTTAAAACCTAACTTGACTTTATAATAAAATAATAGTTTTAGTTATTCCAAAGGTGCCCCTCTCCTCCCTTATAAAAGGGCACCTCCTCCCTCTCTTCCACACACCACTTTGAGCCTTCATGCTCGGACAACCCCTGCCAAATTCTCTTCTAAACTTACCTAGAAACATCCTAGAGGTCCTGGTCTTCTTCAAATACCAATTTTAGTGCCCTAATAGGAGGACTCAAAGAGGCGCTTCAAAGAATAGGAGGTTCAGACACTTACGAAGCAAATCAGACCTAAGGTAAGGGAAATATCACAATATCATTTTTATCCTAGATTGTTTATACTTTAGTATTTACTAGGGTGTATTTTATCATCCACATCCATGTTTACTTAATATTTAATATTATTTCTATCCACCTACAATTGTTTAAATCCAATTTTACCCTTCAGTGAGTTTTTAGTAAAGGATATGAAAGGAATCTTTTGTCATTTTTCGTACGAGGTACTTTTTGACTTTTCCGAAAAAAGTACGGAGAACGTTTTTTTAACTTATACGACATGAATGGATTTTTAAAAAATTATTTCCAAGAAGCTTCCTTTACAATTTTTCAAGTTTATTTTTAATCAACTTCTTTTAGTTTAGAATTGTACGACATGTTAAGAAAGGAAAAGTGTTTTTAAAGCAGAAGGGATATTTTCCTCAAGAATGGAGTTCAAGTGTTTTATCAAAATTATTTTCCATCTAAAAAAATAAAGGGTTCTGTTTCTATCCCTATTATTACATTGATTTGATTATGTTGTGATGGAATTATATTTTTATGAATTCCTTTATCTTATATGAATTCTTTTATGATGTCACGATGTTTAAGATTCCCATTTTTATTACATGGGTTATGCTATGATGTATGGTTTCTGATTTTATGGCACACATAAGAATGGTATCATTATGAGATGGGTGGAACCTATATCTCCCTCCAATTAATTGGGTAAAGATTTTATATCTCATGAGATAGACATGGCTGGAACGGTAGGTTATACCAGTTCAGTGAAACAGGACTGAAATGAGGGTGACTCGGTTCAGAAATGGACTTTTTCCACTAAGATAGTCTTGTCAATGAGACTTGACTAATAAGATATGATTTTCTATGATTATGTGTGTATGCCACAAAGTTTCATGTTTTAAGTTATGATTATTAGGATTTCATTTCACTACTATGATTTATCCCATGTTATGAAATTATGCTCTCTTTTGCAGGTTAAGATTTCCAAAATGTTATGTTCTTATGAAAATGATGTGATTTATATTTCTTTTGTTTACCCTTACTGAGAATTTGAGCTCAACCTTTTATGTTTTCTTTTCCTCAGGATATAAAGAAAGGTTTTAGGTAAAAAAAAGGAAGATCTTTATGGGAGATGTTGAAGATCTTTCACCACGATTAGAAGATTATATTCCGAGTTTCCAAAGACACTAAACTATTACGATCCTTATGTGTGTGTTTTTGTTATGTACTAAGTATTCTGCAAAAGTAATGTAATGTCCATGTACGTTAAGCTTCGGGTCTCTACAGTTGGTATCAGAGGAAAGGTTTATTTAACCTTTGGAAACTAGGATGCGAAAACGTTAGTGAGATCCCTAGAGATATTTTTAAGGTATGTCTAGGGATGTCCCTAAGGATAAGTATACATATAGGATATAGTCCTAGAACTATGGTAACGATATTAGATTAAACCAAAGATGTTAGATATTGAAGTTACTCCCCCTTTATTATGATTTTTTCCTCTCACACTATTCTTTTTGGGTTTTAGAAAATGGCTGGAAACAAGATGATTCACGATAATGGAGGATATGATGGACAATGGAATGAAATTATTCATGAGAAACCAAATGAAATGGGATTTGGAAGTCCAAACATCTTTATTATGCCGAATCAGCAATCTCATAATATGATCAATAAAGTCAAATTTGGTAAATTTCCTGACTCGGCTAATAAGATAAAGATGGAGTTTCATGATGATCATAGAGGAAAGAAAGTTCAATTCCCCCTATGTAAATCATGTGGGAAGAGGCATCAAGGAGAATGTTTCAAAGGAACTGTAAGATGCTTTGGGTGTGGAAAATAAGGACACAAAGCCAGTAAGTGCAAAGGAAAAGGTTCATTTAACACCAGGGATGAGGATAATGGTATTTCTACGACATCAACAATGGTTAAATGTTTTAAATGTGGAATGTACGGGCATTATGCAAACCAATGCCCTAAGGGAAAGTCTCATGAAGAGAACCAGTATGGTCGTATGGGTAGTATTTATGTGGATGATGATGAAGAGACTACAAATGATATGTGAGATGAAAGAATTGTTGAATCTCGGTCAATGGTTTAAGAATGTAGTGGAATGATTACATGTTTATCATGTGTAATGTTGTATAAGTAATCTCATGGTACTATGGAATAAAGAGACATCTAAGGATTGTTACACTATTTTCTTTCCTTGAGTTTTGAAAGTGTATGATTAATGTTACCAGTATCTATGAAAGGTTATTCAGATATTTTTGGAATGTAGATGATATGCGCATATTGAAGGGATAAGGAGAAAATTAAATATTTGATAGTATTCATGAGCTCATGAATGATATAAGGAGAAGGTTATATCATGGTTTGAGTATATATAATTTTTGGATTTTAGTATGTGGAAAGAGTTAACTTTTGACAGCATTCATGTTTTCACTAAGGTTTAATGGGTATTCATTTTTCAAGAGAATACATCATTAAGGTATTCACATGATTGGAATGTGACCAACAAGATATATGGGGGATAAATGATGGTATTCACATGCTTGGTTGATGACATTTCAAGTTATCGTTTTCTTTATACTATGAGCTTGGACCAAAGTATTTTAGATAAGCCTAAAGATTGGAATGGATTATTTTAACCATAAGTTAGTATTGTTTAAGGATAGAACTTTTTTTGATATTATTTATGTGATGTAGTTTTAGAAAAAGGACAACCTGCAGGACGGGCGACAGCCCATCGCGTCGGACAAGGCTGTGGGAATCGAACCCACAACCGAAGTGCGACTGGCCTTTATCGCCTACCACTGGCCAACAGGAAGTCCCTGTTTAGTAGAAACTAGTTTTTTTTATATTAAATAGTATGATATATGAAGTATAAGTCCATTTTAGGAACTATATATGATTAATCTCACTATAGATGGACTTATGTATTTTTTGATAACTTTTCTAACCTTTTGTTTGAGATAGATGGAATGACCCATCATTCTATCACATGATCTGCTAACACATCACGAATGACAAATTCAACTTCATTTCTTTAAGAGATGAAGTGGAAATTTTCCAAAGAACGACAAACGGTGAGACTATACCAAAATCACGAAAGTATTTCTTCTAATTCCAATTTCATCAACTTTAGGGAAATGATCTTGAAATCAAAAAAAGTTTTCCTAGTGCTCTTATATCTGATGAATCAGATGGTACCTTAGATCATCATAAATTTATGGCTTTGTGATTGCTGTCTTTTCCGTAGCCATGTTCTCTACCACTCTCCATCAGAACATGATGGTTAGATTTCTCTTCCATATCCATATTTTCACCTATGTGGAAACCCAGTGATTAGTTTATTTGGGTAATCGTTACATTTCATACTTTAGTTTTTAAATCCAAGTTTTGGTATTCATTTTTTCGATGTGGGTTTCTATTAAAGAAACTTTCGAGTAGTAAACCATTTATAACCCCGACGAATTTCGAGGGAGAAATTCATTTTAAGGGGGGTAGAATGTAACAACCCGAGATTTTATAAAAAAATATTCTTTTTAATTTCATTAATGTCTTGTGTTGTACGCTATAACAAAAGGAGATTTCTCAACACACATCCTTGACTTGACTTGCATTACACGCAATCGCGACCTTCCTCGATAGCGTGTGTAGTACGCAATACTGAGTTTCACTAAACAATGATATGCTACTAAAATATTATTAAAACTAGCCGTTATGAATACTAATAACCACCTTTTAAAATTTTAGAAATTTTAGCTCTCAAAATGGACTTCATTTTTGGATTCGGAGTATCGAATTTATCCTAAGGTAAAATTTTGGTACTTTTCGGATAACTTTCATATTCTGATGAATAGTGAAAATTACTAAATTATAATTTAAAACAACTTTTTTAATAAAAATAATTAATAGTGATAAATTATTAATTTGAGTGGATTTAAAGTATATTTATAATATATTTTTACAATTTAATACAATTTTGGTCATTGGATGTAATTTCACATTTAAACCAGTCATAAACAAGTGTCAATCTTTTGATAGTTATTATCTCTTAAGAACACGCTATTTGTTTTGACGACGGGAATTAATTATTAAATTAAATAATGCAACTGATATGTTTTTAATTTGATAAAATAGACATCATTTTTGAATTCATAATATCAAATATAAATTAGATCTAATTTTTGGTATTTTTCTGGAAACTTTCATTTTTTGATGAATAGCGAAACCACTAAGTGGTAGTTAAAAAAAACTGAATTTTTCATAAAACTTAATTTTACCGCTTCTGTGAGTGGAATTTCAAAAATCCGAGAGACATGGTTGATGTCAGTAAGTAAAATATGGTTCAATGAGATGAAAACAATTTTTGGTGAATAGTAACTTTTTACTTTTTTTTTACCACGGTTAAAAGTAAATAGGGTAATTAAGGGTAAAAATGATATTACTATTACCCTAACACATGTTCTAATTCTATTGGACAAGTGTAATTCGACCAAAAACAACCTTTGGAATAAAATATGACCATTTAGGCCCACTTGGACTAGATTAGGACATTTATTATTAATTTATTTAAAGAAGGGTTGAAATAGTTAAAATCAAAGTTTAATAAGTAAATAATTTTTAATATGGGGTTATACATAAGATAAATTAGACTATAAATATTCATTATAAAGATAAAACTATTTACTACATAATGGTATTTTATTTGTAATTTTTAGACATTAAATAATTTAATTTATTTATGACACAATGATGATGCAGTAATTATCTTATTAATGAAATATTGACATAATTGATATTATAAATACCCAAATAAATATAATTTGAGACTTTTTATGAACTAAACTAATTTTCTAGGTTAATATGAAATTTTAGGATTGATTTAATTAACTTTGGTCAAAGTAAGCATTCTGTTATGAGTTTCAAAAAAATCAACTATTGAATAGTGTAAAAATTGGCATAAAATAGTTTTTAAAACAAATATTATATTATTAATTGTTATTTTATTCCTAAAAATATAAGGTTCGGCCAAATGACTTAGATAAGGTTATATATATTAATAAAACACAACTTGGGGGTCTCTTGGATGTAGATGGTAAGTTTATTAACTATATAATATAAAAATACAAAGTGACATGGTAAATGTCAATCTAATTAACTAAGAGTTAAAACTAAAAGATATGGTTAATATAATGACCTAAACTTGTCTAAATTCTATTGTATGAGAGGATTTAGACCCATACCCACCTTATCTTAGAAATAAATTAATTTGGAGCTATTTAAAACTGAACTTGACTTTATAATAAAATAATATTTTTAGTTATTCCAAAGGTGCCCCTCTCCTCCCTTATAAAAGGGCACCTCCTCCCTCTCTTCCACACACCACTTTGAGCCTTCATGCTCGGCCAACCCCTGCCAAATTCTCTTCTCAACTTCCCTAGAAACATCCTAGAGGTCCTGGTCTTCTTCAAAGACCAATTTTAGTGCCCTAATAGGAGGAATCAAAGAGGCGCTTCAAAGAAGAGGAGGTTCAGACACTTACGAAGCAAATCAGACCTAAGATAAGGGAAATATCACAGTTTCATTTTTATCCGAGATTGTTTATACTTTAGTATTTACTGGGGTGTATTTTATCATCCACATCCATGTTTCCTCAATATGTAATATTATTTCCATCCACCTACAATTGTTTAAATCCAATTTTACCCTTCAGTGAGTTTTTAGTAAAGGATATGAAAGGAATATTTTGTCATTTTTCGTACGAGGTACTTTTTGACTTTTCTGACAAAAGTACGAAGAATGTTTTTTTAACTTATACGGAATGAATGTATTTTTAAAAAATTATTTCCAAGAAGCTTCCTTTACAAGTTTTAAAGTTTATTTTTAATCAACTTCTTTTAGTTTAGAATTGTACGACATGTTAAGAAAGGAAAAGTGTTTTTGAAGCAGAAAGGATATTTTCCTCAAGAATGGAGTTCAAGTGTTTTATCAAAATTATTTTCCATCTAAGATAATAAAGGGTTCTGTTTCTATCTCTATTATTACATTGATTTGATTATTTTCTGATGGAATTATATTTTTATGAATTCCTTTATCTTATATGAATTCTTTTATGATGTCACGATGTTTAAGATTCCCATTTTTATTACATGGGTTATGCTATGATGTATGGTTTCTGATTTTGTGGAACACATAAGAATGGTATCATTATGAGATGGGTGTGACCTATATATCCCTCCAATTCATTGGGTAAAGATTTTATATCTCATGAGATAGACATGACTAGAATGGTAGGTTATACCGGTTCAGTGAAACAGGACTGAAACGAGGGTGACTCGGTTCAGAAATGGACTTTGTCCACTAATATAGTCTTGGCAACGAGACTTGACTAATAAGATATGATTATCTATGATTATGTGTGTATGCCAAAAAGTTTCATGTTTTAAGTTATGATTATTGGGATTTCATTTCACTACTATGATTTATCCCATGTTATGAAATTATGCTCTCTTTTGCAGGTTAAGATTTCCAAAATGTTATGTTCTTATGAAAATGATGTGATTGATATTTCTTTTGTTTACCCTTACTGAGAATTTGAGCTCACCCTTTTATGTTTTATTTTCCCCAGGATATAAAGAAAGGTTTTAGGTAAAAAAATGGAAGATCTTTATGGGAGATGTTGAAGATATTTCACCACGATTAGAAGATTATATTCCGAGTTTCCAAAGACACTAAACAATTACGATCCTTGTGTGTGTGTTTTTGTTATGTACTAAGTATTCCGCAAAAGTAACGTAATGTCTATGTACGTTAAGCTTCGAGTCTCTACAATAATAAAATTTAATTATATTTATGTTACTTAATTAAATATTATATGAATAATATAAAAAATTTATAGGAGTTAAAAAATATTTAAAATGAAAGTGATCGGTTAAGGTGATTACCTCTTCTTTGAAACAACTCCTTTAGATCTCCTATTAAGGGCTCTAGGATTGGTCTTTTCAAAATATTAAAAAATATATAATGTGTATATGGGAGTTTATAAGATAACCTATAAGATTTTTTTCAATCTAGAAGCCTCAATGTATTGTGAATAAGATAGAGGTGTGTTCTTTTATAATTGAAGTGTGGGACACACTTGGAGTTTTATAAAATATTAAAATATATTTAAGTAATTCTCAAGAAAAATGTTTCCAAATGGACTATAAATGGGTAATGGATAAAATGTTATACCATATATCATCTCTATTTTACTCTTTTAATATTTTTATGATTTTTATGCAATTTAATGAAATATTATATTCATAAAATATCATTATTTCAAATTGAGACTCTATTCATTTAATTTGACTTAAAAAACATAAATAAAAAGTTGGAATTAGAATATAATTTTTCAAAATAACACTAATATTTCATATTAATCTATAAAATTCGTTACACACATTAAATTAGTCAAATTATATTACTTTTAATATTTTTAAAACCATTTTTATTTTATTTTATTAATTAGAGAAATATTTCATTAGTGTTGAATAAGAATTTAAGGTAATTATATAATTACTAAAAACAAGAAATAAAATTATATCACAAAATAGTTTTATTTATATCCAAATATACACTTTTATTCATTCATAAAATGATTTTTCCTTATATAGACTTGTAAGAGATATTTAAAACTTAGAGAGTGACATTTTGTAACTTTCTTTGATTTAAATATTATATAAGTCCTTTTCATAGAGAAGTGTCTGATAAAAAATTAAATTTAGGGCCTAAGGTGATAAGGGTTGAATTAAATTTATCTAATAAAAATTATAATGAAAACTTATGAACTTTTCACTTAGTTTTAACCGAGATAATTTTTTTTACTTTTCACCAAGGTGATAAATTTTAGCATGATTACTATTCATTATAAAAAAATTAAAATGGAATATTTACAAAATTTGAACCTACTAATTATAAATATGTAACCAATTTTATAAAATTCAATACCTATATTTATAAAAAATTAATTTTAAAATAATATTATAAAACATTACAGAAACCACTTTTATAAAAATATAGTTTTTAAGAATAAAATTGTATTTATTCTTATCTCATGCATATAAAAATATAAAAATAATATTAATACAATTGATTAAATATATAATACATGCATTTAATTAAAATAATTCACCAATATTTATTAATTTAATTTATTAAAAAATACATTATGTGCTTAAAAATAGTTTTCAGAAAAAATATTTTTTTTATTTCAAATGATTTTTATTTTCATTTATAATTAATTGATATCCAATTAATTTATATTATAAATGTGTAAACCATGTGTTTTTGATAATTTCGTTATCCCTATTAATACCCTCCAATCCAATGGTTAGGTGATAATTGTCACGTTTAAATAATAATATTTTAATAGTATATTATGGTTTGTTTAAACTCGATGTTGAATTTAACACAAGCTATCAAAAAAATCATAAAATTATTAGGTGTTACATATACACTAGAAACCCATTTAATTTTGGACAATATATTTATCTCATGAGACCTATTTATGCATCAATGGGAAATCTATAACTGGTACCCACCCGCTATTATATGTCCAATGCATTCATCATACATTAAATGATCAATTCAATTCATAAACAATATGACTTGTTAATAAATATCTATATTGAGTAAATAATATAGATTTCCCCATTCAATCTAATAAATTTATTTGTAAAAAAACACATGTAAAAATGGTATATGATTTAGGAAATAACCATATCTATGATACAAATAATATGGACATTTAAGAGAAATGTAACATCTAATGATAATATGAAATTTAATATTTCAAGATAAAGTTGACTACCACAAAATTAATAAGAGGTAAGAGATGACCATAGATTCATAATAAATATAGGTTTTTGTAATAAAATCATTTCCTTAGAAATAATAAAGAAAATTGAAGTTAAATATTAAAATAATATTTCATTTAAGTGTTTTATTTTTAAAACAATTGAAAATGTGTAGAAGAAGCTAAATATTCTAAAGAAGTTACTATGATAAGTAATCCTATTAACACTATATACATTAAAAACATTCCTTTTGATTTTTATAAATAAATTAAAAAAAACTTTGAGAAAACAATATAAATATTCCTTTAAAACCATTCAAAACGTCTAGATTACTTAAAATTTCCTTAATAAATCATTTGAGTAATAAAAAGGACTTTTTTTTTTATTTTTTTTGAAAAATATGGACATGGAAGAAAAATATAACTGATTAAAAGAGAAATAAAATTGGGTTTTATTTTAAACATTTATTTTCTTAATTTAAGTTAATAAAATAAGAAAATTTATAAGAAAATATGTAAACTTCTTAAATATCCATATTACAATAAAATATATGTATTTATGAAGGATGAATTATAGGATTTCTTCAACGAAAATTAAGTCAAACCCCCAAAAAAGAGATTGTAAAATAAATCCATACATATTTGGTAAATTTAAATTATAATCCTTTAAAAGAATAAAATTGAATTGAGAAATTAATAATTATTAATAAATAGGTATTAATGTTAAATATATAAATGTGTTATTTTAAAAACCATATAAAATTAAATAAAAGTATAATATCAAATATGTATTGATGGAATGGAAATTGAGATGAAATCCCTTACATGAAGAATCCCTTTAGTTGAACATGATTTAACCAACTTTGTAATGGTTTTTATAATGTTATTAATTTATAATAGAACCATATTAACATTTATAATATCATATATTATCCTCTTATAACATGTTATCACCCGTTCATTAATAATATTTCACTATTACCATTATTTTAGGTGTTTATTACTTCATTTTCTCATGCATGTTTTGTCATGAAAGCTAAAATTATTTTGAATATGTTATATTTAAATATTCTCCAAAATTTTATTAATGTTATAAACATCATATTTATTCATTAGATTTATTTTTAGAATCATTATTTAATTTTGTTTAGAAAATGAATCTCATGTCTTTGTAGAGATGGTAGGCCGCACATACGCATGAGTGAAATTATCATTTCATTAATGGTGAAAGGGTAAGAAATTGGATTACATATTAATTTTATATAATAAATATTATATCATAATTATCATATATATTCATTATTTTGCATCATTATGACTATCCATATGAGTCGTGTTGGAAAATAAATAACATCAGTTCCTGTGGTGGTAGTCTTGCGTACACATGAGTGACGACTTTGCTTCCAATTTGATGAATATTGAGATGGATAACTATTATGACATCAAAATAATAACATCTCATTATATTATATATAATGATGTTATTATATTATAATTATTGATATATAATTTAAATTAGTACAAGAATTAAAAAAGAAAGATATTGGTTAAGATGATTACCTTCGCTTAGAAAAACCTCGTTTGGATATTTTATTAAGGGCCCTAGGGTTAGTATTTTTGGAATAAAATTAAATATGTAACATGTATAAGTATTTTTGTGAGATATTTTTGTTGCTTTTGTTTTAACTAAATGGTTCAAGTGGTGTGAATAATAGAGCAGATGAGGCTCCCTTTTATAATTTAGGCGACTGACACACTTGTAGATTTTCAATGTTTTAAAATAATTTAAAGTCACTTTCTTTTTAATATGGATAAAAATGGATAATATTAAAATTTAATAATATTAATGTCTAAATACAACCAAGAAATGGTGTTTCATAAAGTTTTTAGGTCATTTTAACCCATATATTTTTTGGTTAACTGACCGGTAAACCCGTTTGAACCTTAACCATAGTAATTATTTTTTTATTCACTAATAATAAAAATTAAGTTGAAATTATTACCTAATATTAATTTTTTTGAATAAAAATATATAATATATTTTATCAAATTAAATTCTCATAAGTGGTAGGATTTAATTTAAAAATAAACTCGCAATATGTATCCTCCAAATTCATTTTTTATTTTATTAAAAGGCCACTTTGAGGAATAGTGGGAACTATACAGCAACATTCACGTAGAATAAAGAAAATTTCACCATAAATATTTCAAAATTCAAAAATTTCAAACAGCAATACCATCCCGCCTCCCACGAACCAGCCATCAGTGTCACGTACGAGCCAAAAACTACTCCAGATGCAAATTTTCAAAATTTGAATTTCAAACGACCATCATATCGAGCCATCCACATCACCTAGTTTCCATAATCACATTTCCAACCTAACACCATCATTGCCAATGTCGCATAACCGCCATCACCACTATTATCACATAACACATCATCGTCACCCTTAAGAACCAGAGATCCATCCTCATCAAGAAAACCAATAACCTCACCATCGGGAAATCATATTGTTGTTGAAAATACAGAGTCAGTGTACCACCAAGGTGACCGAAAGAAAAATATGGACAAAGAACCTTCATGGGCAGCAAGCGCTGAAGTGTCGATCGCCTCAGCCCCAAACCAACAAAACATCGGCGACATCAACTGCCGAAACCCACCAAACCAGTGTGAAATGCAGAACCAGCAGACCTCCCAAAGAGCCCTCACCGCAGACATCCATGTTGTGCCACCAGTACCACTAGAAAGCAACCAACACCAAGACACCAAAGAGATCCACAACGCTGCCCGTTGAGCAGGAACCTTGGAAACATTACACCCAACACCTGCACCGACTGAGCCACTTGGGACATCCTCCCCATCACACCACATGACCCAAAGCACCCTATATCCCAATGCACCCAACCGACCTTGAAGGGAGAGGAGGGACTGGAGGCTATAGGGGGTACAAGGGAAGAGACCACCAAAGCCGGCCAAAGCCGAGCAAGCACCCACAACCTCACCGAAACATACCGACGTAGAAAATTCATCAGAGAACAGAGACCAGATCAACTCAAATAGTGAAAAATGGAGAAAGTAAATGGGAAAGAGAAAATTATGGAGAAAATGAAAGGGTCCGGAAAGCCCCGCGGTCGCCGAACCAAGGAGCCCGAAACCTTTGAGATTTCGTCGCTCTATGTCCGACCCAGAGAGGAGCATTGGAACGTGAGGTCAGAGCGAGGTGAGGAGGCCAAGGAAGAACTGAAACCAAATCAGAAGAAGGAACGGGGAAGGAACTGAAATGGGGATGGAACCCTAGGTAGAACCGACTTGGGGATGGAACCCTAAGAGAAAGGAGGACGCTCCAGGGAGAAAACCAGAGGGAAATGGGGGTGGAGAGATCTGCCACCAAGAGGGGATGAAACCCAGGAACTAGGGAGAATGCTCCAGAGAACACCTCAGAGGAAATCTAATGCTGTGAGGTCACCAAGGAGGAGAGCATATGTCGGGAGGTCAGGGGAGAGCGCTCCCCCTCGTAATACATATCAAAAAAATGGGTTTTCAAGAAATATGTTTTCATTAATAAGATGATCTTACATTAACTTTATGAAATATAATCATAATTTTATATATTTACATTCATATATATATATAATATAAATTTCATTCAAATAATTTTTATTAAATATAATTTTAATTAATTAAAATGTAAAGACATTATGCTTAAAAATCGTTTTTTAAAAAATATCCATTTTTACCTAAAAATGATCTTATCTTTATTTCTATAAAATTAATATTAAATAAATGAATAATTATATATATTACAAAAAATTATTATAAATAAAATTATTAATAGTTAAATACCATATTTTCAATAATTCAGAAAAGTTTATTTCTTAGGGGAAATTTAAAAATTCATTTTAAGGTTATTTTGACAAAGTAATTTTAAAAATCGATATTAATATTATCAAATTATAATTTTTGTGCCTTGAAAAATTAAAATATGAATTGGATTATAGTTTTATTAAGATATAACATTAATTTACTATAATATAATATTTGGTGTTACATTCTTCCCTCCTATAAAAATTTCATCCTCAAAATTTTCATGGATATTACTTTCTAAAAAAATGAGGTTGGTTCTTATTAATAAAATCATCTAGTTCCCATGATGATTCCTCTATTTTATGATTTATATAAATTAACTCTACTAGGAAATTCTTTTGATTCCTTAATAATTTTTCTCTAATGTCAAGAATATGTATCATTACTTTATAGTAAGAAGATCAGGTTCCAAATGTATTTCTTCTGTGGTTAGATCATGAATTGGGTATGGAATTTACTTAAAATGATATATAGAACAAATAATATAGTTTAGAGATACTTGGTGGAATTGAAAAATGGTAATCCATAGCTCCAATTATTTCTATAATTTGAAAAGTTCTGATGTACCCAGGACCTAGTTTCCCTTTTTATAGAACCTTATAACAACCTTCCATGGATATACTTTAAAGAAAATCTCATCCCCCACTTCTAATTCCATATAATTCCTTTGGTAATCAGAATAATGATTTTTCATGATTTGAGCCACTTTAATATGATTTTGAATAGTCTTTACCTTTTTCATTTTATCCTTAACAATTTCAAGGCCTTTAAGCTTCTTTCTATCAACTTCATCCTAACAAGTTAGAGTAAAAAATATCTTTCCTTATAATACTTCATAAAATTCCATTTGAATACTTTAATGAAAGTTATTTTTATAAGAAAACTCTAAAAAAGGTAAATACTGATCCCATATACCCTGAAAGCCAAGTTATTATGATCATAACATGTATTATAATGTTTAAATAGTCCTTTCATACTATCCATAAATTTGAGGATGATATTTTGAGATAAAATTAAGTTTAGTATCAAGATAATTCTAAATATTTTTCTAGATTTTTTATTTAAATCATGGATAGTGATCAGAAAAAACTAAAATAGGTGTTCCATGAAGTGTTGAAACATCATTAATATAGAAATGTGTAATGTTATCAAGAGATAAATCTTAACTTATATCAAGGAAATGTTATTATTTGGTTAGGTGATCAATAATAAACCATTTTTCATTATTATTTCTAGGATTATTTGGTAATATAGTGAAAAAATACTTAGTAATTTAATCCCATTTCTATATAAGAATAGGTATAGGTTTCATTAATCCTCCAGTATACTATCTTCCATCTTTCACAAGTTGAAAAAAATTTATCTTTATATATAATCAGAAATTTCATGCTTTATATTATTCCAAAAAATTTTCTCTCAAATACCTATACATCTTAGTTCTACTTGGTAGTAAAATGTAATTAAAGCTATGATAATCATAAAATAAATCAATTTTTAGCTCAGGTATATATGTAACACACAGTCTCTTTTCAAATTTTGAAATTCCATCTTCATAAATAATGTATTACAGTTCTACATAATTCCCAAATTAAATTTTCTTTTTAAAATTCTAATCATCAGATTGTTTTTTATTTTTTCCAATAAATATGGGTTGGAAGTCATTAGATAAAGGAGTGATGTATACCCTTCCTTAATAATTCCTATATCTATATTTACTATATCCATTTCCATAGTATCCCTATCAATCCTCCTTTTGGTCATGAATCCATGATCTTTCCCATTCAATGCATCTGATACATTATTTACCTTACCTAGGTGGTAGTATTTTGAGAAATCATAATATATAATTAGTTAGATCCATCTCTATTTCCTCATGTTGATCCCTTTTTGTGAAAATATTTATTTTAGGATTTTATAGTATGTGTATATATCTCCTCTTTCACCATAGATATAATGTATTTATATCTTCAAATAATATATTATAGATGCCAAATAAATATCATGATTTAGATAGTTATATTCACAACTCTTTAACTATCTTAATTCATAAGCAATAACTTTATCATTGTGAATTAGGACATAACTAAGTTCCTTATTCTACACATCAATATATATATAAAATCCATCAATCATTGGTGATAGAGTCAAAATAAGAGTATTGACCAATCTCCACTTAAACTCTTCAAAATATTCTTTATATTCCTTTTTTCGTATAAACTTAACCCCTTGAGATGTAAGCTTGGTTAATGGGTTATCCGATTAGAATTTTTTTTGAAAAAATCAATGATAGTAACTTTATAAACAAATAAAACTATATACCTCTATTGTTTTCTTTAGTGTAGTCCATTATTTGAAAACCGTTATATTCATAAGATCAATTGAGATTCCATACTTGGACACAATATAGCAAAGAAAAGGAAATTTCTAAATATATAATTCACATTTGAAAATTTTCCCATATAATGATTTTCTTTTAAGTGTCTCAAGAATTATCTTTAATTGATTATCACAGTTCTCATATATTTTCAAATACACCAAGATATCATTAATAAATACCACAAAAAATCATCAAGATATTCCTTGATTAATTTGTTAATTATATTTATAAAACAGAGGATGCATTAGCCAATCCAAAATGGAATTACTATAAACTCACAATGTCCATACTTCATCCGAATCGATTTCTTTGAAATATATTCCTTCTTTACTCACAATTGATGATACCCAAAACGAAGGTAAATCTTTGAAAAATATTGATCTCAATGGAGTTGATCAAATAAGTCATCATTGTGAGGTAGATTATACTTGTTATTTTTTAATAGCATTGATTTCACTATAAGCAATTCACAACTTCATTGATCCAACTTTATTCTTAATAAAAAGAACATGGGCACCCTAAGGTGAAACACTAGGTCATATAAATGCTTTATCACAGAAATTATTGAGTTGTTTCTCAAACTTTACTAATTATATAGTGTCTATTATATAGGGAGTCTTTGATATAGGTCTTGCATCAAGGATTAAATCAATAGAAAACACAAATTCATTTTCTGGTGTATGTCTAGGTAATTACATAGAAAATAAAATAAAGTTATTCTTATATAATAGGTACATACCAAATTTTAATATTATCTTTTATATTATTAGATTTTTTCTACTCTTCTTCCCTAATAATCTCATTAATAAGAGATACTGAAGGTGGATCTAGACATGTTTCAGATGATGAAGTCTCCCCTATAAAAATAAAGAATTCATTATCTTCATCATGAATCATAATTTCATTATCTTTTCAATAAATTTTTGTATCATGTTTTGAAATCCATTACATACCAAGGATTATATAAAATTCAACCATAGGTATAATAATAAATTTTATAAATATAGAATTTTTATGTGTCATAATGTCAACTTCCTAACATATCCTTATTGAAATTTGATTTACACTATGAGTTTTGACTGACAACACCCTTCTTAAAGTGCTAGATAAATATATAATTTTCTTGGAATACATGGAAGATATAAAAGAGTGTAAGGATATAGAATAAAATAAATCATTAACTAAATTTAAATATATGATTAAAGTAATTTCCACCATATCTTTAGGAACTTAAACCTTAACTGTAATGATTACATAAGATTATCTTTTTCCCCTTATCATCTTTTGCAGTAATCTCCCTTGATTCTTGGGATATTGGTTTAAATAATAAAACATTAATTTATAGATGAAACATTTGATAATATTGATATATTTTTCTCACTTACATTCATTAGCCAGATGACCCTTATCTCTACCCTTGTAATGAACTCCCATTCCCTTCAAGAATTTTCTAGTATGTTTCTTTCCATAGTTTTCATATGAATGAAATTGATTATTATTCTTATATTTATTTTATTTATTACCTTTTATATTAGTTTTAAATTAACTATTATTCAATTAATTCCATTAAATATATAAGATCTATAAAATTTATTCTATTTTGTGATGAAAAAAATTATTTCATCATATGTTGATTTTTTTGAGAGAATAATTCCCTTCATAGACTTGTTGTAATCCCTTTAAATAAAAACAATATTTATTTTAGTATTACATATGTAATACATATTATACATGATTAGTCTTTTAAAGGACCCCTCATACTATATAACACATTCTCCTTACTTTTTTATTAAGTTGAAAAAGTTTCTCTTCATTTTAGTTCACATCTCATGAGTGAAATATTTGTCGAAGAATGTTAATTTAAAATCTCTCCATTCCATGTGTTATATTTATTCTTCCTTTATTTTATTATATATCAACACCACCATTTATCATCATACCCTTTAAGAAAATATACCAGAATTATAGCCTTTTCCTTTTCATCTCACCCCAAGTCCATAAATATCTTTTCAAGGGACTTAATCCATTTCTCAACTACCACTAGATTAACAGTTCCACTAAAATATACAGGATTTTATGACATTAAATGATCCATTATAGGTGTATCATTACACAGAACATCATGTTGATCCATATGTGTAGGGTTATTTTTCATAATCTAGGACAACTGCCCTAATATGGAAACAATCTACTTTTCTCTAAAACCTATTGTATTGGCTTGCTCAGTAGGGAAATTTCTACATTGTCCATGATTATTGATAACATTATTTCTACCATGATCCATTTCTAAACAATGTCATATAAAAAATGAGTTCATAAAATTATGAATTTTAAATCATAATATATAATTCAAAATATTGTATAACACATAACATAAATTGAAAATTTATGCATTATTAATATCAGAATCATAAACACAAATTCTTTGGAAATATCATTCAATCAAAAAAAAATATTTTCAAATATTTCATAATGGTTTGTAAAGAAAATGTGAATTATTCTAAGCATGTACACTGGGAGTGTCAAACTAGATGCACAGTAAAGTCCCATTCATCGTGTTTGAGAATAAAGGATGAGATATACTTGACTAACTCTTTTTGGAGTTATTAATCCTAGATGCATCTGTTCCAAAACCACGTTCACTTAAGGTGTCTATATAGTGATTAATTTATATAAAAACCACCTAATATATACCTTATAAATTTTTTTATGATATTATCTGAAAATTATATATATCCTAAAATTATGTCATAGGGTTATGTTCCCTAATCTATGTGTTCCCAAATCAAGTTCCTAAGGTTTCAAATAAACTTCCTTTGATACCAACTATACCAATACCAACTATAGTAACCAAAATTCAGTGGATTATTTATTATATTAGCATAGATATAAAAAATATAATATTGAAGTAATGATGAGTATTGTATTCTTGAATAACTAGATACATATATGCTTCCCATTTTTACATTGGAAATAAAACTTAAAACAAAGTAATAGAAACATTCGACATCCTTAAACTCATTAAAATAATTATTATTTATATATTGAGGAATGGAAATAGAATTAGGGTGACCTCAACTTACCAGAAATATTTATGTACAATAGAAGATATCATGATTAAATAAGGCATATCTAATATGGAAAGGTAAATAACTAAAAACACATTCCATTTAATCAATAAGTTGAGTAGAGAATGTATCAATGGATAATGTCAATGTAGTAATATCATGGATAATAATAAATAAATTATAAATAAAGGAAATTAATTAATATAGGACTTCACTAAATCATACATCATGACATATAAACCTTTAAAGCCTTGTTACAAAACAGTTTAATTAATGGGAAGGTATGCACCAAAAACCCATTAAATTTTGGCCAAATGATTTGTCTCTTGAGACCTGTCGATGAATGGAGGGGCTATCCATAACCAAACCACATCCATCACTAAAATTACAATGCATTAATCATATATTGAATGGTAAATTCACTTCATAAAAAATATTCCTCATCAATAAATATATATATTGATCAAAGAATACATATTTCCCCAGTTAATCAAATAACTTTAATAGTTAATCATCATATTTAAAAATGGTATAAAATTTATGAAATAGTCATATCCATGATATAAATAATATGGATATTTAAAATAAATTCAATTTCTAATGATCAAAATAAATTTAATGTTTCTAGAGAAAGTTAACAACCAAACAATTACTAAGAGATAAGATATGACCATAGATTCATTAGAAATATTGGTTTTGTAATAAAACTATGTAATTTGAAAAAATAAATAAAATAGAAGTGAAATATTAAAATAATATTTCATTAAATTATTTAATTTTTAAAATGATTTAAAATTTTTATAATAATATAAATATTGTAAAATGGTTAAAGTTGTGGGGAAGTTTGATAAGGCTGTATACATTAAAAACATTCCTTTTGAATTTTTGTAATGAAATTAGAAAATGAACAATTTATAAAAAATTATAAATATTAATTTAAAACCATATAAAAATTCCTTGATAACTTAAAATTTCAATAATAAATTATTTTAGTAATAAAAATTACTTCTATAAAATAATTTTGAAACATATGGGCATGGAAAAGAATATCCGATTAAAAGATAAATAAAATTAGTTTTACTATAAAAATTTTCATTGCATCATTCAAGTTACAAGAATAAGAAAAGTTATAATAAAATAAGGAAACTCATTAAATATACAAATTATAAGAAAATAGATAGATTTATGAAGGATATATTATAATATCCCTTTAATAATAATTATATAAATCCCAAAAAAATGAGATTATAAAATAAATCATTACATATTTATTAACTTTTGAACTGTAACCCCTTGAAAAAAACTTTAATTGAAACATTAATCATCATGAATAAATATTTATTCATGTTAAATATATCAAATGGGTAGTATATACCACACATAAAGTTAAATAGATGCACAATATCAAATATGTCACGATGGAATGGAAATTGAGATGAAATAACTTACCTTATACTCTACTATAGTTGAACATGATTTATCCTCATATATAATGGTTTTAATTTTTTTTATTAATTTCTAAAATAACCATATTCTTATTTATAATATCATATATGATCCTTTTATAACATATTATCATCCATTCTATTATTACAATTGTTCTGGGTGTTAATTTCTTCATTTTCTCATGCATGTTTCTCCCTGGATGTTCTGATTATTATGCATAAGATAGAGTTACACCATATCCAAAATTCTGTTAATGTTATTAATATAATATTTATTAATTTTATACTTTTTTATAATAAATATTTAAATTTTTATGTGGAAAATGAATCACATTGCTTAATGGATACGGTAGGTCACACGTACCCATGAGTGACATTATCTTTTCTTTAAGGGTGAAAGGGTAAAGAATTTGATGATATAATAATTTTTCAAAATTAATATTATTCCATAATTATAATATACATACATTATTTCCATCATTATGACTATCCATGTGAGTCAACGATGGAAAACAAATTACATTGGTCTGTGAGGTGGTAGTCTACCGTACACACGAGTGATGATTTTGTTTCCCATTTTATAAAGAAGCATATGGATAAATATTCCTCCATAAGAATAATAAAATCTAAATATATTTTATATATTGGTTTTATTATATTTTAATTATTAATAAATAATTTATGGTGGTAAAATAAGAAGTAAAAAAGAAAGATCTTGGTGAAGACGATTACCTATGCTTAAAAAAACCTCCTTTGGATCTCTTATTAATGGCCCTAGGGTTGGTTTTTGGGAAGAAAATAAACAATAGAACATGTATAAGTATTTTGGAGAGATTTTTTGGTATAATGTTATGATCTAAATGTCTCAATCAGTGTGAAGAATTTAGGGGAGACTGTTTCATTTAATAATTGAGTTGAGTGGCACACTTGTATTTTCTCAAAAGTTTTAAAATAATGTCAAGTCACTTTCTTGGAAATATGGATCCAAAATGGGTCATATTCAAATATGATAAGGTTAATTTTAAAATAAAACAAAAAAATTGTATTTTATCAAGTTTTTTTGTATTCATAACCCTTATATTTTTAGGATAACCCTAAGTAAACCCGTTTTAACCTTAACCATAGTAATTAATTTTACAATTTTTTACTATTCAATATGAAAAAATATTACATTTAAATTATTACCTAATATTAAATATTATGATTCCAAATATGGAATATAGTTTATAAAATTCAATTCATATAAGTGGTTATATTTAATTTAAAAATAAACTCAAAAAACATATTTAAAAATGGTTTTCAAGAAATGCGTTTCTCAAGCATAAGATGATCTTACATTAGCTATATGAATGGAAATCATAATTATATGGATTTAAATTAATATAGTTAGATATACAATATATAAATTTAATTTAAATAATTAATCATTAAATATTATTTTAATTAGTTAAAATTGTAACATATTAGGCTTTAAAAAAATTCTGAGAAATATCCCTTTTTTGCTACAAATGATCTTATCTTTTTTTTTATATAAAATTGATAGTCAAGAAATGGTTAATTATATATATCATAAAATAATATTACAAATAAAATAATTAATAGTTAAATACTACATTTTCAATTATTCATAAAATCTTATTTATAAGGGAAAATTTCAAAAACTCATTATGGTTTTATTTTGACCAAGTAAGTTCAAAATAAATATTCATCTTTTGAAATTGGAATTTTTATTCCATGAAATATTAAAATATGAATTGTATTATATTTTTATTGTGATTTAACATTCAATTAATATAATTGGAGCTCAAGGTTTACATCCAAAATAATAATAATGAAATAATTATAATTTTTATAAATTAATTATACTTTTAAAACCAACTATGAAATATGGTTATGAAAAATGAATTATGTTACAATCATGGAGATGGTAAGCCGTACATACGCAGGAGTAACATTTTCATTTTTCAAAAGAGAATGAGGGAAATAAGGTAAGTATCATATTATCTTTCCAAAATGATGATTATATAATAAATATCATATTATCTCTTTAAGTAAACTTATATATACCATCAATGTGATGTGGTGATGAAAAATGAATCACATTGCTTTGTGGAGTTGGTAATCCACACACATGCACACATGATGCTATCATTTTTCAATGGATGGAAAGATAAAAAATGATAATATATTATATTTAAATAATGATAATTATGTTATTAATATATATATATATATATATTAAATTAATCATTATAACTATCCATGAGAGGCACTGATGGAAAATGAATTACATCGATTTGTGAGATTGTAGCCCATCATACACATGAATGATGGTGTCATTTACAATTTTATGGAAGATGAGATGGATATAGGTTATTACATTAACATAATAAAATCTAAATATATTTAATATATTGATGTTATTATTTTATTATAGTTGAATAATATTTTAAGGGCATTGAAGAAGAAATAAAATGAAACAATCTAGTAAGAACTGTATATTTTCTTCAAAAAACCTCTTTGCATTTATACCTAAATCCCCCTAGGTTGATTTTAGAATAAAAAAACATCCTCTATGAAATAGGGAGTGATTTTATAAATATATTTTTACTGGTATTTTCTAAAAAAAACTAACTTTAAGTGTGTAGAGGTGAGGAGAGGGGGTGTCATTTTATAAGTGAGGGGTGGGGAACTTTTGGAAATATATGAAATATTATAATATAATATGTTTCTAACTCATGTAAAATGTTTCCAAAATGAAATTTATTATAATATAAAGAGTATATGATATTAATATAATCATAAAATAAAATTTTTATAAGTTTATATATCATTTAAAACCTTATATTTTAGATTAACCCATCCGTTAATTGTTTTTAACCTTAACCGTGATAAAAACTTTTTCGATAGAAAATGGTTATAAATTTACTTCTAAGTTTAAATTGGATAATAAATTTAAAATTAATGGAAGTTTTTATTATTTATCATTCTAATTGTCCTATTGAATGATTTTTTTTATTTTTAAACAATTCAATAAATATATTTAATATAAAATTCTGTTATTGTCATTTTAAAAAATATTCACATAATTTAATTTTGAAAACAACATTAATGTAATGGAATTATAATATAATAAATTTTACCATCAACAAACAATTATTAATAACTATAAAATTATTTTTATACCATAATTAATCCAAAAAAAATTACTTTTGATGTTTTTAAAATCATTTACTGTAATTTTTATTGCTTGCATAAAGAGTATGCCGGTGTTGCATAAGAATTTAAGACAATTATTTTATCACTAAAAATTAGAAATAAATTCCCAACATAAAAACAATTTTTTTATTACCAAAATTTATTTTAATATTCATTCAAAAATTATTTTTATCTCTATGTGAACATATAATATAAATTTAAAAGAAATAGAGTGACATTTTGTATTTTTCTTCACATAAAATAATATATGTAATTTTCAAATAAAAATAGAAAATATTTATATAAATTCAAATATTGTATGAATATGGACAAAATATATAAATAAAATAGATTAAATGAAAGTTTTAGGGTCATTTTTAGTCATTATCATATTCTTCTTAATCTTAACTACCTTATTTACACTTAATGAGATGACAAATATTTACTATGTTTATTATTCATAATGAACAGAAATAAAAATGAATTATTTATCAAATTTTAACCTAATTATTCCAAATATTAGATCCATTTTACCAAATTAAATTGTCATAAGTGGAAAATTTTAATTTAAAATTAAACATGGAAAACACGATGAAAAATAGTTTTTCAAAAAAATATCATTTTATGTATAAATATGTTTTTATTCCAAATTCAAGTATAATGTTAATTCCAAAAATGTTTATTGGATTATTTTTCATAAAAATGAAAAAAATTAAAATTTTAAAACTAATTAAAAATTAAATGTAAATTTGTAAATACTTGTAAATAAAACATAGTTTTCAATAAAAATCATTATTTTTACTATTCATTGAAAAATAAAACTTTTCATAAAATTATCAAAAAAATCATCCTAATTTGATTTTGATATTATTATATAAAAAATTAACTTTCATTTATTTCAAATTAAAATTATATAATTTGGAAATAAAAATTTTATATAAAACTATATAATGCATGTTAACCCAATTTGGTTAAAACTATATAATCCATGTTAACCCATGGGTTGTTACATTCTTGACCCTTTTTAGAAATTGCATCATCGTAATTTTATCTTGTGTTAAATAATAAGGGTTTAAAACATTTTCAAAATCAATTCCAAGGAGTGAAAGATAAATCATATGAAGATGAAATATTTTTTTTAATATTTATAAATACATTTTTTGAAAACCAACACCATAAAAAGAGATAATAAAACTTCCTTTTAAAAATAGGGAAAGGAGAATACAAAGGATATCTGGAATAATAGATAACTAGGTTTAGAAATAGGAGAACATTAATGGGAAGTGAAAATATAGACATAGAAGAAAAGAAATAATGTAAAACTATTGATGGACAATGATAGGAAAAATTACTCACAAGAAAGTTATTGATTATGTGGAAGTCAATGAACACAAAACCACAAACCAATGAGGTGTGAAAAAGGACACCAATTAATCATAAATGTAGGTAATAGGGTAACATTTTTGTTTCAAGATCCTTTTATTATATTTGAGGAATTACTTTACTATCTAGACTAAGAACATAAAGAAATATACTTAATTTAAAAGTATAATTTAATCAATTGATCAATTTCTACAACAATATCATCTATTGTTCCAAAAAACGAGTATTTAGTAGATTTTTTATGCCTGAAGCACTAAAATAAACTTCTCATAGGATTACATAATCCAAAAAAGGATAATAATATATTCCTCTTATCTTTATGTATTAATTTAAACTGAAATGGTTAGCACAAGGTACGATAATATCCATAATTTTAAAACTTTATATAAATAAATAATATGCTTAAATTCAAAATTTTAACAATAACACCAAAGTATCATCTTAGATCATTCTACAAATAAATAACCCTATATAAAAAATAACCTCAATAACCTAAATATTAAATAAGATTTTAACCAAAAAATTTAATATCATAACATTCAACTTACACCCCAAAAATTTAATAGTATTCTCCCAAAATAATCCTTCATGTTAAACCTAAGGGTTACATATACCTCAACCCAATAAAACATCTCATAAGATACCATTAATCACTTTAAAATACAATCACTTAAAACCTCAAAACGTGGTGTTGATTCCTTTGAACTTATGGTCAACCTTAAAATTATAAGACCATGATAGTATCCATAACTATTAAGTTATAATCAAATGAAAACATCATAATCTCCAAATTTATCTTAACCCTCCTATGATAATAAATATTACAACCCTGACGCACACTCCCTGACATGGTGATAAAAATATAATCTTTATAATTATGGATATGGTATTGACAAACATGACCCAATTTCAATCATCCAAAACTTACAACATCAAATGAAAATATTTGATCACTTACATACCCAATAACCTATTAGGTTTAGAGTTTTTGAAAATAAGGATAAAATATTATATAACATTACCCATGTATTCAAATGATTATTTTTTCCACTATACCTAGCTTTTACATTTCCACATTACATCTTCAACATCTCCCATATAATTATTTACACATTAATCCTTTCTAGACATTACTTATAAGGACCCAACCATAAACATTACATAATCTTAAGTTAAGTCAAGAATTTGACTTTGAGGATCTTTTTAGGTTTAGAGTTTTAGAGAATTAGGCCATAACTATTACATTAAATCTCAAAAATTACAAAGTAGACACTTATAAAACAATAAAACTCCTTAAATAAAACAAAAAATTATTTTCTTGTTATAAATCTTCTTGAATTCTTCCTTTCTCTTACCCTTCCTTATACCCTATGAAAAAAAATTCAAAAAATTGTGATGAACATAAAAATATTAGTACGGGTTATAAAATAATGAAAGAAAACATTTGTCCATGAATACATACAAATCAATGAAATCATAATTTTCAATCCTAAAACATAAGCTCTTTAACATACCTCAAGAAATTGTAAGATTTATGAATAACACATTGAAATCATAAATCATAAAGGTAAGTTGTGTCATCCATAACATACTTACACTGTAGCTTTCATAGATACATAGGAAGTTACATTTTGAATACCCATCACAATATATTTATTAAATCTTATATGAGAAACATTAACTTTTACCTATGTCATGTTACCCAATGAATTGGAGAGCTATCTTGGGCTCACCTTCCCTAGGTTTATCATGGAACCACCTGTATTTTGTTTATCACATAACCACTTGTAACATGTCCAAGTACCATTAAATAATCATAACACAAAAAAGATTTAAATTATCAACATTTCACTCATGAACCACAATGAATCAATTCAAGATATTGAAATATTCGATCCATTTCCAAAAGCATTAAAAAAATTTAATAAAGTGATTTTTTAATCAAAGTGTCCCATACCACTTTGAAACTTTTAATGTAATTAACATATTAACACATTAATGTACATATAAATAAATCCTAAAAACCATTTTGAAAACATGGATATTAATGAGAAATATTTAGAAGAATAAATATTTAAAACATTTAAAAACATGTTTTAGTTAAAGAGTCCCTTATCACTTGAGAAAATACTTGAATAAAAATAATTATGGAATAACATTAAAAAATTCTTATAATATAATGAGAATAAGAAGATTCATAATATAATATGTCAAAGGGTATTATATACACTATATAAAGTGAATTGGTTTATAACAACAAATAAGTCTCAATGGAATGTAAATTGAGACAAAATAAATTACAAAGATCGTATCCTTAGATTAAGGATAAATCAATGACATAATTATGTGTGAAAAATATAAATACACCCAATATAAGTGGATATTAAGTATAAAAAAATCGGAGGCAATTCAAACATATTATTGGAAAAAAACCAACGACATGGATATTTAACTCAATGAATAGAGATTGAGCTAAGGTTTTCCTTACAATGTTCATAAAAATGATTTAGGAATTTATATGTCATGACCCGTCCTCGGGGCCTATTCCATGACTACCCCAAGCCCACCTTCCATAGGCCAGAGGATGACGACTAGCACTAAAGGCGCAAATCCCTAAGATGGGAAGGAATTGAATTTATAAAAAGTAAACACACACAATCAGAGTACAAAACTGGAAGCAAAGCACTAAACAATACTGTATAAAGAAGTAGTACTACAAAGTAAAGGGGCCAGAAATACAAGACCAACTGTAAAGTATAAGGAAAAGACAAAATAGGTAAAACTAAAAGACAAACAACTGGAAGGTGTCTAGCAGCTTCTGGATCATCCACCACATATCCTACCTGAAGGGTATGTACAGATATCCTCCTCAGTGCTCCACATCCATCCGTCTCCTCCAAGTACCGACTCATCGTGAGGTCCACCTCCGGGTACCGCCCAATCCTCATACACTCCGCCTCGGTCAGCGCTGTCTATCATCACACACAACAAGGTGTGGGCATAGCCTGTGTATGGGTGAGTATAACAATACTCAGTAGGGATCCCGAGACCCTCATGGTCTCACAAAATCCAACAATGATAAACCAAAAAGTATGAAATCAACGGATAACCATTGCTTAGGTATATGCCCATACATATACCTAAGTTATCAAATAACCCATCTCAATCATGAGGAAAACAAAAAGGTCATTGACTCAGCTAAAACCTGGATTTTCATTAACGAAACCACAACTGCTGGAAAACTCCTCCTCTATCGAGTACAGTGGCCTTATCGCGACTCCAAGGCGCTACTCACTAACCTTATACTGCTGAGGTACTCCTCCTGTCGAGTACCATGGGTCTGCTACCAAACTGGGCGCTCTGTCCGCTGTGGGTCTGCCACCAAACCGGGCCCTCCCACTAATAGCCGTCAGAGGTACTCCTCTTGTCGAGTACCGCAAGTCTGCTGCCAAACTAGACACTCCATCCACCGTGGGTCTGCCGCCAAACCGAATGCTCTGTCCACTGGGCTAATCGAATTACTCCGAGTCAAATCGGTCAAGCAGTCGTCAGGTCTACAACTACTAGGTCTTCGCACTATGTATGCTCGTCTCCAGGAGGATCCACTCCAAGAGCTACTAGTCGATACTCCAAGTGTCATGAAGTCTCATGTGTAAGTTTCTCAAAGTACCGCCATGTCATAGGTGTCTCAACACAACAGATGGTGCGTCAATCAGACACCCGGTCTGTGGGTTATCAGCTTTTTAGTCCCGGGGGCCCGATTGGTTTCGTGACTCAAATATACCTCGAACTCTTGTGGGGTATACTCAAAGGGATGGATACACTCCAAGAAAACCATCGCCACTGACGGTTCGTCAAACAGATGTCCAATGCCAAAGATATGGCCCAAGAAGGTAAAGGGTCAGTGATGGGCTCGAGTCCGGTCCGACCCAGTTGGATCGACTATGCCCAACCTAGTTTGGGCCGACCCGGCCTGGGTCGACTCGGTCAGACCCACTGGGTCTCACCCAACCCATTGGGTGGGTCGGCCCACTACGTTTTGACCAGGTCTTCTAGGCCCGACCCAGCAGACCGCGAGGGAGGTCCAGTCCGTTATTCACCACATAGGTGGCTCGGTAACTCAGTCCAGGAGACTGGGCCGGTTTGACCAGCAACACCGTGGGGGAGCCGCGGGTCGGTTCAGTAGGCCGGTGGCTGGGAGGCCAGTGGGCAGTCCGCGCGGGGCGCGGGGGGCCGGATGGACTCCAGGCAGGCCACGGTTTCACTAAGCAGGCCGCGTTTGGAGTCGGGTAGCCGGGTAGCGCACCAGCAGGGGCGTCGGGATGCACGCTGGCAGGGGGAACAGGGCACCGAGAGTGCACCGACAGGGGCACTGGGTGCTGGGCTACGCGCTGGCAGGGGGCACGGGGCATCAGGAGTGTTCCGGCAAGGGGCGCAGGGTGCTGGGAGTGCACCAGAATGGGAAAGGGGCATCGGGCTGCGCGTCGGCAGGGGGCGCGGGGCACCGGGAGCTCGCCGGAAGGGTGCTCAGGGTGCCAGGAGCACGCCAGAAGGGGGCGCGGTGCGCCGGGAGCGCACCGGTAGGGGCGTGGGGCACCAGGTGTGTGCCGGTAGGGGCGCGTGGGTGCGGGTAGTGCACCGGGGTGCCGCGGGGGCAACACAGTTCCTGGAGGCCACAGGTAGCACGACCTTTGTTCACCACCTTCGTCGCCATCACCGCGAGTACCACCTTCGTCATCACCAAACAAGAACAAACAAGGGGAGGGTCAGACTGTGTTCGTGCGGCCCGAACTCTCCTCGTTACGGTGATAGAAATCAGCGATTATCATACCACAACTTGATTAACGAAGAAAGAGGGTTTATTCTCATAATTAAAAAAACACAAAGTTCCCCTACCTTTTGATTAACGGGCGATAGGTTGTCCATAGATCCGTGGTAGACGATCACATCCCACGTTGAAGGGGTCCGAGGAAGAAGGTTGGAGAAGAAGATCATCATCGGCGTTCTTCGCTTTCTTCGCATTCTTCGTTGGGAGGGGTGTAATCCTCCAAGTGTTGGGCGACACGTCTCTTTTCCAGCATTTCACCGCTTGATGAAGCCATCCCAAAACCACCCCCCAAGCTTCCTTTATATAGGAGAGGGAGGGTTTGTCTAAAATCACGTTGGCACATAATTCAAATGGTAGAATTAATTAACCCGGCTCCATCAAATTAATTGCACGATGGGTGTCACAATTAATTTGGAGGATGTCAAGAGGCTTTCCTTAATTAATTCACACATGTCGGTGAAATTAATTAAGGGAGATGCCACAAATTCAAAGAGGAGGTTTTGTCCATTAAAAGGGGTGGTGGTGGAACCATTAATAGGGGGATTAGAGAGGTTATAGTCTCCTCCCATTAATAGGGGTCGAGTATCTTTGTTTGGTCCCCACCACATTTAACATCACATGGGAGATTGGGTTATGGTGACCCCCACCACCCTAATCTCTCATTAGAGGTTAGGGTGTGGCGGTCCCACCACCAACTCCCAAGTGGAGGTTCCAACTACCCACACTCACATGGTGGATGGAATAAAATAAAGTGTGGCTACACTTTATTTTTTTTTTATAAAAAGCCAAAAAATATCTTTTTATTCCCGACCATCCGCCGTCGAGGTGAAAGTTTCCTTAAGCGAATATCGGCTCTGTGAGTTCAACGGTTCCCTCAGATTTTAATTCCGAGCAGCAGTTCAAAAGTTACAAAATGCCGCTTGTGCGTTTACTGAACGTACCTGAAAAAAAGTTCAGAAAATTATTATCAGTCACCCTCGAGTTGTGTCAGTCAAGGTTAGACTTTACCTTGGTAAAACATGCCCCAAAGAACCCAACGGTACTCTCAAATTTTTAATCTGAGTTACCATTTAGAAGTTAAGTATTTTACAATAAAATAATTGTCAATTAATTATTTTATTTACGGCCAAAAACTAACTTTCTCTGGTTTCCCTCACCGACCCAAGTTAATATCTTTTTAAAGAAAAACTACCCTCACGAGTTCACCAATGGTATCATATTTTTAATCCATGTTACCATTTATGAGTTATAAGAATTTGAAAAATAAAATAACTTTATTTAATTATTTTATTTACGGTTATGCCATTTTTGAGATTTTTCATAGGAGGCCCGTGCTGATTAAACTTAAGTCACGCATAGGGTAAACCCGCCATCCTGAGCGCAATGGTGGCCTCAAATTTCTGATCCAAGTAACCGTTTAAGAGTTATTCCACTTTTTTCAGGAAAAATTGCTTACGTGCATTAATTTAAGCTTAACAAAACTTCATAAATTGATTCCGAGCACACCGGGCCTCAGAATCAAGTGCCGTTAGAAACTGCGGACTCGTAAGATTCTCATGAATTTAAGAAAAAAAAATTTTCCCCAGAATTTCTGGGTATTTACATTCTCCCCACCTCAGAGCTTTATGTCCTCGTAATCCACAACTCAAAACTAGGTAAACAAGTGGGGAGTACTGAGCACGCATCTGAGCCTCTTGATTCCACGTGCTCTTCTGAAGGTTCCAGTGCTGCCAGTGAACATGCACTAGAGGTATCGACTTTACACGAGGGACCCTCTCCTGTCGATCCTCAATCTCCACTACAACCTTAGAAAAAGGAGCCCCATCGTCGACGTCCAGCTCGCCATGGTCGATGACATGGGAAGGGTCGTGCACGTATCTCCTCAGCTGGGATATGTGGAATACGTAGTACTGGGGTGGAAGAGAAAAGTGGTAAGCCACCTCGCCAACTCTGCTAGGGACATGAAAAGGTCCGATTAACCTCGAAGATAACTTGCTGTCTCAGCCTAATCTCTGTAAACCCTATCGAGGTGAGACCTATAGGAAGACGTGGTCCCCATCCTTGAATTACAGAGGTCTCTGTCTCCTGTCGACATACAACTTCTGTCTGCTCTATGCAATCTTCATCCGCTCCAGGATGACCTGCACCTTCTCCGTGATAGCTCGTACCATCTCTGGTCAGTAGGAAGTGGGCCAACTTGGTGATTCGATCGGCGATCACCCAAATATAGTCATGTCCCTTGGACGTATGTGGAAGACCCATCACAAATTCCATGGATATCTCATCCCTCTTCCACTTAGGGACCTCTAAAGGATGAACTAAGCTTGATGGTACCTGATTATCTACCTTAACTTGCTGAAAAGTGAGGCTTAGAGAGAAAAACTATGCTTCTTCCTTCTTCATACCTGGCCACCAGTGCTGTCGTCGAAGGTCCTAGTACATCTTCACCACTCCGGGATGTACCTTTAGAGGGGATGTGTGGAACCCCCTCAACACTTCCTCATGAAGTACCACTAATACAAAGGTACGTCCTCCGAAGAGGATGACGTGCTCCCCACCTTCATAAAATCCATCAGGTGCCTGCCATGTGGATATCTGAGCACGTCACATCTCGTAGTCAGCGTCTCCACATTGCACCTCCATGAATCACTGAAGAAGTGGAGAGGTGACTGTAAGAGACTGTAGAAAGGCTGCTCCATCTCTATCCACAAAGGATATCTGTAAAGTAGCAAGCTGCTCTGTCACCTCTCCTAGCAGCTGTATAGCCATCCTCCTTCTAAGAGAATCCACAATAATGTTCCCCTTTCCAGGAGTATAGAATATCTCGAAGTCATAGTCCTGGAGGAACTCAAGCCATCACCATTGTCTCAGGTTCAAGTCCTTCTAAGAGAAGATATACCTGAGACTCTTGTGATCAGAGTACATGTTAAAACGTTCTCCCATAAGATAGTGCCACCACATCTTCAAGGAGAAGACCACTGCTGCTAACTCCAGTTCAGGGGTAGTATAGTTTTTCTCGTGCTATCTCAGCTGCCAATAACCATATGCGATCACTGATTGCTCCTGCATCGGGACACATCCGAGTCTCGTCCCTGATGCGTCACAGTAAACTACGTACCATACACCTTCCTCTAGAAGCCTCAAGATGGGGGCAATAGTCAGCCTTTGCCTTAGCTTTTGAAAGCTGTGATGGCATCTATCTGACCACACGAAGGGTTTCCCCTTCTTTGTCAAGGATGATAGTGGTGCTGCAACTCTAGAGAAGCATGGTACAAACCTTCGGTAGTATCCAGCCAAAGCAGACATCCCTTCCCCTTTGGGGGGTAATCCTGGAAACATCTTTTGAAAAGATATCCCCATGTTCTTTCACTCCTATTTTGAACTGAAAACTCAAAACTCCTGCTGCCACGAGGGTAAGGTTGGCTGACTCAAGAGGGATCGACTGCACCCTCCTATACTTGATTTTAACCCGTGCTACCTGGGTTTCCATTTCTATGACCAAGGAAAACCCCTACCTAACATTGTAGATAAACCAAAACCTCTTTTCCTAATACACTGAATCTGTGTATGAACTGTTGTTTCCTAGTCCATACCCAAACTAACGTCGTAAGGACTCGACGCTGCCACCAAGAGGTTCCAACCGAGACTCTCTCCTTAAGGGTCAGATCACATCATCGGCGTAAGTGTGATTTATCGAGTGTCCTTCCAAAGGTATCTCCATATGTGAGGGTTAATTCAATGGTTTAATTGGAAACTCTAGGTCTTTGACAAGATTTGTGGGAGTAATGAATGATTAGTACCTATGTCTATTGATACAATAGCTAGTAGTAGACATGGACTGTACCTTGAATCATTCCTAGAGCCCTTGGGTCACACTACTTGACTGCATGCAACTACTCTCTTCCCCTGCCCTCTAGCTCCCTGAGCCTGATGAGGAATACAAAGGCAGGTGGTTGTAACATGTCGAAATGTACACCACCTCATGATGCTCTCCTAGCTCTATTTCCACATCTGCTACCCTGTAGATTTATCTGTCTCTGTCACATCATCTTCCCGAAACTTCATGCACTCCTAAGTCTCTGAGATTGGCACCTGTTTCCTACTTTCCCACAACTAAAATTCACTGGCTGTATCCGCTTAGCCAAAGAACATTCAACCACAAGGGTTCTCTCTAGAACCCAAACATAAGTAGGAATGCATAGAGGAAAAAGTGTTGGCTCGAATGTCCTTAAACACACCTCATTTAGAGGTCCGATCTCTAAAGCACTGATCGTATCATAATCATTGAGTACCAGAAATGATTGGTACACCTCGATGAATACTTAGCTACTGACATGTCATCCTACCGAAACTGTAGAAGCTGTAGGGAACTCTCAGCTACCTCTTCAAGCCAGTCCTCAACTGCCTGTGAGTCGGGCTCGCCTCAGAACTTGAGGGGTATCTGATGCGGAAACACATGTAAGGAACTAAGCCTACAAGTTTCCTCTACTGGTACCGCCGGAAGTGTCTGCTGACCAACGGGCAGTGATATAGTTGGCACACTGCCTGAAGGTACCATCTCAAGAAATGGTCCAAGTACCGAAACCTCATCACTAAGTAGACCATCCTCATGGTCACTCATTGAAAAATACTAGTATCTAAGATCACCATCTTCTATACTGGTGTCTCAACTAGGTGGAAAACTCTAGCAATCGCCTCCATCTAGTCCTCTGCTGTCTGAGAATCAGACTTACCTCAAATCCTCAGAGGCCTCTACTACTGGAACTCATGCAATGCGCTCAGTCATTGTGCACCATCCGCCAGTGCGGTTGGTGGCATATGCTGCCCAACGAGTGGTGGTGCTACTGGTACACCACCCGAAGGTGCCAACATAGAAAGAGGCCCCCTTCACCGAAGCGTCGTCGCTCGACGGGCCGTCATCGGGTACTCTCTAGAAACTTCAACTGGCTATCTTCATGGAGGCATCCTGAACATATGCGACATGGTCAAAATATTATACCTAGTAAGCTAATTTGGTTGAGCTGACTTAAAGAAAACTTTTGAAAACACACACGCAAACAGTGTTTTCATGCACTGAGTTGGAAATCAGTAGTCAGGGTCCTTGTGTATGGATACGTTGGCTGCTGTACCAACACTGGACTCCCTAAACTGAGTACCACACTCAGTACCCTTAACACTATTTCTTCACAGAAAAGAAAGATCATAGTTCTAAGTTCTTTGGTAGAATCGACTCCTTTGATACCAATTTGTCACGACCCGTCCTCGGGGCCCGTGCCGTGACTACCCCAAGCCCGCCTTCCATAGGCCAGGGGATGGCGACTAGCACCAAAGGTGTAAATCCCTTATCTAGGAAGGAATTTTTTTATAAAAAGTAAACACACACAATCAGAGTACAAAACTAGAAGAAAAGCACTAAACAATAATGTATACAGAAGTAGTGCTGAAAAGTAAAGGGGCTGGAAATACAAGCCCAACTGTAAAGTACAAGGAAAATAAAAAATAGGTACAACTAAAAGACAAACAGCTGGAAGGTGTCTTGAAGCTCTTGGATCGTCCACCATGGATCCCACCTAAAGGGTAGGTAAAGATATCCTCCTTAGTGCTCCACGTCTGACCGTATCCTCCGGGTACCGACTCTTCGTGAGGTCCACCTCCGGGTACCGTCCAGTCCTTGTACACTCTGCCTCGATCAGTGCTATCTGTCGTCTGCATGCAACACTACGAGGTGCGGGCATATCCCATGAAAGGGTGCGTATAGTGATACTCAGTAGGGACCTCGAGACCCTCAAGGTATCACAAAATCCAAAAAGTATAAACCCCAAAGTATGAAATCAACAGATAACCATTACTTAGGTATATGCCCATACATATACCTAAGTTATCAAGTAACCCATCTCAATCATGAGGAAAAAAAGGTCATTGACTCAGCTCAAACCAGGATTTTCATTAACGAAACCATAACTGTTGGATAACTCCTCCTCTATTGAGTAAAGTGGACCTGTCGAGTCTCTGAGGCACTAATCACTAACCTTAGAATTTTGAGGTACTCCTCCTATCGAGTACAGTGGGTCTATTTCCAAATAGGGCGCTCTGTCCACTGTGGGTCTGCCGCCAAACTGGGCGCTCCCCCTAATAGCCATCAGAGGTAATCCTCCTGTCGAGTATTGTGGGTCTGCTAGAAAACCAGGTGCTCCGTGCACCGTGGGTCTGCCGCCAAACCAGGCGCTCTGTCTACTGGGCTAATCAAATCACTCTGAGTTGAATCGGTAAAATAGTCGTCAGGTCTATAGCTACTAGGTCTCTGCACTCTGTATTCTCATCTTCAGGAGGATCCGCTCCACGAGCTACTAGTAAATACTCCAAGTGTCATGACGTCTCATGTGGAAGTATCTCAAAGGACTTCCACGTCATTGGGGTCTCAACACAACAGATGGTGCGTCAATCGGACACCCAGTCTGTAAGTTATTAGCCTTTTAGTCCGGGGGGCCCGATTGGTTTTGTGTACGAACCAACCTGACCATGACTCAACTATACCTCGAACTCCAGTGGGGTATACTCAAAGGGACGAATATTCTCCAAGGAAACCGGCGCAGCTGACGGTTCATCAAACGGACGTTCGGTGCCAAAGATATGGCTCAAGAAGGTAAAGGGTCAGTGATGGGCCCGGTTCCGGTCCGACCCGGTCGGACTGACTCAGCCCCACCCTGTCTGGGCTGACCCAGTTTGACCCGCCCCAATGGACGGGTCAAACTACTATGTTTTGAACTAGTCCGTTGGGCCCGACCCAGCGGACCGTGAGTTCGGTTTGGTCCGTTAGTCGCCACGTAGGCGGCTCGGTAACTCGACCTGGGAGACCGGGCCGGTTCGAACAGCAACACCACAGGGACGCCGCAGGTCGGTTCAACAGGCCTATGGCTGGGAGGCCAGAGAGCAGGCCGCGCGGGGTGTGGGCGGGCAGGCCGGGCTCCCGGAAGGCTGCGGTTGCACCGGGCAGGCCGTGGTAGGAGTCTAGCAGGCGGGCAGCACACCGACAGGGGGCGCGGGGCGCATGGAGCGCACTGTCAGGGGTCCGGGGCACCGGGCTGCATGCTAGCAGGGGGCGCGGGGTGCCGGGAGCACGCTGACAAGGGGAACGGGGTACCGGGAGTGCACCAGCAGGGGCGCGGGGCACCGGGCTGCCCGCCGATAGGGGGCGCCGGGAGTGCACCGGCAGGGGGAGCGGGGCGCCGGGAGTGCACCTGCAGGGGGCGCGGGGTGCCGGGTGCACATTGGCAGGGGTGCAGGGGTGCGAGTATCACACCGGGGCACCACGGGGGCGGTGCAGTTCGCAGAGGCTGTGGGTAGCGCGACCTTTGTTCGCAGCCTTCGTCGCCGTCTCCGCGAGTACCGCCTTCGTCGTCACCAAAAAAGAACAAACAAGAGGAGGGCCAGACCATGTTTGTGCGGCCCGAACTCTCCTCATTACAGTGATAGAAATCAGTGATTCTCATACCATAACTTTATTGACAAAGAACGAGGGTTTATTCTCATAATTAAAAAAAACACAAAGTTCCCCTGCCTTTTAATTAATGGGTTATCATTCGTTGATGTCGTGATAGGTTGGTCGTCGATCCGTGGTAGACGATCACATCCCACATCGAAGGGGTCCGAGGAAGAAGGTTGGAGAAGAAAATTTTCATCGGCGTTCTTCATGTTCTTCATTGGGAGAGGCGTAATCCTTCAAGTGTTGGGCGGCACGTCTCTTTACCGGTGTTTCACCACTTGATGAATTCATCCCAAAACCTTCCCCCAAGCTTCCTTTATATAGGATAGAGAGGGTTTGTCTAAAATAACATTGGTACGTAATTCAAATGGTAGAATTAATTAACTCGGCTCCATCATATTAATTGCACGAGGGGTGTCATAATTAATTTGGAGGATGTCAAGAGGCTCCCCTTAATTAATTCACACGCATTGGCTCAAATAATTAAGGGAGATTCCACAAATTCAAAGAGGAGGTTTTGGCCATTGAAAGGGGTGGTGGTGGCACCATTAATAGGGAGAGTAGAGAGGTTATGGTCTCATCCCATTAATAGGGGTTGAGTGGCCACGTGCGGTCCCCACCACATTTAACCTCACATGGGAGATTGGGTTCAGGTGGGCCCCACCACCGTAACCTCTCATGGGAGGTTAGGGTGTGGTGGTCCCACCACCAACTCCCAAGCGGAGGTTCCAACTACCCGCACTGACATGGTGGATGGAATAAAATAAAGCGTGGCTATACTTTATTTTATTATTTTTTTATAAAAATCCAAAAGCTAACTTTTTATTCCCGACCATACACCGTCGACGTGAAAGCCTTCGTAAGAGAATATCGGCGTTGTGAGTTCAACGGTGCCCTCAGATTTCAATTCTGAGCTCCGGTTCAAAAGTTACAAAACACCACTCGCGCGTTTACTGAACGTATCCGAAAAAAAGTTCGGAAAATTATTATCAGTCACCCTCAACTCGCACCGGTCTAGGTTAGACTCTTCCTAGGTGAAACACGCCCCAAAGAACCCAACGGTACCTTCAGATCTTCAATCAGAGTTACCGTTTAGAAGTTACAAATTTTACAATAAAATAATTGTCACTTAATTATTTTATTTTCGGCCAAAAACTAACTTTCTCTGGTGGCCCTCGCCGACCCAAGTTATTATCTTCTTAAAGAAAACCTACCCTCAAAAGTCCAGCGGTGGTCTAGGATTTTTAATCCGAGTTACCGTTGTTGAGTTATAAGCATTTTAAAAATAAAATAACTTTATTTAATTATTTTATTTACGGTTATGCCATTTTTGGGATTTTTCACAGGAGACCCATGCCGACTAAAATTAAGTCACGCCTAGGGTAAACCTGCCATCCTGAGCGCAATGGTGGCCTCATATTTCTGATCTGAGTAACCGTTTAAGAGTAATTCCACTTTTTTAGGAAACATTGCTTACGCACGTTAATTTAAGCTTAACAAAACTTCAAAAATTGATTTTGGGCACACCGGGCCTCAGAATCAAGCACCGTCAGAAACTGCGAACTCGTAAAATTCCCATGAATTTAAGAAAAACAAATTCCATGGAATTTCCAGGTCTTTACATTATAAATGGGGTGATAATGTGTTATGAAAGTATATCCATACAAAGGGAAGTGGAAATTACAAAATAAATAAATAAACAGATATTCAACACATAATATTATCACAATACAATCAAAGAAGTATGCATAATACCCAAATAGTGGAAATTTAGTTTTGAAATTCCCTTATGAAAATTCGGTATCCTAACAACGTCACTTAAAATTTCAGAAAATAAGTTGATGAGAGATAAAATGGTCTCTAATCACTTGGATATAAACTATACAGAAATTGGAATATATAAGAACATATCCCAAAATATGAAAATGGAAATTAACTAACATAATATAAAAGAAGTATTTGACTAAAAGAGGAGGGTGAAGGGTTACATTACCACGTTGTAATCAATCGAGTCATATGAGAAAAAATTAATAACCACCAAATTAATCATATAATACCATGAATATAAATAGAATCATGATAATATATATCAAATTGCAGTACAAAATACACCACATGCAAGAAATACGTGGCGAACAATAGAAATCTCACATAATTAAAAGTGAGATAAGAAACCCCTTACCTTGATTCTAACTAGTCACGTATGTTTCTTATTATTCCTAAATAATAAAATTAAACTAATTTCTACTTGATTTTCAAGTTTATTTTCCCATTTATATCACTTATTACCTTGCTATAAAAATTATATAATTATTTAATTTCTAATTGGTCATTTTGTCGATGTTTGGTATTTGAGTCAAAAATGAACTTGTTATAATTACAAATTGTCTATGTGGTCAAAAGTCCATTATATCCAGAATTGTATTAATGATTTAAATATCATATATATACATTATATATTAATTTATATCTAGCATATATGTATTTAGAATAGTCCATAACATTTGGATATAAGAAATGAAATGCACCGTCCATGGAGACGATAAGCCGCACGTATGCATGAACGCTACTTTCATTTAATTTTCATATTTAAAGGAATGAAAACTAAATGATAAATAGGTATATTATAATTACAGTAAAATATATATAATATATATGTTACATAATTTTATTAATTACATCCTTTATACGTTCCATGTATAGCATGAACGAGTCATATCACTTTGAGGGGGCGGTAGTCCGCACTTCCTCAAATGAAATTATTGTATTTACGCATTATGGAAAGCATAAAGGTATGATATAAATGAAAAATACATAAGAATAGAGAAAATAAAAATGTAATATATATCATATATAAATATAGTTCCATAATAATGGCCACCATGAGAGGCAGTAGGAGATAATTAAACAATCATCGTTTTGTGTGGTAGTAGTTCACCGTCCACATAAACATTATATTCTAAATCCATTAGATAGAGGTGTGTGTGAGTGTAGTTATAATAATTTTAATAAAAACATACTATTATATTGAATATACTGACGTTTTTATTATAGAGTTGAATAAATAGAGTTTAGTGGGTTGGAGAAGGTAAAATAAATGAAAGAAGCTTGAGAGAAGACATTACCTCAAATCGGGTAACTCTTTTTGATTTAAGATAAAAAGGCATTATTTAATTGCATTATTCCCAAGGTAAGTATTTTAGGAGGAAGATATGGATGTTAGGAGATTATTTGGGTAGAGTTTGGATAAGACAAGGGAGCTTGAGAGGTGTGTGTAAGGGTTATAGTTGGTGACCTTTTATAAGAGGGAGGAGGGGTAATTTAGGAAAGTTTGAAAGATTATTTTATTATAAACTAAATTTAGATTTTAGATGTAACATCCCGGGTAAATAATAAATAATAAATATTTCATATTTATTATTTTTTGTGAATTAAATATTAATTTTACTTTAAAGGGGTTTCTATGTTCAATAGCATACCCGATACGCAACAACATGTTTCTTTGAAATCTTACGTTGCACACTAATAATATAATATTATTATTTTAAATGGTAGTTAAATCCTAGACGTTGTATTGGTGGGAATGAACGAAACTAACTACAATATGATTATACATGTTTTTTAAATGTATTTACATTTATCCAATCAAAGCTAGAGGCTTAAAATGTGAATGAATCTAATTTTAAGCATAATTTACATTAAATGGTCGATTTACCGCCTTTTAATAGCGAACCCTCTTGAATCTAGTTTTGGTCACTTTAATACATTCTATTTGAACAAATAAAATCCTTCTTTAGAATGGGGACATCAAAATTTACTTTGTATAAAATTTTGGAATTTTTCCGATAAAGTTCATTTTTTAATGAATAGTGAAAAATATTGTATTTTAATTCAAAACTGCGTTTTAATCAAATTTATTTATATGGTTAGATTATCTTTTTAATTGGTTTTAAAGTGTAATTATAATATATTTTTACCATTTAATATAATTTTGGTCTTTGTAATTAATTTTACTTTGAAAGTGGACATAAACAAGTGTCAATCTTTTGATAGTTATTGTTTCTTAAAAACACGCTATTTGTTTTAACAACGGGAATTAACTTTAAATTAATTAATGAAAATTCTATGTTTTGAATTTATAAAAATAGACATCATTTTTGAATTTGGAATATCAAATATAGCATAGGCTAAATTTTTGGTATTTTTCTGAAAAACTTCAATTTTTGATGAATAGTGAAATCACTTAGTAGTAGTTAAAAAACTGACTTTTTAATTTAAATGAAATTTTACCACTTATCTGAATTGAATTTTGAAAATCCAACATAAATGGTTGTTATTAGTAAGTAAAATGTGGTTCAATAAGATGAAAATAATTTTTGGTGAATAGTAACTTTTGACTTTTATTTTCGCGGTTAAAGGTAAATAGGGTAATCAAGGTAAAAAGAATATTGTAATAATTCAAAATTACTTTAACACATGTACTAACCTTATTGGATGAGTAATGGCCAACCATGGGCATCTTTGGGTCTATTTTGGGACCCTATGAAGCCACTTATGAAAGATAATGACACTTTAGATTAATTAATTTAATGTAAAGGCAAAAATGACATAAACAAAAATATTTTAGTAAATTAATTTTTATATGGTGTTATATAAGTAATAATTTTGACTATAAATATTCATTGTAAATATAAAAATATGTCCTACATCATAGTATTTTTTTTATAATTTTTAGACAACAAATAAATTAAATTATTTATGACACAATAATGATGCAGTGTTTACCTCATTAATAAATGAATTAAATAAATAAGATTATAAATATTAAAATAACATCCAGAAATTGTCCAATTATTATTGGATGATTTTATTTCAACCATTATTCCTCCTATCTTTGACTATAATGATATTTGGACCTTTTGAAACCGAATATCATTATATAATAAAATAACATTTTCACACTTTCCTAAAGAGCCCATCCTCTTCCTTATAAAAGGAGACCACTTCTAACCAATTACTCACACCTCTCAAGCCTTTAGGCTTGTCCAAAATCTACCCAAGTAAGCTCCCTACATCCCTCTCCTCTCCTAGAAGCCTTAACTTAGGAAAAAGGCACTTCAAGAAGTCCTTTTGGTTCAAACCAAAAGAAGTTACCCAAATTAAAGGTAACAGTTTCTCTTAACTTCTTTTCTTTAATTTTACTTCTCCAACCCCTATACTCTTTTTATTCCTTTCTTTTATAACAAAACCATTATTGAAAATGTACTTGGATGCTGTTATGAGAAGGATTATAACATCACTTACACACACCTCCATCTAATGGGTGAAGAACATAATGTTTCTGTGGATGGAAAACTAACGCCTCACGAAACGATGATTGTTCAATTACCTCCTACCGCCTCTAATGGTGGCCATTATGATGGAACTATATTTATATATGATATATATTATGTTTATGTTTTCTTTATGATTTTTTATTTTCCATTTATATCATACCTTTATGGTTTCCATTATGGGTAAACGTGATAATTTCATTTGAGGAAGTGCGGACTACCGCCCCCTCAAAGTGAGATGACTCGTTAATGCCTTATGTGGGACGTATAAAGGATGGAGTTAATGATATTATATATGATATTAAACTGGAATTATATTATAACTATGTATAATTATGTTTTAATTCTATTAAAATGCGAAATAGAAATGAAAGTAGCGTTCATGCGTACGTACGGCTTACCGTCTCCATGAACGGTGCATTTCATTTCATACCTAAAAATGTTATGTACTATTATAAATACATGTATATACTGGATATATATGATATATATGATATCTAAATCATGAATATCATTCTGGATATAATGATATTTTGACTATGTGAGCAACTTGTAACTATATGTTGTTCATTTTTGACTCGAGTACCAAATATCGACAAAACAAACGTTATTAACTTAAATGATTACATAATTTTTAAAAAATGGTAATAAGTGATATAAAAGGAATAATAAAAGTTAGAGGCTTAAAATGTGAATGAATCTAATTTTAAGCATAATTTACATTAAATGGTCGATTTACCGCCTTTTAATGGAGAACCCTCTTAAATCTAGTTTTGGTCACTTTAATACATTCTATTTGAACAAATAAAATCCTTCTTTAGAATGGGGACATCAAAATTTATTTTGTGTAAATTTTTTGTAATTTTTCCGATAAAGTTCATTTTTTAATGAATAGTGAAAAATATAGTATTTTAATTCAAAACTGCGTTTTAATAAAATTTATTTATATGGTTAGATTATCTTTTTAATTGGTTTTAAAGTGTGATTAGAATATATGTTTACCATTTAATAAAATTTTTGTCTTTGGAATTAATTTTACTTTGAAAGTGGACATAAACAAGTGTCAATCTTTTGATAGTTATTGTTTCTTAAAAACACGCTATTTGTTTTAACAACGAGAATTAATTTTAAATTAATTAATTACACTTCTATGTTTTGAATTTAGAAAAATAGACATAATTTTTAATTCAGAATATCAAATATATCTTAGGCAGATTTTTTGGTATTTTTTTGAAAAACATCAATTTTTGATGAATAGTGAAACCACTTAGTAGTAGTTAAAAAATTGAATTTTTCATTTAAATGAAATTTTACCACTACTTTGAATTGAATTTCCAAAATCCGACATACATGGTTGTTATTAGTAAGTAAAATGTGGTTCAATAAGTTGAAAATAATTTTTTGGTGAATAGTATCTTTTGACTTTTATTTACCGCGGTTAAAGGTAAATAGAGTAATTCAAGGTAAAAAGAATATTAGACTAATTCAAAATTATCTTAAAACATGTTCGAACCTTATTATATTAGTAATGGCCAACCATGGGCATCTTTGGGTCTATTTTGGAACCCCATGGAGCCACTTATGAAAGATAATGACAGTTTAGATTAATTAATTTAATGTAAAGGCAAAAATGATATAAACAAAAATCTTTTAGTAAATTAATTTTTATATGGTGTTATATAAGTAATAATTTTGACTATAAATATTCACTAGAAATATAAAAACATTTCCTACATCATGGAATTTTTTTATAATTTTTAGACAACAAATAAATTAAATTATTTATGACATAATAATGATGCAGTGTTTACCTCATTAATAAATCAATTAGATAAATAAGAGTATAAATATTAAAATAACATCCAAAACTTGTCCAATTATTATTGGATGATTTTATTTAGACCAGGAGTCATCTTATATTTGACTATAATTATTTTTGGACCTTTTGAAACCGAATATCATTATATAATAAAATAATATTTTCACACTTTCCTAAAGATCCCCTCCTCTCCCTTATAAAAGGGGACCACTTCTAACCAATTTCTCACACCTCTCAAGCCTTTAGGATCATCCAAACTTTGCCCAATTAAGCTACCCACATCCCTCTCCTCCACCTAGAAGCATTAACTTAGGCAGAAGGCACTTCAATTAGTCCTTTTGGTTCAAACCAAAAGAAGTTACCCAAATTAAAGGTAACAATTTCTCTTAACTTATTTTCTTTAATTTTACTTCTCCAACCCCTAAACTCTTTTTATTACTTTATTTTATAACAAAAAATGTATCCTCAATATGATATGATGTTGTTATGAGAAGTATTAGAACATAACTTACACACACCTCCATCTAATGGGTGAAGAACATAATGTTTCTGTGGATGACAAACTAACGCCTCACGAAAAGATGATTGTTCAATTATCTCCTACCACATCTCATGGTGTCCATTATGATGGAACTGTATTTATATATTATATATATTATGTTTATTCTATCTTTATGCTACTGTATTTTCCATTTAAATCATATCTTTATGGTCTTTATTATGGGTAAACATGATAGTTTAATTTGAGGAAGTGTGAACTACCGCCCCCTCAAAGTGATATGACTCGTTAATGCCTTATGTGGGATGAATAAAAGATGGATTTAATGATATTATATATGATATTAAACTGTAATTATAATATAACTATGTATCATTATGTTTTAATTCTATTAAAATGTGAAATATAAATGAAAGTAGTGTTCATGTGTACGTACAACTCACCGTCTACATGAACGGTGCATTTCAGTTCTTACCTAAAAATGTTATGTACAATTATAAATAGATGTATATACTAGATATATATGATATATATGATATCTAAATCATTAATATCATTTTGGATATAATGAAATTCTGACCATGTGAACAACTTGTAACTATATGGTGTTCATTTTTGACTCAAGTACCAAATATCGACAAAACAAACGTTATTAACTTAAATGATTACATAATGTTTATAACATGGTAATAAGTGATATAAAAGGAATAATAAACTTGAAAAAGGTTCTTATTCAAGTAGAAATTAACTTTAGTTTATTATTCAAGAGATTAAAGAACAATCGAGTCAAGTCAGACACGTGGTAAGGGACTTCGTCTCAATCTCCTTTCATTAAGGCATATTTAGTTTTATACACGACTTTATTTTATACGGTGTATAAACCCCTTTGAATTTTCATTTCATTCAAAGGGAATATTTTTATATGAATCTTTTTACTAAACAACAAAAAGTATATTTCTTTTTAATGTATGTGGTGACAATGACCTTTCTGCCGCCGTGTGTATTATTTGATCTTTGGCTTTCTTAACAAGCCATAATGTTTTTAAAAGAAAAATAAATACCATATACTACTTTACATATTTTGGTATTGAAAATGGTTTTGATAATGTATTTTTATGTCAATATATTTAAGTGATATATTGTGATTGAAATGTGGAAATGTTTTCTTTCCTTTATATTTTTTTGTATGTGTTATGATTTTATAATGGAACTTGGACATTTGATGGGTGGTTATGTGATAAACTAAATGACGAGTGGTGCTATGAAAACTAGGACTGGTGGTTATGTTATATCCTCCAATGCATTGGGTATGGAAGTCGACTGTATGGCTATTCCATTTAGTGATATGTGTGGAAGTTGACCGTATGGTTATTCCATTTAAGTATGTTTATGTACCAAGTTACCTTTATATGTTATGTGTTCTTTATATAGGCTTTATGGTAATCTTTTGGTTACAAAAGGGTATGTAGTGATCTTTTATTCAGTGAAGAGTATTTACTACTTAATAAAGGTGAAAATATTACTTATGTTAAAGTATTCATGGTTTACTTGTTGTTTTGAAAAACTAACAGTTTTCCTTCTTTATGTATCCCATACTGAGCTTTTTATGCTCATCCCATGTTTTTGAAATGTTTTTCACAGGACATAATGTGGAATAGAGTCAATGATGGGATCAAGGAAAAGTCGTGCTGTCTTAAACATGGAACTAGACATGAATCTTTTTTTCAAGAGTTCTTGTTTTGTGAAAAAAATAGAAACTGAGTAGAAGTGTCTACTTTGTATTTTTTAAAATTGAAATGTAATAATTATGGCCTAATTCTCTAAAACTCTAAACCTGAAAAGATCCTCAATGTGAATTATTCATTTAATTCAATATTATGAAAATTTTAAGGCCGAGTCCTTATATTAAAAGGTCAAAAACTCATTTACATAGAAGATAATATGAGTATTGTTCGAAATACTCTCAAACAATATTTTATAGACAAGTTTTGATTTCAAATTTAACCTTATCATTTAGCTTTAACCCTTAGTTAACTTATTTGACTATTAATTTGTCTTCTTGTATATTCATACTATATGGTTAATATAGTTACTATAAAATGACAATCTAACCTAAAGTGGTTAATTAATTACATTTTAAATCTTATATAAGATATTTTTCAGAATCTTAGATTTTTAGAAATATTATATCATTTAATAAAATAGTATTTGTTTTAAAACATTATTTATATCAATTTATATACTACTCATATCATGATTTTTAAAAATACAAAAAAACTTTATTATTTCAAAAAACCTTAATTAATTAAAATATAACAAGTAATAATCATCCCTAAAATTCGTGGATGGAATAAAAAGTTTCAAAATAAATTTATTTTAAAATTTATAATCCCATTTATTTAAAACATTCATTAATAAGGTAATCACTACATCATCATTGTGTCCAAAATAAATTTATTTATATGATGTCTAAAAATTATAAATAAAATACTATGATGTAGGAAATCTTTTTATATTTATAAATACTATTTATAGTCGAAGATATTACTTATATAACCCCATATAAAAATTGTTATAGTAAAAGATATATGTTTATGTTATATTTTCCTTAACTTTAAATTAAAAGTAATTAAATGTCATTTCCACACACAAATGGCTCCATGAGGTCCCCAAATAGACCAAAGGATACCCATGGTCTGAAATATATCATGAAATAGAATTAGGAAACGTGTTAGGGTAATTTAATATTATTATAATATTATTTTTTACCCTTATTTACTAAATTTACCCTTTAACCTTGGTAAATAAAATATTTACTGACATTACTATTCAGAATGTCTAAAAATAAAAGTTACCTATTTAAAAAATTTGGACCTCCTAATTACAAATATGGAATTGATTATTCCTAATTAAAAACACAAAATTTTCAGAAATTAATTTAAAATTAATTCTTGTTGTCAAAACCAAAAAGAGTGTTTTTAATAAGTAATAACTATCAAAAGTTTGACATGTATTTATGTCCAATTTGAAAATTAAATTACTTATAATGAACAAAATTGGATTAAATGATAAAAATATAATTCAATTAAACTTTTTAACCTATTAAAATTATAATATAAATATATAAATAAGTTAGATGAAAAGGCATTTTGACTTAAAACGCAGTATTTTCCTCTATTCATTTAAAATGAACTTTATCAGAAAAATACCAAAATTTAATCCAAAGTAAATTTTGATGTATCGATTATTTAGAAGAAGTTTATTTTGTAAAATAGAACATATAAAAGTTAAAAAAACTATATTTAAGAAGGGTTCACCATCAAAAGGCGGTAAAACGACCTTTTAAAAATATTAGAGTATTTCATGCTTAAAATGAGATTCGTTCTTATTTTAATCCTCTAAAATTTATCCGATAAATCTAAAGACATTTAACAAACATGTATAATCATATTTTATTTATTTCTGTTCATTACCACTAATACAAAAGCTAGGCATTAACTATCATTTAAAATTATAATATTATTATATTATTTTTCGATATAACTCAAAGTTGTGGGCAACATAATATTTCAAAGAAACTCGTTATTGCATACTGAGTACACTATCAGAAAAAGTTTCATATTTAATATAAAATTAATATCTTATTCATAAATATTAATAGATATGAAAATTTATTATTCTATAATTACCTAGATCGTTACATTACTAATTTAACTAAATTCTTCATAACCTAAGGAAAATAAAAATATAATAAGGGTGAGCTCAGATGATCAGTAAGGTTAAACATAAGCATTTACAATTCAATTTAATTAGTGACCATAATATGATCATAAGGATATGATGACATAATAAAAATTTATGTGCATAACATAAGCTAATTCATACCCAATAAAACATGGATCATAAATTGTGAAACATGGAATAAATATTTATCATAAGACAAGAGTCATATAAATCAAAAATCATGATACATGTAAAAAACATCATTTATACAAGAATAAATTAGAAATTGGTGCAAGAATGAATAAAAAATTTTGGTAACTTGGAAAAACATTTTCATATCACTCTTACAATCACTCTTACAAATGAAAGAAACAACCCATTAAATTCCAACAATGTCTTACGATAAACTTATAGACAGTTAATTAAATCCCATTATCTAATAAATTAGTGAGCTATGTCAGGATCACCCATAATCATGAGCTATATCAGTCTCACCCATCATCATAAAAAATGTTCAAGAACCATAACATAATCACAACACTTGAAAGATTTCATTTTTCAACATAATAATAATAATAATTCTTTAATTGATTGATATACCTATGTAAAATAAATGTGTTTCATGAAAGTATTTTTGAAAGAATAATAATCCATATAGAGAAATAATAATTATGGTATCATTATAACATATCCCCAGGGGAGTATAAGTAACATCAAGGGTTTTTTCATTGGTGAATAGAAATACCATTAAAAGTTTATTAAAAACATTCTTGAGTTGAGGAAAATTCCATTTTTTATTTAAAATCAATTTTAAAAACTAAAAATTTTTAGAATATTAGGAAAACATTTTATTTTAAAATAACCATGAATTTTTTTAAATTAACCTTCAAAGCATCAAGTGGTCATGATGGCTGAAAATTTTATTCATTCCGTAATCATGAAAACAAAGATTCTATTTACACCATAGGTATAAAGTAGCTTATTCATAAAATGAAAAGAATAATATTTCTAAGACTTCTTATAAAACATAAAAAATTAGTAAAAAGACTCTATAAAATCATTTAATAATAGTAAAAAACATTTTAGAAACATAAAAAATGAGGAAAATGTTTTTCTGACTGAAAGAGGAGAAATATGTTTTACTTTTCTTAAAAAAAATTTATAAAACATTTTGAGTACCAAATAGAGAAACATGGAAATTAAAAAAAATCCCATACATATATTGAGGATAATAAAAATTAAATAAGTTTATCCAATAATGATCACAAAATCTATCAATGGAAATTAAAGTATAAACAATATTGATTAAAAATGGGATTGAAACACCATCCCCTTACCACTTTGGTAAATTTTGAATTTTAATCCCCATGAAAGCATAAATTAAAATTAAAATTTAAATATCCTAAACATAAGGAGGTTCTTAATATAACATTTCAAAGGGGAATTATATACACCTAAAAAAATAAGATAGGTCCATAACATAAATGTATATCCCAAAGAAAGAGAATTCATTGAATTGAGAACTAATCAATGAAGCGTTTTTTTGTGAAAAAATATAAATCCAAAAACACAAGTTTAAATACAAAATAAATAAATAAAATTACATTTCAAAAATTATTTTAGAATAATTTTATAAATGAAGAGGTGACATAACCTAATGAAATAAAAATTAGTAAAGAAACCCCTTATCGCTTTTGTAACATTCGAATCAAAGCTCCTTGGATAAATTAAAATTAATTATAACTTAAAATAACATGAAGTATTAAGAATCATGATATAAGATTTTAAAGTTAATTATATACACCATATAAAATAAATTATTTTTATAAAATTAAAACATGCCACAATGAAGATAAATTGAGACAAAATCCCTTATGAATTTATTATTTTTTGAAATAAAAGCCATTAGAATATTGAAAATCATATGGTTATCTAAATACATTGAATTAAATTATGTATTACTAAAAAATAAACTATTTTTTAGTATATACACCATATAAATAATAATTTGGTGCATATAATTAAAACATGCCTCAATACATAGAAGTTGAGACAAAACCCTTACCTCAATTGTAGATTTTCCATGCATGTACTTTAACTACTGTATAATATACTTATATCAGTTATTTAATTGTTTAATAACCTTTTAATGGTTTATTAATTTTTTATTAAACCATTTTATATTTATTACAACAACATATTTAATTACTTAATCAATCATTTCCACATCGGGTGTTTCGAGGATGTTTAGTTCATAATTTCAAAATAGCTTCGGTATGTCGACTGTGGTCAAATAGGTTATTATCACATAATATAAAGAATAATTATAAATAAATAATTATAATTTATATACATTAATTATACTTTTAAAACAAACCATGAAATATGGTTATGAAAAATGAATCACGTTACAATTATGGAGATGGTAATTCGTACGTACGCATGAGTAATGTTTTGATTTTTCATAGAGCATGAGGGAAAGAAGGTAAGTAAAATATTACCTTTATATAATTATTAATATATTATAAATATCACATTATATATTCAAATAAACTTATATATACTATCAATGTGATGCGGTGATGAAAAACAAATCATATCTCTTTGTGGAGGTGGTAATTCACACATACACATGAACAACATTATCGTTTTTCAATAGATGTAAAAGTAAGAAAATATGTTATATATTTTTATTAAAAAATTATAATTATTTAATTAATATCATATATATATATATATTAAATTCATCATTATAACCATTCATTAGTGGTGGTGATGAAAAAAAAATTAAATCGGTTCATGAGGCAGTAGTCCGCTGCACACACGAACAATGGTTTCATTTCCCATTTGATGGAATAAGAGAAAGATATAGGTTATGAAATTAAAATAATAACATCTAGGTATATATAATATACTTATCTTATTATTTTATCATGTTTTAATAATGTTTTAAGGAGGTAGAAGAAGAAATAAAATTAAAACACTTGGTTAAGAACTATACACACTTTTTGAAAAACCAATTTAGGTTTATACTTAAAGCCTTCCTAGGTTGGATTTATGATAAAACCAAGGACTAATTCATGTGAGGAGGTATGTTAGTAAGTTATTTTGGTAGGTATTTTAAGAAAAAAATTCCATTTAAGTGTTTATAGGAGAGTAGGTGGGGTGTTCTTTTATAATTGAGGGGAGGATCACTTTTGGAAATACATGAAATATTATAATATAATATGTTCTAACTCATGTAAAATAGTTCTAAAATGATATGTATTATAATATAAGTAGTTTATAGTCTCAATATAATCATTAAATAAAATTTATATAGTTTTAGATATCATTTTAAATATTATCTTTTGGATTAATCCTTCAATAAACTATTTTAACCTAAAATGCAATAACAACTTTTACAATATAAAAGGGTTAATAATTTAATTATAAGTAAAAAACTACATCATAAATGTTAAATGTATGAAATCTAATTTTAATTATATTACTTATTTTACAATTTAAATATTTTTTAAATTTTTAAATAATTTAAAAAATATATTTACCATAAAATACCATTAATGTCATTTTAAGAACTGTTTAAAAAATTTAAATTTGAAAACAACATGAATGTAATTGAATTTAAATATAATACATTTAAATATTAATAATACATTATCAATAACTTTAAAATTAACGTTACAACATAATTAATCCAAAATAATATTACTTTTTCTATTTTTAAAATCATTTTCTTTAATTTTCTATAACTTGCATAAGTACTGTGTTGACGTTGCATAAGCATTTAAGGTAATTATTTCCTAAATAAAAACAAAAACTAAATTCCAATCATTATAATAATTTAACTAAGATAAAAATAACATTTAATATTCATTTCAAACTTATTTTTATCTCTATTTGAACATATAATACAAATTAAAAGTAAGAGAGTGACTTTTTGCATTTTTCTTTACTTAAAATAATATATAATCCATTTTCAAATAAAAATGCAATTTTCCATAAATTAAAATATTATATGATTATGTTCAAAATATACTCATAAAATATATTAAATTCAAGTGTTGGGGTTATTTTTAGTCCTTATAGTTTTATTTTTAACCTTTATTATCCAATTTACCCTTACTGAGGTGCCAAATATTTACTACGATTATAATTCATAATGTTAATAAATAAAAGGTAATTATTTTAAAAAATTGAAATCCCTGATTATAAATATAGGATCCATTTTGTAAAATTAAATTTATAAAATTGGCACAATTTAATTTAAAATTAAAAATTCAAAATGCAATGAAAAATAGTTTTTCAAAAAAATACATTCTTAAGTATAAAATTGTTTTTATACCAAATTCATGTATAATTTTTATTAAAATAAGATTTTTTTGATTAATTTTAACAAAAAGGAGCTAATTAAATTTTAAAACTACTCCAAAATAGAATGTTTTTTAAATAATTAAAAGGAAAAGACATTTTTCCATAAAAATCAGTATTTTTTACTATTCATTGAAAAATCAATATTTTCAAAAAATTATCAAAAATAAATTATATTCTAGTTTAGTAATAATGATTTTAAATCTGAAGTTCATTTTTTATATTAAAATTTTAAATTTTTAAATAAATCATTAAAATAAAACAATATAATGCATGAAAACCCAATTTGGTTTGAAATAATGCATTTTTACATTTGACTAAAATATTACATAATATTATTATAATGAGTATAACTATATAAAATTTAATTAATGACTATTAATAAGGCATAAAATAAAGTTAATATTAACAATACATAGGTTGTCATAAAATCTATCTTCTGTTTTTCTTTCTTCTTGAAAGATGGAGTTTTCCTCATCTTATAAGGTATGAGTATGTTGTGTAACTCATCAAGTGTCCAATATTATATTTATTCTAGGGATGATATTTTGGAATCATACTAATCTGTAAAATTCCTTATAATATTTTTAACAATGATGGAATGCTATATCTTCTCAATAAAACATCAGATATTATTGACTATCTCATTCATCCTAGTGTTATAATAATCAATATTTTCATAATCACTCATTTTTATGTCCTCAACCTTACTCCTCCAAAGTTGAAGTTTGTATTACTTGAATTTAGATTTGAATTCATAAACACTTCTCAATTTTTCCTAGATTTCCTTAATGGTATGGAGACTTATAACCATTTTTGAAACCTTATTTGATAGAGGCATAAATATGAAATTTTGGGCCTTTAAATTTAACTCCATATTTATATTTTTGGATTTATTTATAATAGAAAATTCAATATTGGGTGGAAAACCCATTGTTGTAGTATCTATTACTTGCAAGAAAAGTTATAATAGGTAGGATAACCACATTTACTATATTTTTGATAATTCTTTCCTCAAAATTTGGAACACCCCTTATGTTTACAAAATTAAAATCCCTAATTTATTTGAGACTACTTTTTGATCTTTAGAGAGAACCTTTGATCTAACACCACTTATAGAACCCCATGATGATTGGACCATTGGGGGGGGGGGTGAATAATTGTTTAATTTTACAAATTATTCCACATTTTAAATTCAATACCTAGAACCTATTAAAGTTATTTATCCTATTAATATTATCTCCCAACCTCACCTCATATATAGTAGTAATTAAAGATAGAGGAAAACATTATATTTTCAAGGTTTGGAATAAAATCATACTCCTTTATATGTTTTTAGATACACCAACATGGATTCTTTACTATAATCAAAATTGGATAAAATTGTTTAGAAACTCCAATTAAAATTATCCAAAAATCACTTAGACACCTTAATTATAATACTATTGTGATTGATTAGACACCCCAATAATAAGAATCTAGAAACTAGTTAGACACCCTAGTGATAACAATTTTCTTTAACTTAATCTACTTTTAGAAAGATATCTTTATGCTCTTGGATTCTTCTACACCACTTGTGAATTTATTTCCCTCAAATAATTTATGGATTATTAGATATTCTCATGTTCAAAAACATTAATAACTTAAACAAATATCAATGGTTAATAACCTTATGAGTCTAAAAACTCACACTATATCTTGAACAATCTACATCCTCATCTTATTTTTTAATACTCAATCAGTATGTATTTTTCATCAGTAAAAATATCACTTGCTTCAAAATATTATTTCCTATTTAATATTGGGAATTATATGATTCTCAAAATAATTATACAACACATTTCGATTTCTCAAAATTATCATCACACATTATCCAAATTTATACACATAGAAAATATTTCAAATAATTTTTAGTTTCAATTTGAATTTGGAAACCTCTTAAATATTAAAAATTAATTATCTATTATCATTTAAATAGGTCAATATATTCCAAATTTATATCTTATTAAATATCATTTAAACCCTTGGACAAAAATTATTTTTACATCTTCTAAAGTCTCATGATTTATTATTTTATGTTATATTAAAATATCAATTTCACATTATCCAAAAAATTTATTCTTTTATTTTATTAAAAATATCTATGTTCATGAAAGAATATATCCTTGCGATGTGTACCTCATTCTTGTAGCATAGAATCCTACTCAATATTATGTTACTTGAATCATGATCACATGCTTGATAATGATGCATAATACATAAATTTTGGATTAGTAGAACTGTCAAATTACTATTTCCTTAGATTATAGAAACTCAAATATTCACCCATTAAATCGCACTTAGAAACTCACTAAGTACTTGACCTACCCTGAGATATATTGACTGTGAGATATTTAATCAACCATGAGAAGTAAATTGAAAGTGCCTTAGTCTGAATTAATTGCATCATAAAACATCATATCGACCACATGAAACACTTTGGATCAATAACAAAACAAACCTTTAAATTGACTATGATAATGGATTTATTGTATAAACAACTAATCAACTATATATACAACCTTTATATTGACTGCATGACTCATCAATTGACTATGCTATTCAATCCTGGGATAGAATTATCTATTTATCTTAAAGAATTAGATCAACAAAATATAATGATATGATCAACCAAAAAATGGAATCCAATTGGCCATTCATGTATTGACTACATGGTTAGGGGATAAATGACACATATGGAAGTGACCACATATTCAGTGGACTGAACACATATATGGAAATTCAATAATTCATTTACATAAAATTAGGGCCTCCTTAAATTATTGTTAGACCTTCCCAATCAACTCAATTTATCTTATAAGATATTTTAGACAATTCATATACTTACACCAACACTTTTCCTTGAATTATTTGAGAAAAAAACATCAATCATCACATTGTATGTCTCTAATATGTCTTAAACCTATCCACTTGAGTTCTTCAAGTAGCAGTATTAAAGGAAAATGAATTAGATAAATTATCACAATTGAAATCAACTTATGAATCCCTAACAATACTCCAATAATCACCATAAAATTACATTATCATATATATATTATATCATTGAATAAAAATTCAATTCATACATGAACATTTTTTGTTATTATTTGGATAATTTTTTGTGGTATTAATTGATTATATTAATGTATATTATTAAATTTATGAGGACCATGGAAAAAATATAGTATTTTTAACAAACACTTAAAGAAAATAATTTTTTAAAATTTAATAAATGTGAATTTTTGTTACAAGAATTTATTTCCTTTGGAATTTTATAACTAAATATGGAGTAATAGTTGATCATGCTAAACCTAAAGTGGTGGAATAATGAAAAATACCTACTAATGTTATAACAATTGTGCTCTTTGTTTCACACTTAAACATAATTTATTAAATAAAATTCTTCAGTTGATACAACATAGAATATCATGAGGTCTAGTTTCTTTGGGACTTAAGAAAATTACATAACAACTTAGAACATAAAACACAACATCTTTATTGAAAACTTCTTTTAAATGACCACAAAATTCCTTCTTACTTATCAATGCATGGGATAACCTGAGGACATGCATAAGAAAAGGGTGAGCTATAAATCACAGTAAGGGAGAAAACAAAACATAACATGAATAATACAATACATTTTAGGAAATAGGCATATCAATGGATCATTAGAGAAACATGAACATAAAGGCATGATATGGCATGATTATCATAACATGAAAATGTGGAAACAACATTTAACATGATCTTAGCTTGATCCAAGGCTCATTGAACATGGAGAATGATTAAACCCTCATTGAACTTGAATTACCATGAGTAAACCCTCATTTCACTTGACGTATCATGATACTAATCTTTACCCAATTCATTGAAACACTATCAGGGAGCACCATTATTAATCATTTAATTTTAGCCATAAGTGTGCCAAATAGATCATACAACATGTATTCATTAAATATCACCATTTATTCTACGATAATGGAATGTATAATTCATGAATGAAACTCTATAATCAATAAGTAAATGAACATAAATGTGAATAACCTTGATAAGTCCACACAATCTTATAATTAATTAATTTTTTGAGTATATTATCAACCCTTATTATCCTATCTTAACAATTGGATTATTTTTGGTCCACTTAACTTTATTATGAAATATATTTTATATTTAAAATATAAGTATTTACAAAATTACTACTCCACTCACTTATAAAAAGTTACATTCACCGCTTCACTTATACACACACTTTGAGCACTAAAGTTTGAACAAAAAATGTTAAAATATCTCAAAAAATATCTTTACTAGGACCTAGAGTTTTTTCTCCCCAAAAGATCAATCTAAGAAAGCTTAAGGAGAGGCTTAAAGGAGGATCTCTAGGAGGAGGTAACACTCTCAACCAGGTTCTTTCAAGTTTCTTTCTTATTCAACATCCTCCAAATATATTATAATTATACTAATATGATTACCTAAGTATCATTATTATAATTAATGGTTATTATGTTAATGGAAAAAATAATATTTACCTTCCACCCATCCCTTGGAAATTGAAAATGTCACCTGTGTTACGTGCGATCTATCTCCTCTATGAACAACATATTTCATTTTTCATCACTTTCATACACAAATAGTTATAAAAATTAATTTAATGAATGAATATTATATTTATAAAATGATTCATTTTATTTAAATATAAAATTTACATTATATAAAAATTATAATTATAAATTCTCATCGTAATATTCAGTCGCCTAAAACAAGAATATTGAGACACTTTGTAAGTAATAACTTCTTACCATTCTCTTTCATTTATTTTATTTATCTACCTATTATTGAATATAATTTATCACTTCAATAAACTTTTTTTAAAATTATTTATATTTTATAAAATTGATATTATTTCTATATAATAACATATTCTTACTCATTTGATTATAATAAAGTGTTCTTGTTTAGGTCATTTTTACTACTTACATGAATGATATTATAATGTTTATGTCATGAATGATTAAGAAAAATTAAATATTAGTAATATTATGTAATAATTATAGATTTAAGATGTTTTCATGACTATATAATGGTGCAATATCCATTGTAACAATGTAATTAAAAGTGATCAATAATGGTTATTTTAAACTGTAAAAAATAAGATTATGAAGGAAAAATCATGAAAAAGTATCCATTTCATAACCAATTAAACTATTTTATTTTTTTAATGATATAAAACATATACCTTGACACATATAGAACTTATATAAGCATTTTATAAATAATTTTTACTATTACTAGGATACTAAATGTGTTTCAGATATTGTGAACCGAATGACCGCAAAATGACCAATGTGAACTGTACCGATTTAATAACTAAGTGAAACCTGATAATAAATAAAATAAAAGGAATAAAAATAAAGGAATACACATTAAAATTTTATAAATTAATTAAATAGGTAATATACTTATATTATTTAGGAGGACATAATTCATGAAAAGTGAATCAAGATTTGAGGTAAGATATTTTTATTTTAAACCTTATTTTAAATGTTTTGAAGTTTTTATTTAAATTATTTATATACCATCTTCATTGTCTATCAAGAAATTTATCTCTAAATTTATATATTTTATTAAATTAATTTTCTATTTTATTTGAATTTATTTATAAAGATTTAAAAAGGAATATTTTAACATTTTCCATATGGTTCATTTTTAACATTCTTTATAAATCTGTGAAAAGAATGTTTTTAATGTTGTCATTTCCATTATTCATTATAAACCTTAATTTTTAAGTTTTAATGGTTTTATAAAATAAATTTGAATCTCATTATTCTGTCTATTTTCAAATAATTATCTAATAAAATTTTATTTCCTTTTTTTATAGGATAAATAAAAGTGTTTATGCTTATGGATTCAAATGAATGTTTTTATGACTTTTATAATGAAAGTGAAATCCCCTATGTGTTTTATTCATATTATGGTCCTTAAACATTATATATAATGATGAGTGGGACTATTATATACCTATAATGATTTTTTAATGAATATAGAGTCAACTAGATATAAATTACTCCTATGAATATGTTGGAATTAACCAATTTGGTGATTTTATAAAGAAAATATATTGGAATTACCTAGGTAGGTTATTAAATTAAAAGGGTGATTGTACAAGTGATTATAATAGTGATATGAATATGATATACCAAGATGCCTATAAGTTTTTTCTATGATTTAAATGAGTTTTAATGGAAATATTTTGATTTTATAAGATAATTAAATGTGTTCATGATTGAATGAATTTTTATGATATTTTAATGGTGAACTGTTTGTTTTTAAGGAAAATATTCTTCATGAGTTCTCATGTTTTCTCAAGTAACCATCATGATTATGTATTTTCCATTATTCTTGATTATGAGATGCTTTATGAAAAAAATTAGGCAATGAGGTTGATTTTATGATTAAGTAAGTGATTTTTTTCCTAAAATTTTATTATGTTAAAATGAAAACATTCACATAGGTTTTCATGTTTTGGAATAGACCAATTGATTTAATTTACTTTATAACCATTAATAAGATTTATTTACTCATAACAGGTTTTCAAATGATTTTATTAAATTTATGATGGGTAGGAACTATAGAAAATTAAATCTTTTAGTTATGAATACTCACCTTGAGAGAAGAAGGTGTATCATGAATTAAATAGAAGTTTCAATTTAAGAACCTATTTTTGTGGAAACAATTTACACTGTGTGGAAGTTTACACTTTTTTATTATAATTTTTTTCATAATTATTTAAAACACTGGACCTAAAAGGTTATAGAAATATATAGAAATTAAATACTTTATATAAATATTGTATTTATGGGTTGATTATGTATTAACTATTATAGAACATTCCACCACTTGATCATTTAGACCAACCTAAGTTAAAAAAATTAATTAATTCAATTATTTGATAATATAAGAGAGATAATATAAGATAAAATTAAGATAATACTATTAATTTTACATGAGGGATATCCTGTAGTATCTATAATTTATGGAACTGGAATGTTTGATAAGATTACAAGGACCAAGATTTGAAGGTAGGGAATTATACCCTTGAATACAAAGAAACAAGGGAAGTAGGAATATTAAAGAACGGTGAAAGCCCTAACTTGTTGAGGATGAGTGGTAGTGGCCATTTTGAGGCACTAAGATCAAGGATTGAGGTGGAATCCTCTAAAAATGAGAGGGAGAGGGGGGGGGGGGGGTCTTGATATTGGAGTAGTAAGATTATAAATCAGGGATAATATTGAGTTAAGTTGTTTTAGATGTTATGGTTTTATATAAAATTATATAAGCACTCTAAACATTAATAAACCACTAATTTCTCAATTGAGTACCCATTACATCACCATTTGGTACCTTATGGTATTGACGGTGGAATTGTATCCTTTGTCCCTCCACCAGGTAACTGAAATCAACTAACTTTGTACATAGTACTACAAAACAGCTCCCTTAACCTCTCCTTGACACTCTAAATACCTACAATTATTCATCTAATATAAAATTACAACAGAACATATATATAATGACCAAAACAATAAAATAGGAATTTAACCTAAAAGGTTATGGTCTTTTCAACCCCTCAAAATTAGGCTTCTCATACATAATAATATTCAACCAAAACACTAAGGGAATAAGACCCTGACCAAGTTTCATCTTAGAGATTTCTATACTTCCAATTGAATTGAACAATAGGAATCATATTTCCCCACAAAACCTTCACACTTTGATTTATGATACATTCAATATTCACTATATAAAATGATTCAACTTCAAGCTCAATATCATTGTATCAGATTAATTTTATTGGTTCATGTACGTAATTTCTCAATTGAGTTACATAGAAGGTATTATCCATGAAACTAAATTTAAAAGTTAAGGCTAGTGGATAAGACAAATACTTGAATCTACCTAACATTTTAAAATAGTTAATGAATATCATATTAAATTTTATAAACTTTCACATTTATCGTTCAACGAACCTTAGTAAAATTAAAAGGAATACACAAACACCCATATTGAATTCCAAGGGTCACCTTCAATGATTAAAATTGGATTTTTACCAGATTTGAGTGGTTATTAGATTCTTCTAAATCAATTTTACTAGCTTGGTCATCTCCTGGGAGATACAAGGCTTGATTATAGATGGTTTTCTTATTTACATCCTGAAAAAATGAGAATGAAATAAACTTTTATATAGAATCAAAAATTACATTTGAATAGATAACCAGTTGCAATCATTATTGGAGAATTCCAAAAAGGATAAATGATCTTCTGATGTACCATCAAAATAAAAAATTCAAGCATAGTGTATATTATATAGAATATAAATGATTTTCTTAGACTGGAAATTGGTTTATAGGTGGAAAGTAATACTCAATTTCACTTAATAACGTAACACTCACTATATGACTTTCCGTAATCATGGAGTAAACCTTAGATTCCTATCAATGATGATACTAAATAGAATACTATGTAGATCAATGACCTTTTTAACATACAATTTTCTAAGATCATAAAATGAGTGGGAATCTTTAATATGAAGGAAGTGAGACTTCTTAGTTGGAAAACCCACAATCACCCATACCTCATCCCAAACTTTAGAATATCTTGGAAGATTGGTCATGAAATTAATCATGATCTAATCCTATTTAAACACTTGTATAATAAGTGTTTGATATGTACTTTCAAGACTTTGATGATTATTCTTTACATGTTGAAATGAAAGGTATCGAGAAATAAATCCTTCAGTCTTATTCATTATTCTAAGCCACTAGAATTAGTGAAAAAACTCACAATACATTTCTCTAATTATAATGTGTATAACCCATTAAGAGGAATGATATTATATCACCATATCCTCCAAGATATTAGTTGTAACTATAAAACTTCCATGGAAATATAAGAAATAATATTACACTAAGGGAAAAAAGTTTTTTGGGATGGGTCTGTCGCCCATTGAAAATAGTCCCTCGACAAAGACTATTTATGATGAGAATCATTTCTCATCACAAATAGTTGTTAAAAAAACTTTTTTTTGTGATGAGAATGTTTTACCATTGAAAATACCTTTAGAATGATGTGTGTGCCAAATCCCAGGGAGACTATTTGTGATAGGAAATACGTTCATCGAAAATACCCTCCCATATTTTTTTTATTTGCAACAGGAGTTAACTCATGTTGAAAATAAATTGTCATCAGGAATATATTTGTGATGGGACTCATTACAAATAATTTCCATCATTATTTGTTATTTGTGATAGGATTATCTCTTGTTGGAAATAAACTGCCGGAAGAGGTAATTTGTGATGAGGCATGTTTCAAATACTATTTTTTACCACAACCATAATTAATAATGGTGGTTCAATTTACAATGGAACCCATCACAAATAATACAATGTTCAATGAGAATCCTTTCACAAATAGCCCCATCACAAATTATTTGACTTATATATACCCCCTGATTGTTTTCACTCCATTCTTCTATGAACTCATCTTCCCTTATCTACTCTCATATTCTTCTCCTTAAAGTTTTCAAAGTTTTATAATTTACAGGGAGAAACTTTCAGGATTTGTATCTGCTGAAAGATTTTGTTTTAAGGTATTTATTTAATGTTTTAATTTATTTTATATTAGTAAAAAATATTATTAATCAGCAGTAATTATATTTAACTAGAATTAGTTAGTTTAATTTTACATTAATTAGTTCTAATTAATAGCAATTGTTTTTAATTACAAGTATTTAGTTTTAATTATTATTAATTATTTTTAATTAGAACTATTTAGTAGTAATTACTTATAATTAGTAGTACTTAGTAATAATTAGTAATACTTTGTAATAATTAGTAAAAATTAAGTAACATTTAGTGGTAATTAGTAATAATTTGTGGTAATTAGTAACAAATTGTTATAAACTAATAAAAATTAGTAATAATAAGTGATATTTTTCTTTTCAATTAGTGCTAATTAGTGGAAATGAGTGCTAATCAGTTCCAATTAGCAGTAATTAAAAATAATTAGTGGTAATTGATTATAATTAGCGATAATTGGTAATAGTTAGAAGTAATTAGTAATAAATAATGGTAATTAGTAATAATTAGTAAAACTCTGTAATAAATTATTATAAAAAAATTAGTAAATTGATATAATTTAAAACAAATTGATAAAAAATAGTATAAATTAATATATTTGTTTTTATAAATTAATAAATTTTTTGATAAATTTAGAAAAAAAATTAAACTTATAAAATTTGTATAAATTAATAAAAATATTATACATTAGTATAATTTATTATAAACTACTATGAAATAATATAAATTATTACAAAATACTATAAAACTAAAAATGAAAGAGGTATTCAATTTTTAGGTGATGAGAAATAACAATTTTGGACATGGTTGATATAAATGGGTTTCATCACATAAAGATTGTAAAATCTAGTAGCAATTTGTACCAACCGTGTCCAAATTTATTATTATGTTGGTAGAACCAGGGTAGGTAGGATGTGACATGTTAGTGATAGGAGGAGGAGGAGATGCGCTGATAACAAGAGCAACAACATGAGAAGAAGATGAATTACATTCGATAGTCATTGTAAATTAGAAATGTTTAGTTTTAATTAGCAGTAATTTTTTAATTAAAAGTTAATAGTTTTCATCTTTAATAATTTGTTTTAGTTATCAATAAATGGGTTTTATTAATACTAATTACTTATAATTGATAAATAAATGGTATTAATTAATAAAACTTAGAAATAATGTATAGATTTTAGTAATAATTAGTGATAGTTAGGAATAATTAGTGGTAATTAGAATTAATTAGTAATAATTAGTGGTAATTAGTAATAATTAGTGATAATTAGTAATAATTAGTAATAATTAGTAATAAATTGTTATAAAATAAAAAATTTAGTAAATTGATATAAGATAGTATAAATTATTATAAATTAATAACATTTTTTTATAAATTTATAAAAAAATTAAACATAAATTTTTTATATATTATTAAGAATATTTTACATTAGTATAATCTATTTTAAATTACTATGAAATAATGTAAAATAATTAAAAGTACTATAAAAATGAAAATGATATTGTTAATTAATTTTTAGGTGATGAGCAACAAAAAAATTGGATATAGTTGGAATAAATTGGCTTCAACTGATGAGAAATGTGATACCCCGAATATCAAAAGTAAGAACCTTCTATTTGATAGCGTGTATGACAAACAACACCAAGCACATAAGGGAATATAATATCTAGAAACTTTATAATATATTTTATATTTAAAAAAGATTATATATATTTTAATACATGTAACATCAAGTTAGAATGCATTACATGCAAGATCAACCTTCCTCAATAGCTTGCGTTACACACATGACTGAATTTTACCAAATAACAATGTATTATTAAAATATTATTATTTAACATAATATGATATAACATAACTATTATGTTAGCAGATATCAATATTATTAACTAACTTATGAAAATTTAAGGTGTATATAGATATAAAATTAATTCATTGGCTACAAACTAATGAGAAATGAAAATAGGAACCAATTGAATATAAAAATAATAATTATTATTTTTATGCTTCTAAGGCCATTTTATCTTAATTAATTACAATTAATGAATGATTTTAATGAAATATATATGTTATATATTCAATCAAATATTTTTTATATTTATTAATTATTTTTTATATGCATAAGATAAGAAAAAACCCTACTTGACACATAAAAACCAATATTTTTATAAAGGCGATTTTACCACATTTTAACAATGTACCCATTTTAAATCAGATTTTTGATAATTTAATTGAATTAATATGTAAAAATAAAATTTATCTTTTAAAGATAAGAATATGAATTAGGTTAGGGTTAATTTTTTCTGGTTTTATAAAACAATTCATTTTTAATGAATAATTAAAAATACTAAATTTAAGTTCAAAATTGGGTTTTCATAAAATTTATTTATAAGGTAAAATTATACTTCAAATTGGTTTTAAAGTTTAATTTGATACTATTTTTATTAATTAATACAATTAATTTCATTTGAGTCATTTTAAATTTTAAATTAATTATTAAAACCTCGCAAACTTTTAAACGTTTTTTTACTTTAAAAACCCACATTGTTGTCCCACCTGTGGGGTGAATTTTAAATTAATTTATACCACTTATATGATTGTAATTTGGAAAAATTAATTCCATATTTGGAATAAAAATAATTTATAATTTATAATAATTACAAATTTTTTTTTTACCAAAAATATTAGTGAAAGTAATTAAAATTAATTACAATTATTAAGGTAAAAGTATGCCTAATAAAGGACTAAACCTTTAATTTAAGGACCCAAATGACCGATCCACTTGTATAAAACCCATTTATTATTCATAATTCTTCCATGAAACTTCAATTATTGAGTTTTTTTGGTTTCTTAAGACTTTTGTTTATGTAAAAATGTGGATACACCCAACTTCTTTTCAAAAATACCAAGTGAGTCTTTTTCCTACTTTATAAAAGGACACCACATATCCCCCTTCTTCACACCCCTAAAAACACTTATTTTTAGCGAATATCTTCCCAAATATATTCCCAACATACTTAATTTCTACCTTGAAGAATACCCTTGGTCATAAATACTTCCAATGAAGTCATTTGGTATAAACCAAAAGGAGTTACCATATTAAGAGGTAACATCTTTCCTTAATCTCTTTAGATTTATTTCCATTATCCACCCACTAAAATCTTTTTATTAATTTTTTTTATAAAAAAAAATTATCCTCAATATACTATTATGTTTTTATTCTATATTTTCTACCTACACTTTCACACATTTCCATCTAATTGGTAACAAACATTCAATTTATGTGTACTGCGAACTACTGCCTCACAAAATGATGATTGTTCATTTTTCCATTACCACCTATCATGTGGGCCATTATGATGGAAAATATATTTTTATATGTTATATATGATATTTATAATTTATTTTATATTCTATAATTATTTTACAACATATATCTTTATACTTTCCATTTTGGGTAAAAATGATAACGTCATTTTTGGAAGTGTGGACTACCGCCCCCTCAATGCGATGTGATTTGTTCCCACGATCCATGGAATGTATAAAGGATGATTGTAATTAAAAATATGAGACATAAAAACATATATATTATATTCATCACATAATTAACTTTATTAATATATATATATATATATATATCATTTTCTTTCATTTTCTTTATTATCCTTTCACACACTAAAAAGTGATAATGTCGGTCCTGGACGTGTGGACTACTACCTCCTCAACACGACGTGATTCCTTTTATATAATAATAATTATATATAAGAATATATGATTAAATAATATGTTATTTAGTATATAATTATAATTATGGAAAGATATAATGCTATATACCTTCTTTCCATAACAATCATTGAAAAATGAGAATGTTACTCATGTGTACGTATGACCTACCATCTCCATGATCACAAAATTGATTCATTTTTTATAACAATATTTAATTATTATTTTAAAAAGTATAATTCATGTATAAATATGATAATTATTTCTTGATTATTGTTCTGGATATGTTATATAATGACCCCTTTGACTATAGTGACCTACCAAAGTCATTTTTGACATATAAATCAAATTTGTTCAAAACACCCAATATAAACTTAACTGTTTAAGTAGTTGTATACAAAATAGTATGAAATTGAATAAAATTAATGATAAAAATGAAAATTTTTATCAATAAAGTATAAAATTAACAAATGTTTATTATACAGAAAGTTAAAGGACATTCACCTGAAAGGAAACGCAAAGTAAGGGATTTCATGTCAATTTTCATTCCATTGAGGCTTATTTGTTCTTATTGTTGGTTTATAGTGGAGTGAAAGCATGTGTTCTTTAGTGATATATTAAAATTTATTTTAATAATCATTTATAAAAACCAAGAGTGAGGATATTGTATGTCAAATTTATAATTAATTTATTTAATATTTGATGAAATAAATACCTAGGCTTGGGAAATTTCTTTGTTGATGATTATTGATCATATGAAAAGTCCCTCCAAGATTGCCTTAATTTCACTTGTGAGGATAAAAGTTTAGAATCCCTCTTGCAGTGATACACATGTGCTTCAATGGTCTCTGAGAAAATCCACTCATTTTCAGGTGCTAGTGCTGCAAATCAAATTTTTTTCATTGTTCGTTCTTGATTGCTCGTTCTTCGGTCTTGAAGAAATTATCTCTTGGGTTTCCCATTCCTGAGTGGGAGAGATGAGGAGGAGTCAAGAGAGAAGTATTTTTACACAATAATTCTCTATTCCCAAACATGGAATTGGTTTTGAATGAATTATACAATATACGTAGTCATCTATTTATATAGTTGGGATTTCAATTAAAAAAATTTAATTTCATAAAAACCATTAAATATAATTATAACCATTAATGAAATCCCAAGACACATAATAATAATAATAGTATTATTATTTTGTGGTGCACCAAATTTCACAAAATGGATAGATAATATTTACTGACCCGTAAATAATTATTTTATCACCAGACATAGTCTTATTCCATTTAAATTCCTCTTGTATTTAATGAACATCCAAAAAAATATTTTATTATATTAAATAAATATTTTATTCAAAAAATATTAAATAAATATTTATTAAATATTCAATAAAATAAATAAATTTAATTTATTCACAATCCGGTGAATAAATATTTATTTAATTTATTCGATTATTATAACTTAAATAATAATATTCTTTAGTCTGGAAAATAATATTTATTCTATTAATTAAATTCAAATAGAATTTCATCGAGACCAGAAAAAACAGTCAGTGTGTGACCCTATAAGATTATTTCTCATTTTCATTAGGCGTCCTTGCCTAAAGTCCAAGATTACTATCTAGAAATGAGTTAAGGCACCCAAGAGAAAGAAATTAAATTCGAAAAAAATGATAATGAGATACAAACTCTCACTGTGCAATATAATATCTATGTCACATAATTTCATCAAGGGGGTTTCATGATGGTTTCATCAACCTATATACTTGATATATCATTCTTGGACTATCTGAAATAAACTCGTCTTTACACCATGGACATGGAATTTAGGGTGATGATTCTATTTCAATCAAAGGGTCGAGATATCAACTTCCATAAAAAAGGAAGGGATAAATCCTTTCTTGACTGATCCATTAACAACATGTCATTCGTGACGCACCCAACGTACCCTAATTTCTGCCAATATATGGCATGTTGGTTTTTGTTATAAAATCTAAGTGTTCATGTTTTGAATTTCATTAATGAAAATTTCAAAGTCTAAGTACCATTACACATGCTCACAGATAGGAATATCTGATGACATTGTTGTCATAATCTCTCATCTTGAAGATTACCAAGTGCGAACTTCATGAGAAGAAGTCTCATCTTATTATGAGTACTCGCACTTGATGGCCCATATATTATGTGTCCCATAATAGTATGTTATCCATCCATAGAACTATATTAAGAATATTATCATAGCACTTCAAGGTTCTCATCATAGAGAAGAACTACGAGGACCTTATTAATGCGACAAATAATATAGTACATTATTACATTATGTTCATGAAAAATAATGAACAATATGTAATAAAATGTTTAATTTAATATTCAGTACATCAAATATTCATGTAATCAATGTTTAAACAACTGTTTCTAGGAAAACAACTCTAAAAAACCCCCACTCAGACTAGAGCTAACTACCTACAACTTTCAGCCTGCTAGACCTCACATGATAATCATGTTCATGATAAGTTAAGGCTTTAGCCAAGGGGTCATCCACAATGTCTTCCATGGAAATAATACTCACTACAACTTCACCTATCTAAAAAAATTCCATCTAGAGATAATACTTCTGAAGCATGTGCTTCGTCCATTGATGTGACATTGTCTCTTTTGCGAGAGTCACCACTTTTGTATTATCAAAATAGAGTGTGATGGGATATTTATTACTAGGTACCACATCAAGCTCTTAGACAAAATTGTACATCTGAACTACTTCTTTAGCTACCTCAAGAGTTTAAATATACTCGATATCTAGTGTATAATATAAAACCATAGCCTACTTTGAGCTCTTCCAGCTCACATCATCTCTATTCAAAGTGAAGATGTATCCCATTTGTGACTTCATGTCATCTCGATCAGTCTGGAAACTAGCATCTGCATATCCTATGATGACTAGTTCCTTATCTCATCCATAAACCAGAAATATATCCTTAGTATGCCTGTAAGAGACCAAGGGTTTCTAAAAATAAATTGAAATGATTGAAATTTTGTTTAATGTAGATATTTATAATTAGCATTTAAACATAATTTTACTACTTATATGTTTTGAATTTTGAAAAATGGTCATCTATAATTGTGTTCAGTATGTTATTTGGAGTCTATTGGAGCCAACTTGTTTTTTTGGTGAATAGTAACATACCCTTATGAATAGTAATATGACCCTAATGAATAGTAAATTGTATTATTATTTTATTTTCTTAAGGATTTAAGATAATGACATCTTGATTATTATTTTAATGTGATATAACAGCAGTTATAGTTTTTAAATTATTAATTTTTGAATTAAGTATGATTTTATTTAAAAATTAAATTAAAAATATTTAGAAAATTATTTTAAAAAAAAGGACTTTATTTTTGAATTATACACGTCAATAAATGGTTGGAGTGAATTTTGGGGATTTTTCTGAAACAGTTGATTTTTCAGTGAATAGTAAATAATACAGTTTTGAGTTTCAGTGTGTTAATGAAATCATTAATGATGTCATAATGATGTAATAAATCTGGTCTACTTGTGTACAGTAGAATAAGTTATAATGTGTCCCAGGTGGCTTTACCATGGTAAAATACCATGGGCAAACCCATGGTTTTGCAAATACCACTAATGAGGTGTCCCTTTGAAATTATTAAAATAATCCCTCACTTTTTCTATAAATACCAACCCATTCCTTCATTAAATTCCTTCCAAATTAATCATCAATGAAGCTCTGGCCTCCTTGCCTCACTAGTATCCCTCCCAAGGTTTCCTAAAGCCCCCAAGGTCCCAAACTTCAAGTTCTAGGAGTTACTCTACAAAGTAAGAAAATTCTCAATTTCTTTCTTATTCCATTCAAGTTATCTTTTATGTGGTATAAATTTAAAGTTTCCATACCATGTTCTTATTTACTTACTGTTACTAATATATTCTATATTATGATTCATTTTTGGATGGGTGAACCATTCCCACTCTCTTTTTAATATTTTCTAAAACCATGTTGCATAGCCGTTAGGCTGCCGAATTTTTGTAAGGGATTTCTCAATTATTCTTTTATTTTTAGTTCCTTTCTTTTATTATTATTTCTTCATATCTTCTTACCCAATAGGAATTAAATCTCCATAAATCATGTATATTATGTATTTTCTTATTTTCATGGGAAATTCATCATCATTCTTCTTCTTCTCTCCCATTTATTCTAGGAATAAAAACATTGTCCGTGATGTGCCGAATTACCGACATCATGGATGATATGATTTCAATTTTCATTAAATCTTTAAAGTATGGTGATGAAACCATTTTTATAGTTGAACTATGTTATAATATATGTATTATGTCTCATACATGGTTCTATAATTCTTTTTTTACTCATGGTTTTAATTTATAAGACAAAATGAGGTCGTTATTATTAAAGAACCACTAAAATGATCTAATCGAACATCATTAATGTTTTAACTTATAAATCATCCTCATATAAAACATAAAAATGATAAATGATATAAATTATGGTACTGGAAATATTTAAATACCTTTCCATTCCAATTTTGGAGTTTCACTTCCAATCGACAAGAACATCCATCATGAACCGATCATGAAAATCATGAAAAGAACTCTCCCAAAACAGTGCATGGAATAGAATACTAACAATTAAGTGGTGAAATGAGGTTATTAAATGATAATATAAGATTTTATAAACATAAAAATGTTTATTTAAAATAATAATAACACTCTTTTAACCATTATTCAAGAATTTTAAACAAGTTTGAAGTAAGACAAGCCTGAGGTAAGATAATTCTTAACCTGATTTCCATCCTTTGGGTTAACCTTATTCTTCATTATTTATGTGGTATTTAAATTGTTTGTGTGATTAATTATGATCATAATATGTTTAATTATGTATATTTACAAAGTATATACATATTCCATCCACTCTATTAAGTCTCACTTCAATTATATGATATTTATAAGGGACTTTTATTTTTTAAAATCCTCTTTTAAAATTCTGTTTTTCAAAATTCAAAAGCAATGTTTTTATACTAATATTCATGTCTTATAATTATGTTCTATATCTTGGGAATTATTTATGATGAAAGGTAGGACCTATATTTCCCTCCAATTCATTGGGTATGTGTATGTTGGAGGTCGGTCATATGGTTACTCCAAGTGTAACTACAATGGTGTCACGACCCTTCCTCGGGGCCCGTGCCGTGACTACCTCAAGCCCGCCTTCCATAGGCCAGGGGCTGGTGAGTAGCACCAAAGGCGTAAATCCCGATAACTGGGAAGGCATTGCCTTTATAAAACACAAAATCATAAAACCAGAGTACAAGTGGAAGTAATACACTAAGTATAAAATAAAGTGCTGAAAAGTAGATGGGCCAAAATACAAACCCAACTGAAAAGTACAACTACAACTGAACGAAAGTACAAAAAAAAGACAACAGCTGGAAGATAGAAGCAGCTCCTGGGTCATCCACCACAGATCCTACCTGAAGGGTAGGTGCATATAGCCTCCTCAACACTCTCTCCCACCTACCTCCTCTGAGTACCGTATCATCATGATGTCCACCTCTGGGTACTGACTCATCGTGAGGTCCACCTCCAGGTACCATCCAGTCCTCGTACACTCAGTCTCTGTCAGCACTGTCCATCATCTGCATCCAACACAATGAGGTGCGGGCATAGCCCATGCAGGGGTGAGTATAACGATACTCAGTAGGGACCCCAAGACCCTCAAGGTCTCACTAAATCCAACAAGGATAACCCCAAAGAAAATATATGAACATGAAGTATCAACCAACTCTAGTTAGGTATATGCCCATACATATACCTAAGTCATCAATTCCAGTTTGGCTCCAACTCACAAGCCCAAGTACAACCCATTCCACACAGGGAAGCACAACCCAGTCCACATAGGAAATCACAACCAATCCACATAGTAAATCACAACCTAGTCCACACAGGAAATCACAACCAGTCCACATAGGAAATCACAACCCAGTCCACAAAAGAAATCACAACTAGTCCACACAGGAAATCACAACCCAGTCCACACAAGAAATCATAAGTAGTCCACAAAGGAAATCACAAGTCAATCACATCGATGATAATGATTGAAAGTCAAGACTCAGCTCACATAGGTATACTACTCACGAAGAGGGGTGGAGATGATTAGATGTAACCTCTGAATCATCTCCTCTGCCGAACCCACATAGGATCCAAGTACAAAAGTCGTCGATTCCGAACCCACGTAGGATCCAAGTACAGTAACCATCACTGCCAAACCCATGTAGGATCCAAGTACAGTCAGTATCACTGCCGAACCCATAGAGGATCCAAGTACAGTCGTCCTCGCTACAGAACCCACGGAGGATCCAAGTACAGTCGTCCTCACTGCCGAACCCACGTAGGATCCAAGTACAGTTGTCATCATCATCAAAGTCGCAGCCAGTTCAAGGGTTACCGCACACAACACGCTCGATTCCGGGAGGGTCCACTCCACGAGAAAAGGGTTCGATACATAAACTGTCACAAAGAACCAAAAAGAAGTATCTCAAAGGACTGCCTTGTCAATGGGGTCTCAACGCAATAGACGGCGCGTCTATCGGATGCCCGGTCTATGTGTTATTAGCCTTTTAGTCCCGGGGGCCCGGTTGGTTTTGTGTACGAACCAACCCGACCATATCTCAACTATACCCCAAAATCTCATGGGGTATACTCAAAGGGACCGTTACTCAATGATATTACCAACACCATTGACGGTGCAACAAACAGACGTCCGGTCTGAGAGTTATTAATTTTTCCGTTCCAGGGGCCCGGTTGGATTTCAGGTACAATCCAACTCGGACATACTCCAACTGCATCCAAAACTCAGGTGAAGTATACCAAAAGAACAGTTTCACCAAGAATAATCCAAAAAAGTTGACGGCTCATCAATCGGACGTCCAGAGCTCAAGTTATAAGTGTTTCTGCTCTGAGGGCTCGGTTGGTTTCGGGTTCGAACCAACCCGACCATACACAAAATTTGCCAAAACTTTGAGTGTAATATACCAAAACGACCGTATTGATCGAAGAAATCCTATTCAATTAACGGTACATCGATTGGAGGTCTGAATCTCAAGATATGTCTATTTAACCGAAAACAGTCTGAAAAATAGGGGATCTGGGCCCGGTCCAACCCGTCCCAATACCCCCTGGGTCGGCCTGAACCGGGTCCGGGTCTGGCCCAGCGGGGCATGGCTCGGTCCAGCCAGGTGTGGCTGGCCCAGCCCGTGCGGCCTGCAGCCCGGCTCGGAAGCCGACCGTGGCTCGGCGCTGGCCGAGCAGACGGAAAGGGGCGTGACCCCCTTTTTATGGAAACGGCGGACCCAGTGGGGTCCGCCCTAGTAGTAGGTCGAGGGGGTTAAACCCCCCCCGGTTTATGGGTAACAGCCGGCCATAAAGTCCGGCCGGTTTTGTGAACTGCCACGGGACCCATAAGGGGTCCCACCTCTTGGAGTCCCCGGCGGCCAGCTCGGCCGACCACCCTTGCTGGTCCGCCATGGCCTTAGGTCGCAGATCGTCTCACCGGCGCGACATGACGACGCTGCTCCCCTCTGCCACCGCCCGCTCCAACCGTGGCTGTCCTCGCCTTCTCCTGCGAGGCGCGACGGCACTGCCCACCACCACCGTGGCCCGCTCCATCTGCAGTCCTCTATGTCCCTGCGTGATGCAACGGCTCTGCGCCACCTTCGCCGTGGCATTGCATGGTCGCGGTTCCCTATCGATCACTACACAGTGTAATGGCATAGTGCACCTCCGCCTCAAACATCATTGAAAATTAACAAAGAATAGGGGAAGAGAATTGGCCGTGTTTCTGCGGTCTGATCCCTCCCGTTATGACAATATCATGCGGCCAAATCTAAAGCAATGAAGAATGATGACAAAGACATGAACAAAAATAACCCCTACCTCGTGTCATTTTTCGTTCGTCAGATCTAACGCGAGGAATTAGTCGGAGTCAACGTAGTTAATTGTGCCCGCACCACGCTACCAATCCTAACTCATTCGTCAGTGTCTCGTTGGAGAAGATGGAACCTCGAGATTCTTTGACGAAGAGGGGTTGTTCTTCGCGGGAGGAAGATGTTCTTCAATGATGGATAAAGCTCTCTTCTAGTCCAGAGGTTCCACGATAAGATTTTCCCAACCCATATTAAGATGAGACTTACTCAAATTTAATAGACATGCCAAGTATTCAAAATAATTTAAACTCTTTAATCTATTAATTAAAGAGCTTGTTTCTTTAATTTTGATAGGTTGGAAAATCAAAAGGAGTGAGAGGGGAGGAAGTGGAATGGTTACCTAAATGAAGAAGAGTTAAAAATTAATACAAGGGGGTGGAGGTTATGAGAGTTATGGGAAGTTGTAAGGTTAGGGATCATGTGGGCCCCACCTCACTAATATCCTCACATGGGTAGTTAGGTGCCCCACCCCAACTCCCCTATGAAGGATATAACCACTTAGATACAAAAATAAAATTGTTCCACAATTTTATTCACTTCATAAATAATCCACAAATTTTAACTTCTCCCGTGCAAACACAACCACGCTAAAGGTCTCCTTAAGAAATTACCGACACTACGAGTTCATCGGTGCCCTCGGTTTCCAATTCCGAGCACTGGTTCAAAAGATAGAAAAAACCGCTTGTTCGTTCACTGAATGTACCTGAGTTAAACTTCAGAAATTGATTCTGAGCACACCAGGCCTCAGAATCAGGTGCCGTAAGAAACTACGTACTCGTAAAATTTCAAGGAAATTAAGAAAATTTTTTCCTTTAAATTTCCGGGTCTTTAAATTACTCCCACCTCAGGGATTTACATCCCCGTAAAGCTTAAACAGGAACTAGGGGAAACAAAAGTGGTACTAAGCACGCATCTGAGCCTTCTACTCCCATGTTCTCTCTTAGAGGTTCCTGTGCTGCTAGTGAAAGTGCACCTGAGGAATTGACCGTCCACGTAGGACCCACTTCTTTCGATCCTCGATCTCCACTGGAACCTCTTTGAATGTTTCCCCGTCATTGATGACCAGCTCCCTATGGTTGATGATGTGTGAAGGGTCGTGCACACGTCTCCTCAGCTGAGATATGTGGAAGACGTCGTGCACCTAGTGCAACTGTGGTAGAAAGGTCAAGTGGTAAACCACCTCGCGTACTCTGCTGGGGACCTAGAAAGGTCTGATGAAACGCAGAGATAACATGATGCCTCGGCCAAATCTCCGTAGACCTCATTGAGGTGAGACCCGTAAATAGACATGGTCGCCATCCTCAAACTCTAGAGGCCTCTATTCCCTGATTTGAACTGATAACTCAAAACTCCTGCTGCCACGAGGGTAAGGTTGGCCAACTCAATAGTGATCGAACACAACCTCCTATGCATGAGTTTATCCTATGCTTCATGGGGTTTTCTTTTCACCGACCAAGGAAAACCCATCCCAATGTTGTAGATAAACCACAACCTTTTTTCCTAATACCGTCAATTTGTGTATGAACTGTGGTTGCCTAGTCCATACTCAAACTAACGTCGTAAGGCCTAGACGCTTCCACCAAGAGGTTCCAACCGAAACTATCGCCTCAAGGGTCATATCACACCGTCAGTGTAAGTGTGATTATTAAGTCTCCTCCCAAAGGTATCTCAAGACGTGAGGATAAAGTCAACAGCTTAACCGAAAACTCTAGGTACGGGACATGATTTGTGGAAGAAAGGAATGATTGGTATCTATGTCTATTGATAAGGCAACTCATAGTAGACACAGACCGTACCTTGAATCATTCCTAGATCCCCTGGGTCACACTCCTTGACTTCATGCAGCTACTCTCTTCCCCTACCCTCCTGCTCCTTTAGCCTGGCGGGGACTACAAAGGTGGGTGGTTGTAACATGTCGAAATGTACACCACCTCATGTTTCTCTCCTAGCTCTGCTTCCACGTCTGCTGCTCTGCAGATTCATCTGTCCTTAACACTTCTTCTTCTTGAAACTTTTTACACACCCAAGTCTCTGAGACTTGCGCCAGTTTCCTATTTCTTACTGCTAACCTTCACTGGATGTATCCTCTCAGCCAAAGAATTCTCAACCACAAAGGTTCTCTCTAGAATCCTAACATAAGTAGGAATTCATAGAGAAAAGGTGCTGGCTCGGATGTCCTTAAAAACACCCCGATTGGAAGTCCGAGCCCTGAAGCACTGATCGTATCGTAGTCATTAAGTACGAAGAATGATCGGTACACCTCGATGATTATTCAACTACCCATATGTCATCCTGCCGAAGCTGTATAAGCTCTAGAAAACTCTCAGCCACCTTCTCAAGCTAGTCCTCAACCGCTTGTGAGTCGGGCTTACCTCAGAACCTGAGGGGTATCTGATACTGGAACACGTGTAAGGCACTAAGCCTATATGTGTCATCTACCGGTACCGCCGGTTGTAACTGCCGACCAATAGGTAGTGACATAACTGGTACACTACCCGAAGGTACTATCTTAGGCATCAGTCCACATACCAAAGCCTTATCACTATACAGACTAACCTCCTGGTCACTCACTGGGAAACTCTAGTAGCTAAGTCCACCATCCACTCTACTAGTGTCTCAACTAAGAGAAAAACACTTGCAATCTCCTCCAGCCAGTCCTCTACTTCCTGGAAATCTGTCTCACCTCGTAACCTCAGAGGCCTCTGCTGCTGGAACTCATGCTACGCGCTCTACCGGCGTTAACCTTTCGCTAGTATGGCTGGTGGAATCTACTTCCCAACGGGTAGTGGTGCTGCCGGTACACCACCCAATGGTTCCAACATAGTAAAAGGGCCCTGCACCAGAGCCTCGTTGCTCGGTGGGCCGTCATCGTGTACTCTCTCGGTACTCTAACTAGATGTCTACATGGAGGCATCCTGAACAGATGCAACACGGTTAAATAATTTATACCTGGTGAGTTGACACAAAGTAATCACAAAGAGAACTTTTGAAACACACATGCAATAAATGTTTTCGTGTACTGAGTCGGAAATCAACCGTCAGGGTCCTGGTGTATGGATACGTCAGCCGCTGCACCAATACTGGACTCCCTGGACTGAAAAACACACTCAATACTCTTAACACTATTGCTTCACAGATGGGAAAGAGCAGATTCCTGAGTTCACATAGTATTGAGTTCTGCAGTAGAATTGAATCCTTTGATACCAATTTTTCACGACCCGTCCTCGGGGCACATGCCCTGACAACCCCAAGACCACCTTCCGTAGGCCAGGGGCTGGCGACTAGCACCAAAGGTGTAAATCCTAATAACTAGGAAGACATTGCCTTTATAAAACACAAACTCATCCAACTAGAGTACAGGAAGAAGTAATACACTAGGTACAAAAGAAAGTGCTGAAAAGTAGATGGGCCAAAATACAAACCCAACTAAAAAGTACAGCTATAACTTAATGAAAGTACAACAGAAAAGACAACAATTGGAATATAGAAGCAGCTCCTGGGTTTTCTACCATGGATCCTACCTGAAGGGTAGGTACATATAGCCTCCTTAACGCTCTCTCCCACCTACCTCCTCCGAGTACCGTCTCGTCATGAAGTCCACCTATGGGTACTGAATCGTCGTGAGGTCCACCTCTAGGTACCATCCAATCCTCGTACACTCAGTCTCTGTCATCACTGTCTGTCGTCTGCATCCAACTCAACGAGGTGCGGGCATAGCCCGTACAGGGTTAAGTATAAGGATACTCAGTAGGGACCCCGAGACCTCAAGGTCTCACCAAATCCAACAAGGATAACCACAAAGAAAAGATACAAACACGAAGTATCAATCAACTCTACTTAGGTATATGCCCATACATATACCTAAGTCATCAATTCCAATTCGACTCTAACTCACGAGCCCAAGTACAACTCGGTCCACACATGGAAGCACAACCCAGTCCACACAGGAAATCACAACCAATCCACACATGAAATCACAACCCAGTACACACAAGAAATCACAACCAGTCCACACAGGAAATTACAACCCATTCCACATAGGAAATCATAACCAGTCCACATAGGAAATCACAACCCAGTCCACACAGAAAATCACAAGCAGTCCACACACGAAATCACAAGTCAATCACATCGATGATAATGATTGAAAGTCAAGACTCAGCTCACACATGTATACTACTCACGAAGATGGGTGGAGATGATTAGATGTAGCCTCTGAATCATCTCCTCTGCCAAATCAACGTAGGATCCAAGTATAAAAGTCTTCGCATCCGAACCCATGTAGGATCCAAGTTCAGTAACCCTCATTGCCGAACCCACGTAGGATCCACGTACAGTCATCATCGCTGCCGAACCCACGGAGGATCCAAGTACAGTCGTCCTCGATTCCGAACCCACAGAGGATCCAAGTACAGTCGTCATCACTGCTGAACCCATGTAGGATCCAAGTACAATCGTCATCGTCGTCGCAGTCACAACCATCTCTAGGGTTCCTGCACAAAGCACGCTCGATTCCGAGAGGGTCCGCTCCACGAGCCAAGGGGTCGATACATAAACTATCACGAAGAACCATGAAAAAGTAACTCGAAGGACAACCTTGTCAAAGGGGTCTCAACGCAATTGATGGTGCGTCTATCGGACTCCCGGTCTGTGTGTTATTAGCCTTTTAGTCCCGGGGGCCCAGTTGGTTTCGTGTATGAACCAACCCGACTATATCTCAACTGTACCCCAAACTCTCATGGGGTATACTCAAAGGGACCGTTACTCAACGAGATTACCAAAACCGCCGACGGTTTGCTAAACATACGTCTGGTTTGAGAGTTATTAGTTTTTCCATTCGAGGGGCCCGGTTGGATTTCAGGTACAATCCTACTCGGCCATAATCCAACTACGTCAAAACTTCAGGTTAAGTATACTAAAAGAACCTTCTCACTAAGAGGAATCCAAAAAAGTTGGTGGCTCGTCAATGGGATGTCCAGAGCTCAAGTTATAAGCGTTTCCGCTCTGAGGGCTCGGTTGGTTTTGGGTTCGAACCAACCCGACCATACCCAAACTTCGCCGAAACCTTGAGTGTAATATACAAAAACAACCATCTCGATCCAAGTAATCCTAAACAACTGACTGTGTGTCGATCTGAGGTTCAAATATCAATATATGTCCGTTTAACAAAAAATGGTCCAAAAAATAGGGGATCTGGGCCCGGTCCGACCCGGACCAATACCCCCTGGGTCAGCCCGAACCAGATCGACCTGACCCGGGTCCAGGTCCGACCTGGGTGGGCGCGGCCCGACCCAGATGGGTCCGGCCATCCTAGCCTGTGCGGCCTGCGGCCCGGCTCGGAAGCCAGCCGCGGCTCGGCGCTGGCCGAGCGGACACAAAGGGGCACGACCCCCTTTTTCTGGAAATGGTGGACCCGGTGGGGTTCACCCTAGCAGTAGGTCGGGGGGTTACATCCCCCAGTTCATGAGTAATGGCCGACCATAAAGGCATGTCAGTTTTGTAAACTAGCACAGGAACCAAAAGGGGTCCCGCCTCCTGGAGTCCTCGGCGGCCGGCTCGGCCGGCCGCCCCTGTTGGTCCACCATGGCCTTAGGTCACGACTTGTCTCACTGGCGCGGCGTGACGGAGCCACACCCCTCCTTCGCGGCCTGCTCCTGCCATGGTTGTCCTCAGCTTCTCCGGCACGGTGCGACGATGCCACACACCATTGTCGTGGCCCACTCCGGCCGCGGTCCTCTATGTCCCTGCGTAGTGCAATGGCTCCATGCCGCCTTCTCCGCGGCCTTGAATGACTGTGGTTCCCTGCCGATAACCGCGCGGCGCAATGGAACTATGAGCCTCCGCGTCCAACATTATAGAAAATTAATAAAGAAGAGGGGAGGAGAATTGGCCGTGTTTGTGCAGTCTGATCCCTCCTGTTATGACGATATCATGCGACCAAATCTTAAGAAATGAAGAACGATTATAAAGACTTGAAGAAAAATAACCCTTACCTCATGTCATTCGTCATTCTTAAGATCTAATGCATGGAAGACGTCAGAGTAAACGTAGTTCGTTGCGACCGCACCATGCTACCGATCCCTACTTGTTCATCGGTATCTCGTTAGAGAAGATGGAACCTCGGTATTCTTCGACTAAGAGGCGCCGTTCTTCACGGGAGGAAGATGTTCTTCAATCATGGATAAATCTCTCTTCTAGTCCAAAGGTTCCACGATAAGATTTGCCCTACCCATATTAAGATGAGACGTCCTCAACTTTAATAGACATGCCAAGTATTCAAAATAATTCAAACTCTTTAATCTATTAATTAAAGATTTTGTTTCATTAATTTTGATAGGTTTTCAAATCAAAAGGAGTGGGAGGGGAGGAAGTTGAAAGATTACATAAATTAAGAAGAGTTACAAATTAATACAAGGTGGGGGGGGGGGAGGTTATGAGAGTTATGGGAAGTTGTAAGGTTGGGGATCGTGTGGGCCCCACCTCACTAATATCCTCTCATGGGTAGTTAGGTGCCCCACCCTAACTCCCCCATGTAGGATATAACCACTTAGATACAAAAATAAAATTGTTCCACAATTTTATTCACTTCATAAATAATCCACAAATTTTAACTTCTCCTACCGTGCAAACACAACAGCGCTAAAGGTCCCCTTAAGCAATTACTGGCGCGACAAGTTCATCGGTGCCCTCAGTTTCCAATTTCGAGCAATGATTCAAAAGATAGAAAAACCTGGTCATTTGTTTACTGAACGTACCCGAGCTAAACTTCAGAAATTGATTCCGGGCACACCGGGCCTCAAAATCAGGTGCTGTCAGAAACTGTGTACTCGTATAATTCCAAAGAAATTAAGAAAAACATTTCCTTGAAAATTACGGGTCTTTACAGATGGTTACACAAATAGTAAGTTAGACATGAGGGTTACAAATTATATGGTAGCCAAGAGGGTTAGAAGATTACGTAAGTAATGCCCCGCGATACCTTTATGGTTATACTTATGTTCTTATGTATTGTGTAAATCTCATGTTTCACAAATTAAGTATATATATATATAGGTGATAAGTATGTATTTTGAAAGTGATTTCATACGTTACAAGTATTTATGGACTAATGCGTTCTTTCCTTCTTTTTATATCCCTTACTGAGTTTTTTATGCTCATCCAAAGTTTTAAATGATTATAACAGGTTAATGGATGTGTAAGACAAAGAAGGAATACATGTTAAATGTTGATGAATTGTCAAGGAATCATGTTTTAAGTTTTAATGTTTTATATTTTGAAAATAATGGAAACTATTTTTATGGTATCCACTCTATGACAATGTGTACTATTATGAATGTATTATGTCCCAATTATCTAAAACTCTAAACTTGAAAAGATACTCAATGTAAAAGGATGTATTTTATTGACTAAATTCAAGATTATGTATGTAATAAGGCCGGGTCCTTATAGTTGGTATTAGAGGATGATTTAGATAAATTTAGGGGTTATAATGATGTTAAAAGAATGCCATAAATGATTTTAATCTATCATTAATTTGAAATGTTATAGAATTTAAAGATTACCATGTTGCTTCATCTAAGATATGTTTATTCAGAATGGTTGTCCATAGAAGGAACAATGATACTAAAGAGGATAGGCACTGAAATAACGATATCCTTCTGGATCTACAGCCTGAAATGGTAGGGATTGGAACCGAGCAGTTTGTGATAGTAATGGATCAGCTAACATAGACAATAAATGGTGGTGGAATCCATGAAAGGGAACAAATAGAGGTACCACAATAGAACATGATATTAGTGAAACATTTTATGAGACAACACCATCCTGCTTTCAATGGATCTTCTGAGCCAGTAGTAGCTGAAGGATCGATCAAATCCCTCGAAAAGATATTTGATGTTATGGGATATTCAAAAAATCAAAAGTAAGTATTTCCATTTATAATTTTGAAGGTGAATATGATCAGTGGTGGTCAATGGTAAGGAATATCAGGGGTAGAGAGGATTTGTTTGCATTAGAGTGGGATGAATTTATAAGTATTTTCCTTGAAAAATATTTTCCTAAGGTGGTGAAACTTAGGATGGAGAATAAATTCATTAAATTGAAGAAAAAAGAGGAATATTCAGTGGATGTGTATGAAGAGAACTTCACCCAACTGGTGAGGTATGCTCTAAATCTTATTCTAGATCTTGATAACAAAATCAACCACTTTTACTTAGGATTTAAGCCAAGGTATTGAAGGGCATTGGACTCCCGTGAATTCAAAAGTTGTGAGAAACTTTTCCAATGTTCTTAGAGGGTAGAGATAGAGTTTGCTAATGATCACGTGCATTTTGGAAAAAAGGAGAAAAAGAGGTCCAGGTGGTAAGAGATGGGTAAGAATCAACCAAATAAATCTGATGGTAAGAAAATCTAGTTTTTAGTTTCTGAAATGTGTGGCAAGAAACACCCTGGGAAATTTCTTAGCAAAAATTGGATGTGTTTTAAAGGTGGTAAGTTTGGACATATGGCCCAAGATTGAAATGAAAATGATCCTAAGACTAATCTTGATAAGAAAACTATAAAGTGTTTTAACTGTGGTGAGATGGGTCATTATGAAAATTCCTTCCCAAAGAGAGATCTGAATGATGCAAAGAAGCAAGAATATACGCAGAAAGGTGTAGTGAGATCCTTTGTGACTACTTCAGCAGAGGTCGGTCCATCCATTGAAGTTGTATTAGGTACTTTGTTTGTTCACTTAGATTTTATAATGTTTTTTGATATGGGGTATACATATTCCTTCATCTCTGAGAAATTTTCAGGTAAATTGGAAATATGACCTTAAAAAATGAGACATGAACTTGTTGTTAAAACACTAGAGGGAAATATTATAGTAAAGAGTAATTATAATAATCAGTCTATTATGGTATGTGTAAATAATTTACCTACAAACCTTGTTGTTTTACCCTTCACTGAGTTTGATGTTATTCTGGGAATAGATTAGATTTCTGTTTATCATGCTAAGATTGACTGTAGAGCTAAATAAGTTGTTTTTTCAGAAAGAGTTTTAATTTTTATACAAGAATGAACCCATAAAATTGATAACATATCAGGAAGCTTAGAAACTGTAGAAAGATGGAAATGAAAGTTATCTTTCTCATATTGTTGAAAATAAGGGAACTATTTAGATTGATTATGTGCCTGTGGTAAATGAATACCTTGATGTTTTTCCTGATGAGTTACCTGATGTCATACCTAATCGGGAAGTCAAATTTACAATTGACTTAGTTCCGGATGCTAAGCCAATTTCAAAACCCCCATATCATATGGCTCAAATAGAATTTCTTGAATTGAAAAAATAGTTTCAAGATTTTCTTGATAAAAGATTCATTCGTCCTATCACTTCACCATGGGGAGCTCCTATTTTGTTTGTTAAAAAGAAATATGGTTGTATGATACTTTGCATTGATTATAGATCTTTGAATAACATCACTATTAAAAACAATTATCTTTTTCTTCATATCGATGACTTGTTTGATCAGCTCCAGGGAGATCAGTACTTTTCCAATATTGACTTGAGATCCAGATACTATCAGCTGAAGGTGAAGGAGGATGACATCCCAAAAACAACCTTTCATACTAGATATGGGCATTATGAATTTTTTTATGCCTTTTGGGTTAACTAATGCACCTACTTTATTCATTAATCTTATAAATACATTATTTCATAAGTTCTGGGATAATTTTTTGGTTATATTTATTGATGAAATTCTGGTATTTTCTAAAAATAAATAGGAGCATGAAAAACATCTAAGGGTTGTTTTACAAACCTTAAAAGAAACGAAACTGTATGGAAAATTCAGAAAGTGTGATTTTTGGTTGTAACAGATTTCTTTTATTGGGAACATTGTAAATAAGTATGGAATAATAGTTGATCCAGGCAAAACAAGAGTGGTTGAAAAATGTCCAAGACCTACAAATGATACAAAGATTTGTAGTTTTCTTGGAGTAGTGGGTTATTACCGACGGTTTGTTAATAACTTTGCATGTTTATTTATACCAATAACTAAGTTAACACAAAAGGGGTTAAATTTGTTTGGATATAATTATGTGATGTTTTTTTTAGGAATTTAAAAAGAGATTGGTAAATACTCTAGTTTTGGCCTTTCCTTCCCGAAATGGTGAGTTTGTCATCGATAGTGATGCTTATTTGAAGGGACTAGTTTTTGTTTTGATGAAGAATGATAAGGTAATTGATTATGCTTCATGAAAACTAAAACCACATGAGTTAAATTATCCCACAAATTATTTAGAATTGGAATCTATGGTTTTTGCTTTGAAAATTTGGAGGTGTCATTTATACAGAGCCAAATGTCAAATATATACTAACCATAAAACTCTAAAGTATATATTAACTCAGAAGGAATTAATCAAGGGGAAGAGAAGATGGCTTGGACTGATAAAGGATTATGATTGCACGATCAATTACGATCCTGGAAAATCAAACAAAGTGGTGGATTCCTTGAGTTGAAAACATCATGCATCATTAACCATGTTACGTTTAGAACATGATCCCTTGATTAATGATTTGATGAATTTTGGCTTAGAAGTTGTTGGTGCAGGGAATACATCTATTTTGTTTCAGGTTTCAGTTCAATATTCATTGTCAGACAGAATTAAGTGAGCATATAAGGAAGACCGTGAGCTATAGAGAAAGGTAGAATTGGTTAAAATGGGTAAGCTTCCAGAATTTAACCTTGATAAAGTTTGTGTTTTAAGATTTGGAAAAAGATTTTGTGTGCCCTGTGATTCTTACTTAAAGAAATATTTTTTGTTTGAAGCTCATAGTTATCCATTTTCAGTTCATCCTGACAGTACTAAAATGTATAGAGACCTTCAGGAGTATTACTGGTGGGATGGAATGAAAATGGATATTGTTGATTTTACCATGAAATGTTTGACATGTCAGCAGGTTAAATCAAAGTAGCAGTTACCAAAGGGGATGCTTCATCCTTTTCCAGTTCCATATTAGAAGCGGGAGAATGTATCCATGGACTTTGTGGTGGGACTACCTAAGAAATATCTAGGTAACAATTCAATTTGGGTTATTGTGTATCAGTTGAAAAAATATGCACATTTTCTTTCTATTTGAGATACAATGTTTTTGGATCATCTTTCTCGATTGTACCTCAAGGAGATTGTCAGGTTACATAGAGTTCCTCTTTCCATTATATCATACTGGGATCCCAGGTTCACTTATAACTTTTGGAAGGGACTTCAGAAGTCATTGGGCATAGAGTTAAATTTTAGTACATATTTTCATCCTTAATCAGATGGGCAGTCAGAACAAACAATTAAAATTTTAAAGGATATGCTTCAAGCTTGTTCATTGGACTACCAAGGAATTTGGGATCATTATCTTTCTTTACTTGAGTTTCTTATAATAACAGTTTTTATTCTAGTATACAGATGGAACCTTTTGAGGCTTTGTACAGAAAGCAGTGTCGAACTCCAGCATTTTGGGATGAAGTCGGTGAAAGAAAGTTTATGGGGATAGAATTAGTATAGGAAGTGGTTTATAAAGTGAAGATGATCCAGTAACACATGAGTATAGCTCAGAGCAGACAGAAAAGTTATGCAGATAACAGAAGGAAAGACTTATCTTTCGAGGTAGGTGACCATGTTTTCCTTAAATTCTCTCATTGGAAGAGTGTGACGTGTTTTGGTAACAAAGGAAATATAAGTCTACAATTAATTATTCGTTTGAAAATCATTTAGGAAGTTGGACCAGTTACATACCAAGTAGCTTTGCCTCCAAGTTTTTCTCAGGTACACAATGTTTTTCATATTTTGATGTTGAGGAAGTATGTACCAGATTCAACTCATATTTTGAGCCCAGAAGTAGTTCAGCTAGAGGAGAACCTTTCATATGAAGAGAAACCAGTTCAGATTCTAGATCAAAGAGAAATAGTATTGAGGAATAAGGTAATCCACCAGGTAAAGGTTTTTTGGATAAACCACATGGTTGAATAAGCAACATGGGAGTCTGAAAATTCTATGAGGGAAAGGTACCCTCACTTGTTTAATAAGTAAATAAAATTTCAAGGAAGTAATTTTCAGAAGGTGGGGATAATGTAACACCCTAAGGTTTTCTAAAAATAAATTTAAATGCTTCAAATTTTGTTTAGTTTAGATATTTATGTATCCTTTAAACATAATTTTACTACTTCCAATTTTTGAACTTCAATAAATGGTCATTTACAATTGTGTTCAGTATGTTATTTAGAGTCTATTGGAACCAAATTGTTTTTTGATGAATAGTAAAAAAACCTTATGAATATTAATATGAAACTAATGAATAGTAAAGTGTATTATTATTTTATTTTATTAAGGCTTTAAGATAAAGACATCTTGATTATTATTTTTAATGTGATATAAAAGCAGTTATAGTTTTTAAATTACTAATTTTTGAATTAAGCATGATTTAATTTACAAATTAAATTAAAAATATTTAGAAAATTATTATAAAAAAAGGGCATAATTTTTGAATTATACACATTGATAAATGGTTAGGGTGAATTTTGGGGATTTTTCTAAAACAGTTGATTTTTTGGTGAATAGTAAAAAAAAAAATACAATTTTGAGTTTTGGTGTGTTAATGACATCATTAATGATGTAATAATGATGCAATAAATCTGGTAGAATTTTTTACAGTAAAATAAGTTATGAGGTGTCCCAGGTGGCTTATACCATGGGAAAATTCCATGGGCGGGACCATGGTTTTGCAAGTACCACTAATGAGGGTTCCCTTGGAAATTATTAAAATAATCCCCCACTTTTGCAATAAATACCAACACATTCCTTCATTAACTTCATTCCAAATTCCTCATCATCAAATATCTGGACTTATTACGTATCTAGTATCCCTCCCAAGGTTTCCTCAAGCCCCAAGGCCCCAACCTGCACGTTCTAGGAGTTACTCTACAAGGTAAGAAAATTCTCAATTTCTTTCTTTTTCTATTCAAGTTTTCTTTTATGTGGTGTAACTTTTAAGTTACCATACCATGTTCTTATTTCCTTCTTATTCGTGATATATTCTATATTATGATTCATTTCTATATGGTTGAACCTTTTACCCTCTCTTTTTAATATTTTCTAAAACCATGTTGCATAGCCGTTAGGCTACCGAATTTTTGTAAGGGATTTCTCAATTATTCTTTTATTTTGAGTTCCATTATTTTCTTATTATTTCTTCATATCTTCTTACCCAAGAGGCATTAAATCTACAGAAATCATGTATATTCTGGATGTTCTCATTTTCATGGAAAATTCATCACCATTCTTTTTCAAAATTCAAAAGCAATGATTTTTAGGATAATATTCATGTTGTATAATTATGTTATGGATATTGGGAATTGTTTATGATGAATGGTGGGACCTATATTTCCCTTCAATGCATTGGGTATGTGTAAGTTGGAGGTCGGCCGTATGGTTACTATAAGTTTAACTACGATGGTTACACAAATAGTAAGGTAGCCATGATGGTTACAAATTATAAGGTAGTTGAGAGTGTTACAAGATTATGTAAGTAATTACCCAATATACCTTTATGGTTATACTTATGTTCTAAGGTATTGTGTAAATCTCATGTTTCACAAAGTAACTATATATATATATACAGGTGATAATTATGTCTTTTGAAAGTGATTTCATATGTTACAAGTATTCCTGAACTAATGTGTTCTTTCCTTATTTTTTATATCCCTTACTAAGTTTTTATTGTGCTCATCCCATGTTTTAAATGATTTTCACAGGTTAATGAATGTGTAAGACAAATAAAGAAGCCATGTTAAATGTTGAATAATTGTCAAGGAATCATGTTTTAAGTTTTAATGTTTTATATTTCAAAAAAATGGAAACTGTTTTTATGGTATCCACTCTGTAAAAATGTGTAATGTTATGAATTTATTATGTCCCAATTATCTAAAGCTCTAAACATGAAAAAATCATCAATGTAAAAGTAAGTGTTTTCTTGACTAAATTCAAGACTATATATATAATAAGTCTCGGTCCTTATAAAGTCTCAAATACTTAAGGATAGTCTTGACTTCCATCTAATGGAGTTCACCTAGAACAACATGATATCTTCCTACCAAACTTAATGTGTATGAGACATCTAGCCCAATACATAACATAACATACATGACTGAACCAATCTCTGATGCATATGGAGTCCTTTTCATTCTATTTCTTTCATCATGGTTCTGGGGAAACATTTTCTGAAAAAGATAAATGACATGTGATGCTAAAAATAATACCCTCTTGTATTGTTCCATATTGAATCTCTTCAGTATCTTGTCAATGTATGTAATTTTACTTAGGGAGAGCAACCTCTTGGATTTGTCATGATAGATCTTGATACCAAGAATATATGCTACCTCGCCTAAGCCTTTCATGGAAAATCATTTTTTCTACCGTTCCTTAATAGACTGTAATAATGATATTTCATTTCCAATAAGTTTTATGTCATCAACATATAATATTAAGAAAATGAATACACTCCCACTAAACAGTTTATAGAAAGAAGGATCACATTCATTTTTTATAAAACCAAATTTTGTTTTGAATTCATCAAAATGAATGTTTAATGACCTATATGCCTTCTTTAATCCATAAATGTATTTTTAAATTTTTATATCTTATTGGAATCCTTTGGAGTCACAAACCCTTCATGTTTACTCATGTAGACATATTCTTGAAGGTTCCCATTAAAGAAGGATATTTTCACATACATTTTCCAAATCTCATATTCATGGAAAGCCATAATAGAAAGTATAATTCTGTTAGATTTCAGCATTTCAAAAGGTGAAAATGTTTCACAGTAGTAAATACCTTGAATCTATTTAAAACCTTTTGCAACAAGCTATGCCTTATAGGAATTTTTTTGTCCTTCAATGTATAGTTTCTTCTTAAATACCCATTTGCAACCAACATGATTTACATCCACTAGAGGATATACCAAAATCAATAATTGGTTTTGGTATATGGAATCCATTTTAGAATTTATGGATTCTTGCCACTTGGAAACATTTGTTCCACTTAATTCTACCTTGTAGATTATAGGATCATTATTATCAACTAATAATGAGTCACTATCTTCGGTAACAAGAAAACAATACCATTCTCTTTCTCTAACCTCTCTTATACTCCTACACAGTTCTTGTGTCTATGGAATAGTTTCTTATTCCACAGGGCTTTGTAGAATCTGATCTTGTTCCAACTTTCGTATGCCTTGAACCATGACTTCATCAAAGTTTATCTCACTCCTTTTATCTCTTTTAGAGATGTGATCCCTCTAAAGGAATATGGAATGTCATTCCACTATAACCCTTTTTTTTAAGGGGTCATATAAGTAATATCCTCTTGTTTCCTTGGGGTATCCTATAACAGTACACTTTGTACCTCGAGCTGAAATTTTGTTACCTGAAGAGTACATAAAAAACACTTCGCTTCCCCACACATGTAAATATGAAAACATGGGTTTTCTTCCACTCCAAAATTCATATATAATACCATTTATCGATTTATTTGGTACTTGGTTTAATATGTGTGTCACTGTTTGTAATGTATATCCCCAAAAGGGTAATGGAAGACTTGCATGACTCATTATTGATCTCACCATGTCCAATAAGGTGCGGTCACTCCTTTCGATTACACCATTCCAATGAGGTGTGTAAGGAGGAGTGAGTTGGGATAGGGTCAAAAACTCCCATAAGTAATCAATGAATTCTTGATTAATATATTTACCACCTTGGTATGATTAGAATTTCTTAATCTTCTAACCAAGTTGGTTATCAACTTCATTCTTATATTACTTGAATTTATCAAAAGAATCTAACTTATACCTCATTAAGTAAATATATCAATATCTACTAAAATAATCATTAAAATTTATAAAGTATGTGTACTGGCCCCTTTCTTAAATAAGAAATGGTCCACACACATCAGTATGAACTAATTCAAGAAGCTATTTAGCCCTTTCACATTTACCACTAATTGAGGATTTAGTCATTTTACCTTCTAAACATGCATGAAAAACACCAATTGGTTCTATTTTTAAACAATATAAGTATCTATATTGATGTAATTTGTTATGTATTTTTCATTTACATGGCCTACCAAGTGATGAAAAAGGTTTTTGTGTTATGAGTTATGTGAAGTAACTTCATTATCGTTTTCTATTACTTGGTTCATGTAATAAAACACGTAAAGACCATTATGTAGATGTGCCTTACAAAAAAAAAATTCTATCTTTATGAAATAATAAACATTGATTTAAAAATTTGAAAATGAATCCATCTGTATTTAGTTTGGATACAAAGATAATGTTTTTGGTAACTAAAGGTACATAATAAAAACCCTTTAAAACCAAGATCATTCCGGTTGGAAATGTGAGGTAGTAGTATCTAATAACCACAGTAACAAGTTTATCTCCATTGGCTGCTCATAGATTTACCTTAACTTGGTAATTTTTTCTAAGTATACTTGGTTTATGTATTTGAATACATATGTGACTTCCACAAGTTGTATCTAATACCCAATTTGTAGAAATAGATAAATTTCACTCGATAACAAATTCACTTGAAGCTTACCCTTGCTTCTTTAGTTGGGTGCAGTTTTTCTTCCAGTGGCCCTTCTTGCCACATGTGAAATAGATAACATCATATTCCCTAGATTCTCATTTTATCGTTTTATTCTTGGAAGGGAATGTAAAAGCTTTGGGGTTAAATATATTTTCTTTCCCTTTCTGTCTATTCACCATAAGTATAGAAGGATTTTCATGATTCATATCTTTATTTACTTGGAAAAGAGGATAAGAATATCTGGATGAGACTTGTTAATGTTGTTCATATTAAAATTCATAACAAAACTGGAGAAGCTCTGAGGGTGTGATTCTAGAATGAGATTGATGCCTAGTTATTTAGGGATTTTAAACACTAAAACTCTAGGCTCTTAATGTGGCCAATGTGTTTGACTACGTGAGGCCCATCTGGGGATCCCTCTCCAAGATTACTCTAAAAGATAACCTTGGAAATATCAAACCATTTCTATCTATCTCTCTCTTGGTAAATGCCACAGAGGTGCTCAAGTATTCTATACACATCTATATTTTTATGAGCCTTCATGGGTCAACTAGACATAGATTAAAGAATAAAACATTTAACATCTAATACATTATATATATGTTTTTTGTAGACTAATAACTCTTCATCACATGCCTCTTGAGTAGGCCGATCAAGGATTAAGAATTCAAGCATGTAATATTTCCATTCATGGCGTAGAACAACTCAAAGTCATTTAAACCACTCATGGAATTTACTTATAGTGATGAGATTATCTTTATACAATATTGATTGTAGGGATATTGAGATTGTCATTTTATTCTACAATTAAAAGAACAAATTATTAATACTTTTCATGATTATAGATTTTGTGAGAAATAATTAATTTATTTTATTAAATCCTACACTATTTTATCAAGTCCCAATATCCCTCACCATTGAACTTATAATGTCTAGTTTCTAGGAAATTCTAGTGTCAAGGATCCATATCACCCTTTGCATAACCCCAATAAGGGTTGGCCAAGATATTTTGAAGGTATTTAGGTAGGTAAGTCTTTTCCAACTACGGGCTTGTACTTGATCTGTTGTGTGGACTCCCCAAACTAGTAATCCTGAATTGGATTTTCTCAATACTTATCTCCAAATTACACCAAGTCTATCAAGAGATAATTCTATTGATATAAAATGGTTAATTCAACCTGAAACCTTCATAAGAACTCCCCCTATAAAAGTAATTATCCCAAAAAGGGTTGTTCAAACACATAGTTCTATTGAGTTTTATTCTAAATCAAGTAACAAAAGGTTTAGTCTGACTTAATATTAGATTGAGGGATTTTATTTTATTATGCACAAATTTTTATCTTGTTTTTTGTTTTACATGTCTTGTTAATATTTAAGAGGATGTTTATTTAATTAATTAACTATATTTGGATAAAACATTTATACATAACTAATTTTATTTAAATTACGTCTTTGAATATTAATTCATTCATTTATGTGATCACAATATTGAATTAATAAATATATTTTTAATGAATTAGACATAAAATAAATAAATAATTAAATGACCTAATCATGAGCTTATATAATGGTTGATTTAATGAGTAGACATTAAATCAATCTATGACCTAGGGGAAATAACTCCTTATGCTAGACATGGAATGAGCTATATAATTTCACATGTACACCTATGTATCACGGAGTTGGCGTTATTATGGTTCCATATTTAACTATCCTCACATGCCTTGGGATACTCCATTAATTACAAATATTTATTACTCACACGTAGGTGAGGGGAAGAAAATGATTAGTTAAAGGAAATTACATAAATATCCTTGGACACGTAGGTCCTACATAATAATGGAGGAAGGGATGACTCACATGTGATCTTTTTAATTTAATATTAAATAATTTCAAAACCATTAAACAAATTTAATAAAATAAATACCAACTCATACATAGGTCTTAGTTAATCTCATGAATGGTCACACAATAAATGAATGTGATAAAGTAAACAAATAGAATTCATTTATTCATTCTTTCATTATTTAAGATAAACATGCTCTCATTAATTAATTAATTAATTAATTAATTAATTTCTATTTTTCTTAAAAGGTTGGGGCCGAAGCCTCAATTTATTATTAAAGCAAAGTCCTCTTTAGACTGGGTAGAGGGTGACCCATTACATAGCCTGAAGGCCTAAGGCCAAGTGGCCTACATACAGGGCTAGAAAGCCCATTTTTTGGCCCAAAGGACCCCTCAGTGAACAGTACTGCTACAGTACCCATGCAGCTACAGTACCTACTACAGTACCACCACCGCTACAGTACCCTGCTACACTCCCTCCCCCACTACAGTACTGCCATTGCTACAGTCCGCCAGTGCTACAGTACTGCTATAGTGCTGGTATAGTGCTGCTATAGTACCCTGCTACAGTACTCGAGATTTCTCCCCTACCCAGATTTGATCCTGGGTCTTTTGGATGCCAAGCAAGAGCCTGAACCACTAGGGTAAGGCTCGTTGGCAATTAATTAATTTTTATTCATCTTAATTATAATTAAATATTATTTAGAGATACCCATCATTAATGAAATTCATGGTAAATAAATGGTAGGACCAATAATGAAAAATTAATTACAATAAAAAAATTAATTGAGCATTTTAAAATTCTTTAAAACCATTATTAAATTGTCAAACACAAAACTGTGTGATAATCAATAAAATAAGGTTTTAATGATCCAATTTAAAATTTATTGTAATTTTAATTCTTTCCATTAATGGGAGACTACAGGCGTGTACATGTAGCTACACTCCATGTACCTCAGTTTCCATATATCAAAGTCACACACCTGGGGCTTTGGTGTGCATACTCGGCTACTACATGCTGTATACATGCCAATTACACACCCTATATCAGATTTCCATGTGCCAGGTTGGCCTGGTCAATATACGGCGTGCAATAAAAGAACAGTGTGTAATTAATTACTTGGCGCATCTAGATACATTTCACAGGGGTATACTTCTTGTGCTCCGGCCGCATGCTGTGTAACCCAGTTTTACTAGCCAATGATTTGGTACTTCCCAATGGAATCTCTGGTTGTTCTTGATTTGTTCTCAAACCTTTAAGAAAATAAAACACTGAAAAAACATTATTAATATATCAATAAGAAGTTAATTCAAATAGGATTAAATAATGAATAAAAAGAAATAAAATTTGACCACAATTTCTCATAGATCAACAATCAATTAAATAATTATAAATTTAAATGTGACCCCTATGATACCACTTATTGGTTTTGAGCATAATAAAAGTGTGAAATAGTGGGTGATATATTAAAATTTATTTTAATAATCATTCCTTGAAACCAAGAGCAATGATCTTTCATGTAAAATTTATAATTAATTTATATAATATTTAAAGAAATAAATACATGGCCTTAAGAAATTTCTTCATTGATGATTATTGATCATCCAAAAAGGCCCTTTCGGGTTGCCTTCATTGCCCTTGTGAGTATACAAGGGTGGAATCCATCTAGCGGTGATCCACACGTTCTTCAATGGTCTGTAAGAAACTCTAACCATTCTTTTGGTACTAGCATAGAGAATCAAATATCTTGCGTTGTTCATTCTTGATCACTTGTTCTTTGGTCTTGAAGAAATTATCTCTTGGGTTTATAATTATTGAGAGGGGTATAGGAGGAGTAGTCGATAGAGTATTCTTTGTGCACAATAATTCTCTTTTCCCAAATTTGGAATTGGTTTCAAATAAATTACACAATATATGTAGTCGTCTATTTATAGATCTGGGATTTCAATTACAAAATTTAATTTCATAACAATAATTAAATATTATTATAACCACTAATAAAATATTATGACACATAATAATAATAACATTATTATTATTTTGTGTTGTGCCAACTTTTTCAAAATGGATAAATAATATTTACCGACTTGTAAATAATTATTTTATCACCAAACACGGTCTTGGTTTGTTCGAAATCCCCTTGTATTTATTGAACACATGAATAAATATTTTATTCTCTGAAATAAATATTTTATTCAAAAACTAGTAAATAAATATTTATTACATATTAAATAAAATAAATAAATAAATTTTATTCACCATCCAGTGAATAAATATTTATCTAATTTATACGATCAATATAATTTAAATAAAATTATTCCTCAGTCTTTAGAATAATATTTATTCCATTAATTAAATTCAAATAGAATTTAATCAATACCACCAGATTCACTTAGTGTGTGTGACTCTCTTGGATTATTTCTCATTGGAATTAGGTGGGCTTGCCTAAAGTCCAAGATTAATATCTAGAAACAGTTCAAGGAACCCCAAAGAAAGAACTTAGAGTCACCATAACAAAAACCACATAAGAATAATCACTGTGTAATATAATCCATTTGTCACAAAATCTCATCAAGAAGGTTGTATGACAGTGTCATTATCCTATATGCTTGATAAACCTTTATTTGACTATATGAAATAAACTCTTCGTTACACCATGGAAATGGAATTTAGGGTAGTGGTTCTATTTCAATCAAAGGTTCAAGATATCAAATTCCATAAATATGGAAGAGAAAAATAATTTCTTTATATATCCATTAATAACATTTCATTCGTGACACAACCAACATACCCTACTTCCTACCAACATATGGCATAATCTTTTCTTTACTTATCCATTAATAACATGTCATTCATGACACACCCAACATAACCTACTTCCTACCAAAATATGGCGTGTTGGTTTTCATCAAAAAATATATGTGCATGAGTCACGACATGTACTAATGATAAAAATAATTTCTAAGGACCATTATATACTCTCATAGATAGGAATATCCAATTACACCAAAACATGTATAATTCATACTGGAAAGTTTTTTATCATAATCTCCAATATTTAAGATTACCAAGTGAAAAATTTATGAGAAGAAGTCTCATCTGATTATGAGTACTCTCAAATGATGATATGTATACTATGTGTTGCATCATAGTATGTTATCCAGCCACAAAACTATATTAAGAATATTTTTATAGCACTTAAAGGTTTTCATCATTGAGGGAAACAAATATGAACTTATTAATGAAAAAAATACTCTAGGACATTATTACATTTTGTTCATGCAAAAAAATAGAAAATATATAATAATATGTTTAATTTAATATTTAATACATCAAATATTTATGTAATAAATGTACAAACAGTTGGTTCTAGGACACCAAATATAATAGTTATGCACCTAGTTTATTTTAAATGGTGTATATACTACCATTTTACATGATATATTATGAATATGCTTACTCTCATAATATTATAACTTTCATTTAGGTTTATTCCTTCATGAGGCTTATGATTTAAAAAATTTAAATGTGGTATTGGACACGTTGGAATATTTTTAATTATTAATTTCCTCAATAATAACTTTAATGATCTTTCAATGGAATTTATATTTGAGGAAATTATATGAACATTGTTCAATAAACACTTTAATTTTCCACTCCTATGGTAATTAATAACCCTTTTCAAGTATTATTACAAAATTTACACTCTTTGGTACTCAAAGTGTTTTAGAAAATGTTTTTAAGTAAACTCAACTTCATTTCTCTCTTTAGTCGGAGAACCTGTTTTACTAATTTTTTTTTATTAAAATGTTTTCAATTTTTTTTAAAATGGTTCAGTAATGAAATTTTTACCATTTTTTTCATTTACCAATGTTTTCAATGGAATATTATTTCCCCATTTTGAAAAAGACATTTTATAAAATTTTTATTGTGCAAAATGAATGTTCCTTTTACCTTTTATGGAATGTTCAAATTTACTCACCATTATTCCTTTAAATATTCCTTTGAATGTTTAAAAGGTTAATTTTTAATGAATATGATTTTAAAATTTATTTTCAAAGAAATTTTTTTAAAATGGTTTTCAAAGAAAAAGGTTGTTTTCCTTAAGAATTTTTTTAAAAGACCATTTTATAATATTTCCATTCAACAACAACAACAACCATTTATTTTAATCCACTTTAGGTATGTTTTATTGATACCAACCTTAATATTACTCTAGATGTTTTATGATTTATTTGGCTAAGTATAGTATTCACATTCGCTTCTATGATTCCTTTTCCCCTTGAAATATTTAATTACATATGATCATTCGATATTGAAAGTCCCCTAAATATCTAAATCATTTTTCATAGATTTGATTATTTCCCGAACTATATACTAGTTCTCATACAGTGTTTACATTGAATGTTATTTTATTATTAGAGTAGTTATTCATAAATTTGTATATATTACTCCATAACCATATTTGATAAGGCAAATTGTTAAATTGATTATTTGAAATATAAGGAATGGTTTGGACTGGTATGAGATGGGTGGGGCCTGGTTATTGATAGAACCTTGATGCATCATAAGTCTCATGGGATGAGTCATTTGTCTAGCCACCTTAGATGGGTTTTTGTATGATATGTTGTAAACCATCTTGTTAAAGGTCTTGATGGTAAGGGTACCATGTACCTAGGATACAAGGTGTCCAATAATAAAGCTTTTCACTAATATTAATTTCAATTATTATTAATCCATGAGATTTTTCATTGACATATATATGGATACATTTTATTTTAATTAATTTAGATGGAATGTGTTTCAGTTTCTTACCTTGCTATATTTTTTTTTTCAGTTTTTAGTTATTTGAATGGTATGTGTTTCTAGTTATTACATTTATATATTGTTTACACAATTCCATTCAGTTTATTAATTACATGGAATGTGTGTTCAGTTATTTACCTTTCAATATTGACTATTCTCACTGATTATTTATTACTTATGATATATTTTAACATTTTTGAGAATTTGAGAGCACCCTTTTTATGTTTGTTTCCCCAGGGATCCAAAAATTATACTATGAATGATATTCATAGATTTTCAAGATGGATTAGATCTACACTCGAAGTTATTTATTTAGAAATAAGAAAAAATATATGGTAATTATTGTATTCTTTTATAATACAAGACTCATGTATGTATCTGGTTTACCAAGACTACTAAACTATAAGTAATTCAGGATCAATTCCTTGTAATTAGGATAATGTAATTAATAACAGACACTAAATCCAAGATTCTGGGGTTAGGGTGCTACAGTTGGTATTATAGGAAGTTTACTTGCAATTTGGGGAACTATATTTAGGAAAACATAGGTTAGAGAACATAACCCTAAGGTATGATTTGAGGATAAGTATAGAACAACATCCTAGAATTATTCTAAGGTAGAGATTATGTGGGACTTTATAGTAGTACATCCCTGTATAGATACTATAAGTGGACTTGGTTATATAATATATGTATCTAGGATTAATAACTAAGATAGGTTGTTCTGATCCTGACTCGGGGTAACCTGGTACATGGAAAAGGGCCTTACTATGCACCTGGTTTGACACTCCCAGGGGATATGCTTAGGATAATTCACATTTTCTTTACAAAACATTATAAAGGATTTGAATAGATAATGAAAATGAATATTCCAGGTGAAACCTAAGGTGTTTTATATTAACAAATAAGGTGTCATTATTTAGATATCTTAAAGATAATTATACTCCTTTCGCACTATGACTATTGTTGCTCGCACTATAATTAATGGTTTTAGTCAATAGATGGAACCCCAAGAATTCAATTTAAAATATAACATGAAGGAAACCATGGTGAAAATGAGCAACCAAAGGATGTGTTGATAGGAGTGAAGGTTATCATGTTTATACCAAATCATTTTTTCCAAAATATGATTAATAATATATACCTTTTACCAACTACTGAACACACCAATGAAGAGAAACATGGAGGTTTCTAAGAGCTCAAGTGGTAGAGACCATAAAGAAAAGAAGTCTTGACTTATAGCATGTGAGAAGGGTGGAAGGAGGTACCCATGTAAGTGTCTTAATGGAATATGGAAATTCTTTATGTGTGGGAAAGAAGGACATAAAGAAAAGGATTTCCAAGGGAAAATGAAAAGTACGATGGAAGGAAATAAAGCTCATCCTAAGAATTACTTTAAAGTTCATTGTCATAACTATGGGGAAACTGGATATTACCCTAGTCAATATCTCTTATAGAGGATAAACTCTATACTAAGGAAGGACCTATGTGTAAATAAGAGGATGAAATATTTATGTGTTAGGTTTGTATTGAAAACTATTGTTAAAAGGATATTTAGTGATTAACCATATTTCAAGGAAGACCATAATATTTAGTTCTGAAATTATATTAATATGGTTTTAGAAAAGGAAAAACTCTAAATTGGGTGACATCCAATAAAATACGACATGGCTAGGAGTCATGAACCCATGACCGAAGGATGAAAAGGGTTTCATGCCAACCACTGACCTATGCAATGTCCTTGTTAATTTTTCGATGTTTTTAGTTAAAAAATTTGAAAAATAAATGTTAATGATGGACCAATAATATCACTATTGAGGATTAGAAATTAATATATTAAATATATTTGTTTTGGTATATATTTAGTGACAAATAGTTAGATGTTTCACTCTTTTATAGGACCTACAATCCTTTAAAAGTTTCTTTTAGTACTTCATGAATTTAAAAAAAATTCATTATTGGTAATTAATTTTTGGGAGTAAAGGGATGAATTATAATTTGATCGAAGAACTACCAAAAGTTAGGATTTTTCATATAAAATTTAAACCTACCAAGTTAGAATATTTCCTTATATTCTGGGTCAGTAAAATAATTACCCAACATTAGGAAAAAGACTTGAAAATAAAATGTTGTCCTGATACCTTAATTTCTATTAAACCGATGGTCTCTTAAATCATCAAATATTTATGGCTTTGAGTCCACCAAATTTCCATTTATCATTCAATCATTTTTTATTTATTACCTCATTCAATCCCTATAAATTTTTATTCTTTTCCTCTAAGTACATATTTTCACTTTCCACTAATGTTCTCCAACTTAGAAACCAAGTTACATGGTAGTCTATATGACTTTTGTTCTTCCCAATATCTATTTTCTATAGACTTTTTTACAAAACCTTATCATAATGTGGGATTTAAAACATTGTAAGTGTCAAAATATCTATCACCATGATTTATTTTAAATTGTGAGGTTGGAATTTAAATAAGGTGGGGAGAATGTGATGCCCTTAAAATCTAAATTAAGAACCTTGTATTCGATAGCGTATATGACACGCAACATCAAGTGCATAAAGGAATATAATATCTAGATACTTTATAATATATTTACTATTTAAAATAGATTCTATATATTTCAATGCATGAAAAACTGAGTTAGTGTGCATTACATGGAAGAGCGACCTTCCTCGATAGCTTGTGTTATACGCAAGACTGAGCTTCACTAAACAAAAATGTATTATTAAAGTATTACTATTTAATATAATATGATATAACCTAGCTATTATGTTAGTATTTAGTAATATTTTTAACTAAATTATGAAAATTTATGGTTTTTATAAATATAAAATGAATTCATTTGTTACCAACTAATGAGAAACAAAAAGAAGAACCAATTGGATATTAAAAGAAATATTATTATTTTTATACTTCAAAAGGAATTTTATCTTAATTAATTACAATTAGTGAACGATTTTAATAAAATATATATGTTATATATTCTATAAAATATTTTTTATAGTCATCCATTATGTTTGATATGCATAAGATAAGATTAAAACCTACTTTACTCATAAAAACCTATATTTTTATAAAGGTGATTTTACCGACTTTTAATAGAGAACCCATTTTAAATCATTATTATGAAAATTTAATTAATTTAATATGAAAAAATAAACTATATATTTTAAGTAGAAACATAATAATTAGTTTAGGTAGAAATTTTGATATTATCTGAAACAAATCATTTTTTATTGATTAATTAAAAATATTGAATTTTAGGTGAAAATTGATTTTTCATCTAATTTATTTATAAGGTTAATGTAAATAACTGAAAATTCCATATTTTTTTAATTAAATGGAATTATTAAGAGACTGTAAAAATTGACGTCACATGATTCCGAGGCCCAGAGAGCCCAGAACATAATTTTTATCTTTTTTTAAGGTACATTCAGCAAATGTGCAGGTGGGATTTTGTATTTTTTAAACTAGTGCTCAGATTGAAAATTAGAGAGAACCATTGAATTTATATCACCGAGATTCTCTTTGGAGAATCTTAACTTTGTTTGGAAAAATTCGGGCAGAAAAGTTAATTTTCAGACTTTTAGAAAAAAATAATAAAATAACTAAAGAAGTTATTTTATTCTTTTTTTCTACCATTGAGTGATGGTGGAGGGACCACAACATAACATCAGGCTTTGATTGAGATCCATTTATTGACATGATCCTTTGGTTTTATAACCATGAAGCTCATAGGATTAATTGAACATTAATTGTAGTTCATTAATGAACCACATTAATAAATGCAACGTAGGCAGTTACTTTCCTCTTATTTAATCTAAAATTTGGCATGGGTTTTGGGAGAGCTATGAGAGGAAGCTCTAACAAAATGCCAACGGTGTCTTCCTCTAATGAGGAACAGATATTTGACGATGCCATTGAGGATTCAGATTGGACATCGAAGAGCGACGGTGAACACTGACAAACATCTTCAAACAACTGATTCTCCTTCATCATCAGCAAAATATAATGTGCTCAAGGTAGGAGAATTAATTTTTCTAAGTGTTTAATGATTCACCATACCTCATTCTTGAATAATATGACAAACGCGGATCAACTGACTAATTTTTTGATCTGCAATTCACTTGATTTTGAAGGAGGATGATGCAGGGTTTCCATTATGGGGTTTTAATGATTATTATACATATTCCCATGATACAATGCTAATGCGGAGGGCACGAGCCAATCCAAATAAGGCCCAAACCCTCTGCCATTCTTAGTTTTGATGTGTTCTACATGGAAGACTAATAAACATAACTACAAGGAAAAACATAGGGCCACAAAGTGAAGGTGGAATCCTAGGAGGTCCGTAGTCGCAGATGAGAACAAAATCAGACCACCAGAGCTTCACCGGTTGCCTACGAAAGCACCGTCAGTGACCTATCGCATGGGAACAGCAGTGCCCGTAGGTGCCATGATGGTAGAAGATGCGGCATGCTAGAGTCACATGGGGGAAGTGAATGGACCAATCTGCAGGATAGTAAACAACCGAATGAGCCGAAGATTTCGGAAGGTAGGGCGGCACCCCGCTGGCTGAGAAAATCGGCCCGCACTGCAGGTTGTGTTTTCTAGGTGTACCAGACCCGCAAGCTGGTCCAGGTCTGCTAGCCGGGCTGGACCCGCCAACTGGTTCGGGTCCGCAAACCGGGTCGGACCCTCCATCCGGGCCGGGTCCACCAACCAGGTCAGACCCGCCTGCCCGGATGAACCCCTAATGGACCCAGACCCGACCGATATATTTTCACTAATTTGGGTGAATCTCTAGAACCAAACACTGGTTTGATGCACCATCAGTGGAGTTGGGACCCTTAGGACGAGGAAGTCCTTTTGAGATACTCCACTTGGGTTTTAGATAATGTTTGAGTACATAAAGGTTGGATAGAATTCAAATCCAACCGGTCCCTCGGTATTAAAATGCCTATAATTTATAGACATGGGAATTCAATTGATGCACCGTCTATTGCGTTATATCCCTTATTACATGAAGGTTTTCGAGTTAATTCTTCGTGGGAATTCGCGGCAGGTGAGGTATGAGTGCTGTCTTGAGGAGAAGAATCTATGGAACTCAAGTGCACCATGTGTGGGAATCCTGTGGTTGGCTGTCAAGTGAAGGGGGACCCTTTTTAGAATGAAATCAGAGCGACCCTATGTGGATCGATGACTTACAACCTTGTGTAGATTAGCAGTAGCGTGAACCGATGAGGACCAGCCTTAGAGCGACCCATCATGGATCAGTGACTTACAACCCTATGTGGATTGATGACTTACGACCCTTTGTGGATCGATGAATTATAATCTTATGTGGATCAATGACTTATGAACCTATGTGGATTAGCAACAGCACGATCCGGAGAGGACCAGCCTTAGAGAAGCCTGTCGTGGATCAATGACTTATGAACCTATGTGGATCGATGACTTATGAACCTGTGTGGATTAGTGACTTAAGACCCTATGTAGATCAGTTATAGAACGACTTATTCATGGTTCAATAGTGAAACTTTTCAATAGAATAAGATAGTTTAGCTTTATGACTAATCATTATTATTCCTGTTCTTTAAGTTACATACTTGGCATGATCAGTCTTTTACTTTGTGATTCATGATTGATATCATGCATTGTGGTTTTTCCTTTTTGGAATTCTAAGAGACCTTCGGGGGTTTTGGGGTCCCTACTGAGTATTGTTATACTCACCCCTGCACAGGCTTCGTCCACACCTTGTTGTGTCTTTTGTAGACTACAAACATTATTGACTGAGATTTGGGATCCAAGACTAGATGGTACACGAAGGTGAATAGTTGACATGGAGAGACACATTGACGAGTTATACCTACCCTTCAGGTAAGAACCTTAGTGTAAAACCTCGGGAGCTATTTTTCTATTTTTTCTGTACTTTCTATTAGTTGGGTTTTTATACTGGCCCATTTTTCTTTAGTTCACACTTTGACTTCAGCAGTTATACTACATGGTTTGTTCTTTTTGTGTACCTGGTCTGTGTTTTTGTAGGTTTAAAGGCAATGCCTTCCCATTTTTAACGATATGTCATTCCAGTGCTAGTCGCCAACCCCTGACCTATGGAAGGTGGGCTTGGGGTAGTCACAGCATGAGCCCTAGGGGTTAGTTCATGACAAAGTGGCATTAGAGGAGTCATTTCTACTGAAGAACTAAGACTATGATGTTTTCAGTGAAAAAATAATGTTATATTTTTGAGTTCGGTTTTTAGTTCGGGGAGTCCAGTTTTGGTGTGGTGGCCGACGTATCCATACACAAGGAGTCTAAGTTATGATTTTAGAATCAATACACAAAAACCATGATTGCATGTGTTTTTGAAATGTTTTTATTTTGATATCTTTTGAGTCAGCCCACCAAGTATAACTTATTGACTGTGGGGCACCTGTTTCTTTATAGGATGACACCATATAGATAGCCATCTAGGATTCTAGAGATAGATCATGATGATGGCCAACTGAGCGATGAGGATTCGGTGCATGGCCCTCTTTCAGTGATGGTACCTTCAGGTGGTGTACTAGCAGTTTCACTACCCATAGGGCAGAAATTTCCAATAGCCCCACCACCAGACAGAGAACGTTGACTTAGCGCGATGCATGAGTTCTAGCGGCAGAGCCTATGAGGTTTTGAGGTGAGAGGGATCTGCAGGCGACTAAGGATTGGATGGAGACTATGGCTAGAGTTTTTTTCCTATTTGGGGCACTAGATGACCAGATGATCATCCTAGCTGGTAGACTCTTTCAGGTCGCAACGGGGAGATGGTGGAGCCTAATGCTCCAGTTGCAATATGAGTAAAACCTCACTAGGTTGGAATTTGAGTGCCTTTTTAGGGAGGAGTTTTATCCAGCGAATCTATGCTATTTTCATATTTAGGAGCTCCTGCACTTGCAGCAGGGAATCCTAACAACAACCCAGTACTCAGAGAGATTCACCGACCTCTCCTGCTACTCCACTAACATGGTAAGAGACCCTTTATTCAGGTCTCAGAACATTGAGAAAGGTCTCTTATGTGATATTATAATGTCTATGATATCACTCAACATACTGACATAGGCTGGAGTGCTAGAGAGAGCACTTCTGGTAGAGAGATTCCAAGCTGAGCAGGCAGCGACAACAAGAGCCACCACCTGATGACACATGGTCGAGTCATCTGCAATAGGAATTAGGTAGATGACACAAATGTATAAGTGGGTCATACCTTCTGGTGGAAAACCCTGGGATGTAGGGTCGGAGGTGTGGATATCACATGATAGAGGAGGTCTGCAGGGGAGAAAATTGTGCTACTTGTGCGACGGGTAGGGTCACATGGCTCGTGACTTCCTGACCCATCACACCGATGATTAGAAGATGGTCAAGGGACCACTGAGGTAGAGGTGTAGATTCAAGCGGGGAGGTCTGTAGGGAGTAAGATGTAGCTGATGAGCTAGCCATATAGTAGGTGGTGGGCAGTGATTTGAGTTTCTACTGCCACCACTCCAGGTTGTCCACCCCGACCTCAGGGAGAAGGTGGACAGGGACAAGCTCAGCTTTAGGCAGTTGAGGCCTACTACCATGGTGCTTTAGATATGATATGAGGTACAATCCATATCTACTCCACCCTAGATGCTATTATTGTAGACACTGGTGCCAATTACTCTTTCATTTACATGACTCTCCTTTAGAGATCATAGATTATGATGGAGCCGTTGGATCGATCTTTATGTTTAGAGACTCATACATGAGAGGATTTAATGATTACACCCTGGTTCTGGTAGTGTGATCTTACCCTTGGAGGTGAGATCTTTGGCTGGGATCTCCTAGTAGCAGTTTCAAGGCTTTATGACGTCATCTTAGGAATGGGATGTTTATCCATAGTCCATGCTCAGATTGAATATTTTAGGTGAAAAGATTGGTGTGTCCATGAGGATGGGACCAGGTTTTCCTTCACCAGCGAGAAGGGAACCTTTTCATCTCAAGATGGAATTTCTCAGAGGATGGTGCAACTGATCACTCATCATTTGGCTAACCTTACCCTTAGAGTAGTTGATGAGAGGAGTCTAAACAATCCTATAGTGGTTGACCAGTATGCTAATGTCTTTTATGATTATGATCTAGGACTACGTCCTTACAGAGAAGTAGACTTCTACATCGACCCGTACCCCGAGATGACACCAATATCTACACCAGCTTATCGGATGGCTCATGCGGAGCTTCGTGAGTTGAGGGTATAACCTGAGGACTTGCAGGGTAAGGGGTTTATAAGGCCCAGTGTTTCTCCATTAGCAGCCTAGATTTTGTTCTCTAAGAAGGAAGAAGGGAGTTTGAGGCTTTGTGTGGACTATTGGTGCCTGAACCAGTTGATCGTGAAGAACAAATATCCACTTCCTATGATTGATGATCTCTTTAATCAGCTGAAGGGAGCTTGGTGGGTTTTGAAGATAGAACTTAGATCAGGCTATCATTATCTCAGGGTACAAGATGAGGATGTACTAAAGACAGACTTCAGATGTTGGTATGGACACTATGAGTTCTTAGTGATTCCCTTTGGTGTGATCGATGCTCCAGAAGTGTTCATGGGACTCATGAACAGGATCTTCCAGCCTTACGTCAATCGCTTCATGGTGGTATTCATTGACGGAATCTTAGTGTAATCATCATAAGAGAAGGAGCATGCCACTCATCTGCATATAGTTTTAGATAAAACCTGAGAGCACTAGATTTATGGTAGGCTCTCAAAGTTCCAGTTCTAGATACAGAAGGTCCAGTTTCTGGGACATGTTTTCTCGGAGGTTGGAGTTGTAGTTGATCCAAAGAAGATAGAGGTAGTGCTTTCTTGGGATCCAACTAGGAGTGTGACTGAGGTGTAGAGTTTCCTGGGATTGTATGGGTACTACCAGAGATTAGTACCTGACTTTTCCATAGTAGCAGAACCATTTTCAGCTTTGAAAAATAAGAGACAACCTTTCTTGTGGACATAGAGATGCCATTAGAGTTTCTAGGAGCTTATGCAGAGACTGACGAGTTCCCCCATCTTAAGGATACTAGAAGAGGGCATTGGGTATGTATTCTACTGCGAAACATCATAGACCAGACTGTTATGTGTCTTAATGAATAAGAGAGTGGTGATCACCTATGGATCACGATAGTTGAGACATCATGAGAAAAACTACACTACCCATGACTTGGAGTTAGCAGCAGTGGTCTTTGCCTTGAAGATGTGGAAGCAATACTTAATGGGTGAACAATTTACTATCTACTCTGATCACAAGAGTTTCAGGTATATCTTCTCATAGAAATACCTGAAACTGAGATAAAAACGATGGATAGACTTCCTCCAGGATTATGACTCTGAGATAGTCTACACTCCTAGGAAGGTGAACGAGGTGGTAGACACACTCAGCAGGAGGTCTAGTTTACATTTGCTGAGTGAGGCGACAGGGTAGCTAGATTAATTTCAGTTATCCTTCATGGATAGTGATGGATTATCCTACCTACAGTCTATGACAGTCACTCTCCCACTCCTTCAGTGCGTCAGGGAGGCACAACTTGGGGACGTTGACTGCAAGACTCGACGTGCTTAGATATCCTCATGACAGGATCCTGAAGGATTTTCTAAAGTTGGGGATCACGTTATCCTTTTATAGGATGCAACATGGTACCAATGATTCTATGAGAGGAGATGTTGAGGGAGTTACACACATCCCCTTTGGTAGTACATCCTGGTGTGGGGAAGATGTACCAGGACCTCCAGTGTCAGTACTGGTGGTGAGGGATAAAGAAAGCATCAGTAAGGTTTGTTTCATGATGCCTCACTTGTTAGAAAGTGAAGGCCAAACATCAGGTTCCAGCAGGCTTATCAAAACCACTTGAGGTATTGTAATGGATGCGGGATGACATCTACATGGAATTTGTTATAGGACTACCACGTACGTCTAGAGGCCACGATTCCATCTGGGTGATCATTCACTGACTCACCAAGTCGGCCCACTTCCTAGCCATCTGAGAGCAGGGATTGGTAGATGGATTGGGATGCCTCTACATACAAGATATAGTATGGATTCATGGGGTTCCATCGACAATCATCTCAGATCGTGACACTCATTTTACATCCAGATTATGGAAGGAATTAGAGGAGGTGTTTGAGACTGAACTACGTTTTTTCACCGCCTTTCATCCTTAGACATATGGTTAGAAAGAGTAAACCATACATATCCTTGAGGATATGATATGTTCTTGTGTCCTTGATTTTGGCCATAGTTGAGAGGGTCACTTGACATTGGTGTTGTTCTCATACCACAATAGTTATCACTCCACCATCAACATGGAACCATTTGAGGCCTTGTATGGGTGACCATGAAGATCGCCTATATGATAGACAGACCCGGGGGAGTCAACACTTATGGGTCCATAGTTGGTTCAAGCTACCACTAAGAAGATGAAGATCATCTAGGATTGGATGAAGACTACATAGATAAGGTATAATTCTTATGCCGATAGGAGACAGACACCCCTAGAGTTTGAGGAGGGAGGTCATGTTTTCCTTTGGGTCTCACCTAGATGAGGATTGCAATGATTTGGATATGGCAAAAAGCTATCTATAAGGTTCATCAGACCTTTCCAGATTCTCAGCAGAGTAGGTGAGGTGGTATACTGCCTAGCTCTTCCCCCATAGATGCATTGGGTGCATGACATTTTCCACGTGTCACAACTGAGGAGATACGTTCATGATCTATCACACATCATCGACTGGGGTGAGATGAACATTGAAGATGGGGTGACTTTTGCGAAGTTCCTAGTGGAGATAGAGGATCGACATAAGAAGGTCCTCTGAGGATGGTCGATACCTCTGGTGCGAGTTCGGTGGCAGCATGGGAACCTCCAGGAGAGCACATGGGAGCTGGAGGCATATATTCATACTCAATGCCACATAATTTTTTCTTAGCCTTTGTTGTGGCTTTTGAGGATGAAAATCCCTAAGGTATAGAGAATTTAAAGACACAAAAATTTCATATTTTTTTTAATTAAATGAAATTATTACAAGACTGAAAAAATTGACGGCATGTGATTCTGAGGCCTGGAGAGCCCGGAATAGAATTTTGAACTTTTTAAGGTATATTCAGTAAACGTGCATGTGTGATTTTCTATCTTTTAAACTAGTGCTCAGATTAAAAATACGAGAACATCATTGAATTCATAGTACCATGATTTTCTTAGGCGAAGCTTAACTTTGTTTGAAAAAAGTCGGACGAAAAATTTATTTTTTGAACTTTTGGAAAAAAATAATAAAATAACTAAAGAAGTTATTTTATTATTTTTTCAATCATTGAGCGATGGTGGAAGGACCACAATGTAACATCAAGCTTTGATTGAGATCCATTTATTGACACAATCCTTTGGTTGAATAACCATGATGCTCGTAGGATAAATGAGACATTAATTGGGGTTCATTAATGAACCACTTTAATGAATGCAACGTAGGTGGTTCCTTACCTCTTATTTAATCAAACCATTGGAATGGGTTTTGGGAGAGCTACAGAAAGAAAATATGATGAAATGCTAGTGAAGTATTCCTCCAATGAAAAACAGAGATTTTACTACACCATTGAAGATTAGAACCAGACATCGATGGGTGGAAAAAAACGCCGAAGAACATCTTCTAACAAGAGATTCTTCTCCTTCTTCATCAGTGGAATCCAACATGTTCAAGGTAGAGTAATTAAAATTTCTAAGTGTTTAAAGATTCTCCATATCTTATTATTGAAAAATATGATGAACGTGGATCAAACGACTAATGGGTTGACCCATGATTCAATTTATTTTGTTGGATGTTGATCATGGGTTTACATTATGGGGTTTTAATGATTATTATACTTATTCCCATGATACAACACTAATGCGGAGGGTGTGGGCCAATCCAAACTAGTCCCAAACCCTCCACCATTCTCAGTTTTGATGTGTTCTTTGTGGGCAACCGATCAACATGATGACAAGGAAAAACTGAGGTCCACACAGTGAAAGCGGCGTCCCGGGAGGTCCGTAGGTGTAAATGGGGACAAAATCAAACCACTGGAGCTTCACTCGTGGTTTGTAGAAGCACCGCCGATGCAGTGGCCAGCTGTGTGGGAACAACAGTGCCCATTGGTGCTTCAGTAGTGGAAGATAAGGTGTGCCAGCACTGCATTGTGGAAGTGAGTAGCCAACTCAGGCCACTCAGATGGACTGAAAACGACCATCTAAACTGGCCGTTTTGGAAGGGAGGGCTACGCCTCTCTGGCACTGTTAGCTGGGAGAACCGACCCGCAACACGGGTCAGGTTTTATTAGCGGATATGACCCGCTGGTCAGGTCGAACCTACGAGCCAGGCCGGACCCACCAGCCGGGACAGGTTCGCCAACTGAGCCAGACCCACCAGTAGGGCCGGGTCTGCCAACCAGGCTAGATCCGCCAGCCGAGCTGGCCGGGACATACCCCTACTAGACCCAGAACCAACCGGTATTGTTTAGAAAATTTGGGTGTATCTCCCAAACTGGATGGCTATTTGACACTCTATCAACAACTTTGGGACCCTTAGGATGAGGCAGTTCTTTTGAGATACTCCACTTTGGTTTTAGAGAAGGTTGGAGTACAACTGGATTGGATCAAATACGAATCCAACCGGACCCTCAGTACTAAATTGCCTATAACTTACATACAATGTGTCAAATTGACATTCTATCTATTGCATTAGAACCCTTATGACATGACGGTTCTTTGGGTTACTTCTTAGTGGGACTTTGTGGTAGTTTAGGTATGACTAATGTATTGAGGAGAAAAATATACGGAACTCAAGGGCACCAAGTGCGAGAATCCTGTGGTAGGCTATCAAGTGAAGGGAGACCCTTTCTGTAACAACATTAGAGCGACCTTGTGTGGATCGATGACTTAAGACCCTGCGTGGATCCGCAGTAGCATGACCGGACAATGACCAGACTTAGAGTGGCCCATTGTGGATCATCGACTTACGACCCAATGTGGATCGACAACATACAAAACTTTGTGGATCGACGACTTACAACCTTGTGTGAATTGATGACTTACAACCCTGTGTGGATAAATAGTAGCGTGACCTGACGAGGACCAGTGTTAGAGAGGCCCATTGTGGATCAATGACTTAAGACCTCGTGTGGATCGATGACTTACGACCCGGTGTGGATTGGTGACTTATGACCCTATGTGGATCAGCTATAGAATGACTTCTTCGTGGTTCAGCAGTGGAACTTATCAATGGAATAAGATGATTTAAATTTATGATTAATCATCATTATTTCTGTTCTTTAAGTTATATACTTGGTGTGAGCTATCTTTTACTTTTTTCTTCGTGATTGAGATCATCCTTTGTGTTTTTTCCTTTGTTTAATTTTGAGAGACCTTCGAGGGTCTCAGGGTCACTACTTGGTATTATTATACTCACCCCTTCATGGGCTTCACCCACACCTTGTTGTGGCTTGGACATATGACAGAAAAATTTGACAGAGATTTGGGAGCCAGGACTAGACGGTACACAGAGGTGACCGGTTGATGTAGAGAGCCGCAATGAGGAGTTGTACCTACCCTTCAGGTAGGAAACTTGGAAGACTACCTCAAGAGTTGTTTTTCCCTTTTTTCTGTACATTCTTTTAGTTAGGTTTGAATATTGGCCCATCATGCTTCAGTTCACACTTTTACTTTGAGGATTTATAATATGTTGTTTGATATTGTTGTTTACCTAGTCTTTTTTTTGGTTTAAAGGGAATTCCTTCCCATTTTTAGGGATATTCCTTTCCAGTGCTAGTCGCCAACCACTGGCCTATGGAAGACGGGCTTGGGGTAGTCACATCACGGGTCCTGGGGGACGAGTAGTGACATTTAAATTACAGTTTTAATTGTTTTTAAAGTTTAGTTAGATAATATTTTTAATAATTAAAAAAAATTATGTCATTGGAATAATTTTAACTTTGAAATTAATTATAAAAATATATCAAACTTTCAAATGTTTTTACTTTAAAAACCCGTATTGTCGTCTCCCATGTGAAGTGAATTTTAAATTAATTTCTATCAATTATATGATTAGAATTTAGAAAAATATATTCCATATTTGAAATAAGAATAATTTATATTTTCTAATAAGATAAAATTTCTTTTTTACCAATTTTTTTTGAAATTAATTAAAATTAATTTCAATTATTAAGGTAAAATTAAGCCTAATAAAGGAATAAAATTTTACTTTAAGGGACCAAATGACCTATAAACTTTTAAAAAACCCATTTTATTTCCATAATTAGTCTATTGAAGATAAATTATTGATTTTAGTTTATTTGTAAGAATTTTTTTGGTAAAAACATTGGTACACCTAACTTCTTTTAAAAAATACCAAGTGAGTCCTTTTCCTACCTTATAAAATTCCACTACCTATCCTCTTCTCCAAACCTCTCAGAAAACTTATGTTAAGAAAAGGTCTTCACAATTATATTCCAAACATACCTACCGTATACCTTGAAGCCTCCCCTTTTACATAAATCCTTCCAAGGTATCCATTTGGTATAAACCAAAAAGTGTTACTTGATTAAGTGGTAACATCTTTCCTTAATCATAATAATTTTATTTCCCTTATCCACCAAATAAATCTTATTATTAAATTATTTTATAAAATAATAAGTATACAAAATATACTAGGCTGTTTTTTTTCTAATGTTTTGACCTACACTTTCATACACTTCCATCTAATGTGTAAGGAACATACCATTTTTGTGTATGATGAACTACTACCGTAAGAAATGATGATTGTTCATTTTTTCATTACCACCCATCATGGGGAAATTAGGATGGAAAATAGATTTATATATGTTATGTATGATATTTATAATTTATTTAATCTTATGGAATTATTTTACAACTCATATATTTATACATTCTATTTTGTGTAAAACCGACAACATCATTTGTGGAAGTGTGGACTACCGCCCCCTCAAAGTGATGTGATTCATTCAAATGATCCATGGAACATATAAATGATGATTATAGTTAAAAATATGAGACATAAAAAAATATATGATATTTATAGACATAATTAACTTTATATATATATATATATATATCATTTTCTTTATTAACCTTTCACATACTAAAAAGTGATAATGTCGGTCTTGGACGTGTGGACTACCACCACCTCGACACGATGTGATTAATTTTACATCAAAATAATTATATATATAAGTATGTATGATTAAATAATATGGTATTTATGATATAATGAAAATTATATAGATATATAATGCTACTTACCTTATTTCCATAATGATCATTGAAAAATAAGAACGTTACGTATGTGTACGTACGACCTAATTTCTCTATAATCGTAACGTTGATTCGTTTTTCATAACCATATTTAATGATTGTTTTAAAAAGTATAATTTATTTATAAATATTATAATTATTTAATGATTATTATTTTGGATATTTTATATAATGATCCGTTTGACCATAGTGACCTACCAAAGTCATTTTTGACACATAAATCGAATTTTTTTAAAACACCCGATGTAAATGTAATTGTTTAAGTAGTTGTATACAACATAGTAATAAGTGAAATAAAAGTAAAGATAAACATGAAAAAGGTTCTCATGAAATTAGAAAATTAACATGATTTTATTATATAAGAAGTTAAATGATGTTCACCAAAAAGGACACAAGGTAGGGAATTTGGTCTCAATTTACATTCCATTGAGACTTATTTGTTGTTATGAAAATAGTTTCTTTTATATGGTGTATATACTATGATTTTACATGATATGTCATGAATATACTTAATCTAATGATATTATAACTTTCATATAATTTTATTTCTTCATGAGGGTTATGATTTAAAATGTTTCAAAGTGGTGTGAAACACTTTAGAAATTTTTTAATGATTATTTCCCTTAATAATAAATTTAATGATATTTCAATGGTATTACCATTTGAGGAAATTATATGAAAATTGTTCAATAAACCCTTTTATTTTCCTATACTATGGTAATTAATGAAATTTTTCAAGTATTAGTATTAGTTTTACACTCTTCGGTACTCAAGGTGTTTTAGAAAATGTTTTTAAGAAAAATCGACTTCATATATCTCTTTAGCCAGAGAAATTATTTTCTTATAAAAAACAACGTTTTATTAAAATGTTTTAAAAAATATTTTTAAAATGATTTGGTAAAGGCATTTTTACCTATTTTTTCTTTTACCATTGTTTTCAATTGAATCATCTTGTTTCTTTCAGAATAAGGGATTTTTCTAATCATTTTATTGTGTAAAAGGAATGTTTTTTTCGTTGTATAGAATGTATGAATTTACCCATAGTCATTCCTTAAAATATTATTTTGAATATTTAAAAGGTTAATTTTTACCCGAAATGTTTTTAAAATTGATTTTTAAAGAAAAGGTTTTTCAAAAGTTTTTTCAAAACAAAAGGATATTTTCCCCAAGAATATTTTAAAAGACATTTTTATAATATTTCCATTAATCAATGACAATAAATCTTTATTTTACACTAAGTTTAGTATATTTTATTTATACCATCCTTAATCTTCCTCTGGATGGTTTATGATTTATTTGGACAAGGATAGTATTCACATTCACTTCCATGATTCCTTTTGTACCCTTGAAATATTCAATTATCTATGATCATTAGACATTGAAATTCACCTAAACATCCATATATTTTTTCATTGATAATATTATTTCATAAAACGTATACTATTTTTTATATGGTGTTTATTTGAACATTATTTTCTTATTTGGGTAAATATTGATAAAACTATATATATTACTCTATATGAATATTTGATAAGGCACATTCTTGAATTCATTATTTGATATATGAGGAATGTTTTGGACTGGTATGACATGTGTGGGGCCTGAATATTGATAACCCCTCAATGCATTAGAAGTCTCATGGGATGAGTCATTTGTCTGGCCACCTTAGATGGGTTTTTATATGATATGTTGTAAACTGTCTTGAAAAAGGTCTTAACAGTAAAGGTACCATGTACCTAGGAAACATGGCGCCCGATAATAAAGAATTTCCCTCATATTAGTTTCAGTTATTATCCATCAATTAGATTTTTCATCGACATATCTACAGATACATTTCATTTTCAGTTATTTAGATGGCATGTGTTTTAGTTTCATACCTTTCCATATTAATGTTTCCTTATCTAGTTATTTGAATGTTATATGTTTCTAGTTATTACCTTTCTATATTTTTATGCACTTTTATTCATTTTATTGTTTACATGGAATGTGTGTTCAGTAATTTACCTTAACATTTGATTATTCTCATTGAATATTTATTGCTTCCTCTATATTTCACCCTTACAGAGCATTTGAGCTCACCCTTATTATGTTTCTTTCCCCATAAATCCAAGAATCATACTGTGAATGATATGATGGGATTTACTATATGAATTAGAGTTATCCTAGAAGTTATTAATTTAGAAAGAAGAAAAAAATATGTCGTAATTAGTGTATTCTTTTATAATACAAGACTCATGTATGTATCTGGTTTACTAATACTACTAAACTCTTAATCCATTGATATTGATTACTTATAATCATGACAATTTAATTAATAGCATACACTGGCTCTAGGATTTTTGGGTTGGGGGACTACAAGAAATGACCAATTTTTGCCACCTATGTCCAAATTTGTCATTAGGTCAGCAGAACCGAGGGAGGCAGGATGCGACACATCGATGGAAGTAGGAGAAGGAGGAGGAGATGTGTTGATGACAGGAGAAGTAACACAAGAAGATGGTGGAATAGATGGGATAGTTATTATAAATTATAAATATTTAGTTTTAATATTCAATATTATTTTTAATTAAAAGTAAATAGTTTTAATTTTCAAAAATTTATTTTAATTATTAGAAAGTGGGTGTTATTAAAAGTAATTTCTTATAATTGATAAATAAATAGTATTAATTAATAGAACTTAATAATAATGTATATATCTTAGTAATAAGTAATAATATTTTATAGTATTTTTTTAATAAATAAAAGTAATTAGTAAAAATGAATGTTAAACAACTATAATTAGTAAAAATTGGCATAAATTAGTAAAAATTAATGGTAAATCACTATAATTAGTAAAAATTACCATAAAGTAGCATTAATTATTAAAAATTAAAGAAAAATATTTATAATTAATAAAAAATAGTGATAATTAGAAAAAATTAGTAAAAATTACCTTCAATTAGTTAAGATTAGTAAAAAAGAACATTAAATTACTATAATCAGTAAAAATTAATGGTAATTAGTAAAAATTATTAGCATTTAGAAAAAATCTGTGATAAATAAGTATAATTAGTGAAAATTTATCTCAAATCACTACAATAAATATAATTTAGTGGTATTAGTAAAAATTAGTAAAAATTACTGGCAAATTAGTAAAAAGTAATGTTTAATCCCTATACTTAGTGAAAATTAACATTAAGTAGGAAAAAATAATGGTAAATAATCTTAATTATTAAATATTAGTTTGAATTAGTAAAAACTAGTAATAACTTGTAGAAATTATTAAATTTTAGTAAAAATAAACATTAAATTTTTATAATGTGTAAAAAATTAATAATAAATAGTTAAAATTTGTAGTAATTAGTAATTTTTTAATAATTCACTATAATTAACAAAAATTTCCAATAATGTAGAAATAATTAGTAAAAATTAATGGAAAATCACTATAATTATTTAAAAATTGTGGTAATTATATATTTGTTTTGTAAAAATTAGCAGTAATTAGTAAATATTAGTCAAACTGAACATTAAATCACTATAATTAGTAAAAATTAATGGTATTGAGTAAAAATTATCATTAATTATTAAAAAGTGGTAAATGGATAAAAATGAAAATATTTAGAGGTAAATTATAATTTTTAAATTTTCGACACTTTTTGGGATCATCATTTTCTTTTATCAAATTAATCATAAGAAATTTATTTATTTTAATTTTTTAGAGAAATATGTAATAAGAAAGTCAACAATAGTCCTTATTACATGATCATGATTGGATAAATCATCGTAGGAATCCAAATGGTTCTAGTATAAATTATGTATATATTGAGGGTGTTGAATATTTTTATCAATTGTATCATCAAAACCAAAAGTTGTTTCAGAAGGTACAATTACGTATCCATGTAGGAAAAGTGATCTGAGGAGGTTTGAAAAATTTTAAAATATTAGGGGTCATGTATTGTGTTTTGGTTTTAAAAAATATTATGTTTTATGGTATCAATATGGTGAATGTAGTTTCAGAGAAGATACTAATAATTTGGTTCTAGATCCATCATGGTTTCAAAATTTACATGATGAATTTGGTTAATCTTTTCAACAAATTGAAACACATGATGATATTGATTTAACTCATGAGTTAAAACCATCTCAATTTTATGATTTGTTGAGGTTTTCTAAGGATAACTTATATATTGGTTGCAATATAAGAAAATTTGAAGCAATTTTAAAATTTATGGATATTAAATAAGATAATGAAATCTCACATAGATATTTTGATCAAATATTCTATTTAATTAGATCTCTATTACTAGAATAAAATGTGTTGCCTATAAATTTCTATGAGAGAAATAGGCTAGTTCATAATTTCATTCTTGATTATCAAAATATTAATACATGTTCAAATTATTTCATCTTATATTATGGTGAAAATGTGTAATTAGTTAGTTTTACTATATGTAGAAAATTTTGGTACAAAGAGGCTCAACTAGGGAAGTATGGATTGATTATTTTAAAATAGTTAGGGTATTTCCTAATTACACATAGATTGCATCGTTTATTTATGTCTTAGGAAACAACATCATTGATGTAATGGAATAAAACTAGTATTTTAATCATAAATTGATTAAATCATCCTTTTTATGGTGATTCATGGAAATATTTTGATTAAGTACATCTATAGTTTTATTTTAAAGCCTAAAATGTGTGATTGGGTCTTTATACTGACAATTCATTTCCATTTGATTCTTACGGTAGTTAATATTATTATTTTCCCATCTTTATAACTTTGTAAAATTTATCTCATTGAATGTTGATGAATGAGACATATATATTTTTGAACTTATTAATTTTTTAAATTCTAAAAAAGAATATTGATGTTTTTTTGAAGCCATTGATTGATGAGTAAAATTTATTATGGATTAATGGTGTCAGTACATATGATATTTCTATGAAAAAAATTCATAATGAATGATACATTGATGTAGACAATTAGTGACTTCCAAGAATATAAAATGTTATCTGGTTGTAGTACACATGGTCTAATATCGTGTCAATACTATATGAGAGTGAAAAACATTTATTCTCCTCAATGGAAGAAAATATTGTTTTTTATACTATCATTGATGATTTCTTCATATAAATAATCCTTTTTGGAGAAAAAATATCATTTCAAAAAAGGTAAAATTGAAAGAGATGAACCTCCAAAAATGATCTTAGGTATTGAGTTAAAATATACCATCTCTTCATTACCTTTGGAAAAACTAAAAACCAACAAAAAATAGATGGATTTGGGAAAGAACACAATTAACTAAAATGGAGAATCTATTGTGATCTTCCATATTAGTCTAATTTGTTGGCCTATCACATGTTGGATGTCATGCATATTGATAAGAACTGTTTTGATAATTTATTTTTTATAGTTTTGGACACACCTAGTAAGAAAAAATATAATTTAAAGGCATAATTATATCATTCCCAATTTTATAGCCGACTAAAACATGAACTATTTGAAAATGATAGATCACAGACGTTAATGAAGGAAAAATAATAATATACAATTTCCAAATAAAATAATTTATAATTTTTTTAGTAGTTTGAAGATTTGAGGCTTTCATATGGTTATGTTTCCAATTTGGCTAGATGTGTTAGAAATGGTCATATTACCAAATTTAAAAGTCATGATTATCATTTATAATGGAAATAATTTTACAGATTAGATTTATAGGTTGGTTTAATTATATTATTTGAGATGCACTAACAAAAATATCATATTTTTTTCTAGGACATTTATGTGGTGAAAATATACTATAATGGACTAAGTAGACTGAAAGAAGACGTTGTTTTAATTTTAGATAAATTCAAAAAAAACCCCACCATATTTCTATGATTCAGTGGAATATTTGATATTACATATTGAAGATAAAGAAAAATTTGGAGGGATGGTACAATTCTGATGGATGTACCTGTATGAGAGATGCATGAAAAAATTGAAGAAAAAGGTATGTAACAAAGCATTGGTTGAAGGATAAATTTCATAAGCTTATTTTTAAGAGGAATTTTTTTTTCTGGTCTCATTATTTTCAATTTAAATATCCCTCAAAACATAGCCACATGGGACATAATGAGGGAAATATTGATGATGAAATGGAAAATAAACTATTAATTTTTAATTAGCTTTAACTTGACTTTATTAGGATTCATGAACAATGGATTTTAGATGATGAACATCACATGGATCATATATATATTCTTATCAACTGTGAAGAAATAGAACTATTTGTACTATGATTTATCCTATCAATTATTATATAATTTTTTTAAATTAAATTAATATTGTTTTTTGTATATTACATGATAATCATATTAAGAAACGATTTCCAAAAATTATAGCATCTTCACTTGAATAATGTTAGAAAAATAATTTTTCCTACTTATTTCAAAACCTGGTAATGTAAATTTTTTATAGTTTAACATATAAAACCAATTTATTACTTTTTATTTTGAAAAATATTTTTAAAATTTTCAAGTATCTCAACATGATGATAAAATTGACAATCGATTGTGTGTATTGACTAACCCACCATCCAAAATGGTTAAATCTTATAATTCACACATGGTGAATGGTTTTCATTTTTATACACATGCATATGGGGAATCAAAGAAAACAATGAATAATGGTGTTTTTGTGAGAGGATATCATCATAGAGAAAGTGAAGTTGAATTTTATAGCATGATAGAAGAAATAATTGAACTATGTTACTGATAGAGGCTTGCGTATTCATCTATTCCATGGAATCATTAATATTAAATATAAAATACTTATTATAGTAAGTAAGCTATTTTTATTGGATCATCAGGAACAAAAAATTTATTATGAAAACGATTGTGTTGCTTTAAGAGATTTAAGTAATTTTTGGAGCATAATAAAAATAAAATTTCATGAAAATCAGTTTATCAAAAGTCAATGTGGTTCTGATGAAGTATAGGTAATTTAAATTTAACAAGATACTACTCCAAATCCATATTTTCCATAAAGAGAAAAATATCAATGATTAAACCCCAAAATTATGGGTTGATGGTGGTGATAATGTTATTGATGTAACAAATTAATTTTAAATAGTAAGAGATAATGAAACTGAAACTCTTATGGAAATTCATGACACTAAGGAGGAATATGAAGATATTGAAACCTTCATATATAATGAAGAAGATGTATATGAATATTTTCATAATTAAATTCTATTTATAATAATTTATAATATATATAATACTTGATTTCAATTATTTTCCGACAACAGTCATTTCATGTTTCAGATGTATGATGATCATTTATTTAATCTGTGTTATGAGTTGGATGAGGCTACACTACCTAGTTATGAGTCTGATACTACATCATCTGACCCTCAAACCATTAGAGGTTCATTGATGACTAATAGGGGTCATGGTCTTGCAAAATTGATGATTCCTAACCCTATCCCTAAGAGACTTCCATGCCTTGAGTTTGATCCATGCATGAAGAGGTATGTTTAGTTGTGTATTTTAGTTAATTTTCATTAATTTTCATTAATTTATTTATATACTAATTGTTTGATTATTTTTTCTGTTTTTCATAGATTTTCTCATAAAGCTATTGGATATGGGGTTCTATATTATAGAATTATTTTTTAGAGCATGGGTGGAATGGGATTAGATTCCAATTAATGTTCAGCTCCACATGTTCGATCATTGGATGGTATATAAATAAATAATAATTAATTTATAATTTATTAAATTAGTAAGTTGATATTATTAATTATTTGTAGGTTTTATGGTATCCCGTGGATGATATTATGAAAACCTCTATTTGGGAGGATTGGGAGGTCTATATGTGTTAGTGTTTCTATCAGTTTTTTCACAATTTGTGGACGAAAGCCACACAGAAAGTGGGAGTCACACATTTGGATTAGTCTTGTTATGACCACTGACCAGATTAAATATAATATTAGGTTTGAGATGGATTTTGTTCATATTAGATGGGAACTTGTTTTTAAAGGAGATCATATTTAGCTCAACAAAACCAGGGAAGGCAGGAGGTGACACATCGAGCTGGTAGTCATACATTTAGTATGTATCGACGACATATGGTAAGTATTTTTTAATACTTTATATAACTTTAAATTCAAACTATTTATTTTATAATCATATAGGTAGTTGAACATCTCGATATTAGAGTCCAATGTTTATAAGAGAATGTAAAATAATCCTATCACTAGAAAGATTATAGGTGGTTTTCAATATCATATTGTAGTCAGTATAGTTTTTTTTGAGTTTTGAAATTAACTGTGAATAATATTTTATCTATTTTAATTTTAAATTTCAATTTAAGGAGTCATACGAGGATGCGACTTCTCAGACATAGGATGAGAGTCAGGTAGGGACCATGGATCATACCACTAGTGAAACGTGATTTGATGAGGCATCATGGATGTAGGAAACTCAGTATGCCTTCAAGAAAGGCTGATTTGTTGGCATCAACTTTTGATTAACACCTAAGAGTTGTTGTGGTACTGTTGTGATATCATCATCCAGAATAAGGGGAGCTCGGGGAGAGTCATCATCATCTACTGCATAGTATGAGGGGAAGCTACGAGCTCAGGTTGATCTTATAGAGACCTTGAATAGGGATCATTAAGAGATCCATTGATAGTAGCAGTATGAGAAGGAGGAGATGTGTTGATGGAAGGAGCAGCAGCACAAGAAAATAATAGAGTACATGTGACATCTGACTCATGGTTTAGGGATGAATTTCTCTCCACCTCCTCCTCTAGATTCCCCCTTAGGGATTCATGTATTTTTTTGATAAAAATTTGAAAGTATATATTTTTTGTAATATTTTAATAATTCATATATTTACAGTTCTATATAGTGAGTTTTTTATATTTTTGTGAATATTGTTTATTTTTATTATTTTATTTTTTATTTCTTATATTTTATTACTATTTTATTTTTTTACTTATTTGCGATGGGTGGATTCTCCCATCACAAATTTTTTTTATATACCATAAAAAATTATTTGTGACTGGATACCTACCCATCAAAAACTTTTTTTGCGATGTCCCATCACAAAAAAAAACTATTTGGGATGTTGTTTTCTACAATGGGTCATTTTATACAGGATCCCATCACAAAGGAACCCTAAAAAATAATTCAATTTCCCGTTATATGGATCTTGGAACCATCCATCAAGGACCTACCTGCTATTGAGTCTCTCTTGAATTATGATATAATAAAAATTAAATATTTGGTTGTCCTTGACACATTCCATAATAAATGAGGTAATATTTATTTGGTATAAATATACACTAATGCAATCCTCTCTCACCCTTAGATGGATTTCATCAATAAGATACATTAACCCCCATTCTTCTTTTTCTCTATTACCTATTGAGGTAGAACCCTTCTTGATAATATCATTGATAAATATGTTTCCTTTTCTAGGAATGTATTGAATATTGAAATAAAATTATTTCAAAAATTCTACACAATAATTCTACCTTAGATTCAATTCCCATTAAGAGAAGACATATTTCAGACTTTTTGGTCTATGAACACCATGAAAGGTCTACCAAATAGTTAGTGTCTTAGGAAATTTAATGCATGAAATATTTTGACTAATTATAAATCATGGGTGGGTAGTCTTGTTCATAAGGACATAGCTATCTCAAACTATATGAAACATCCCTATGGTCCTTCATGAAAAAAATAAGAACAACCATGGATGTATCATAATAAAACTCTACACCTTCATTTAGATGAGGTAGTAAAAGAACTGGAGTGGTGGTCGACCTCTTATTTACTTCTTATAAATCCCCAGTACATTAGTTAGACCATATAAATTTATCCCCGTTATTTTTTCAAATCCATCATCAAAGAATATATCTTTTAGAAATCATATATAAAGTGATGATAATATCCCTTGAGTCTAAGAAAACTCTATATTTCAAACTCATTAGATGGAATCATCTAGGATATCACCAAATACACTTTCTTAGGATCTTTTAAAATACATACTTTGGAGATTATATAATCAAGGAATTACACCTATTGTATCTAGAGGGAGAATTTGGATAACATAGAATAAAAATAAAGAACCTGTAACATCTCCATGATGATGTAGAGATGATGTACATTCTTGTCCTGAGATTTAGAATAAACTAGAATATAATTAATGAAGACCATGAAAATGAGTCTAATAATGGATGAAAGTTCCTGTTCATTAATTCCGTGAACATGGATTGATAATTTTTTGTCCCAAAAGGCATAATAGATACTCAAGATGATTATATTGGATCAATAAATCCATTTTTATAAAATATTCTGAACTAAATCAAATTTGATGGTAACATGAATATAAGTCAACCAAGGAAAAACACTTTCCCCTATTTAATTTATGAAAAATATCATTAGTTATGGGAAAATTATAAAGTTACTTGATTTTGAATTGATTCTATATTCATTATACTACACATAACCATTGAATTCCATCTACCTTTGTAGAAAATATAACTTAATCTCCCCAAGTAAGAGTGATCAACTCAATAAACCCTTTAGTTTTAATTATCCTTTCATATATTTTTATATTTTATATGATAGAATCGATATCATTTTAATTCTAGGGAATACATAGATGGTAAAATTCTCTTTTCACTTAAGAGGTAGTCTTGAAAAATCCTCAGGAAATACATTGAGGTATAGATTAACTACGATAAGTAAATCTTAGGTCTCTTTAGAGTTAACCACTTTAAGAACAAGAATAACCATATATATGGTGATTTCACCCACTTGTTCTAACTAAGACATGCTTGACTATCCTAAAACTTCACTATCCATAGAGTGTGTATTTATTACCAACATTCAATGAGAATCAAACTTTATGACTATAATAATCAATTCAATATTTGAAATGGGTTTACCAATCCATTATGAATATTACATCAAATTATATTATACCAAGGACCATCAAACCCCAAATATACCCAAAAGACATTGTTACCAAAGAACATGATGTAATTTTTCTAGATGGTTATATTCTTTTCCCCATATGGGTATAATAGCTCATATAAATAGGTGACATTACACTTTAAGATGAATAAGAGAAACTAGTTGAAAAAAATAAATTAATGTACAGAACATGTATCAAATAATTCACACACCAACACAAAGGATACTAGAATAGTACCTTTAATACTAAATAGCCCCTCACCTGTATCTCTTAATATTTTTTTTCTAATCCTAAGGAAACTAATCAATAATTGATGATTGAAAAACCTATAAATGATCCTAGATACCCTGTTAGTCTCTTTAAACTAACCTTTTATATGGATGTTGGATACTTTTAGTAGACTGAGTACCTGAGTGTGCCTGAGATATCTAATTTAGATGAGGTAATTGACCAACACTCTCAGAGATACTCCTTAATTTTTTTTACAAAGATGGTCATATTGAACATAGGAGTGAAATGACTTCACTTTAATGACACAATTGGGATTTATATAGTCTAAGTACCCACATTTATGGAACTAGATAGAAGGTCTCTCTGATCTAGGATATGGAGGTGCTCCACTAACCTAGATTCCTTGGTAAGAGTCACTTCTATTCACCTCATCCCACTACCACTCCCATCTAATTTAAGTGTTGTTACCTATGGTATAATTAGTAAAAGAGATACTAATAGCTCAACCTCCTTTAGAACTAGTCTCAGTGAGAATCACCTTCTTTAGTACTTATGAGAATGTATATATATTAATCTACATCATTTGTGTCTGTAAAGCCTCATTTAAGACCATTTCAAAATTCTATGATTTTTACTCTTTATCCCCACTCATATATGTATATAAATAGAGTAATTTAGTAAATTTGGTGGTTTATTCCATGATATATACTAATACCTACATCAAGTCTAGGAATTTTTGAGCCTTTACTTGATTTAGAGTTTCAAGATAAAATTATTCACGAAAAATATCTTAAAATATATTCTAGGTAAGTCCCTTGTCCTTATTGGTCTCAAGCATAATCTACCACTACTAATGAGATACCATTCCAATATGTATGTGTATAATATAACCCATTGTTAGTATAGTGTTTCTAGGATGTAAAATATATGATTACGTTAGAAAATACACTCCTTAGAGTATTGAGGGAATATACCATCCTTAAAATATTAGGAATAGTGCATATTTTTAGGAGTAGAAGGATCCCTTTTAGGGGATCCCTAACCAGAATCTTAGAGAACCCAAACAAGTCCTTTTGAAAATAGAGGATCAACTATAGGACTATATAGCATCACATGTATGATTTTATCATTTAGAATAAATAATCTAAAATAAATAAATAAATGATATTAAAACCTTTTCCCCAAGAATGGAGAACCCAAATATTTAATATTTCATTACAATGGTTAGTCCTAACCTCATCCCCCTCTCTCTTTCTTCCATTTATTGAAAGAATTTTTCATTTTAAAAAATCTTATGAAATCCTTTTATAAATAGTTTTACATGCTCAAAAACACTTAAAAATAAGGAAACAATCTTTAAGTATAACACAAAAGTAAACTAACTATCAATAGTATTAAAGAAGATTCATGATCAAGGGAATCAATTTTTGACTCATATTAACCTATTTATCAATAATAAATATATCATAAATAACTATTTATTTATTTATATTTTTTCAATTAATATGAATTGCTGATTAGTTCAAAAATTAATATAATTAATCATTGGAGATCAAATTACATATCATGGTATTCAACCCATTCCTACCTAATGATGCCTAGTATGATGCATGAGACTCTAAAATGAGGGAATGACTCAAAATATAAGATGAAATAAATCTTTAAATACCCCTAATAACTGAATATTCCACTATATTATTACTTTACAAGAATATTTATGGTTTTCTTGTTATGTTCTAAAGGAATTATCTCTGAGATACATTCAAATTTCATAATTAAGAACCCTTGGTGTGGTGGTTTATACCATTTTATAATGAACAGGGCCTTAATTTCATAAAGGGTACCTATGTCATGCCAAAATGACACCACATTCTCACCTATAAATCAATAATATCTTGAATAAAAGGAAATATATATGAGACAGATAGATTTCCTTCATAATATAATATAAATAGTGCAAAAATGATCACACCCATAGATGGACAGGTTTATATGAAAATATATAGAAAATAGGAGTGAACCCACATGTAATAGGTAATTTAACATACATCACATACATTAAAGGATCTAAACATCCTTACAATCCATAACATGTGTATTTCTAAATAAACAAATCATATAAATAAATTTTGATCCAAACATGGACCTAGTAATAAAAAGTGGTGAGCTACATGATAAAAAATTCCCCATGATCCTCTGTGGAAAACCCTCACACATCCTCCACACAACTTCTACAAAGGTCCAAAATACACCTCTCATGATTTTTACCCAAAGTATAACTTTCGCCCATGGTCATTTTCCTTACCCTAAACCAAATCATGGAAAATTGGGTCTGCACACATCCCATAGGAGGCCATGAATGGTGTGAGTATATCATACACAATAGGAAATCACCAACTTCCCTTAACATCCCATCCAAATAAGATTGTGTGTGATTACAATTCAAGGATTGAGGAAGATAAGAAATGTAATAAAAAACTTTCTTTAATAAGTAACTGAACATATATATCAGTGATACTAGAAAACCCCCTATACTGAGAGGGTCTATACTAGGTATACCAATATTGAGCCTCATCTTGGAATCTGAAACATAAAAAAACTGTATCCTAAAAATGAGTTAGTGTGAAAACTTATAAATACCACACTCATGTAAAAATATACACCCACACATATATTCAAATGTGTATATACTATGTGATGGGAAAATTATCTATCCTAGGGAAAGGTAATAGTGTATATGTAGTTAGGGAACTCACATTTCCTGCCCCTCTTGGACTAGGGGAAAGGGTATACCAATTAAAGGAATTGTGAACTTATTACACAAAATCTACCTATTAATCAATGCATAAATACTTAATCAAGAACATATAAAAAAATATATACATATTACAACATGTTCAACATTTTTGACCTATCAATCAACAAGTTATACAAGATATTTCACAATCAAATCACAAAGCACAAGTTGATGATATATAGAAAATATAATAGAAAATAGTGGATCAATTGTTTAATCCTCTATAATTTCAAATTATCCAAAAATAATCATGAATGAACAATATTCATGCTATTCCAATGCACTACAAGGAAAGCATAATAACCAATCATAGTAATAACATGTTAATAAGAAAAGGAAATATAAAATTTATCTAAAAATTTATTTTCTTTATAGAACTGTTTGGGAAAAACATTTATATCTTAAATATTTTATTACCATTAGGTTATATTATCCATAAAATTTTTTCCAAGATAACATTCTATTAGTATGAAAGGAATAAGGGGTTTAACTACCTGATTAAATGTGAAGTAGATATTTAAGGAACCACAAGAAGAGAATATGCCACCACTTGATCACATAGAGTAACCTAAGCTAAGTATAAATTAGGGATTTATTTATTTACATAAGAGAATAGGGTCTTTAAAAGCTGAAACGATGGTAATACCTTTTCATTTCTAAAAGGTAACTTTCATAACATCTAGTGAACCCCCCCCATAAATTACAGTACCTTAAAGTTATGATCTATTGTTTAATATGAAAAATTTAATGAAAATAAACAACATAAAAATTAAAATATAACATTAATAAGATATATATTTAATTAGTTTTTATAAATAAAATTAACCATATAATGAAACCAATACATAAATTAAAGTAAATGGCATCAATAATTATAATTATTCATTATGAACCTCATTTTTCTACACATATAGGTGAGGTAGCTTCTCTAGGGTTTACCCAATACCAAGTCCAATCCAAAATATATTAGGCATGGATTGATAAAAATCAATTGTAAGTGAATTTCAAGCTTCTGTAAATCACTATGAGATCTATGATAGAAAAATATCCTCCTATGATTTCAACTGTTACTTATCTTTTCTTTAATTTTAACACAGAGATATTGAGGGGGTATGTAAGTATATGTTAGGCTGATACAAATATGTAATTATCAATGTAAATGATTATTTATATTTCACATATATTTTTATATATTTCACATTTTAACTTTTAAAGAAAATCAAAGGGTAATTTGTAATATTAATTTTTTGATAAAATTTAATTAGTGCATCTAAATAACTTATAAGATCATTTCATGCTTAAAAATGTAATTTACAAAAAATTTCCTTTTATGGGATATAATTTTTTATTTTAATAAACTAAATATATTATATCCAAATAAGGATAAAATTTATTGTTGATATGAATAATATATTTACCCTAATTTTTTAGTAACTGATATCAAATAATAATTAGAATAGTTAATATTTTTAATTATTTTTTCTTAAAAACCATGTTTTATTCATATTATTTTTTAATTTATACATAAGATTTATCATAATTTAAAATTGAATTATATTAAAATGAGTCAAAATTTGGATCTGTAATGCCTAAATTAGGTAGAGGAGTCATAACATAATGTGGATAAAATTTTATTAAAGTAACTTAAAACTTAAATCTTTTAAAATTCAATTTTTAGGTTGTAAATTAAATCCCACATGTCTCACCAAAATTTTCTTACCTACCTCACTTAAATACCACGTGATTCCATATTTATCCTTCACTTGACCTTCATTTATAAAGAAATGTCCCTTTTTAAACCTATAAAAGGAGATCACTTATTCCCACTTAAATCCATAATTATCCTTTGAAATTAATTTGAAACTCTATGCATTTTATTCCTCCTATATCCCTATTACATGTTTGAAAGCCCCTATTTATAATAAATTATTTCCAATATGCTATATATAAGAAGTATTTCAAGAGAAGAATCATGTTATCAATGTGATTACTATTCACTAATGTAAATTTTCTTATATATCTGATGGAAAAAAATTATCAATTTCTCCTCATCCAATGGAAAATGAAAACGTCGCTCTTGTTATGTGTGGAGTACAACCTCCATGAATGACATATTTCATTTTTCATCAACTAATTACATGAATGGTTTTAAAAATGGAATTTCCTAATGAATATGATATTAATATGTAAATATTTTTTTTCTTATGGTTCAATAATGATAATATTAATATTTATCTCATTATTAATATACCATTTTTTTCATTAAAAGTTATATAAGTAAGATCCTCACTAGTTTAACCTACATAAATTTTAACTAAAACTATCATGGAATGAAATTATAATTTTATAATAATTATTGAGCATATATTATAGTGAATTTAAAAGTCTATAAATGATTAAATTTGTATCAAGTTATGGGGATCAACATCAACATTACAAAATACTTTTAAAATAATCAAAACTATTAACACTCGATATTGAAAATAAACAATAACAATTTAATAAATGTATTAAAAATGATTACTATTAAATATAATAAAATTTAATAGATATAAATAAGGTTTTTAAATGATTTATTATAATGGTTATGATTATTATATAGGTGGTTAAAGTTCTTTTTAGGAAGTTGAGAGATAAGGTAAGGGATTTATCTAATTCAATTTCGTTTCTTTTAGTTACAAGTTTTTTCCTAACCCCATTCTTCTAAAATGCCTATTTTATTAAATTTATTATATCATAGTATATTAACTATTATTTCTAGGAGGAAAATTTTATTCTTATTTTAAATATCCTACATTGATAAATTTATTTCTCATAAAAATATATCATTGTTAAGAATAATTCTCATCATCTTTAATTACTATTTCTCATCTATTTCTATATTCATTCTTTCCAAAAAGGTTTTAATTTATTATTTAGAAACAAAAATGTGTATTAACTCATGTGATATTCATATTTAGATTTACAACTTTTCAAAATAAATTCTTATTATCATTTTTTGATGTGGGTTTCAATAAAGGTATTTTTAAATATTAAAAATGATTTTCCTTTCACATTCATATCTTTTATCTTCCACTCTACATTTATTGACTTAAAATTTATTTATTATCAATGTTATATCATTGGTACTTGTTTCTAAATAAAATTTTAAAAAAATCTTCTAAAAATATTCTTGAAAATGAATTTTGAAAGTGAATCATAACTTCATCTTTTTACAATAATGTCAAGATATATAATGAAATATATTTTTAGGATTTTTATTCCAATTTAATATTTATCTTCAAGACATATAGCTATTATGGAGTCATGATCACCTAAAAATTATATTGTAAAATAATCATTTTTTATTGTGTTTTGGAATCAATTGATCTAATCCTTGAGGTTATTTTATGTGATATGATTTGGAAATGTTATGAAAACTATTTTATTTCTATGGTTCTTAGAGATATGATATGTGATTTGTTGGTCAGAGTGGATACTCAAGAGTGGGGTGAATTGAGTTCCAATTAAAATTTTTGTGAAAAATATTTCTCTTAGAATCCCCCAATTTAAAATCAAAGTTAAACTTTAGTTAATTTATACAGAGTATAAATGTTCAATCAGTTTCTCATTGAATTATTTGGTCTCAGTTAATTTAATCTGAAGATTAAGTTAACTTTTGAAACTAACTTACTAGTTTACAATAAGTATAAAAAATTGCTAATTTAACTATCAAAGTTGCTTTAAAATAGTTTTATATTTCAAAGTAATAGCAGCGGAATATGAAATATATATAGTATACTTAAGACTTAAACTAAAAAGCATAGTAGAGGTAACCAAGAGGTTCGGTCTCAAGCAGAGACTTAGTCCTCTCAATAATTTATATAAATTGATCCACACCATGGATCAGGGTAAACAACAGTGCAATACTGTCCAGGTCCAAAGAACTCTGCCACAGTTCTACGTGGGAAACAAAACAACAGATCAAAACTATCTAGGTCTTACTTGACCTCTTCCACTATCCATAGTGGGAAATAAGAGAGTTAAAGAGTTTGAATGAGGATTTAAGAATCCTCCAGTTTAGCTTAGGAGACAGTGTGTGTTTAAAATAAACAGGATACACACATTGCTCAAAATGTAAACAAAATAATCACTAAAGTAAGTGAGAATGAGTTTAGAAGAGCTTCAGTGATTGGCAGTGTAGCTCTGGACTCGTTTGGTTGGTCAGACAAGCTTATGAGTTCTTCTATGGTTTCTGTTCAGAAAATAGAGTGTCGTTTTCTTCTTTGGTTCTAGGTTCATCTTGTCAGCCTGAGGGCATGAAGTGTTGGTTGTAGTTCTTCACTCAAGATGCAGCTTGTGGTTTGCTTCAGAATGATCATCTTCAAGTATGTTTAGAGTTATTGGAGTATGGATGAAGCCTTGTGTGAATGCACCATGTTTGAATGTTGTTGAGCCCTCTTAGTTTTTATTGTGCTCTCTATATGCAACCAATTCACTTTCTATCTCTATGTATCTCGGTTAGGTCTTTATCTTCCCTTTTATAGCTTTCAACTCTGGAAAAAAGTAATGATTACTTTTTTGCATGGGTACTAGGTACGGTTCCCTGACATAGCAACATAATTCATTAAATAACATTAACTGCATTAAAACCATCAAATGTAACCATTATCTTAATAAATAAATAGTATTGAGAGTATAGAGTTTGACTGGTTGGTCAATCATTAGTATCCTTCTGTTGGTGGACGTGTGCAGTGGACTTTGTGTAGCAGGACCTTCCATCGGTAGCTCTTTTGAACTTGTATCGGTAGCTATATATATTGGTGGTTTCATTCTATCGGTAGCTCTTGTTATCGGTAAATCTTAATCCATCGGCAGCTCTTGGTCCATCGGTAGCTCTTGGGCTATCAGTAGCTCGATGTATCTGTGACTCTTTACTTGTATCGATAGACTATGTCAGTTGCTTCATATCAGTTGCTAGTTTGTGTATCAGTAGGCCGGTCTGTAGCTCGTATCAGTAGACTTACTCTATCGGCAAACTTCTATCGGTTACTGTCTGTGAACTGGTTCTATTAGTAGACTTATTCATATCCGTAGCTATGTACATATCAGCGATCAAGTGTATACTAGAAGACTTAAGCAAACCGGTAGACCTGTTCTATCGGTAGCTCAGTTTCTGTCGGTAGCTCTTATACATATCGGTAACCTTATCTTATCGGTGACTCTATCTATCGGTAGACTAAGTCTATCGGTAGACTAAGTCTATCGGTAGACTAAGTCTATCGGTAGACTGAGTACCGATAGTTCTTTATATTAGTAGCTATACACAGACCAGTGACTTAATACTTGTCTGTTTTATTCAAAACATATCCGAATAGGTTAGAAGAACTTCAAAACTTATATAAACATAGGATTAACATATTTCAAGGATCATTTTAATATTATTATCATCTTGACAATAGAATATATTATATTGAAATAATTAATATATAGAAAAAAATTAATTGGGATTATCAAAACATATGAATGCATAATTGGGATTATCAAAACAGGTGAGGTCAACAATCACCCCCTTTTTGATAATCACAACTCATGATATTATCATTTTAAAATAGTGAGTAATTGTATTATAGGATATATCATGGAATTTATGTTTCTCAGAGAAAACAGTATGTTATAGAACAAAATTTATCAGAGATCAAATTAAATGTGATAGAATCAGAGATAAAATTAAATGTAATAGTATCAGAGAATTAAGTGTAACAGTATCAGAGGGAAAAACATGATAACTCTTCCTTAGTTAAAATTTCTCCCCCTTTGATACTTTCTCCCCAAAATTTATTCTCCCCCTGGGTGAATATCTCTTCCTCTTTATAGAATCTTGGTAGAATATTTCTCCCCCTTTATGATAATCAAAACGTGGGAAACAACAAAGATAAGAGGAAGAAAATGAGAAAAGAGATAAAAACCAATTTCATTGCATGGGGAAAATAAGGTACGAAGAGATAAAACAAAATACAATGGATTACTATCAAACATCCTAGCCACGTGATCAATCCACATCCTCAATGTGATATTTTTCCTTGGGATCAGAAGAGGATTTAGGTGGTGTGGATGTAGGTGAAGGATTAGGAACACCAGAGATGATCACAGGAGGCTGAGCCACTGACACTGTTCTGGGCCTGTACTGAGGAGTTATTTGAGTGATCATAGGTGTGAGGCTTTGAATTGCTTGGGTAGGAGTCATCTGAATAGGAGAATTAGTATAGGTAGAGGCAGGTAAATCAAAAGGTATAATCACTGGCCTAGCATCAACATACAGAAAAGGCAGCAAAAGATTTTTGAAATCAATAATTATTCCTCCTCCTCTCTCCATAGAAGATATTAAGTCATCCTTGTTCTCCATAAATTTGTCCAATGCTGGATTCAATTCCCTTAGCTTGCTAACTTGTTCTCTGGAGTCTTGATTGATAGGAGGCAGCTTCATATTCTCTATCAGAATCTTGAATTGGTTGTTCATTTGGTTCTTTGTGTAAATCTTTTGGAAATAGGAGTCCACTTTATCTTTCACTTCTTTCTGAGAGGCAGAAGCTTCTCTCATATAGTCTTGGACTATTTTCATTATTTATCTAGATGAATATCTAGTAGAAAGCACAACTTTTCTTAGATCAGATGAGTCCACAGAGCCACTAGTTGAAGCTGAACCAAGATCCTCCTTCATCACAACTCAAATTTGATTCAAATCCACTGAGGGTTTAGAAGCAACAGAACCAACAGAGAAGGTTACTATTTCCTTGAAGTTTTTTGTCAACCCATTGATAAGATTTTGGATTTGAGAATCCTGGGTTTTAACATGATCTTTCATGGAGGTTTTAAAACCTTCGAACACTGAAACCATTCGACTTAAAACACTCTTAACATAGGCTAAGTACTTGTCTGCTTGGGATTTTGAGCTCATTTAAGATTACAAAGAGATAACCAATTTCATTAAAGCTTCAAGATCTGCTTCCAGTCTAGATATTTGAGTTTGGAAATCTTTAACTTCTTCAACTATTTCGACCATAAAGGATGACAAATTAAAACCTAGAGAGAGTTCATAAGATCTTTCCAACATACTTATCTCTTCAGCAAAACAATGCTTCATCTCAGAAACTGAGGAACTAAAAGACTCCTTTAGCTCATCCTTTAAGGATTCATGGTCATCCCTAGTGATCATATCAGCAGATGCAACTGCAGTGGGTACTCTTTAAGATGCTAAAATAACCACTGAGTCAGTCATGATCGATTGAATTGAAGATACCAGAGAAACTTCCATCTTCTTTACCTCTTCCACAAAACTGTCCTTAAGCCTTTTCTTCAAAGTATCCAGGTCACGCATTCTGATGACATCTTCAGGTGGCAACTAAGACTCAACATCATAAATTATTTTTGGTCTATTTAGAGATGCTTCATTCTCAGAATCAAGATAGTCTAAACTACAGACTACAAAACCTGGGCCTTCTTCCCATTCCTCAATATCAATAGCCAATATAACACTTCCAAACTTGGTTTGATGCTCCCCCTCAATTGGTGCATCCTCAATTAAAACAACAGCATTCTCAGCAGTATTCTCAGTAGGTCTTCATTTTTCAGGATAATCTTCTACTATCAATTATTATTCTATAATAGCTGGAGGGTCTTCCAACATAGGCAAGGGTATATCAACTTTACTTGCATCCTTAGCAGGCACTAAAGATTATCCAATCACTAGACTAAGGCTCAAATCAGCTGACATAAATGCTTCACTTTCATTAACATCTTCTTCATTCTTTATAGCGGCCACTTCTACATCTTCTAAACCAGCTTATTCCTTATCTGATTTATGCTGATCTAGATTTTTAAGAGTTGGGCTAGGAGGTATGTCAGGGTCTCCTCCTTTATCAGTAGAGGACTCTTCCTCTTCTGAATCATCACTGTATTCTGGATCCTCTTCATCAGATCCCAATCCTGGATCCCTCACATCCTTCGGTCTTGAAGGGTGATCCACAGAATTAAACTTATCATACACCTTCTTGTCATCAGTGACCCATTCTCCTCTCCATGGGTTCCAATTTATTTTCATGTATTTGAAAACTATACCGGTGACAAAGAAATTGTTACTTACTACCACTGTCTCATCTTGAGACTCAGCTATTCCTTTCACTTTGATCATTACTGAGATCAATTTGGCAAAGAACAAGGAATTAGTTTTTGACTTGGGACTAATCATATCCTCCATTTGAGTCATCATCAATCTTCATAGATTCACCTTGACTCAATGTCTCAAAAGATACAGGAGATAGATATCATGATATCTCAAATTATCAAAGTCTCCTCTCCTCGGTATTAAGACATGCTGAAAAAATTTGAATAACAATATATTATCTCCTTCTATTTCTACATCTACTACTTGTCTTTGATTTCCATCTCCAGTGAGTTCCTCCAAGGAAGTCTCATAATCAAAGATATCACTAGTAGGTGGTATAGCTCTCGAGACATATCTAGATACACCTTCGTGTGGAACTTTCAGACAATCATCCCACTCAGTCAATGAAAAGGACAACTCCTTTCCATTCACAAATGAAGTTACTCAGTTCTCATCTTCATATTTCTCAAAACTTACATAGTTATAAAACTGTTTCACTAGAATCGGATAGTAGGGACCATTGTTATTTGAAAAACAATCTACCCATTTTTGATCTTTCAGTACTTCGAGCACTAACTATTTACTTGCCAACAGCCATTCCACGCAGAGTTCTCTTTCAATCACAATAACTCTATTCTACAAATGAGGATTCACTGGTTGCCTACCTGACCTAGTTCAGCTATCACTTCCACTTGCTTCTGGCTCGTACTTCTACTTCTTTGCCTTAGTATCATCAGCAACATTTCTAACAAAAGGGAGTTTGGTTTTTTCCATCACTGGTTTGAGGGATTTAGGGTTATCTAAGGATTAAGGAGCTAAGGTTTGAGGGCAAAGGGTTTGAGACTTGGTGGGTTGAGAAGTAGCTCATAATTTGTTTTTATCATTTAGGAATCATAAAATAAATAAATAAAATAAGATAAAGTAAAAACTATGTAGATTCTGGCTACAGAGAGATGTTTAAATCAGCACACTCCTCAGTAGGGTTTATCGGTGATGATTTACATTGGTGAGGATTTACATCGGTGAGGATTTACATCGGTGAGAATTTACATCGGTGAGAATTCACATCAGTGAGGATTTAAATCGGTGAGGTAGCTACCGATCAAGGTTAATCATACCTAACTCATACCTAATGTAACTTAACCTATCCGAACATAAAGGTTTGGTGAAAATGTCAGCTAATTGATGTTCAGTACCTATAAACTCAAGAATAATATCACCCTTTTGGTAATGATCTCTCAAGAAATGGTTCCTTACATCAATGTGTTTGTTCCTAGAGTGAGACACAAGGTTATTCGAAATGTTAATTGCACTAGTGTTGTCGCAGTTGATCGAGACATGCTTAAAATCATATCCATAGTCCAAAAGAGTGTGTTTCATCCACAAAATTTTTACACAGCAACTACCAGCAGCTATGTACTCTACTTCGGCAGTGGACAAAGCTACAGAATTCTGCTTCTTACTACACCAAGATAATAAGGATTTTACCAATAAATGACATGTTCCTGATGGGTTTTTTCTATCCAACTTGCAACCAACAAAGTCAGTATCTGAATAACTCGTTAACTCAAAGGATTGTCCTTTGGGGTAAAACAAACCTAAGTTTACAGTGTGTTTGAGATACTTAAAAATTCTTTTAACAACAAGTAAATGAGATTCCTTAGGATTAGCTTAAAATCTTTCACACATAAACATACTAAACATAATATCTGGTCGACTAGCAGTAAGGTAAAGTAAGCTTCCAATCATACCTCTTTAATTGGTTTGATCCACCTTTTTCCCAGTTTCATCTGCATCCAATTTACAGACTGTACACATAGGAGTTTCACTTTCCTTAATACTATCCAGACCAAAATGTTTTAAAATATCCTTTTTATATTTACTTTTATTAAAAATAATACCATTTTCATTTTGAAAAACTTGAAATCCAAGAAACAATTTGAGTTCTTCCATTAAACACATTTCAAATTCATTTTTCATACTCTTTGAAAAATCAGTACATAAGGAGTGTTTAGAAGATCCAAAAATAATATCATTAACATAGATTTAAACTATTAAAACATCTTTATAAATTCTTTTAATAAAGAGAGTTGGATCAACAATCCCTTTAGTAAAACTTTTTGAAATAAGAAAATTAGTAAGTCTATCATACCAAACTTTTGGAGCTTGTTTTAAACTATATAAGGCTTTCGAAAGTTTAAAAAAATGATTTGGAAAATGAGTATTAGTAAATCCATGTGGTTGTTCAAAAAAAAAACATATTCAATTATAAATCCATTTAGAAAATCACTTTTAACATCCATTTGATATAACTTTCAATTCAGATGAGCAGCATAGGCAAGTAGATTTCTAATAGCTTCTAATCTAGTTACAGGTGCAAAGGTTTCCTCATAGTATATACCTTCCTCTTGACTATATCCTTGTGCAACTATCCTAGCATTGTTTCTAACTATGTTTCCTGACTCATAAACTTTGTTTCTAAAAACTCATTTAGTGCCTATTGTCAAAGTGTCCTTGGGTCTATCAACTAATTCCCAGACTTTATTTCTTTCAAATTTATTTAACTCTTCTTGCATATCCATTACCCAAAATTCATCATTGATTGAATCATTGGAATTTTTAGGTTCTATATGTGAAAGAAAGGCTTGATGTTCAACCTAGTTTCTTAGAGAAGCTATAGTTTGTGTCACTCTATTGAGATTACCAACAACAACATCTAAAGGATGATTCTTTAGAATCCTTGTTGATCTAGTAAAGGTAGGACTAGAAATTTCAGGTTCATCTATAGATTTGGGTTCTATAGTAGCAGATTCTCAAATATATCCAGAACGGGATGTTTTTACAGCAGGTTCTTTAGATTTATCATTATGGTCCAGTACACTCAAATCTTCTTCAAGATTTTCAAGAGAGGTTTTAGGCTCATGTTGATCAATTTCATCAAACATGATGTGAAAAGATTCTTCCACACATTTGGTTCTATTATTAAAGAATCTATAGGATTTTTTAGTTAAAGAATAACTAAGAAAAATTACTTCATAACTTTTAGAATCAAACTTTTCCAGATTATCCTTTGTATTAAGAATAAAACCCTTCCAGCCAAAGACTCTGAAGTAACTAACTTTGGGTTTTCTATTATTCCATAATTCATATGGGGTCTTCTTAAGAACTGGTCTAATTAAGACTCTATTAATAATATAACAGGCTGTATTTACATCTTTTGCCCAAAATTAAATAGGAAGGTCATACTCGTTAAGCATGGTTCTTGCAATTTCTTGAAGGGTTCTATTCTTTCTTTCTACTACACAATTCTGTTGAGGTGTCCTAGGAGTAGAAAAGTTGTGACTATAGCCATTATGTGAGAAATAAAATTCAAACTCATGATTTTCAAACTCACATCCATGATCACTTCTTATAGTTTTAATCTTAAGTCCACTAAGGTTTTCTACAGATTTAGAGTATTTGATAAAGTAAGAACAAGCTTCACTTTTGTGAGCTAAGAAGTATACCCAAGTATATCTAGAAAAGTCATCTACTAGGACATAGACATAGTGCTTCCCATTTAGACTAGAAACTCTAGAAGGTCCAAATAAATCTATGTGAACCAACTCAATAGGTTGAGAAATTGACACTTCTTTCTTTGATTTAAAAGAAACTTTATGTTGCTTTCCCTTTTGTCAGGGATTAAAAACTTTGTCATTTGGGAATTCAAGTTTAGGTAGGTCTCTAATTAAGTTCTTCATAGTCAATTTTTTACGTGAATAGATGTTGTAGTGTCCTAATCTCATTTTCCAAAGCCAAGAATCTTTATGAAAAGCATTTAAACAAGTAACACTTTGCTTAGCTAAAGAATTCAGATCCACAACATAAACATTTTCATTTCTTAAAGTAGAAAATACTAAAACATTTTTAGAGTTAAAAAAATTACAAGAATCATTTTCAAAACTAACATTAAATCAATCAACACATAATTGAGATATACTTAAAATATTGTATTTAAGTCCATCAACAAATAAAAATTTATAAATCAAAACCGAATCAGTGTTACCAATTTGGCCTAGGCCGATGGTTTTTCCTTTAGAATTATCACCATAGGTGACATGGCCTCCATCAACTTTTATTAATATTTTGAAGCATGAATAATCTCCAGACATGTGCCTTGAACATCCACTATCCAGGTACCATACCTTCTTGTGAGAACTCTTCAAAACAGTCTCCTACAAAATAGATTTAAACAAAAAATGATTTTGGTACCCAGATCTTCTTGGGTCCAGAAAGGTTAGAAATCAAAGCTTTAGGTAACCATATTTGTCTTATGGGTCTCATATAATTTACAGAATCAATATATTTTGATATATAAACTTTATTTAATCTATAACCATATGAATAACTAGTTGAAGCATATGAATTTACAAAACTAGAATAAGTATAATTTTTTCTAGACTTAGGAATAAATCAAGTTTTAGTGAACTGTCTCTATCCAGGTTGGTATCACAAACCAGTAGTGTACTTTGGTGCAACTTGTTTACCTAACATTTGAGTAAGTGTATCTTTTCCCTTTGTGAAATTTTCTAAGTCCTTACTGAGTAGCTCCTTAGAAACATTCAGTTCAGTATTTTCCTTTAACAGCTGAGCATTCTTTTCCTTTTCTATATCAATGGCATATTTAACATTAACAGTGAGAGCATGCTATTTCTTTAATGACTTATATTTTTCCTTGAGTTCATTACATGTTTCTTCCATCATATTACAATATTCAAACAATTAATCCTTAGAAATATTTTCATCATTGTCTGAATCACTGTTATTTCCAGAATAATAATCATTTAGAACAAGGGAAATAGGTACCTCAGATGTGTTGGTCATGAAGCACATATTGGAACGATTCTTTTCAGAATCAGAAACTTCAGATTCACTTGTGCTATCCTCTAAAGCACTCCAAGTAGCTTTCATGGATTTCTTGTACTTCTTGTCCTTATAATCATGTTTCTTTTTGAATTTTAATTTTTTTACAGTCAGCCTTGATGTGTCCTTTACTCTTGCACTCATAGCAGACTATATCATCTTCCTTATCAGATTTCTTCCAATCCTTCTTCGAATGACCCTTGTTGTCATACTTTCCTTTGTAGTTAGATTTTATGAAGAATTTCTTTTTCCTATAGAACTTCTTAAATCTCCTGGCTATTTGGGCCATTTCAGCATCACTATCTGAATCTGAATATTCACTGGTTGAAATTTCAGTTGGTGCATTCATTTTATCCTTGTCTTTTCTATTTGAAGAAGTAGACTTGAATGCCACAGATTTTCTCTTGGGTTCATCATCTTCTTATTTATTTACCTTAAGTTCTTCCTCGTACATCATTAATTTACCAATAATCTCTTTTACAGGGAGAGCACCAATGTCACATGATTCTCTGATTGAAACAGAAGTGCCCCTCTATCGATCTGGTAGACATCTCAAGATTCTCATGATTTGATCCTTTGCTGGAAAAACCTTTCCAAGTGAACTCATAGTATTGAAAATCTCATTGAACCTGAGATACATGTTAGAAATAGGTTCATCAGTCTTCATTTTAAAATTATCAAGTATTTAATCTCATTTCTTTAACATTGGTTGTTCCTTCATGAAAAACACCCAAAGTATCCCATATTTCTTAGGCAGTTTTGCAAGTAGATATTCTATTGAATTCTTCATCTCCTAAAGCACAATACAGGGCATTCATAGGTTTAAAATTATTATTGTAAGCAGTCTTTATAGCTTCATCCCAAGTTGTTCTTTCAGTTTATGGAATTTTATATTGAGACTCTATAGTAGTCCGGATATCAAAAACCATACTCTCTAAATGTATTTTCATTTTCAGTTTCCACTGGGCATAATTGGTACCATTGAATAAAGGTGGCTAGTTAGTATTAGAACCCTTTAGTCTATTATCCATAACTAGATTTTAGAAAATACTTTTAAAGAGATAAAATTTAGAACTAACCGAAATATAAGATATTTATATATGCAACTAAAATCACAGTTGAAAAATAGAATGTTTTGAAAACTTGTGTTAATAAGTAATCCTTTGATACCAAATGTTGGTCGGAGTGGATACTCAAGAGGGGTGGGGGGGTGAATTGAGTTCTAATTAAAATTTCTATGAAAAATATTTCTCCTAAAATCCCCCAATTTAAAATCAAAGTTAAATTGTAGTGAATTTATACAGAGTATAAATGTTTAATCAATTTCTCAAAGATTTATTAGGTCTCAGTTATCTTAATCTGAAGATTAAATTAACTTTTGAAACTAACTTACTGGTTTACAATAAGTATAAACACTTGCTAATTTAACTATCAAAGTATCTTTAAAATAGTTTTGTATTTCAAAGTAATAGCAGCGGAATATGAAATATATATAGTATACTTAAGACTTAAACTAAAAAGCATAGCAGAGGTAACCAAGAGGTTTAGTCTCAAGCAGAGACTAAGTCCTCTCAACAATTTATATAAATTGACCCACACCATGGATCGGGGTAAACAACAGTACAATACTGTCCAGGTGCAAAGACCTCTACCACAGTTCTACGTGGGAAAACAAACAACAGCTCACAGCTGTCCAGGTCCTACTCGACCTCTACCACTATCCACAGTGGGAAACAAGAGAGTTAAAGAGTTTGAATGAGGATTTAAGAATCCTCAAGTTTATCTAAGGAGATAGTGTGTGTGTAAAATAAGTAGGATACACACACTGCTCAAAATGAAAACAAAATAATCAATAAAGTAAGTGAGAATGAGTTTAGAAGAGCTTTAGTGATTGGCAGTGAAACTCTAGACTCGTTTGGTTGGTTAGAAAAGCTTCGGAGTCCTCTGGTTTCTGTTCAGAAAACAGAGTGTCGTTTTCTTCTTTGGTTCTAGGTTCAGCTTGTCAGCTTGAGTGCATGAATTATTGGTTTTAGTTCTTCACTCAAGATGCCGCTTCTGGTTTTCTTCAGAATGATCGGCTTCAAGTATGTTCAGAGTTCTTGGAGTATGGATGAAGCCTTATGTGAATGCACCATGTTTGAATGTTGTTGAGCCCTCTTAGTTTTTATTGTGCTCTCTATATGCAACCACTTCACTTTCTATCTCTATGTATCTCGGCTAGATCTTTATCTTCCATTTTATAGCTTTCAGCTCTGAGAAAAAAGAATGATTACTTTTTGAATGGGTACTAGGTACGGTTCCCTGACATAGCAATAGAATTCATTAAATAACATTAACTGCATTAAAACCATCAAATGTAATCGTTAGCTTAATAAATAAATAGTATTGATATTATAGAGTTTGACTAGTTGGTTAATCATTAGTAGCCTTCTGTTGGTAGGCGTGTGTAGTGGACTTTGTGTAGCAGGACCTTCCATCGGTAGATCTTTTGATCTTGTATCGGTAGCTATATATATCGGTGGCTTCATTCTATCAGTATCTCTTGTTATCAGTAGCTCTTAATCCATCAGTAGCTCTTGGTCCATTGTTAGATTTTGGGATATCAGTAGCTCGATGTATTGGTGACTCTGTACTTGTATCGGTAGACTATGTCAGTCGCTAGTTTGTGTATCAGTAGGCTGGTCGGTAGCTCGTATCGGTAGACTTACTCTATCGAAAGCCTTCTTCATATCGGTAGCTCTGTACATATCAGCGATCAAGTGTATACTAGAAGACTTAAGCAAACCAGTAGACATGTTCTATCGGTAGCTCGGTTTCTGTCAGTAGCTCTTGTACATATTGGTAACCTTAGCTTATCGATGACTCTGTCTATCGGTAGACTAAGTCTATCGGTAGACTGAGTACCGGTAGATCTTTATATCAGTAACTATACGCCGACCAATGACTTAATACTTTTCTGTTTTATGCAAAACATATCTGAATGGGTTATAAGAAGTTTAGAACTTATATAAACATAGGATTAACATATTTCAAGGATTATTTTAATATTATTATCATTGTGACAATAGAATATCATATATTGAAAGAATTAATATATAGAAAAACATTAATTGGGATTATCAAAACATACGAAAGAATAATTGGGATTATTAAAACAGGTGAGGTCAATATGATTGATTTCATATGGCACCCATATGCATGGGTGTGATGGATGGGGTCCAATATAATTGTAATAATACGATCTTTTTAAATGATATTTGTTTCTTGAAAATGCATGTTATATTATTTTGTACTCAACAAAACTATATCCCTCTAATAATGAAGTGAGTATAACTGAAATGTGACAATTGGGTTTCGACCATGATATGACCATTGGTAAATTATGACCATTGAGAAATAGGACCATTGGAAATAATAATAATAATAATAATTTTTTCGTTATAATTAGTATTAAAAATAGAAATGATAATGGTTAATTAATGTAGAAATAAGTGTCGATGGCCTCATCCAATAGAGTCGTGTCGTACAAAGACAATTTGTCATAACTTAGGAGGATGTTAGAATATTTGGGCTTTACTTTTGACCAATCCCAATCCAAGATTCTAGATGTTAAGATTTAACAAAATCATGTATGGGAGAAGTTCAAGTTAGTGGAGATTACCACTCAAGCAATGTTAGCTGCGCCGCCCCATGAGTATATCACTATCACACACCTCACCCTTAGATCGTATTAGGGTTTCATAAGGAGTTATGTTTCAATTATTTAGTTATTAATTGTATAATACCTTTTTATAAAAACAAATTTTGTTCCACCAATTTCCATTTTGAGTTTAGTTTTTCTTAAAAATATGTCGAATTTGATAAATTGATTTTTCGGACAAAAATTGTACTTTTCCTAAAATATTTATTATAATAATTTAATTTATTATGAATAATTAATAATTTAATGAATTAGTATAATTAAAATACTCATGTTTAAATTTAAATAAAAAAATAATTTTATTTTTTTATCTGTTATAAATTTCTCTAGGCATTTTAAAATACATTTTATTTTTATTATTATTTTTAATAATTTTTTTTATAGTTAAAAGTTAAATTTATCATATTTAGAAAATTATTATGATAAAATAAATTCCATTTTTTAAATCAGATCATCAAAATTAGGTTAGGGTGAATTTATGATAATTTTCTAAAATACATTAGTTTTTCTTGAATAGTAAAAATACATTTTGAGTTCTTTAGTATGTTTAATGAAATCATAATGATATAATAATTAATATAAAATTATTGTTGAATATTTTGGATTAAAATATTATATTAGGTTTCCCAAGTGGCCAATACCATGGTAAAATACCATGGGAAAGCCCATGGTTTTGCAAATACCACTACTCAAGTGTCCAATGAAATTAATAAAAAACTCCCTATCTTTTTATATTAAAAAAAATCCATATATCCTTTATATTTCATTACCAATTAATCCTCCATAATTATATAATAGTTTTACCTCCATCCCAAGGTGTAATCAAGCCCCCAAAGTCCCAATCATTGAGGTTTAGTAGTTACTCTTCAAGGTAAGAGAAATCTTAACTTCTCTTTTTTACTTTCAAGTTTCCTTTTTTATATGGTATGTATTTCTAGTTTACAAAAATATGTTATTATACATATTTTATTATACCAATTTATTGTATTAAGATTATTTTATAAATGTTAGACCCTTATTCCCTCTCTTTTTACCATTTTCTAAAACCATGTTTTTTACACATTATACTGTCGATTTTATTTCCCAAAATTTCTCTCCTTTTTCTCAAGAAATTATTTTATTTTATTTTTAATGCCCAAACCTCTTTATTATATATAGTTATTCAAATATATTTCAAAATGATTAATTTTATACTAGTATTAACATTCATGAAACCCGAATTCCTTTTCTGTGGGTTTAAAATGAAAAAAGGATCTCATTTTTAAGATCTTTCCAAAACACCATGATTTTGATATGAAACCCATTTATTTTATTCTCCATGGGTTATTTATGAAATGTTTTACTATGATATATTTGGATAAAATTAATTAATACTTATGAATGGTTTACCTCAATATCAATCCAATGTATTGGGTATAGAATTTAATCTCTAGAGATGACTTGTTTTACGATACCTTGATAACTAAACTTGGTCATTTTCATGATACCTCAACGATAAACCTTGGTGATATGAAAATTAATGAATAAATTAAATTTTTTATCCAAATTTACCAGTTATTATTCATGTTATTATTATTATATGCCTCTTTCTCATGCATTTATATATTCCTTCATGTTCTTGTTGATATTCCTCAAAATCACAAGTAAACTATTTTCCTTATCTTCCCTTATTAGACCTTATTCTCACCCTTTTTTTGATGTAAGTACCTAGGTTATGATATGAACTAAGTGTAATTAGTATGAAAATTTTATGAATCCTTCCACGTGTATAAGAATATTGTTTTAAGTTTTCATATTTTATGTACCTTGTTTCTAATAAACTAAACATTAAAAGATCCTCTATTTTGTACAATGTAGTGAAAATTTTTTATTATAAAAAGGTGGGATACCATAGTTGGCATCGAAATATTGTTTATTTATTTGTTGAAATTAGGATTTTAAATCTTTAGGAAGAACCCTCTAGACATGTTTAAATATTAGAAAAAATCCTAGTTTTTTGGTGAAATATTTAGTAAGTGGTTTCTAAGAAAAGAAATCCCTATCTGGATATGAACAAGTGGATGTGGCTCTGGAACAGATGTATCTAGGTGTAAAACCTGAAAAGAATTATTTTATCTAGACTCAAATGAGAACTGGTGCACAAAAATAGGATTTTCTTTACTCCTAGTTTGACACTTTTAGGGGATATCTTTGGTTAATCACAAGATTTTCATAAACCATTATAAAGTATTTATAAAAAATGAAATTTCTATTAAAGAATAAAATATTTAAGAATTATTTTTTAAGACATGAAATTCCTTTATAATTATAAGATTGCTAAATGAAACAAGTTTCTCACTATGGACTTCATCTATTAGAATATGACATGAAATAGGAGAAACCACATAAATGGTGAGCACAACAGACTAGACACTGATGGGCTTTCGATGGAATCCAGAATGGAAAAATTCATGAGAATGATGAATCAACTAACTTAAGTTATGAGATATAACATGAATCCAGTCAAGAGACAAGATTGAACTTTAATGGAAAAAATTTCTTTTGAGTCCTTTATGCATCAACGACCACCAAATTTCAGTGGATCTACCGACCCATTGATTACAGAATAGTGGATAAGCTCAATAGAAAAGTTATTTTCGATAATCTATTGTTCAAAACAAGATAATTCCACCCTGGTTTTGTACCTATTAGATAGATATGCTAATCAGTGGTAGGCACAAGTTGAAAACATGAATCCAAGAGGCGATATTGAATATATGGAGTGAGAAGAGTTCCGAGAAACCCTTTTCAAAAAATATTTCCCCCGTTCCATGTGAACAAAAATAGAGAAGGAATTCCTAGAGCTAAAGCATAAGGAAAATGAATTTGTGGGAAGCTATGAGATGAACTTCCCAATAATTTCCCATTACACCTCTATCTTTTTTCATGGATCCTAATTGGAATGTTGATAGATTCCTTATTATACTAATACCTCATATACAAATGAATCTTTCCAAATAAAACTATAAAAACTATGATGAGATCATGAGGAGTTCTATGAAAGTTGAATTGGAGTTAGGAGAGGTGTAGTGGTCCTAAATATTGATTAAAAACAGGAGTTCTTTAGGCCCAAACATGGAGAATAGCTTTGATTAAGGAAGAGGATGAAAACAAGTACAACTTTCAACATGCAAAAAATATAGGAAGAAGAATTTAGGGAACTAATTTATCAGGAGACAGAAATGTTAGAAGTGTAGAAGAGAAGGTTATATTTATCATAACTATCATAGTGAGGTGAAGCCTCAACTTATCAATACTAATGAAAAATGAAAGATGATGCATGCCCTACCAGATGTCCAATGCTTCAAGTGTGGATAACTTAACTACTTTTCCAATCACTATAAAAATTTGAGGGTAGTGGAGGGGAATCACCATCAACCAAATTATTTTACAAGGGATAAAGGTCATGTATTATCTATCATGACAATTTACTTTGAAGCTCCAAATGATGTGGTGGAAGGTACTCTCATTGTTCTCTCAAAGCTAGAAAGTACTTTGTTTGATTATGGTTCTACACATTCCTTTATTTCCTCTATGTTAGAAAATAATATTTAATAAATACCTAAACTTATAGAAGTATAAATATTAGTCAAGACTCCTGGATGGATTATCCAAGAATAAAAAATTAATAGAAACTATAATATTCAATTTGGTGAGAAGAAACTTATCAAAAATCTATTAGTCATTCTCATACTGGAATTATACATTATACTAGGGATGAGACTAGATCTCAAGGTATAATAATAACATCAAATTGAGATTTAAGGAAATATTAGTAGTATTGAATGGAAATCCTATAGTTGTTTTCAAAGGAGAGATATCTTTACTTGAGGTTTGTTTAGAAACACAACACGTAGCCTTCTTTAGGTAGATTAGTGTTGAATATGAAGAAGGAAATGAAAATATATGAATAGATAATGTCAACATTATTTAGTAATACATTAATGTATTTCTTGAGGAGTTAACTAGAGCTCCCCCAAAAAGGTAGGTAGAGTTATCCATTGAGCTCATGCTTGATTCCAAGATGATTTGAAAGACCCCATATAGAATGGAAAATGTGAAACTAGAGAAATTAAAGAAACAACTACACAGAATTTTAGAGAAGGGGTTTATCTGGCCATGTGTGTCTCCTTGGGGATCACATCTTCTATTTGTGAAGAAGGATGGATCAATGTGGTTATGAATTGATTATAGAGAACATAATGGGATCACAATGAAGAACAAGTACCCTTTTCCAAGAATTGATGATTTATTTGACTAGATTTATGGGGCTCAATTATTCTCCAAGATTGATATTCGATCTGGTTATCATCAATTAAGGGTGAATAAAGAATATATTCCAAAGGTTTCCTTCCGATAAAGATATAAAAATTACTAGTTTTTCGTTATTCTCCCGGCTTGAAAAATTCTCCCCCTATTTTTATGGATTTGATGAATAGAGTATTTAAGGTCTACATTGATAACTTTGTGGTAGTTTTTATTGATGATAATATGATATATTACAAAAGTAATTAGGATCATGATCATCATATAAGGGTGATATTGAAAACTCTGAGGAAGGATATGCTATTTGAAAAGTTCAAAAATCATGAATTTTGGTTACAAATAGTTTATTTCTTGGGGAACATTGTAACCAGTGAAGGAATCTCAATTGAACGTGTAAAGACAAAGGTTATGGAGGAATGGACTCATCCTACAATAGTAACTGGGATTTGTGGTTTCCATGGATCAACAATATATTATAGGAGGTTTGTGAAAATATTATCATGGACTTCTAGTATACTAACCAAGTTAACTCAAAAAGGGATCAAGTTACCCTGGATAAAGGTGTGTGAAAAAGATTCCAAGAGTTGAAGAAGATATTGGTCACTGAACCCATGTTAAATCTACCCTCTATTAAATAAGGATTTTTTATTTATAGCGATTCATATATAAAAGGGCTTGGATTAATCCTCATACAAAATGATAAGGTGATTGCTTATTTATCTCGACTGTTGATGCTTCCTGAGTAGAACTGTCCTACTCATGACCTAGAGCCGACAATAGTTGTTTCTTCTCTAAAGATATAGAGGCACTATCTTGATGGGGAGAATTATGATAAATACATAGACCAATAAAGTTTGAAGTATATTTTCATGCACAATTAATTGAAAATGAGATATAATATATGGTCGTAACTTATTAAATACTATGATGGTTCAATTCATTATCCACTCAGAAGGGGAAAAAAGTCACTGATGCATTAACTAAGAAAGTTTCTTTTGTGCTGGAAATGATGATGATTCAAGGAGATCCTTTGATCAAAGACCTAGTAAAACTTGATATTTGAATCATTAGGGAAGGTACATCATAAAACCCATCCCAAATGATTTATCAACCATCATTACTAGATAATATCAAGAAATCTAAAAGATAAGATCATTTTTTATAGAATAATTTAGAGGCTGTGAAGGTTGGGAAGTTTACAGAGTTCAGTATTCATCAATAAGGTGTACTGAAATTTTTCACAAGGCTATGTGTTTCATCTATTTCAAAAATAAAAAAAGAGTTGATGGATGAATATCATATCTTTACTTTCTCTATACATCTTGGAAGAATGAAAATGTATAGGGAAATTTGTGATCATTATTGGTGGGATAACATGAAAAGGGAGATTTTTTACTACAACACAAGGTTCTTGGTGTGTTAATAAGTGAAGGAAAAGAGACAACTTCCTAAAGGGGTATTACAACCACTACCCATACTAGCATGGAAGTAGGATAATATCATTATAAGAATTTTCAATGGTCTCCCAAGAACATCCAAAGGAAACAATGTGATATGGGTTATATAAGAAAATCTCACCAAGTCTACCCATTTTATCTCTATTCGGAAAGATTTTCTATTGATTAAATTTCTAGGATTTACATAAAGTAAGTGGTGAGGTTTCTTGGAGTTCCTCTTTCTATAGTTTCTGATCATGATCCAAGTTTCACATCAAAATTATAGAGAAGTATTCAACATGATTTTAATACTGAATTGAATTTCAGTATGACCTATCACCCTCAAACTGATAAAAAATCTAAAAGGAATATTCAAACACTCAAGGAAATTCAGAGAATATGCTCAATAGAACTTAAGGGTTAGTTGTGTTCTCATACAACAACTTATATTTGAGTATTAAAATATCACCCTATGATGCTCTATATGGAAAGAAATGTAGAACTCACACTTGTTGGTATGAGGCTGGTGTGAGAAAGATTCTTGGTCTTGATCTTGTGCAAGAGATGAAATAAATGGTTTATGCCATCCAACAACCCATAAAGGCATCCTAGAGTTGGCAGAAGAGATATACTGAAAACCGTCGAATGTACTTGGAGTTTGATGTCGGCAACAATGTCTTCCTTTAAATTTCACCTTGGAAGAGATTCATTTTGTTTGGGAAGAAAGGGGAGCTCAACCCTAGGTATATTGTCCCCTATGAAATCCTTGATCACACAAGAGAAGTGGCCTATTGGATTACACTTACTCCAAATATAGTTGATGTTCATGATGTTTTCCACATATCTCTCTTGATAAAGTACATACCTAACCCTTCATATGTACTAAATCTATTGGAAGTACAACTAGAACATGACCTATCTTATGAGGAGTATACGATTGAGATCTTGGATCTTAGATACAAGGTTCTACACAAAAATACTACCAACCTCGTTAAATTGTTGTGGAGGAACCACATACATGAAGAAGCCATGTGGGAACCAGAGGAAACAATGAGGTAGAAGTACCCACATCTCTTATCAACTGAGAAAACAAGTTGAAATTTTGGGGATGAAATTTCTTAAGTGGGGAAGAATGCAATGACTCAAACTTTTTAAATGATATTTGTTTCCTAAAAATGTGTGTTATATTATTTTATACTCAATAAAACTATATCAATTTAATAATTAAGTGAGTATAACTGAAATGTGACTATTGGGTTTCAACTATCATATGACCATTGGTCAATTATGACGATTGGTGAATATGACCATTGGAAGCAATACTCTTAATAAAAATTGTAACATTATAATTGGTATTATAAATAGAAATGATAATTCTTTATTAATGTATAAATAAGAGTTGATGGCCTCATCTAGTAGGGTGAAGCCTTATGAAGCCCATTTGTTAGAACATGGGAGGGAGGTGGTGCCTTTGAGATTTTCTCTTGATCAAGCCCAATATGAGCTTCAAAATGTTAAGATTGAACGAAATCTCCCATGGGAGAAGTTCAATTTAGTGGGGATTAACACTCGGGTGATGTTTGTCGAGCCTCCCCATGAGTCTATCACTATCACACACCTCACCCTTAGGTTGTATGGGAGTTTCATAAGAGGCTATGTTTTTTGGCCTTAGTAACTTATTTTATAATCCATTTTTATAAATAAAATTGTTAATCCATAAATTTCAATTTTGAGTTTAATTTTTCTTAAAAAAATGATGAATTTGATAAATGGATTTTTTGGAAAGAAATTGTACTTAAAAAAAAGATATAATTATTATAATAAAGTAAGTTATTATGAATAATTATTATTTTATTAAAATAGACTCATTAAATAACTTCTTTTAAATTTAAATGATAAAATAATTTTATTTGTTTCAAGTGTAAGAAAATTCAATTTTCATTTTACTATGCATTTTCTGCCCGCTATTATTTTTAATAAATTAATATTTTTATAGTTAAAATCTAAATTTATCATATTTATATAATTATTATGATAAAATAAATTCTATTTTTTAAATAATAATGTTGATATTAGTTTAGGGTGAATTTATGATAATTTTCAAAAATACTTTAGTTTTTCATGAATAGTAAAAACACAATTTGTGTTTTTAGTATATTTAATGACATAATATTGATGTAATAATTAATATAAAATTCTGGTCAACTATTTTGGACTAAAAAAATGATATTATCTATGAAAGTGGCCAATACCATGGGCAAATACCATTGGAAAGTCTATGGTTTTTCAAATACCACTACTGAGGTGTCCATGAAAATTAATAAAAATCTACCTCATTTTTGTTATAAATACCCATCCATTTATCCATTATATTTCATTCAAAATTCATCCTACACGAATATATGATAGTTTTACCACCCATGGAATCCTCCCAAGGTGTTCTCAATCCTCCAAGGTCCTAATATTCAAGTTTGAGGAGTTACTCTTCAAGGTAAGGGAAATCTCAACTTCTCTTTTCTTTTCAAGTTCCCTTTATTATATAGTACGTCTTTAAAGTTTCCAAAATATGTTCTTATATCTAATTTATTCTATCAAATTACTTTATTAATATTATTTTATTAATGGGATAACCTTGTCCTCTCTCTTTTTAAGATTTTTTAAAACCATATTTTATACCTGTTATGCTGTCCATTTTTCTTTTCAAAATTTGTCTCTTTTCCTCAAAAAATTATTTTATTTTATTTTGTGAATACCCAAAACTATTTCTTGTCTGGGGGTATTAAAATATATTTTAAAATGATCTATTTTATTCTATTATTAACATACATGAAACCCTACTTCCCTTTCTGTGGGTTTAAAATGATACAATGATATTGTTTTTAAGCACTTTCTAAAGCACCTTGATTTTGATATGAAACCCTTTTATTTTATTATCCATGGGTTATTTATGAATTTTTTTTTATTATCATCTATTTAGATCACATTAATTAAGACATATTAAGGGTTCTCCCTAATATCACTCCAATGAATTTGGTAAATAATTTAATCTATAGAGATGACATGTTTTACGATATCTTGGTGAATAACCTTGGTAATTTTTATGACACTTCAGTGATAAACCTTGGAGATATTCATATGAATGAATAAGTTAAATGTTTTATCCATATTTAAAAGTCGTGATTAATGTTTTTATTATTATCATATGACACTTTATCATTACTTTATGTATTTCCTCAAGTTTTTATTGATATTCCTCAAGATCACAAGTGAACTATTTCCCTTGTTTTACCTTACTAGGCTTTATGACCACCCATTCCTTTGATGTATGTAACCAGGTTATGAGATGTTGTAAGTTTACTTATAATTAACATTTTAAGAATCCTTACAAGTGTATTTTAATAATATTTTAATTTTTCACGTTTTATGTACCTTGTTTCCAAAAAACTAAACTTTAAAAGATCCTATATTTTGTACTATGTAATGAAAATTTTATGTAATAAAAAGGCAGGATTCCATAATAACCATCTAATTAATTATTTAAAGTTTTATATATCATGATATATTATATCTAGGACATAATTAGGTTCATTCACATATTAAAGGGTTGGAATGATTGGGTCTACTCACAACTTAAATAGTGGGAATGACTAGGTTTGTTCATAATGTGATGATTCCCGGTGTTTATTTTTGTACCATAGATCCTTGTTATATTACATTTCCAGGACATGGCACATTTTATGTCATATTCCTATGATTATTCTCCTTAGACCATGATTATTTTCTCATGTGTCCACACTCTTATTTCATGGTATATGTTTGTTCAGTTGAGATTACATGTTGCTCAATATTAACATATTATAAACTCTTATTATTATATGTTATTTTTAATCAAATATTTTTTCCCATTCTCATGTTTCCTCATTTTATTATGATCTAACCCTTTTATGACTGATTGATACGTTTTTACCTTAGGGATCATTTGATATCACCCCTTCTTATGTTTCCCCTTTCCCTAAAAAATTATATACACGAGTATGTGTAGAATGAAGTATTATATAGATATGTTGTGAGATATTTTGAAGTAAATATTGGAAATAATATTTTTATATAGTTAATATCTTAGGACAATAAACGTTTGGGTTTTGTGTCTCTATGAGTATTTGTGAGATATAATGGTAAAATTATAGAATTGTTATAAAATATATGCATGTTTAGATCAGGTTGTCTCAGTTGGTATCAGAGAAGAGTTTATTTATTTTTGGGGACCAATACTAGAAAAAATTAGTAAAAATACTAGGGTATGTGTAAATATAGAAACACATCCTAAAATTTTGGTAAAGTATAGAATGTGTGGTTTCCTAGAAATAAATCCTTGTTTGGACAGAAATAAGTGGATATAGGCTCTGGATTAGATGCACCATGTGGAAATAACCTTGAAAAAGGTTTGTTGGATCTTTAATCTATCATGAACCAACCTGGGTCGATGCCAAACTGGTCACCCAAGCTAGCATGCAATATGGCCCGAGAGGCATCCCTGATCCACCCGGGCTGACAACTGGTTCAGACATCAAAGATAAGAAATTGGGAATGATTTGGTCCATAAAAAAATGAAAAGTAAATAAATATAAACTAAAAATAAATATATAAACACTATAAATAGAAATAAATAAAACCTCACATACCTCTATGTGACCCTATGGGTCATCAATGACCACTAAACCAATGCCACTCCATGATGACCGATTCTGAGTTGGAAGCAACACTATAAACTAAAAATAAATAAATCTATAGGAGTGAATATTAAAAATTAGTAGGTGTGATTGAAAAAACTATTCCCTATCACTTACTTTAAAATGAAACCAATTTCAATATCATTTGAAAATAAAACAATATAAAAATAGGATCTTACATTTATTTAAAAAAAAAGTAACAAGATGAAATTTATTAAAATCCATTTCCCCATTTTTATTTTCAAAAACCATTTATAAATATTAATACACCTACAATAATACCTTCATAATAAAGAGCATGAAATGGCTGATACATTTCAGTAAGAAATCTTAACATCAATTGCTACCAAAAATGTGTTAGTAAAATATGTTTTTAATTAATTTTGAAATGAATGGAAAAATAATCACTAAACATTTAATAAAGGAACAACATATTAAAATAGCTATAAATGATATCAATCACCTTTGGAAACCTCTAAGTAGATAGGGTTAGTGGGGACCTATGATCCTCACACCTCAGTGACATGGTATAAAATCCATAACCCACAACCTCCTCGTGCAATATATATTAGGGAGGAGTAAATCCAAATTCTATTGTTCTTCGATCATCATCACATGTTTAGTTAGTGTTGTAGTGTCAATCCATATAGGGGGAAATAGGGCCTCAACCCCATTCATCCTCCTAGCATACTAGTGCTAATATACCCATGTAGGTACCTAGGTTTTACATGTGCTCTATTTCAAATTGTTGTGATTTTTTATCAAGCACATATATATATGTGCATATCATTTCCTTTCCCAAAAAACCCATCCAACCTCTCACCATAGGTCTCCCTTTTAAGTCACACATATATGTACATATCATTTCGCATGATCTCTATTTAAATTTTAAATTTTAAATAAAAAATAATGAACAATCCCCTTCATTAGGAACATATCACAAATAAGACATTTAACATACACATCATATTTCTAAAACAAGGGGGCATGTCTAAAGAGGGGTTTTCCACTTCTATAAAATATTATCAATTTCCCAAATGGGCCTCACTATTTAAAAAGGAATAATTTAACTTTAGAAGTCACAATTTCCCAATAACTTTAATTCTAAAACTATTTAAAATTCTAATTGGACAACCAAGGCACCACGAATTTTAAAAACAAGTTTGAAACCATCATTAACTCAAAGAATCTCATTTTAAAAGTTTAAGAGAATGCCTATCAACCAAGTTAGGAGACACCTTCCAAGAACAAAAAACAATCATATATATATATAGAATATAAATTTCATATGAAAATGGAAATTTTTTTAAAAATCAATCAAGAAATCCTAGATTTCAAATTTAAAGGATTAATCATAGGGTTTCTACCTTAAACTCAAGGCATGATTCTTTAGACTATGAAAACTCAATCCTTCCTTTACCACTTGCATGCATATGCACCTTATCTTATATGTAAGTAAACCTAGCTCCTATGTACAATTTTTTATGGCCAAATATATACAAGGGGATATTTACATATATGTTTATATATTCATATACCCCTTCAAACTTACACATATATGCATTTTCATATAAACATGTAATCACACCTAGCCCCATTATGTATATTCTTCTTTCCATGGGTGAATATATATAAAGGGGTGACTTAAATATATCTATTCCTACATATTCACATACATATAAGGTTTCAAAAAATGGAGTCTTGAACCCACCCCAATAAAGACAAAAAATCACTTAAAACAATGGCCGGTAGACCAAAATAGCATGAAATGCTTCACCTTCAGTGGTGGATGTAGAAATATGAATAAAGATAAATTGAGAGATCCATATCACACCCTTTAGGTGTCGAACAAGATTCTTGAAGAAATTGAGAGGAGAAGATTTTAGAGAGGGATCTCAATGGAGGGGGTGGTGCAAGACTACGAAGGAGGATAGCGGGAGGGGTGCAAAATGAATAAAGAGGAGTAGAAGAAAGAAAAAGGAGGGGAGAAAAAAATAAAGGAAGAAGAAAAATAAAAATAAAAATATTAATATTTTGTGAGACCCATATGATTTTTTCATGCTTTACCAAGCTGTGTTCCAACCATGAGCTGGCCACTACCCATGCCAGTCACCCATGCACAATTACTCTTAGAGAGACACATTGTTGAGAAAAATGTGATCAAACCGTGCCCCTCAGCACTATCAACCCAAAAATAAAAAATTAACACTTTCCAAATCATTTAATAGTCCATAAAAAAGCCTTTCTCTACGCCAATATATCAAATGGGAGTCACAAAATTACTACTAACTGTGCAGGTTAGCCGTGAAATAGTTAAAGAGATCCTAAAATTTTAAATTTTGTTATTCTGTCTACTGGAACTCAAAAGATAGGTAAAAAATAATTAAAATAGTTAAAATAATTAATATTTCAAGGTTAAGATGTGACAATTTCTCCCTAGAACAAACACTTTATACCCCTAGAAATCCACTCAACCACATAAAGAACTAAACTTGAACCCCAAATGGAATGAACCAAAACAAAACCACCAACCTTAAGGTGAATCTTTTAACTTCCTAAGTCACACCTGACCATATATAATGAAAAACACAATCAAAGAGATCCATGGTGGATCTCCTCACCCTAAGAGACCATCTAACACAAACCAGCACTAGAATAGGAACTCCTAACCCAAACCAAAACCCTTAACAAAATTGAAACCCAAAGAAAGAAACTTTAACCCATCATCAAACCAAACCACAATTCATAACTTCCACAGGATATAATCTTCCCCAAAGTGATCATAATCCAAAACCAAAACTAATAAAAAAATGGAAAAGAGAACAAGAAATAACCACTAATCATAGAATCACATCCACAGAGGCATAACTGCTAGAATTTCATTAGGATAAAACCACCAAGCTTTAAAAAAAGGATAAAATTACAAATAATAGGAAAACTATAACAAGAGAATTTTAACTACCCCCACACCAATAGTGGAGACAAGAGATAAACCAAGGTTACCCTCACCCTCAATTATTATTGACTACATGAATATCTCCACTTAGAAAACTGTGGCTAGATCCCTAATGTCGCGAATCATCTTCTACCCCATAGTAATGAGTTTAATATCCCCAATTAGAACTCTTTCTGGTGTCACGAGTGGCCACATAGTAAACATTTCCCCAAGAAATTATAGAAATATGGATTAGAATTAAAAACCATCCATACTATAAATAAACAATAAAATGTTCTGAAAAATGAAAGACAAGAACTAACAAGGTGACTTTCCAAGAACAGGTTCCTCCTGTTCAAACTCTTCACTCAATGGAGAACCTCCATGAGAACTAAGAGAAACTACAACTTAAACCATGTATGGAGATCCCTCATGAAAGAGGAGATTTTAATTGATCAATCAACACCATCTCTGAATAAAAATAAACCAAATCATTAATATGGTAAACATTCTACTTTACTATCAGTTGACCTTGTCAAACATCCATGATATCTGTAACTTTCCACTCTTTCACTTCCTCAAGAATAAACCCATGGAGGAAAGTTGTATTGAAGGTCAACCAATACATCTCAACTCACAATGAGAATGGAACAACCACCTTCTACTAGTCTAGTCTCAGTCCTTCAAACATAACTAATATAAGTCACACCTTCCTGATATTTATAATTCCCAAAACCCAATGGCACTCAATTTCCCCAAGACACTCAATAACCTCTAATGAATTCTGATGAATAATGGCAATAAGAACTGATTGAGAATAGCTCTTCTCCACCACTCCACTAGAAGTCTAGGAGGGGCCGATGACTAGATAGGAATCCTTATAAACCATATGGGTATTTTTTGGTGGTATACTCTCAATAACATAATCCAAATAACCTAATCTGCATCAAACTAGAACTCGATCAATTAACATTTTAATCCAAACTACAATATCATAAATCCAAACATCATAAATCAAAATAAAATCAAAATAAAATATCAAATAAAACAAAACAAAAAAACCTTACAAAATAAGTTAAAACCCTCTTTTTAAAACCACCATTTCTCATTTGAACCCATTCTCAAATTTAATACCACCTTTGAAATAAAAAACATTTTCCATTTCAAAAAATAATTTCAGTACATCCGATTTAAAATTCAAAACACCACCTCAATTTTCCCTTTAAAACCACAAATATCATTAGAAAATAAAACCATTTTAATATAAACCATTTTCCTTTTTAAAAGAATCTTTGGAAAACAAATTCAAATATTTAATTTTAAATAATCAACAATTGAATCCAATGAACCATCACATATGTGTTCATCCCCCACTACTTCTTATATCATACACACATACATATCAACATGTACTACACACACACATATGTGAACATACATAAGGAATACCAAGGGGAATAAATACCATTTTATCATAAAAAAAATCATTTACCAAATTACCTTTCCTCTAAATTTTCCTAAAATTTACAAAATTACGAATCAATTTTTCTTCTAAAACACATTTTTTTCAATGTGGAAACTATTTGTAGAAGTCATTTTACTTTAAAAATTCTAATCACACCAACCAAAATCAGACCGAAGCATTGACAATACCTAAATAACTAGAAAATGGAACTTGATGTCATTCATACCCTAGCAACATGGTTTAGCAAACCATACACTGAGCATTCACCAATTAATTGAAGCATATTGAACCATGCCTGTGAGATCTACATGGTTTTCTAGACCATGTAAGCTCACCATGTATCACCATATCACTTAAAATATCACCCCAGAAATATATAAGGTCATTAAAATAAAAAAACACTAACCAAATAACCTGAAACTAAAAATGATGACACAAAACCCAACTACCCGTGGTGACTTAGGTCTTGTCGTGAGTGGTGGTGATCAGGCACCAACCCATGACCTACCTCCCGATACCCAAAAAATCATATATTTGATGTACCTAACATCCCAAATAACAAAAAACCTGATCTGATACCATGTTTTCATGAAACAACCTAGGTCAACCCCAAAACGATCACCTGAGTCGGCCCGCAATAAGGCCCAAGAGGCAATCTCGATCCTCCGGGGTAGGAAACTAGTGTTGGGAATCAAAGATAATCAATTGAGAATGATTTGGACCAGAAAAAACAAAAAAAAAACAAATATAAACTGAATAATAAAAAGATATACACTAATAGTGAAAATAAATTAAATCATACATACCTCTATGTGACCTTATAGGTCACTAACGACCACTAAACCAACATCGCTCCTCAAAGACTGAATCTGAGATGGAAACGAAACCAGAAATTGAAAACAAAAATAAATATATAGGCCTAAGTATTCAAAATCAATAAGAGTTACCAAATAAACTATTACCAATGCTATTCTATTAAAATGAAATCCATTTCAAGCTCATTTGAAAACATAACTATATAAAAATATAATTTTCCATTTCTTTTTAAAAAAAGTTACAAGATTAAATTTCTTAAAATAGATTTCTCCATTTCATTATGGAAAACCATTTATAAAGATTAATAAAATTCCAATAATCCATTTGTAATAAAGAGTGTGAAATGGAGAAAAAATTTCTTAATAAATCATAACATTAGGTTCTACCAAACATGGGTAAGTAAAACATTTTTTTCATTATTTTTGAAATGTATAGAAAGTTGAACAAAAAAATTTAATAAAGAAACAACATAGAAAAATAGGGATAAATGATAAAAAGAACCATGGGTATCCCCTAAGTATCTAGGGTTAGTGGAGACCTATGATCCTCATACCTAAGTGGCATGGTATAAAAACCATAACCCACAATGTCCTCACACACGAGCCACTAGAGATGAGTTAATCAAAATTTCTAGCGGTTTACAATCATCATCACATGTTTAGTTAGTGTTGTAGAATTAATCCATCTAGGGGGAATATTGGCCTCATCCCTGGACATCCTTCTAATTTACTATTCATATTCTTCCCACCTAGGTACCCGGGTATCCCAAGTTCTTTATTTAAAATGGAAGAGAGTTTTTATCAAGAAAAATATATGTACATATCAATTCATTTACCCATAAACCCATCTAACTTCTCACCACCAATATCCCTCCTTAAGAGCATCCCCATTTTTATATCACACAATAATGAACAAGCCTATTCACTAGAAACATATAAAAAATCCCCCCATTTAACCTACACCTCACATTTTAAAACAAGGGGCGTGCCTTAAGTGGGGGTTTCCACTTCCGCAAAACATTATCAAAGTTCTAAATATGTATCACTACTTTAAGAAGAATAATTTGAATTTATAAAGAAATATTTCCCAACACTTTTAATTTAAAAATCATTTAAAAGGAAAATTGAATAACTAAGGAACAACAAATTTATAAACTAGTTTGAAACTATGCTTAACTCAAAGAAACCAATTTAAAAAGTTTAATATAATTCCTACAAACCAAGTTAAGATAAAATTTCCAAGAACCAAAGATAATTATATATATATATATATATCATATTAATTTCATATAAAAATTCAAAAAAAAAATTAAAAATAAAGAAAGAAATCATAGATTTGAATTTAAAGGATTAGAAATAAGGTACCTACCTTAAAATCAAGGTGTGCTACTTTAGATGATGAAAAATCGAACCTTTCATTTACCTATTTCATGAATATGTACCTTATCCTATATGTAAGGAAACATTTCACCTATGTGAATATTTTCCTAGACAAATATGTACAAGGGGATCCTTATATATATATATGATTAATGTGAATATAACCCTATATACTTACACACATATGCATTTTAATATACACATGTAAGCACACCTAGACCCATTATATATATTCATCCTTCCATGGATGAATATGTATAAAGGGGAAACTTACACACACACAAACACACACACACACACACACACACACACACACATATATATATATATGCTTACCTATGCATACCCATATAATCCTTAAACAATGATGGCTCTAACCCGACCCAATGAAGAAAATAACACACTTAAAACAGTGATGGGGAGACCAAAATGGTCTAAAATTCTTTACCTTCAGTAAAAGATACTTAAACATGAACAAAGATGATTTGAGAGAGAAATTGCACACCCTCAAGGTGTCTAAAAAAATTCCTAATGAAATTGGGCGGAGAATCTGGTAGAGTGGGAGCTCAATAGAGGGGGTGGTGCATGATAGTGGGTGAGGATAGGTGGAGGGTTGTCTGATGCATAGGGAGGAGGAGAAAAAAGAAAAAAGATAGGAGAGAAAAAAATAATGGAAAAAGAAAAAGAAAAATAAAATGAACACAAAATTCTTAAAATTATAGGAGACCCACATGGTTTTTTCACATTTTACCAAATTGTGTATCAATGTGTGTTAGCCACTACCTAGGCCAGAAACCCAGACATGATTACTCCTAGGCAGATGCACAATTGAGAAAATCATGCTCAAACCATGCCACTTGGCACTGCCAACTCATAGATCCAAACCAAATGCTTTTTATATGATTTAACAGACCATGAAAAATCCATGCATCACACAAATATCTCACTTAGATGCTTTCATGGGCACCACATAGTTACTAATAATCATTAGGGATAACTATGAAATAGATAAAGGGCTTCCAAAAATTTAAATTTCAACCCACATACTAATAAAACTCAATAGTGAGGGAAAAAATTATTAAAATTGTTAATATAATAAATATTTCATGGTCGGGGTATGAACAAATCTATCTTAACTCAGTGCACAAAAAATGATCCTAACTGCACACCTAGTTTTACACTTCTATGGGATATGATTCAGTTAATTCAAATTCTCTTTGAAAACCATTATAAATTATTTAAATATTATATAACGATCTAATATATAACTAGTTAAGTTATATATCTTAATAGGAATATGACCATGGAAAACCCAAATTGAACCCTAATGACCCATAAGTTTGGTTATTAATATCATTTTTGAGATTATTATTCTAATTTTATAGTTTCATTTGATATATTTATTGATTTATATATTCTTAGTCCATAGCTTTCCATTATTTAAAGTAATGGTTGAATTTTGGATAAACCAAGTTAATAATGGATGTGATAGAAAATGTAGATATTTTCCCAATGATAAACCAAACGAGATAAGAGATGGAGTATAAATTTTTATGGAGACAATCACTCAACCAAACCAAGATATAAAAAATAATTCAAACCATATCGAGCTCCCAAACGTATTGAGGAAGGAGAAAATAGATATTGAGTCCTTTATGTGGCAACATGCACCCACCTTTAGTGGGTCTTACAACTCACTAATTGTCAAAAAATAGATTGAAATAATAGAGAAGATATTTTAAGTCTTACAATTATTTATCCATGAAAATTTCATTTTATCCATCTACCAATTGTAATTTAACACCCCAATTTTTTTAAAGAGAAAACTATGTTCGATAGCGTATATGATACGCAACACCAAAAAAAATGATTGTTTAAATATGAAAATTTTAACCATTATATTAAATTTTTGTATATGTATAAGATTAAATAGTTTATGAAATATATATATTTCTTAAACATATTTATAAATACTTATTAAATAATTAATCAATTTTTGGTAAAGTCTTTTTATTCTTCAATTTTTTTTTCAAAAATATATTTTTTTCAATAATTATTTTCTAGAAAATTTAGAAAATTTATTTTATAAATTGAGATAATTTTTATATATCAATATATGATAATTAAATTATGGTGAAAATATGGAATTTTTTGGAAAATATAGATTTATTGGTGAATAGTGAAAAATACATTTTTTATGTGAAATTGTCTTTTCTATTGATAAATTAATTAATTTAAAAGTAAAATTATTCATTTAATTTTATTTTAAGGTAACATAATTATTTTTTAGTAATATTTAATTAAATTCGTTATATTTAAATCTTCTTTATACTGAATTTTAGGTTTAGTTTATTTTTAGGATTAAAAAAACATTTTTCTGAAAACTGTTTTACAATGCATAATGTATCTCAAATTTTATTAATTAAAATATTATATAATGAGAAATGATCTAAATGAAATGTTTAGATTGTATATCTATCTTTATGAATTGAAATTAATATATTTAATATTACTAGTTATAAAGTTAAAGTAAAATAATATTTTCATTAAAAAATGTATCTTTCAGAAAGTTGATTTCAATCATGCTTGCGAGTTTTATATTAAATTAAATTATTCCACCTATTTGAATTTTTTTTAATAAAATGGATTCTATATTTGGAATCATCATAATTAATATTAGGAAATAAGGTCAACCTAATTTTTGAACAATATGAATAGTAACTATAGTAAATATTAATTACCCCAATAAAAGAAAAATAGGTTAATTAATGGTAAAAATAATTTAGTAATGACTAGAAAAATAGTAACCATAATAGTATGAATATTTATATTTAATTTTAATTTAAATGATGATTTTATTCATTCCTTATTTTTTTACTTTATAAATGATAATGTAATCATTTTTATAAATATTATATTATGATACGACAATCAAAAAATCTATTTTTAAGTAATATGAAAATTCAATTAATACATTCCTATTGATGAATTAATGTATTTTTTAAATAAATAAAACTTTAATAAAATATTTTTATTAAAATAATATTTATTAAATATAAATGATTATATAATTTTTATAAACTCATATAATTTTTTATAAGGGTTTAAAAACTATTATATTAAACCCCCAATAGTTCTCAATATATAACGATTATTATTTTAAAAGTGAAAATACTAATATTTATAACATTATTTTTATAAAATAAATATTATTTTTGGAATTAGAAAATCAAAATTATCTAACAGTAAATTTTTTATAATTTTTTAAAATAGTTGTATTCTTGGGTAAAAAATTAAATATCGTATAAATATAAGATTTGTATTATGACATCATAATAACCAAAAAGTGATGTAATAAATACTATAAAGGGAATCCATGAGAAAATATATTTTTCCCTTTTAAAAAAATGTGATTTAATTTTAATTTTTTTAATTTTACAAATCCTTTATGAATCCTCCAAAACAATTAATATATTTTAAATATTTTATATCATTTTTTAAGAGTATGTATCACTTCGACATAAAAAAGTGTATTATTTTATTAGGTTCAGACATTATCCTTATAAAATAATAAAAAACAATTCCATTTTGTAGAAACCAATGGCAAAAATGGGAAGATTTTTAGTTTTGGTTATTTTATTATAGAGTCCAAAACCTATGTTTATGAAATGATAAATAATTACCCACTAATTTCCAACATAAACCCACCCAATATCGCATTTATATTCACAAAAAATACAAATATTAGGTACTTACTCAAACATACTCTCTATAGAGTCCTTCCAATGTGCCTAAAAGCTCTCAAGAAGCTCCTCTCATGCATTTGGAATCACCCTCTCCAGGCAGGGGACCTCTCTCTCCACTTTTCAACTCAAGAATCTTCTTCATTTTATGCCTTTTGATTCCAATTACTAATTTTGGGGTATCTTATTCCATATACCTTACTATAAATTTTATGAATAGATGATAAGATACCCCTTTCACTCTCATTAATACCTCCCATAAACCTCTATGTACATCTGTTACACATAGAAACATAGTAATGGATTTCTCTCTTCTCATTTCCATTAAAGCACATATTTTATGACATGCCACTTAATTTCCATTTATTTATGTCCTTACAATAAATTTTATTTCTACATTATGATATCCCTTTTCAATCTCATTAATCCCTCCCATGAACCTTTACGTACACTAGTTACCTTGCTAGAATTTAGTAAGGGATCCTCACTTTCCCTTCTTTATTCATGTTTCTTTATTACCTTATGAATTTTATTTACAAATAATAATATTGATAAATAAATTTCCATGTACCTAATACTGAAAATTTTATGTCTAAATGATTATATACCCCTTTATCTCTCATCAAACCATTTTATAAAATTTTAAGTGATGTCATTATGCTGTCGAAATTTCCAACGATTTTCCATGGAAAAACAATTATGTTGTAAATACCATACCCATCTACAATCAAGGGAGTTCACCTTTGTACAATTATACCTATTTGAATTGGTAATTACATGAATTTATTCCATACTAATTAATCTCGTAATACAATATAATGACGAATGAATTAATATTGTATAATATATGTGGCACAATTAAGCATGATAATGATATATAGTACTCCAACACATTGGGTATTGTTTAGTCTCACAAGATTTCATGCTGGGATAGAAAGTAAACCTGATTCCTTTATGGGACTTTTTATATCATGATATCTTGGCAGTTTATGTTACCTTTATTATTATCATGCGATATCATGTCTCATTGTCCATGTTTATGATTCCTACTCTTTTTATTCCCCATTTATATTCCTATTGTCCAACATGTACTATTATATTCATGTTATTCCATGCTTATTCACTTTTTGATATTTATAGATCACCCCTTTCATATGTAAATCCCCAGGTTATCCCATTTAGTTTTAAGTGTGAGCATGTTATGGAAGTTTTCAATAAATATGATGGTTTTCTGATTTTAAATTATTATGTAATGAACCTAATTCCAAAATACACTATAATTATTGATATTATAGGTTTTATTAAGTGAAAACTTATGTAATAAATCATATATTAATGTTAAATAAAGAGTTGGGATGTTATAGTTGGTATCAAAGGAAAAGATTAGCTATTTTTTAGATTAAGGTTAGGAAACTCTAGAGAATGGATTAGGGATAAAACTAAGTATAATTAAAAATCCCTAAATTTTGGTAAGTATATATTAAGTGGTTTATAAAGAAAATATATCACTGTATGGATACCATAAGTGGATGTTTCTCTAGAACAAATGTGGATAGGAGTAAAACCCGAAAACTCTGTGTGGAGCTAGACTTGGTCAGGGACTGGTGCACAACAATAGTTCATATTGCATACTTGGTTTGACACTCCCAGGGGATATGATTTGGTAAACTCATAAGTTAATTATGAACCATTTTAAATGGAACAAAAATATTCCCATAAGATTATATGATGGGAAATAAATCTTGGATAACATATTTTGAAGCCTAGAAATTTACAATTTAATAAATAAATATAATTTATAAGTGATCCCTTTAATGTCATCGAATTCACGTTTATGTGTTTAATAGTTTAAAAATACTCATCCCATATTTTAAATTTATTCTAGTTAATGAATGGAAAAAGTAAGAACTGAGTTTATGTTTAAATTTAGAGGATGAAGTTTAATAAAGGGGGGAAGAATGTAACACCCAAAGTTTTTTTAAAAAGAAAACTATGTTCGATAGCATATGTGATAAGCAACACTGAACCCAAAAAATGGTTATTTAAATATGACCATTTTAAAATTTCTATTAAATTTTTAGATAGTTTTCATATGAAATACTTCATAAAAAATATATATATGTCCTAAATATATTGATAAATTCTAATTAATTAATTAATCAATTTTTGTTAATGTATTTTTATTCTTAAAAATATGTTTTCTTCAAAATTGTTTTTTATTTCTATAATTATTTTCTAGAAAATTTTGAAAATTAATTTGGTAAATTGAGATCCATTTTTTATATCAACATATCAAAATTAACTTATTCTAAAAAATGTTATTTTTTGGAAAATAAATATTTTTTAGTTAATAGTGAAAAATACAATTTTAATGTAAAATCGTCTTTTTTATTGATAAATTAATTAATTTAAAAATAAAATAATTTTTTTAATTTTTTTAAGGTAAAATAAGTATTATATAGTTATATTTAATTAATTTAATTACATTTAAATAATATTTATACTAAATTTTGGTATAAGTTTTTTTAGGATTAAAAATGCATTTTTCTGAAAACTTTTTTCCAATGCATAATGTTTATCCATTTTAATTAATTAAAATAACCCATAATGAGAAATGTTATAAATGAGATTTTTAGATAATATATCTTTATTTTTGAATTGAAATTAATATAATGAATATTAATAATTATAGAGTTAAAGTAAAATCATCTTTTCCTTAAAAAATATATCTTTTGGAAAACTGGATTTCATCATGCTTGTGGGTTTTATATTAAATTAAATCATTACACCTATGTGAATTAATTTTAATAAAATTTATTCTTTATTTAGAGTCATCATAATTAATATTATGTAATAAGGTTAGCCTAATTTTTTTATAATATGCATAGAAGTTGCCAAAAATATTAATTACCAAGATAAAAGGAAAAAAGTTAATTATGGGTAAAAACAATTTAACAAAGACTAGAAAAAAATTAACCCTAAAATTATAAATATTTAAAATCCTTTTCATTGAAATGATGATTATATTTATTTCTTATTTTTTTAATTTATAAATGATTATGTAATTAGTTTTACTAATATTAGATTATGATAAGACAAAGCACATAATATATTCTTAAGTAATATAAAAATTCAATTAAGGCATCAATATTGATGAATTAATGGATGTTTGAAATAAAAAATATTTTAATTAAATATTTTTATTCAATAATATTTATTAAATATAAGTTATCATATAATTTTTATGAAGTCAAATGAATTTTCTTATAAGGGATCAAAAACTGTTTTTGTAAAAAAAACCCAACATTTCTCAATAGATATTGATCTTTATTTTAAAAGTGAAAATAAAAATACAAAGATAATATTAATATTATTTTTGGAATGTGAATGTTAAAATTATCCAATGGTAAATTTTTCATAATTTTCTCCGATAGTTGAATTTATAGGTAAAAAATTTAATATCGTATAAATATACGATGTGTGTTATGAAATCATAATGAACCATAAGTGATGTAATAAATTCTATAAAGGGTTTCCATGACCAAATATATGTTTTCACAATAAAGAAATGTGATTTTAGGTTTATTTTATTAATTTTATAATGCCTTTAGGAATCCTCCAAAACCATTAATATATTTTAAGGTTTTAAAATCAATTATTTAAGAGTATGACTCACTTCCACATTATTGAGGGTATTTTCTTTAAAATTTCCAACCATAGACTTATGAAATAATAAAAACCACTCCCAATTGAAAAAAACATGGTCTAAATGTAACATCCTAGGTAAATAAAGAATATGACTTTTTCATATTTATTAATGTTTGTGAATTAAATATTAATTTTACTTTAAATGGGATGCTATATTCGATAGCGTACTCAACACGCAACAATGGGTTTCTCTGAAATCCTATGTTTCACAAAACGTTGAGTTATACAAAAATAATAACATATTATTATTATTTTTAAATGGTAGTTAACGCCTTGCCATTGTATTGGTGAGAATAAATAGAACTAACCATATTTTGATTAAACATGTTTTTTAAATGTTTTTACATTTATTTATTAAAATTTAGAGGCTTAAAATGAGAAAGAATCCAATTTTAATCATAAATAATCTAAATTTTTAAAAGGTAGTTACCACCTTTTGATGGAGAACCCTTTTTAAATCTATTTTATGTCACTTTTTTATGTTATAATTGAAAAAATAAACTTTTTATTTAGAATCAAGACATTAAAATTAACTTTGGGTAAATTTTTTGTATTTTTCTAATAAAGCTAATTTTTAATGAATAGTAAAAAGTACTACATTTTTAGACAAAAATATCTTCTCATTTGATTTATTTATATGGTTATATTATCTTTTTAATTAGTTTTAAATTTTAATTAGATTATTTTTTTACCATTTAATCCAATATTTTTCATTTAAGGAAATTTCACTTTTAAATTGGACATAAATACATGTCAAAATTTTGGTAGTTTCTACTTCTTAAAAACATGTTTTTTGGTTTTGATAATGAGAATTAATTTTAAATTAATTTATGAAACTTCTATGTTTTGAATTTGGAGAAATGGATTCCATATTTTTAATTAGGAGGTTCAAATTATGTAAATATGTAACTTTTATTTTTAGGATTTATGAATAATAAGTTCAGCAATTATTTTATTTACCTTGGTTAAAGGATAAATATGGTAAATAAGGGAAAAAATTTATATTATAATAATATTAAATTACCGTAACACATGTACTAACCCTATTTAATTATCTATTTAAGACCATGGTAATCCTTAGTTTGATTTTAGGACCCCATGGAGCCACTTGTGTTTGAAAATGACATTTAATTACTTTTAATTTAAAGTCAAGGGAAATATAACCTAAACATTTATATTTTAGTAAAACAAATTTTCAATGGGGTTATATAAGTTATCTTTTTTACTATAAATAGTAATTATAAATATAAAAATATTTCCTAAATCATGGTATTTTATTTATAATTTTTATAGAATAAATAATTAAATTTATTTTTGACACAATGGTGATGTAGGGATTACCTTTTAATGAATGATTTAAATAAATGAGATTATAAATATTAAAATAAATTTATATTGAAATGTTTTATTTCATAAAAGAATTTTATGGATGAATATTACTTGTTATATTTTAATTAATGATGTTTCTTAGAGAGAATAAAGTTTTTATAGATTTTTAGAAAGTCATGATATGAATAATATAAAAATTGATATAAATGTGTTTTAAAAAAATACTATTTTATTAAATTATATAATATTCCTAAAAATATAAGATTATGTGAAATGAATTATATAATGTTATAAATGTCATTAGTTGACCACTTGAGGTTGTATTGTAATTTTAGGGTAACTATATTAACCATAAAGTATGAATACACAAGATAACATGGTAAGAGTTAAATTAGTTAACTAAGGGTTAAAGCTAAATGATATGGTTAAATGTGAAACAAAAACATGTCTAAAACCTATTGGTTGAGAGGATTTAGAAAAATAATCATCTTATATTCTAATTAAATGAGTTTTTTACCTTTTGAAAATCTAAATTTAGTTTATAATAAAATAATCTTTCAAGACATTCCTAAAGCACCTCTCCTCCCTCCAATAAAAGGCCACCATCTCTAACACCTCATTAACACCTCTCAAGACCCTTGGATCATCCAAAATCTACCAAAATAAGCTCAAAAAATCCCTCTATACCTCATATAATCCATACCTTAGTAATAAGTTAGTTCAATACAGCCTTTTAGCTTAAATCAAAAGGCGTTACCAGATTTGAGGTAATGTCTTCTCTCGAGCTTATTTCATTTATTTTCCTTATACAACCCCCTAAAATCATTTTATTACATTATTTTATAACAAAAATTGTATCTTCTATATACTATGATGTTTTTATGGGAATTATTCTAACTACACTTATACACACTTCCATCTAATGGATACGAACATACTATTTATGTATACGGTGAACTACTGCCTCACGAAATGATTATTGTTCGATTTTCCTGTACCACATATCATGGAGGACATTATGATGGTACTATATTTATATATGATATATATATTATGTTTATATTGTCTTTATTATTCTGTAATATTTATTTACAATATACCTTTATGCTTTTCATGATCTGTAAACACGATAATTTCATTTGAGGAAGTGAAGACTACCGCCCCCTCAAAGTGATATGACTTGTTAATGACATACATGGAAAGTATAAAGGATGAAGTTAATGAAATTATGTAACAAATATATCATATGATATTATAATGGAATTATAATATACCTATGTATCATTTAATTTTAATTTATTTACATATTATGTAGAAATGAAAGCAGTGTTCATGCGTATGTATGACATACCGTCTACATAAACGGTGCATTTAATTTCTTATCTCCAAATGTTATGGAAAATTATAAATACATATATAATGTATATATATATATATGATATATATGATATATAAATCATGAATATTATTATGAATATAATGTAATTTTGACCACATGGACAATTTGTAATTATATCAAGTTCATTTTGACTCATTTACCGAACATCGACAAAATAAATGATATGAAATTAGATAATTATATGATTTTTATAGAAAGGTAATAAGTGATATAAAAGGAATAATAAAATTGAAAAAGGTTCTGAAGAAAGTATAAATTATCTTAAGTTTATTATTTATGAAATTAAATAACGAACGAGTCAAGTCGGACATGAGGTAAGGGACTTCGTCTCAATCTCCATTTATTGAGGCATATTTTGATAGTATAAACCTCCTTCTTTTACACGGTGTATAATAAACCCCTTTGAATTTTACTTTCATTAAAAGGGAATGTTTTATCTATGAAGAGTCTTACTAAATGACAAAAGGAATGTTTTTAACGTTTGCGACAACAATGACCTCTCCTCTTCTGTAATCATTATTTGGATTCCCCTATAAGACTTAATGTCTTTAAAAGGAAAAGAAATACCTTATTCAATTTTTAGGTGTTTTTATATTAAAAATGGTTTTTTAAGTGGATTGATTTTTTCAATATCTTGAAATGATTTCTTGTGATTCCAAATGAAATGTTATTAGTGAAATATTGATATTTTCAATATTTTATATTTTATAATTATATAATGGTACTTGAACATTTTATGGGTGGTTGCATGATAAACTAATGATGGGTGGTAACACGATAAACCAAATGACAGGTGGTTTCGTGAAAAACCAATGACGGGTGATCACGTTATAACCTCCAATGCATTGGGTATAGAAGTCAGCCATATGACTATTCCATTTTGTGATATGTGTGTAAGTCGACCGTATGGTTATTCCATTTAAGTATGTTTATGTCCCAAGTTACCTTTATATGATATATGTTTCTTTCTATATGATTTATGTTAATCTTTCAGTTACAAAAAGGGAAAGAAATGATGTAACATCCCAAGTAATTAATGAATAATAGATATTTTTATATATGTCTATTAATGAACTAGATAGTGTTTTAGAGGCTTAAAATGAAAATAAATCCAATCTTAAGCATGGAATACACTAATATTTTTAAAAGATTGTTTTACTGCCTTTTGATGGAAAACCATTTTGGAATCTATCTTTTGAAAATTTTATAAGCTATGTTTGTCAAAATAAAGTTATTCTTTGTGATTGGGACATCAAAATTTACTTTGTGTGAATTTTTGGTATTTTTCTGACAATGTTCATTTTTTAATGAATAGTGAAAAATACTGTATTTTACATCAAAATTGCTTCTTAATCTAATTTATTTAAATGACTAGATTATCTTTTGAATTGTTCTTAATGTTTAATCTGAATATATTTTTACCATTTAATCCAATGGTGGTCATTTGAATCAATTTCACTTTGAAATTAGACTTAAACTGGTGTCAATATTTTGATACTTATTGTTTTATAAAAACACGCTATTTACTCTGACAACGGGAATTAATTATTAAATTAATTAATGTGACTTATATGTTTTAAATTTTGTAAAATAGACTTCATTTTTGAATTCGGAATATCAAATATAGCTTAGGGTGAATTTTTGGTAATTTTCTGAAAAACTTCAATTTTTGATGAATAGTGAAACCACTAAGTGGTAATCAAGAAAACTGATTTTTCAGTTAAATGAAAGTTTACCACTAATGTGTATTGAATTTTGAAAATCCAACATACATGGTTGTAATTAGTATGTAAAATGTCGTTCAATGGGATGAAAATAATTTTTTGGTGAATAGTAACTTTTTTTTCATTAATCGCGATTAGAGGTAATTAGTGTAGTTTAAGGTAAAAATAATGATTTAATAAAATGAGATGAGCTTGACACATGTCCTAACCCTATTTTTTGTGTCATGGCCGACCAAGAAAACCCATGGGTCGATTTAGGGGACCCCATGAAGCCACTTGGGTGAGATAATGACTTTAATGCTTTTTTTTAAATAAAGGTGAAAATGACACTAACATAAATTGTTTTACTAAAACAATTTTTAGAAGGGGTTATACTAATCATATTTTTGTATATAAATATTAATTAGAAATATAAAAATATTTCCTACATCATTGTATTTTTTTTATAATTTTTAGACATTAAATGAATTAAATTACTTATGAAATCATGATGATGCAACAATGACCTCATTAATGAACAGTTTAAATAAAATGAAACGATAATATAAAATCTAAGACCTAGAATTGTCCAAAAACTATTGGATGGGAATATTTCGAATCCTTATCATCTTATATTCGAAATATATCAATGTGGGACCTTATAAATTCGAAACACTTTTGAAAATAAAATAATAGTTTCATGATTTCCAAAAGTGCCCCTCCTCTCCTCTTATAAAAGGCCCCCACCTCTACCTCATTACCCACACTCCCAAAGCCTTTGGCTTGGTCAAAACATGCCCATTTACTCTCTCCACATCCCTCTCCTAATCCTAGAGGATTCCCTTTTGGCAGAATCCTTTCAAAGGAATCCTTTAGGCTCAAATCAAAAGGAGTTACACTTTTAAAGGTAATTCATTCTCTCATGTTCATTTGATTTATTTTGCTTATACAACCCCCTAAACTCTTTTTATTTACTTATTTTGTAACAACAACAGAATCTTCAATATACTAGTATGTTGTTATAAGATTTATTCGAGCTACACTCTCACACAACTACATGAAATGGTTAAAGAACATACGGTTTCCGTGGATAGCGAAATTCTACCTCCCGAAACGATGATTGTTCAATACTCATTTAACACCTTCAAAGGTGGCCATTATGATGTCACTATTTTTATATATGAAATATAATATGTTTATTTTTTCCTTAATATTCTGTTTTTTTTTCATTTTGGGCATACCTTTATGGTTTCCATTATGGGTAAACATGATATCTTCATTTTAGGAAGTGCGGACTACCGCCCCCTGAAAGTGATTTGATTCATTAATACCATATGTGGGATGTGTAAAGGATAAAGTTAATGATATTATATATGTTATTATACTGGAATTATAATATACTCTTATATCATTATGATTCCATTCCAGAAAATACCAAATAGAAATGGAAGTAGCGTTCATGCGTACGTACGGCTTACCGTCTCCATGAACAGTGCATTTCATTTCTTACCTCTAAATGTGATGTAATATTATAAATACATGTATATGATGAATATATATGATATATACGTTATCCAAATCATTAATATAATTCTGGATATAACAAACCTTTGACCAAATTAACAACATGTAAGTGTAAGAAGTCTATTTTTGACTTAAGAACCAAATATCGACAAAATGAACATTATTAACTTAAATGATTACATGATGTTCATAACACGGTATAAAAGGAATAATGAACTTGAAAAAGGTTCTTAAGCAAGTAGAGATTAACTCAAGTATATTATTCAGGAGATTAAAGAACGGTCGGGTCAAGTTGGATACGAGGTAAGGGAACTTCTTAACCCAATTTCCATTCTTTGGGTTAATCTCCTACTTTAAAATTACGTCATGATATTATTATGTCCTATCTTGTATTTGTACTTTCTTTATGTGTAATTATAGTGAATACAAATAATAGATCTATTTTATTTAAAAAAATTATCTTTTTATGGGACTTCGTCTCAATCTCCTTTCGTTGAGGCATATTTTGTTTTATACACAACCTTCTGTTATACGGTGTATAAACCCCTTTGACTTTTACGCTTATTAAAGAGGAATATTTTTTATACGAAGCGTTTACTAAATGACAAAAGGGAATGTTTTTGTCGTACATATGCGGCATCAACAACTTCTCCGCCGCCATGACCGTTATTTGAGTTTCAGCTTCCTCTACAAGCCATACCTTCTTTTTAAAAGAAAAAATAAATACCATGTTTTAATTTTATTTTATTTTGGTATTGAAAATGTTTTTCATAATGTTTTTATATCAATGTGTTGTATTGATATCTTGTGATTGAAAGGTGGAAATGTTATGTTTCCTTTATGCATGTTTTATGTGATATGATTATGTTGAGGTTCTTGGGCATTATTATGAAGACGGGTGGTTCCATGATAAACTAAGGGCGGGTGAGCCCGATATAGCTCTCCAATGCATTGGGTAACGTGAAGGAGTGAAACGTTAAGGTTTCTCCGAAGAGATTTAGGGAATATACTGTGATGGGTATTCCAAACGTAACCAAGAGGGTTAATCCCTACGTAAGAATGTTATGAATGCCTCAAGTTACCTTTATGTCTTATGACTTCTATGATTTATTCATGATTTGATGAGGTATGTTAAAGTGATTATGTTTTATGGGTAAAGTATGATCTCATCCTTATGTATATATGTACCCATGTTTCCTTTCCATATTTTTATATCCCTTACTGAGCTTTTTATGCTCATCTCAAGTTTTTTTGAAATGTTTTTCACAGGTCACAGGAAAGGTACATGTTATGATGATAGTGTCAAGGAAGTGTCAAGAAAGAATCCATGTTTATTTTAAATATGTTTCCATTGATGGGAATGAAGAATACTATCTTTATGTAACCACTTTGTTTATATGTGGAATGTAATGCAAGTTTTATGATCTAATTCTCTAAAACTCTAAACCCGAAAAGATCCTCTATGTGTAATCTTTTAATAACTCAAGATTAAGTAAGGTTTAAGGCTGGGGCCTTATAGTTGGTATCCAAGGTCGGTTTAGATAACTTTAGGAGTTATAATTCCATTAAATGATTATCCAAAAAATACATTTTTTTTTGAAATGATATAGCATTTAAATATTACCATGTTGCTTCATCTAAGACATGTTTGTTCAGAATGGTTTTCCGCAGAGGAAACAGGGAAGCAGTGCTAGGAAGGCATACAGAAGGAAATAACCTTCCGAATCAGCATCCTGAGATGGTCGGAATTGGAACTGAACATTTTGTTGTAGTAATGGTGCAGTTGACTCAAGTGATAAATGGTGGTGGTATCCATGCACGAGATCAGCCAGACCAACCGCAGAGGAACATGTCAGTAGTGGAACATTTCATGAGGCAACATCCCCCATCATTCAGAGGATCATCTGACCCTGTGCTAGCTGAAGGGTGGATTAAAGCACTGGAGAAGATTTTCGATGTCATGGGGTGTTTAGACAATAAAAAGGTTAGTCTTGCTATTTACCGTTTGGAGGGTGAGGCAGATCAGTGGTGGTCTATGGTTAAAAATATCAGGGACGCCGATGAGATTGATGCTCTCGACTGGGATGAATTCAAAGGTATGTTTCTTGAGAAGTATTTTCCTAAGGCTGTTCGACTTAGGATGGAAAAGCAATTCTTGGAATTGAGGCAAGAGGAAGACTCAGTGGCTACCTATGAAGAAAGGTTCACTCGATTGGCAAGGTATTCTCCAAATTTTATCCGAGACCTTGATAGTAAAATCAATCATTTTTACTCAGGATTAAATCCAAAATATCGAAGGGCATTAGCTTCTCGTGAGTTTAAAAGTTATGAAAATCTTTTTCGATGTGTTGAGAAGGTGGAAATGGAGTTTTCCGATGATCAAGTGTTCTATAACAACCAACAGAAGAAGAGACTGAGGTGGCATGAGAAAGGTAAGAATTCTTTAAAAAAGTCTGATGGTAAGAAAACTAAGTTTCTAGTTTGTGATAAATGTGGCAAAAGGAATGCTGGGGAATGTCTTCTGAATTCTGGAAAGTGCTACCGATGTGGTAAGATGGGACATAAGGCTCGTTACTGCACTGAAAAGGATCAAGGTGAAGGTAAGACCAAATTTGATTTACAGTTAGTGAAATGTTATAAGTGCAATGAGATGGGTCACTATGCAAATGAGTGTCCGACAAAGAGCTTGAGTGATGGGAAGCAATTAGACTACAAGCAGAAAGGGGTGGTGAAATCCTTTGAAACTACTTCAGCAGATGTCGGGCCATCAAATGAAGTTGTATCAGCTCCAGGGAGCTCAGTATTTTTCAATGATTGACTTGAGATCGGGGTACCATCAACTGAAGGTAAAGGAAGCAGACATTCCGAAGACCGCGTTCCGTACAAGATATGGCCATTATGAATTTGTAGTAATGCCTTTTGGGCTAACCAATGCACCTGCTGTATTCATGGACTTAATGAATAGAATTTTCCATGAGTTCTTGGATAATTTTGTGATGATTGTTTTCAGGAATTGAAAAGAAGATTGGTGAATGCTTCAGTTTTGGCACTACCTTACAGGAATGGTGAGTTTGTTATCTACAGTGATGATTCATTGAAAGGACTTGGTTGCGTCCTAATGCATAATGATCAGGTAATTGCTTATGCTTCATGACAGTTGAAAACTCATGAGGTAAATTACCCTACACATGTTTTGGAATTAGCTGCTGTTGTTTTTGCTTTAAAAATTTGGAGGCATCATTTGTATGGAGTAAAGTGTGAAATATATACCGATCACAAAAGTTTAAAGTATATATTCACTCATAAATAATTGAACATGAGACAAAGGAGATGGCTAGAATTAATCAAGGAATATGATTGTACAATTCTTTACCATCCGGGAAAATCAAATAAAGTGGCTGATGCTTTGAGTCGAAAAAGTAATGCTTCATTAGCAATGTTGCGTTTGGAACATGATCCTTTGGTTAAGGATTTGATGAACTTTGGCATAGAAGTTGTTGGTGCAGGAAGTTCTTCTGTTTTGTTTCAGGTATTAGTGAGATCATCTCTATCATATAGAATCAAGCAAGCACAGAAGCAAGACAGTGAGTTGCAGAAAAAGGTAGAGATGGTTTAGAAAGGTAAGTTGCCTGAATTCAACATTGATAATGATTGCGTTTTGAGATTTGGGAAGAGTTTGTGTGTGCCTTGTGATTCACAGTTGAAGAGAGAGTTGTTATGTGAAGCTCATAGTTCTCCGTTTTCAGTTCATCCTGGCAGTACTAAGATGTACAGAGATCTGTGGGAGTATTACTGGTGGGATGAAATGAAAAGAGATATTGCTGATTTTACTGTGAATTGTTTGACTTGTCAGCAGGTTAAAGCAGAGAGGCAGTTACCTAAAGGGATGATTCAGCCTTTACCAGTGCCAGAGTGGAAATATGAGAATATATCCATGGACTTTGTTGTGGGATTATCGAAGACATCTCGAGTTAATAATCCAATCTGGGTTATTGTTGATCACTTGACTAAATCTGCTCATTTCCTTGCTATACGAGATACTTTTTCCCTAGATCAACTTTCCCGTTTGTATCTTAAAGAGATAGTCAGGTTACATGGAGTTCCTCTCTCCATTGTATCTGATCGTGATCCTAGGTTCACTTCTAACTTTTGGAAAGGCCTTCAGAAGTCGTTGGTTACTGAATTAAATTTTAGTACAGCTTTTCATCCTCAATCAGATGGGTAGTCGGAACGAACAATTCAGACCTTGGAGGATATGCTACGAGCTTGTTCTATGGATTATCAGGGAAGTTGGGACCAACATCTTTCTTTGGTTTAATTTTCATATAATAACAGTTTTCATTCCAGTATACAGATGGCACCATTTGAGGCATTATATGGGAAGCGGTGTCGAACTCCAGCTTTCTGGGATGAAGTGGGTGATAGGAAGTTGATGGGACCAGAATTGGTAGAAGAGATGGTAGAAAAAGTTAAGCTGATTCAGAAGCACATGAGAACAGCTCAGAGCAGGCAGAAGAGTTATGCGGATAACCGGAGGAATGATCTATCTTTCGAGGTAGGTGATCATGTTTTTCTCAAGGTTTCACCATGGAAAAGTGTGATGCGATTTGGTAAGAAAGGAAAGATGATTCCAAGGTTTATTGGACCATATGAAATTCTGGAGAGAGTTGTATTAGTTTCTTACCGAGTGGATTTACCTCCGAGTTTATCTCAGGTACACAATGTTTTTCACGTTTCGATGTTGAGAAAGTATATGCCAGATCCATCTCATATTTTCAGTCCAGAGGTAGTTCAGCTGGAAGAGAACCTATCTTATGAGGAACAACCGGTCTAGATTCTTGACCATAGGGAGAAAGTGTTACAGAATAAGGTGATTAAGCAGGTAAAGGTTTTGTGGAAAAACCACATGATGGAAGAGGCAACATGGGAATCTGAAAATGCAATGAGGGATAAGTACCCCCATTTATTCGATAAGTAAATAAATTGCGCGGACACAATTTTCTAAAGGGGGGAAGGATGTAACATCCCAAGTAAGTAATGAATAATAGATATTTTTATATATGTCTATTAATGAACTAGATAGTGTTTTAGAGGCTTAAAATGAAAATAAATCCAATCTTAAGCATGGAATACACTAATATTTTTAAAAGATTGTTTTACTACCTTTTGATTGTAACCCATTTTTGAATCTATCTTTTGACAATTTTATAAGCTATTTTTGTCAAAATAAACTTATTCTTTGTGATTGGGACATCAAAATTTACTTTGTGTGTATTTTTGGTATTTTTCTGACAATGTTCATTTTTTAATGAATAGTGAAAAATACTGCATTTTACATCAAAATTGCTTCTTAATCTAATTTATTTAAATGATTAGATTATCTTTTGAATTGTTCTTAATGTGTAATCTGAATATATTTTTACCATTTAATCCAATGGTGGTCATTGGAATCAATTTCACTTTGAAATTAGACTTAAACTGGTGTCAATCTTTTGATACTTATTGTTTTATAAAAATATGCTATTTACTCTGACATCAGGAATTAATTATTAAATTAATTAATGTGACTTATATGTTTTGAATTTTGTAAAATAGACTTCATTTTTGAATTCGGAATATCAAATATAGCTTAGGGTGAATTTTTGGTAATTTTCTGAAAAACTTCAATTTTTGATGAATAGTGAAACCACTAAGTGGTAATCAAGCAAACTGATTTTTCAGTTAAATGAAAGTTTACCACTAATGTGTATTGAATTTTGAAAATCCTACATACATGGTTGTCATTAGTATGTAAAATGTGGTTCAATGGGATGAAAATAATTTTTTGGTGAATAGTAACTTTTTTTTCATTAATCGCGATTAGAGGTAATTAGTGTAGTTTAAGGTAAAAATAATGCTTTAATAAAATGAGATGAGCTTGAAACATGTCCTAACCCTTTTGGTTGTGTCATGGACGACCAAGATAACCCATGGGTCGATTTAGGGGACCCCATGGAGCCACTTGGGTGAGATAATGACTTTAATGCCTTTTTTTAAATAAAGGTGAAAATGACACTAACATAAATTATTTTACTAAACAAATTTTTAGAAGGGGTTATACTAATCATATTTTTGTCTATAAATATTCATTATAAAGATAAAAATATTTCCTACATCATAGTATTTTTTTATAATTTTTAGACATTAAATGTATTAAATTACTTATGACATCATGATGATGCAACGATGACCTCATTAATGAACAGTTTAAATAAAATGAAACGATATTATAAAATCTAAGACCTACACTTGTCCAAAAACTATTGTATGGGAATATTTCGAAGCCTTATCATCTTATATTCTAAATATATCAATGTGGGACCTTAGAAATTTGAAACACTTTTGAAAATAAAATAATAGTTTCATGATTTCCAAAAGTGCCCCTCCTCTCCTCTTATAAAAGGCCCCCACCTCTACCTCATTACCCACACTCCCAAAGCCTTTGGATCGGCCAACCCCTGCCCATTTACTCTCTCAACATCCCTCTACTAATCCTAGAGGATTCCCTTTGGGCAAAATCCTTTCGAAGGAATCCTTTAGGCTCAAATCAAAAAGAATACACTTTTAAAGGTAATTCATTCTCACATGTTCATTTGTTTTATTTTTCTCCTCCAACCCCCTAAACTCTTTTTATTTACTTCTTTTGTAACAAAAACAGTATCTTAAATATACTAGGATGTTGTTATAAGATTTATTCGAGCTACACTCTCACACAACTACATCAAATGGTTAAAGAACATACGGTTTCCGTGGATGGCGAAATTCTGCCTCCCGAAACGATGATTGTTCAATACCCATTTAACAACTTCAAAGGTGGCCATTATGATGTCACTATTTTTATATATGAAATATAATATGTTTATGTTTTCCTTAAGATTCTGTTTTTTTCATTCTGAGTATACCTTTATGGTTTCCATTATGGGTAAACACGATATCTTCATTTTAGGAAGTGCGGACTACCGCCCCCTGAAAGTGATTTGATTCGTTAATACCATATGTGGGATGTGTAAAGGATAAAGTTAATTATATTATATATGTTATTATACTGGAATTATAATACACTCTTATATCATTATGATTCCATTCCAGAAAATACGAAATAGAAATGGAAGTAGCGTTCATGCGTACGTACGGCTTACCGTCTCCATGAACGGTGCATTTCATTTCTTACCTCTAAATGTGATGTAATATTATAAATACATGTATATTATGAATATATATGATATATATGTTATCCAAATCATTAATATCATTTTGGATATAAGGAACCTTTGACCAAATTAACAACATGTAAGTGTAAGAAGTCTATTTTTGACTTAAGAACCAAATACCGACAAAATGAACATTATTAACTTAAATGATTACATGATGTTCATAACATGGTATAAAAGGAATAATGAACTTGAAAAAGGTTCTTAAGAAAGTAAATATTAACTCAAGTTTATTATTCAGGAGATTAAAGAACGGTCGGGTCAAGTCGGATATGAGGTAAGGGAAATTCTTAACCCAATTTCCATTCTTTGGGTTAATCTCCTACTTTAAAATTACGTCATGATATTATTATGTCATATCTTGTATTTGTACTTTATTTATGTGTAATTATAGTGAATACAAATAATAGATCTATTTTATTTAAAAAAATGATCTTTGTATGGGACTTCGTCTCAGTCTCCTTTCATTGAGGCATATTTTGTTTTATACACAACCTTCTGTTATACGGTGTATAAACCCCTTTGAATTTTATGCTTATTCAAGAGGAATATTTTTATACGAAGTGTTTACTAAATGACAAAAGGGAATATTTTTGTCGTATGTATGCAGGGACAACGACTTCTCCGCCTCCGTGACCATTATTTGAGTTTCGGCTTCCTCTACAAGCCATAGCTTCTTTTTAAAAGAAAAAATAAATACCATGTTTTAATTTTCTTTTATTTTGGTATTGAAAATGGTTTTCATAATGTTTTTATATCAATGTTTTGTATTGATATCTTGTGATTGAAAGGTGGAAATGTTATGTTTCCTTTATGCATGTTTTATGTGATATGATTATGTTGAGGTTCTTGGGCATTATTATGAAGACGGGTGGTTTCGTGATAAACTATTGGCGGGTGAGCCCGATATAGCTCTCCAATGCATTGGGTAACGCGAAGGAGTGAAACGTTAAGGTTTCTCCGAAGAGATTTAGGGAATATACTGTGATGGGTATTCCAAACGTAACCAAGAGGGTTACTCCCTACGTAAGAATGTTATGAATGCCTCAAGTTACCTTTATGTATTATGATTTCTATGATTTATTCATGATTTGATGAGGTATGTTAAAGTGCTTATGTTTTATGGGTAAAGTATGATCTCATCCTTATTTATATATGTACCCATGTTTCCTTTCCATATTTTTATATCCCTTACTGAGATTTTTATGCTCATGCCAAGTTTTTTTGAAATGTTTTTCACAGGTCACGGTAAAGGTACATGTTATGATGATAGTGTCAAGGAAGTGTCAAGAAAGAATCCATGTTTATTTTAAATATGTTTACATTGATGAGAATGAAGAATACTATCTTTATATAACCACTTTGTTTATATGTGGAATGTAATACTTGTTTTATGATCTAATTCTCTAAAACTCTAAACCTGAAAAGATACTCAATGTGTAATCTTGTAATAACTCAAGATTAAGTAAGGTTTAAGGATGGGGACTTATAAATTAGCTTATATTCAATGAAGTGTTTTTGCTATTTCTTAAAGGTGAAAGGTATTATTTTATGATAAAGTATTCATAGGTTTTCTATTGTTTTGAAAAAACTAACAGTTTTCCTTATTTATATATCCATTACTAATCTTTTTATGCTCATACAAAGTTTTTGAAATGTTTTTCATAGGACTTAATGATGAATAGGGTCAAGGATGAGATCAAGGAAAAGTCATCCACTCTAAAACAAGGAACTAAACATGTTTCTTTTTTTAGAGTTTTTGTTTTATAAAAAGATGGATAGTGAGTAGAAGTGTCTACTAGTAATATTCAAGTTGTTATGTATAAGTTATGACCCAATTCTCTAATGGTCTAAACCTAAAATATCCTCAATGTGAATTATTAACTTAATTCAAGATTAAGTAATGTTTAAGGCTGGGGCCTTATAGTTGTCTTTAGATGTCACTTTAGACAACTTAAAGATTTTGGATATTGTTAAATTATTATCCATAAATTATTTTTTTACTTTATGGTAATATTAAAATGATACAACATTTGATTATTACCCTGCTTATTTGCTAAAAATACTTTTGTGATCAGAATGGTTTGTCATAGAGGAAATAGGGAAACTATTATGGGATGAAATCAAGCAGAAAACAACCTTCCAAATCAACAACATGAGATGGTCAGAATCAGAAATGATTTTTTTTGCAGTGATGGAACAATTGACTTAGGCTATAAATGGTGGTGGTATCTATACCTAAGATTATCTAGATCAACCACAGAGGAACATGTCAGTAGTGGATCATTTCATGAGGCAACATCTCTCATCATTCAGAGGATAATCTGACCCTTTACATGCTGAAGAGTGGCAAAGCACTAGAAAATATTTTCGATGTCATGGGGTGTATAGAAAATCAAAAGGTTAGTCTTACTGTTTATCATTTTGAAGAAGAATCTGATCAGTGGTGGTAGATGGTTAAAAATATCAGAGACAGTGAGGAGATTGATGATATTTTTTGGGAATAATTTAAAGGTATTTTTCATGAGAAATATTTTCCTAAGGCTATTCGACATAGGATGGAAAACCAATTATTAGAATTGAGGTAGGAGTATGAATCAGTGGCTGTTTGTGAAGAAACGTTCACTCGACTAGCAAGGTATGCTCCAAATTTCATCTGAGATCTTGATAGTAAGGTAAATAGGTTTTACTCAGAATTTAAGTCATGATATCGAAAGGCATTAGCCTATTGTGAATTCAAAATCTATGAGAATATTTTAATATGTGTTGAGAAAGTAGAAATGGAGTTTTTTGGTGATCAGATGTTCCATGAGAGCAAGAAAAAGAAGAGGTCATGTTGGTTGGAAAAAGTAAAGTATTTATGAAAGAAGTCTAAAGGTAAAAAAAATTAAATTTCCATCTTCTGGGAAGTGTGGTAAAAAGAATCCTGGAGAATATCTCTCAAAATATAGATCGTGCTTCCAGTGTTGTAAGATTGGCCATATTTCTCATAACTATAAGGAAGATGATCATGTAGGCAATGAAAATCCAACAGTAAGATGTTTTAGTTGCAATGAGTTTTGGCATTATGCCAATGTCTTTCCAAATTTGATTACCCAGGGTAGAAACTAGATGGATCAGAAGCAGAAGGGAGTGGAGAAATATTTTTCTATTACTATGGTTTATGTGTGACCATCAAATGAAGTGGTATCATGTAATTTGTTTTTTTTTCAGATTATTCCAATGAGTTGCTTGATTCAGGATCTACACATTCTTTCATTTCTGATAAATTTTATTGTAAATTTTGAATTCTATATCAAGATATGAATCCTAAACTTGTGGTGAAAACACATGGAGAATATGTTTAGAAAAAAAAGAAATTATAAGAACCTCCATGTCCTTGTGTGCAGAAAAAATCTACCTGCAAACCTTTTTTTTTTCCTCTAGTAGAGTTTGATGTTATTTTGGGTATGGATTGGCTTTCTGTTTATCATGCTAAGATTGACTACAGAGCTAAAGAGGTTTCTTTTTAGAAATAATTTTAGTTTTCGTACAATAATGAACCATTACTTTTTATAACATACCAGGAAGCTAAGAAACTAGTAAAATGTGGAAATAAATGGTACTATGCACAAATTGTGAAAACAAATGAACTGTTCAGATTAATGATGTGACAGTGGTAAATACGTATCTTGATGTTTTCTCTAATGAGTTTCCTGGTATAATACCTGACCGGTAAGTTGAATTTATAGTTGACTTAGTTCATGATGCTAAGAAAATTTCAAAACCCCCTTATCAAATGACTCAAATTGAACTTTTAGAGTTAAAGAAACAATTATATAAGTTTTATATAAATGTTTCATTCAACCTAGAAAATCACCATGGGGTTATCTAGTCTTGTTTGTTAAAAATAAAGATAGTTCAATGAGAGTTTGTATTGATTATAGAGTTCTGAATAATATCACTGTTAATAAAAAGTATCCTTTTCCTCATATTGATGATTTTTTTTGATCAACTCTATGGAGATTAGTATTTTTCAAAGATTGACTTGAGTTTGGGGTACTATCAGTTGAATGTAAAGGAAGCAAACATTTTGAAGACTATGTTTCATACTAGATATGTCCATTATGAATTTGAAGTTATTCCTTTTGGTTTAACCAATGAACATGTTTCATTCATGGATCTTATTAATAGAATTTCATGTGAGTTCTTGGATAAGTTTGTGGTTGTGTTTATTGATGGTATTTTTATATATTACAAAAGTAAAGAAGGAACATGAAAGTCATTTAATGGTTGTCTTGAAAACCATAAAGGAAAATAAATTGAATGGGAAATTCAGAAATTGTGAGTTTTAGTTGCAACAAATTTCATTTTATTGGTCACATTGTTTCTAAAGATGGCATAACTATCAACCCTTCTAAAACAAAAGTTGTTGAAGAGTGCCAAGACCTACTGATATCATATAGATCCGTAGTTTTATTGGTTTCATAGGCTATTATCGAAGTTTTTTTGAAAATTGTGCATGGTTATCAAGCCCACTGACTAAGTTAACTCGAAAAGGTTTTAAATGTATCTGGAAAAAAGAATGTGATGATTGTTTTCAGGAATAAAAAATAAGATTGGAGAATGCTCCAATTTTAGCCTTGCCTTACAGAAATGGTTAATTTTTTATCTATAGTGATGCATTGTTGAAAGGAATTGGTTGTGTCCTATTTTAGAATGATCAGGTAGTTATTTATGCTTCACATCAGTTGAAAACTCATGAGTTAAGTTACCCTACACATGATTTGGAATTAGCTAGTGTTTTTTTAGTTTAACAATTTAGAGCCATCATTTGTATGGAGTAAAATGTGAAATATATACTGACCACAAAAGTTTCAAGTATATATTTACTCAGAAATAATTAAACCTGAGACAAAGGAGATGGTTGGAATTAATCATGGATTATGATTTCATGATTCATTACCATCCAAGAAAATAAAATAAAGTGGTTGATGATTTGAGTCAAAAAAGTAATACTACATTAACCATGATACTTTTCGAATGAGATCCTTTGGTTTTTGATTTGATGAATTTTAGATTAGATGTTTTTGGTGTATAATATTCCTCTATTTTTTTCAGGTGGCAGTGAAGTTGTCTCCAATAAAAAAAATAAAGAAAGCATAGAAAGAAGACAGTGAGTTGTAGAAAAAGGTATAATTGGTCCAGAAAGGTAAGCTACCTTAATTTAACATTGATAAATATTTTTTATGGGTTGGAAAGAGATTATGTGTTCCTTATGATTCATAGTTAATGAAAGATTTGTTATGTGAAGCTCATAGTTCTACATTTTTAGTTCATCCTAATAGTACTAAGATGTACAAAGATCTTAGAGTGTATTACTAGTGGGATGGAATGAAAAGAGATATTGCTAAATTTACTAAAAAGTGTTTTACTTGTGAATAGGTTAAAGTAGAACGACTGTTACTAAAAGGGATGTTTCATCCATTTCCAATTCCAGAGTGGAAATGGGAAAATGTTTCCATGTATTTCATAGTGGGATTTCCAAAGACTTCTCAAGGTAATAATGAAATCTGTGTTATTGATGATTGATTGACTAAATATTCTCATTTTCTTCCTATTCTAGATACTCTATCTCTAGATCAAATTTCTAATTTTTATGTTGAATATATTGTTAGGTTTCATGGATTTCCCCTATCCATTTTATTTGATTGTGATCCTAGGTTTTCTTCTATCTTTTGGAATGTCCTTCAGAAGTTGTTGGGTATTGAAATAAATTTTAGTACAACTTTTCATCCTCAATCAGATGGGCAGTTAGAATAAAGAATTTAGAAATTCAAATATATTCTACATGCTTATTTAATGGATTACCAGGGAAGTTGGGACCAACATCTTTCATTGGTTGAATTTTCTTATAATAACAGTTTTCATTCTAGTATATAGATGTAACCATTCGAGGAATTATATGGAAAGCAGTGTTAAAATCTAGTTTTTTGATATGATGTAGGTGAAAGAAATTTAATGGGACCAGAATTGGTAGAAGAGATTGCAAAAAAAGTTCAGTTGATTCATATGCACATGAGAACAGCTTAGAGCAGGTAGAAAAGTTATGCAGATAACTAAAGGAAAGATCTTTCTTTTGTGGTAGGTGATCATGTCTTTCTCAAAGTTTCTCCATGGAAAAGTGTGATGTGTTTGGGTTATAAGGGAACGATAAGTCTGAGGTTTATTGGACCCTATGAAATATTGGAGAAATTTTGATCAGTAGCCTACAAAGTGTCTTCACCCCCATGTTTATCTCAGGTACACATTGTTTTTCATGTTTCAATGTTGATTAAGTATATGCCAGTTTCATCACATGTTTTTAGTCTAGAGGTCATTCAGTTTGAATATAATTTTTCTTATGGGGAACAACCAGTCCATATTCTTGAATGAAGAGAGAAAGTGTTGCAGAATAAGTTAATTAATTAGGTAAAGGTTTTATGGAAAAACCATATGACTAAAGAGGAATCATGGGAATCTGAAAAATGCTATGAGGGATAAATACCCCCTCTAATTTGATAAGTGAATAAAATTGCGAGGGCACAATTTTCAAAAGAAGGGAAGGATGTAACATCCTAGGTAAATAAATAATATGATGTTTTAATATTTATTAAAATTTGTGAATTAAATATTAATTTTACTTTAAAGTGGATTTTAGGCCCGATAGCATACTCAACAAAAAAAAACTGGTTTATTCAAAATCTTACGTTGCACAAAATGTTGTGTTATAACAAAAGAATAATATAATATTATTATTTTTAAATAGTGGTTAATTCCAATCTATTATTTTGTAAGGAATGAACAGAAATAATCATATTATGATTAAAAATGTTTGTTAAATATTTTTACATTTATCTAATAAAATTTAAAGGCTTAAAATGAGAATGAATCCAATTTTAAGCATAAATACGCTAATATTTTTAAATAGTAGTTTTACCACCTTTTAATGGAAAACCATTTTTAAATATTGTTTTTGTCACTTTTATATGTTCCAATTGAAAAAATAATATTGTTCAATATAATTGGGACATCAAAATTTTCTTTTGGTAAATTTTCGGTATTTTTCTGATAAAGTTCATTTTTTAATGAATAGTGAAAAATACTACATTTTAAGTCAAAACTGTCCTTTCATCTGATTTATTTATATGGTTAGATTATCTTTTAATTTGTTTGAAAGTGTAATTAGATTAATTTTTACCATTTAATCCAATTTTTTCATTGTTGGTAATTTAACTTTAAAATTGGACATAAATACAAGCAAATCTTTTATTAGTTTTTACTTCTTAAAAACACACCTTTTGGTTTTGACAAAGGGAATTAATTTTAAATTAATTTTTGCAACCTCTGTGTTTTGAATTTGTAGAAATGGATTCTATATTTGGAATCTATGGGTTCAAATTTTGTAAATAGGTACCTTTTATTTTTAGACTTTATGAATAGTAACTTTAGTAATTATTTTATTTACCACGGTTAATGAGTAAATCTGGTAAATAAGGGTAAAAAATAATATTATGATAATATTAAATTACCCTAACACATGTCCTAACACTATTTTATGAGATATTTCTGACCATGGTCATCAGCGGGTCGATTTTAGGACCCCATGGAGCAACTTGTGTGTGAAAATGACATTTAATTACTTTTAATTTAAAGTTAAGGAAAATATAACCTAAACATGCATCTTTTAGTAAATAAATTTTCATATGGTGTTATATAAGTTATATTTTAGACTAAAAATAGTAATTATAAAGATAAAAATATTTCCTATATCGTGGTATTTTATTTCTAATTTTTATAGATTAAATAAATAAATTTATTTATGACACAATGGTGATGTAATGATTACCTTATTAATGAATGATTTAAATAAACGAGATTATAAATATTAAAATAAATTTATTTTGAATATTTTTTTGTCATACACTAATTTTAGGGATTATTATTACTTGTTATATTTGAATTAATGAATATTTTATTGAAATAATCATGTTATGGATTTTTAAAAAGTCATGATATGAATAGTATAAAAATTAACATAAATGAGTTTTTAAGACAAATACTGTTTTATTAAATTATATAATAGTTCTAAAAATATAAGATTCAAAAAAAAAGACTCAGATAATGTTTTAAATGTCATTAATTAACCACTTGGGTCTCTAATGTCATTTTATGGTAACTATATTAACCATATAGTATGAATACACAAGAAGACATGTTAAGAGTTACATTATTTAACTAAGGGTTAAAGATAAATGATAAGTTTAAATTTGAAACCCAAACTTGTCTAAAAACTATTTGTTGATATTATTTCAAACAATACTCATCTTATCTTCTAATTAAATGAGTTGGGGACCTTTTGAAAATCTAAATTGACTTTATAATAAAATAATTTTTCAAGACATTCCTTAAGTACCCCTCCCCCCTCTTATAAAAGGCCACCAACTCTAACCACTTACACACACTTCTCAAGAACCATGTATTGTCTAAAATATGCCCAAATAAGATACCAAAATCCATCTCTTCCTTCTATAAGAATTACCTTGGTAATAAGTCAATTCATTAAATCCTTTTATCTTAAATCAAAAGGAGTTACACGATTTGAGGTAATGTATTCTCTCAAGCTTCTTTCATTTATTATCTTTCTCAAAACCCCTAAAATCAATTCATTATATTATTTTATAACAATAAAAGTATTGTAAATATAATAGGATGTTTTTATGAGAATTATTTGAGCTAAAATTACACACACCTCCATCTAATGGATATGAACATACTGTTTTGGTGTACGGTGAACTACTACCTCACAAAACGATGATTTTTCAATTTTACCCTACCACCTCTCATGGTGTCTATTATAATGAAAATGTATTTATATATGAAATATATTATGTTTATATTGTCTTTATGATTCTTTAAGTTTTATTTACAACATACCTTTATGCTTTTCATGATGTGTAAACACGATAATTTCATTTGAGGAAGTGGGGACTACTGCCCCCTCAAAGTGATATGACTCATTCATGCCATAAATGGAACGTATAAAGGATTGATTTAATGAAATTATCTAGAATATTTATATATATCATATTTTATTATAATGTAATTATATTATACCTATTTATCATTTAGTTTTCATTTATTTAAATATGAATTAGAAATGAAAGTAGCGTTCATGCGTACATACTGCTTACCGTCTCCATAAACTGTGCATTTCATTTCTTATCTCCAAATTTTATGGAAAATTTTAAATACATATATAATTGATATATATGATATATATGATATATAAATAATTAATATAATTATGGAGATAATGGACTTTTGACCAAATGGACAATTTTTAATTATAACAAGTTCATTTTTGACTCATGTACCAAACATCAATAAAATGACCAATACGAACTTGAATAATTATATGATTATTATAGAAAGGTAATAAGTGATTTAAAATGAATAATAAACATGAAAAAGGTTTTTAAGAAAGTATAAATTAACTTAATTTTATTATTTAGGAAATTAAAGAATGAAAGAGTCAAGTCAGATACGAAGTAAGGGACTTCGTCGTAATACCCATTCATTAAGGAATACTCTGATAATATATAGCTCCTTCTTTTACACAGTGTATAATAAACTACTTTTAATTTAAATTTCATTAAAAGGGAATATTTTATCTATGAATAATTTTACTAAACAACAAAATTAATGTTTTTAATATTTACGGTGACAATGAACTCTTAACTGCCGTAATCATTATTTGGCTTCCTCTATAAGACTTACTATTTTTAAAAGGAAAAGAAATCACTTATTCCCATTATGGGTGTTTTTGTATTGAAAATGGTTTTTGAAATGGATTTATTATTTCAATATCTTGAAATTATTTATTGTGATTTCAAATGAAATGTTATTATTGAAATATTGATCTTTTTAGTATTTTATGTTATATGATTTTATAATGGTACTTGGACATTTGGCAGGTGGTTACGTGATAAACCAATGACGTGTGGTTACATGATAAACCCAATGATGGGTGGTTTCATGATAAACCAAGTAAGGATGGTTACATTATAACATCCAATGCATTGGGTATGGAAGTCAGCCGTATGACTATTGCATTTAGTGATATATGTGGAAGTTGACCGTATGGTTATTCCATCTAAGTATGTTTATGTCCCAAGTTACCTTTATATGATATATATTTATTTCTATGAGATTTATGGTAATATTTAGGTTACAAAAAGGGAAATCAATGAGATTATATTCAGTGAAGTGTTTTTCCTACTTCTTAAATGTGAAAGTTATTACTTTATGATAATGTATTCATGGTTTACTTGTTGTTTTTAAAAACTAACAGTTTTCTTTCTTTGTGTATCCCTTACTGAGATATTTATGCTCATACCAAGTTTACAGGACTTAAATATGAATAAGTTCAAGGATGGGATCAAGGAAAAGTCATGCTTTCTAAAACATGGAACTAAACATGTTTCTTTTTTAGAGTTTTTGTTTTATAAAAAATGGATAGTGAGTAGAAGTGTCTACTTTCAATATTCAAGTTGTTATGTATAAGTTATGACATAATTCTCTAAAGCTCTAAACCTGAAAAAAATAATACTTTATGCGAATTATTAAATTATTAAATTATTCAAGATTATGTAATGTTTAAGGTTGGGTCCTTATATGAAAACCTGAGTGAGGTTTTGTGGTTCTGGTTATTTTATTATATAGAGTCCAAAACCTAAGCTTGAGAAATTATAAAGAATTACCCACTCAATTCCTATATAAACCCACCCAATTTCCCATTTATCTTCACTCTAAATCCTTTTAGAACATCCTTAATCTTCCATACCCTCTCTATAGTACTCCCAAGGTGACTCCAATCTCTCAATAATATCCTCTCAATAATTTGGATTCACCCTCTCATGGTAAGGTACCTCTCTCCCCTCTTTTCAATTCAAGAATCTTCTTCATTTTATGCCTTTTGTTTCTAATTACTAATGTTGGAATATGTTCTTACACATCCCTTACTATACATTTTATCTATAAATTATTATATTTTCTATTAAATCTCATTAATATCTCCCATGAACCTTTATGTACACTTGTTACCATGCCAAAATTTAGTAAGGTATTACTCTCTTCTCATTTCCATTCAAGCACCACTTTTATGATACGCCTCATAATTTCTATTTGATCATATTAGGATATTTTATCCATATCACCTTACTGTAGATTTTATTTAAAACTTATTATATACCCTTTCAATCTCATTAAGACCTTCCATTAACCATTATTTACACATGTTACCACGTAGAAATTTAGTAAGTGATCCTCACTTTCTCTGTGTTATTAAAGTTTCTTTGTTATATTATCCATTCTATTTCTAATTAATAATGTTGGGAAATTTCATTCCACATACCTATTACTTACCATTTTATTTCAAAATTATTATATACCCCTTTACTCTCATCAACCCATTTTATGAATATTTAAGTGATGTCATTATGCTGCTGAGATTTCACTACGATTTTCCATGCCAAAACAATTGTGTAGTGAATACCATACCCATTTACTATCAAGGGTGTTAATCTTTATAAACATATACCTATTTTACTTGGTAAATAAATGTATATATTCTGGACTCCTTGATCATGGAATAAAATATTATGATTAATAAATACATGTTGTATGATCTATGTGGAACACTTAAACATGAGAATGAAATGAAGGTGACGGGTGCACCGAAAGTTTTATAGATCTCCAATACATTGGGTTGTGTTTTGTCTCATGAGATGTGATGTTGGGACATGGATTAAACCCGATTCCTTTATGATATTTTTTCCATCATTATTTCATGGAAGTTATCCTTTACCTATGTTTATGATGTAACATTTTACGTTGTTACGACATATCCCGTGTTAAATTTATGATTATCATTATATATAATGTCTCATGGTCTATATTTATGATTCCTACTCTTTTTATGCCCCATTGATATTGTTATTGTATAAAATGTATTATTATCTTCATGTTATTCCATGTTTATTCCCTTACCGTCCTTTATATACCACCCATTTCTTATGTATATCCTCTAGTTATCCCATGTAGTTTTAAGTGCGAGCATGTTAAGAAAGTTTTAAATAAAGATGATATATTTTTATTTTTTTAAATTGTTATGTATTGTATTTAATTCCAAAACAAACTAGACTTATTGATATTATAGGTTGTATTAACTGTAACCTTATGAAATAAATCATGTATTAATGTGAAATAAAGATGAGGGTTGTTATATGGAATGTGAGGTTGACCAATGGTGGAATCTTATTAAGAATAGGGTAAAGAAGGAAGAAGTTTACTATATGTAATGGGTGGTGTCCAGAAAAATATTCTTCGCTAAATATTTTCCCCAAACTATTTTTCATAAAAATAGAGAGATAATTTATATAGTTGAAAAAAAATTAGTATGAACCAGTGGGTAATTATTAATAAAAATTAATGAGACTCATGTGGTATACTTCTAGTTTTATTGTCCACCCCAAAATTATGATCAAATGATTATTTAGTATAATGAAATCAAGTCTTCAAAATGCATTAACTATAATATACTTTGGAATTTATGAATATATTGTTCATTGTACACTTAAGTAGGTATTGAAAAATGAGAACTTTCTATATTATAGAGACAGGAAAATAAATAAGGATTTTCATGGAAGATTAGATAAAAAATCTCATAGGGGAAAGAAATTCCAGCCACCTAAATTCCAAAAAATGTTATAGGAATAACCCAATAAATTTCTTAAAAAGAAATAGAAAATGGTTCAAATCTGGGAAGTTTTTCCATCCAAATAATTATTTTTAATTAGGGTTAAATATTTTGGTCAATGAAATAGAAGAGAATAGGGTCCAATCTAATTCAACACCCACACTTAAATGCTAAAAATTCAAGGAGTTTGGTAATTTTGAAAATCAATACCTCAATCCAAGGGATAACAAGAAAAATAGGAATTAACATCCTTCTAGACTAAAGAAACATGAACGTGACTATGGAATCACTACCATTGAAGTAGACCATGATAATGAAGTGGTTAATAGTAAACGTATTCTCTACTCTAGATCAATGAATTACTTATTTGATTCTTGTTCTTAATATTCTTTTATATTATACCAGTTTTCTAAGAATTATGATCCCCATATAAAAATTTAGATATTTCATTATCAATGAAAATACCTGGTGGTGCATTGATTGCATGTAGTGTATATTAATCTTCTCCAATTCAGATTTCTGGGAATATACTCCTTTTAGATCTAGTTCCTCTTCCCTTGGTAGTATTCAGGGTAATATTGGTCATAAACTATCTATATTTTCATATAGATCATATTAACTATTAGGATAAGGAAATATCAATTCTTATCACTAATAATCATATTTAAAAATACTAATTCAAGGATTATTATGAACTCCCTTTCTAAGAAAACCACTTAATTTGGATCTAGATACTTAATAATGAAGGATATTTAGATCAAATTATTGGGGAGAAACTCAACATTAAAGACTTGATAACTTTACAGGAGTACAATATTATATTTACTGATGAATTGCCAATACATCATCTAAAATGTGTGGTTAAGTTTTTAACTGAACTCATATTTGGTTTTGTTCCTGTATTGAAGAGTTATTATAGAATGAGACTCATTTAATTGGAAGAATCAAAGAAGAAACGTTAGGATAATCTATAAAAAGGATTTATATACCCCTTTACTTTACTATGGGGGTACCTATCCGCTTTTTTCAATAAAAAGGATTGATAAATGTCTCTTTTAATGGATTATCATAGTCTTAATAGGATCAAGATCAATAAATTTAATCATATACCCCATATAAATGATTTTTTGATCAAAATATAGGTTCTATATATTTTTTAATGGTGGATATCTAATTTAAATGCCATCAATTAAGGCTAAATATAGAAGATATTCCCAAGACACCTTTTCACACAAGGTATAGACACTATGAATTTATATTGATTCCATTTAGACTTTAAAATTCCATTTCTATATTTATAGATTTTATGAATATAATCTTTAGATATTATCTTGAAAAATTCATGGTAGAATTTATTATTGATATTATTATATTTTAAAAGAGTAAGAAAGAACATGAAGGGAATTTGTGGACTATGCTAAAGTCCCTGTAGAAGGAGGAATTGTATGAAAAGTTTAGATAATGTGAATTTTGGATATGAAAATTATACATATTTGGTTATGTAATAACAAGTGAAGATATATTATTGTCGAATCATCAAATACTAAGGTGATTGAAAAATAGATGAGGCCAACCAATATGATAAAATTTTGTAGTTTTCTTAAATTAAATGGATGATTCTAGAGTTTTTTTGAGAAATATCAAATTATTTTCTAGTCCTCTTACCAAGTTCACATGAAAGGGGGTGAAGTTAATCTATATAAAATATTGTGAGGAAATATTTTTAGGAGATTAAGGAGAGATTGGACACTACATCCATAATTGCATTACCCTATAGTGGAGAAGTGTTTTTCATATATAGTTATGCTTTGTTGAAGGGTTCTGTACACTTTATTATGAAAAATGATAAGGTAAAAGTATATGATTCATGTTTATTAAATAATAATGAATAAAATTAACTAACACATGATATTGGGCTGGAAAAATTAGTATTTGCATTAAATTTTTTTCAGTATAATCACTATGGTGAAAAGGGTGATATCTATACTAATCACAAGATCTTGAAGTATATATTAACATAGAAGGAACAAACCATGTGCCAAAGTTGATGGTTTTAATTAATAAAAGACTATGATATCTCAATAAATTACCACCTTGGGAAGGTGAACATGGTGGAAGATGATCTAATTATAAATGATTATGCTACCATATCCCAGAAAATAATTGTAAGGGACCTAATCTCTATGGATATTCAAAGGATTGAAATTAAGATAACAATGTATTGGATGGAATATTACCTTTACCAATTGATTTATTAACTATCTATATATGTTTAGATCAATGAGGCCTAAAAAGATGATATGGATCCACAATAGAAAATGAGAAATATTATAGAGTTCAATACTAATAGTGATAGAGTTATAAGATTTGGAAAATTGATATGCATCCCATCCATACCAAAACCGAAGAAGGGGATTTTGGAGGATAAATATTACTCATCCTTATCTATTCATCCTATAAGTACAAAGATATATTGAGATAGGAAGTGGAAATTCTAGTGGAAAAACATAAAGAGAGAGATCACATTGTATGTATCTTGATTTTTACTATGATAATATGTAAAGATAAAACATCATAACTCTAAATGGATGATACAACCATTACCTATATCATTATAGAAATGGGAGAGCATTATAATTGATTTCATCACAAATCTTTCTAATAGTTATAAAATATATAATTTCAACTTTTTAATGGTGGACTGACTTACAATGTCTTAATGTTTCATTTTTATTTGTTAACACAATCCAATCAATCAACATTATATGTTATAGATAAGTAAATGGAAAGACAATATGGAATACCACATTCAAATGTATATGATCACAATCCAAGGTTTACATCAAAATTTTAGAGGGTTATTCAACATGAATTGGATTTAGAGATAAGATTTAGAAAAAATTTCATCCTTAAACTGATGGTCAATATGAAAGGACCATTCAGACATTGAAATATATAGTATGATCTTGCTAGATAGATTTCAAAGGAAGTCCATATCAATATCTCCTTTTGGTCAATTACTCATATAATTACAGTTTCCACTATAGAATCCAATTATATCCATATAAGGCCATATATGTGAGGATATGTAGGACCCCAACATATTGGGATAAAGTTAGAGAAATAAATTTATTTGGGGTTGACCTTATCTAAAGACAATAGAAATTGTTCAAACCATTTAATGACATATAAAAATGGAAAAAATTTGACAAAAAACTATGTTGATAACCATTGAAGAGATCTAGGGTTTGAAATTGGTGATATAGTATTCCTTTATATATATCCTTGGAAGTGGGATATAATATTTGGGAAGAAAGGGAAGTTGATCATTATATACATTAGTGTGATAGACCAACCAAGGTCAACTAGACTAGTCACCCAAGTTATCCCATTATGGGGTGAGGTAAAACAAATATTACAAAACAAGTATTTTATATATGGAAAACAAGATATTAAACTAGATTATGAAGTGGAAATAAGGAATATACAACTAGGCCAAACAGGATTACCTAGAAAAAAAGACATGTATGGGCCAACAAGTATCCATGTAACCAATCGTCTCCTCCAAACCATACCAAACCAAAACAATGACATAAATAGTAGAAAAAATTCTACAAGATTCCCCTCCCTTTACATGTGTCCTAAAAAACAAGGTCTATAGCTACCCAAAGGTAGAAGTTGGGTGTGAACAAAAATCCCAATAGGATACCACAAAATAATCTAAAAAAGTACTAATATCAAGAATAAACTAGTTCACACTTAAAAACAAAAAAAAATTTACAATGATTTTTATCAATAAAATAGTTTGAAAACATTACATGGGTTTTAGAAAAATTTCATAGCATGTTTTCTAGATATATAAACATGATAGACATAAAAGAAAGAAAAAAAATGTTGAGATATAACTATACATGTGATCCAACATCCATAAAATATTCTATCATACAATAAACCACCAGAAACAATAATACACCTTCTAGTCAGACTCTAGGCTATGGGAAAATATGTACTACAACCTCACAAGCCTAAAAAATAGTAAGGTTGGATGAAACTAATATTGAATACTTCCATAGTAAATCAATATACAAGAGGCTACGTCATAGTGATATCACACACGCTAAGGCTACCTGTTTCTTGATCTCAATGCACCCAAGGTTTCTAGTGTGCAGTTTTTATCAATTTCTATTCTGAAAACCATGATAATTTTTTTATAAAACCATTTCAAATTCATGAAAATATACTTCAAGGTTTTAGAGTCCATTTTTCCAAATCATGGAAAATTCCTTTTTTGAAGAAAAACCCTTTTAAACACAAACCCATTAACTTTTCAACTTCAAAAAATGAAATATCATTTCAAATATCAAGGAATTAATAATAAAGACAAGAAATTGGAACAATTGAATAGACCCACCTACCTCAAATATGTAAAAACCTAACCACCCTTGATAATAGAGTTGGAAACCACAAGATCTACCTCCAAAATACATGGAATGACAAGAGACTGAATATGATTGATAGGAGACCCAATCCAATCACCAAAACACATCCAAAACATTGCCACAACCAAAAAGAAAGGGGATCCAAGAGAAACACTTACTTGGATAATAGAATCCCAATCCCAATGGTGATGAATTTCTGAACAAATCGATCAAGAAGAAAGGAAGTCACCCCAAAACTTCTAGAGTAAGAGCTTTGGTTGAGTGGAGGAGGCTGCAAAAGAGAATGAAGACTCAAAACCTATACAACACCATAAAATACATAACTCAGAGAATTACATGGTGTGTAATAAATTTACACATCATGGAATTTTTTCATTTTAATTCACAACAAAAAAATGTTAGCTCATATTGAAAACATGATTTTTTCCATTATATGACATGTAATCTTTACACAACTTGTAATATTTTCACGACATGTACAATTATCATGTTATGCATTCAACTCACGAGATCTGTCTAGCAGAAATTATATGTCATGTAATACCATTATAGATTGTGTAACTATCTAATGAACAATAGAAAATATAGTTTTATGCTTAAAATTCAAAAAAATCTATGACTTCGCCATTACAGGTATCCTCCCAAGTAAAGGTTGAAAAAACACAATTGATGAGAAAGGTAACCAAATGGAAAGATAAGAACATACCTGATAGAATTCTAATGGAGTGTTACAATATCTCCACTATAAAATCTTTCTATCCCTATAAAGTGATAAATATCCTAGATTAGAAAAATGAGAAGATAATTACTACCTCATCACTGATCCCCACTCCTATGTCTCATGGATATCCTTTATTCACTTCCATAGTACCCATACTAGGGGGATTGTTTTACCATGAAGTAAATTATCTTGGAAATCCATAATATAAACTAGATGCTCAAACAATGTGGTATTGGGATCAAGATCAACATCCTCCCATACAATCACATCATAAGGACATGGAATATACTTTTTTAACTAGGAATCATGAAACACATCATGGATAATGGTCAAAAAAGATGGAAAGTTAAAATGGTAGGACACCCTACCCAGTAGGTTAATGATCTAAAAGGGTCCAACAAAAATTGGTGTGAACGTACCCTACTTACCCAACCAATGATGTCCCATGTGAGATAAAACATTGAGGAAAACATGATTACCAACTAAAAACTCCAACAGCTCGCAATGATGGTCCATATAATATTTCTGATGACTCATTATTTTGATCAAACATCTATAGATCAACTAAACCATCTATTTCATCTCCTGAACAATAGTTGGCCCTACCAAGGACCACTTTCCCAACTCTACCCAGCATAATGGAGATCTACATGGACTACCATATAAATCCTTAAAGGGAACCATCCTAATCGAATCCTGATAATTATTGTTATTGGAAAATTCAACTAAAGACAAATTCTTATCCCATGATCCACCAAAATCAATCACATTATCATAGAGGATATCCTCAAGAACCTGGATGGAACTCTCTATTTTTTATCTATTTATGGATGATAAGCCCTGATCAATTTTAATTGGGAACCCATTACCTTTTTTAAAGCTTTCCAGAATCAGGATTTGAACCTTGAGTCTCTATCTGAAAAAACCACATAGGGTACCCCATGAAGTCTCATAATCTCTTAGACATATAAGTGCCAATCTCTTCCACTTTTATCTCTTCATTTATTTGTAGGAAATACAATGATTTAGTGAGTTTATTAATAATCACCAAAATCACATCCTTCTCTTTAGGATTTCATGGTAAAACAACAATGGAATCCATGGAAATATTATATCACTTCGATATCTCTATTTTTCATAAATATTATGATGGGATTTTATATGTGTTTCTATTGGATATTAATTTATTTAATATTATACACTTTAATTATATTTATGTTTTGTGTATTCTTATAAAAGATCAGAATTTAGAGCATATGATCAAAAAAATGGAAATTAAGGATGAAAAAGTCACTTCATGTTGAACCACAAAGTATAATGGTGCAACCACAGAAAATTAAGATGAATTCGAGGTTGATTATTAAAGCCAAAGAGAACAAGAGAGGCCCCAAGGGCCAATATTAAAGAAACAGGATGAAATAGAGGTTCCAGTGCGGGAAGTTGTAGATACACATCATGAAAATATTAAATTATGTGAAAATACACACACATTACATGTCATGTAAAACAACACATGACATGAAATTTCTTAAACAGATCAAAAAATATAAATTTTCACGTTTCTTTTGGTGAGGAATTTCCATTTACATCCTGAACGACCATTTATCACCCTTTTTTACTAGGAAACAACTAATTATGACCACCAAGCTTGTCAATAAGGGGTTATATTTAGGATAAAGGGAATTACATTCCAATATGGAGGTGAAACCAATGAGAGGCTACCGTAATGTCTTGACTTTCCATATATAGGTTTTGCATCCTATTTTTCTTCTCTTTTATTTATTTTTATTCCATGTAACATCGAATTCTGGTTTTTTTAATTTGAATATTTCTATTTTCTATAATCTTTTCTCATTATTTCTTTCTTAATATCTCTTCTTTGGATTTGGATTTAATCTTAAATGGTGATCAATTGACGATGGTTGGTTAAAACCCATAGTGGTGAGCGAAACCAGTTGAAGGGGGTGTGTACCATCATTGAATAATTTTATTTCAATATTATAATATTGTGAATACATGTATATTTTATTCATCATTGATCCATTAACTATATGCCTTTAGTAATGAATGAACACCAACAAGTTTGAGATGATTTATTCATTGAATAGAATTACTCTTCTGATTTTGTAGATCTGAACATAATTCAATTTAGCTATTTTGATTCACCTAACCATGATGTATTTGGATTATAAGGTATTTTCGTAGATAAGGACATTTTATTCTATAGAGAAAATTATTTGGTTTCACATCTATTTGATATATTTGTGTTGCAAGTGAAGTTTAATTAATTTATTTAGAAAGACCGTCCCTGGAAAATGGTACCCCTCTATTCCGATTTTCTATTTTAATTAATTTATTTAATTTTTATCATTAGTTTAAATAAAATCCAATGAAATTAGGATTACCCAAAATTTCATCTAGAGTTTTCTTTGTGGCATTATCCTCTCTCTGTAAGATCAACACCACACTTCTGCTATACTACCATTTTATAGCTAGTATGGTTTAGGAACATATCAATTTCTAATTTTATCATGATTAGAAGATTTAATTACACCTTCTAGATGTATCACACTTACACACCAAAATGGGTAAAGGCTATAACAAAGTTGAATGTCTTTTGTGTTCCCCCTTAATTATCTGAAAATTGAGACATCGTGATACAAAATCTACAATTAATAGCCTCATCCCCAAACACCGATACCAACATCTCAAATCATGGTACATATTTATATCCTCAGCATGAACATACCAACATGAGTGGTGTCCACTATCAAGAAACTCCCATATCAGATAAAAAGAAACAACCAACCTACCATAAAAGCACAAAGGTCTATTACGAGACTAAGACCATTCGCTTAAGGTCTCCCCACCATTTAATAATTCTTTGAAGTGTTAGATCTTAGTGTCATTCATCTACTCAAGTCGAATTTTCTCCACAAAAGACGAGTAAACCTTTATCAAATCTAGGAACACCTGTCCACCAACCTCCTTCACTCCTAAAAATATATTATTAAACAAACCCATCAAAGACCATTGTTCAACTGATTCCTTCACTACTTGGATCATTACTCTTCTTCTTAGCTCATCTAAAACCACATTTCCTTTCATGGGGGTGTATAGGATATAAAAGTAAAAAGTATGAGGATAATCAACTTGGAATATATATTGCAAGTTTAGATCCCTTTGAGTGAATATATACTTCAGACCATTGTGATCAGAATACACTATAATTCACTCCCCAAAAATATAGTGACACCATGTCATGAGTGCATCCATAACCACTACTAAATCAAGATCACGAGTAGGTAAGTTCTTCTCATGAGGGTGTAACTAGAATGATCGATATGCTACCACTTGTTTCCCATACAGTAAGACACATCCCAAAATCATAACTTAAGAAATGAAAAAAGAATCATAACCCAATCTTGATTCTCAGAGAATCAAAACTAGTGTTGAAGTCAACCTCACTTTCAGATCTGAAAAAGACTTAAGAAATTTGTTTTCCCATTAAAAAATTACACCCTTATGATTCAAATCTGTAATTAGAGATGCAATCATAGAGAAGTCTTAAAAAAACCATATATAGTAACCTACCAAACCTAAGAAGGGATATCAAATATATTTATGAGAAAATCCTAAGACATAACTTCTTGTACCTTTTTATGATAAACTAAGACAACATTCTCTGATATCACATTCCCTAGAAACATCACTTTCTAGATCCAAAAAAACACACTTAGATATATTACCATACAAATAATGTTCCCTCAAGGGTCAAAGAATGATATTTATATGGACTCTGTGCTCCTCCTATGACTTGGATTATAAAAATATACCATCTATTAAAACAACAAAAAAAGAGTCCATGAACTAATGATTGATCCAAATCATCAAAACCATAAATACCACAAGAGCATTAGTGAGTATGAATAACATAACTAGAAACTCGAAATGATCATATCAGCTCTAAAAAGCTATATTATCTATATATTCTTCTTATACTCTCAATTGATGATACCCTGAACATAGGACAATCTTATAAAAGTAATAAGCCCCTCTAAACTGATTAAAGAGATCACCCATTCTAGGTAAAGGATACACGTTGTTAACATTCAACCAATTCAAGTTTCGAAAATCAATACAAAGCCCAAGACTTCCATATTCCTTATTAGAAAAGAGTATAGGGGAATACCATGATGACAAACTAGGATGAATAAATCCTTTCGCTTCTAATTCCTCAAGCTTGACCTTAAGTTCCACCAAATCAGAAGGTTCCATTTGGTAGGACGGTATAGAAATGGGCATCATTCTAGGGAGTAGTTCAATAGTAAACTCAACCTCTCTTTGAAATTTTATAAATTTTATCTTTCAAAATGGACTTTATTTTTTTATTCAGAATATCGAAATTAGCTTAGGGTTATTTTTTGGTATTTTTCTGAAAACATTTAATTTTTGATGAATAGTGAAAAATACTGTGTTATAGTTTAAAGCTGAATTTTTATTTAAATAATTATTCATTTTATTTAAAATTATTTTAGGTAAAAAATAGATACATAATACGTATATAATTTAAATTTAATTCATTGGAGTCAGTTTAATATAGTGACCCAAACCCATCTAAAACCTATTGGTTAAGTGGTTTTTGACCCATCCCCACCTTATCCTTTAAATAATTCATTTTGGAGCCATTAGAAACTAAAATTCATTTTATTATAAAATAATATTTCTAGATTTTCCTAAGGGTCCCCCACCCCTTTTATAAAAGGCACTCCCCCTTCCCTCAAATTTACACCTTCAAAGCCTTTTGTCTCAGCCAAAATTTGCCCAAATACCCTCTCAACTATCCTCCATTAATTATAGAGGACTTAATTTAGTTAGAAATCCAACCTAAGGAGACATTTTGATCAAATCAAAAGGAAGAACTCAAAGAAGAGGTAAATATTTCACCACATCTTTCAAATTCCTTTCTTCTTCCACTTCATATTTCTTTGTTGATTCCATTATAAAACAATAACTCCAATATCTTCTATATACTGTGATGTTATTATAAATATAGTACAACCATATTCACTATTCTATCCATCCTTTTAATGACATGTCACCATACATGTGTACATACGGCTTACCGTCTCCACGTCGTGGTGTAATTGTTATTCAATACATTATTATTTGGATGGGTATAATAATTATGTTTAATTGATGTAAGTAAAAAAAATAACATGATAATGATTCTATATATATGATATACCATCCAATTATATATTATTTTAATATAAAAAGAATGATATTGTCACTCCTGCATACGTACAGATTACCTTCTCCACGAGCACGATGAGATTCATTCCCCATTGTATCCATTCAAGACTAATTTAAATTTTATGTTTAAAAATAATGTTTAAATACTTGATATAATTCTGGATATAAATAAGATACATCCCATACATAACAAATATGACTCACATAACAAATAATATAAAGGAAAAAGAACCTGTTAACACCCCAAACGATGATAACACTAAGATATTATTAACAAAACAATGTTAAAATATCATATATGATATCATATTAATGTATATAATTATTTTATAATTTAATAAAAATTATTTCATCATTATACAGGAGGTTAAACTACCCTTGACCAAGGAAAAGTACAAGGTTAGGGATTCTTATCTCACATTCAAGTCCGTGAGATTTTAATTGTTCGCCACTTATTTCTTGATTGTGGTGTATTATGTACTGGAATATGGTATATATTAGCATGATTCCTTTTATATTAATGGTATAATATAATTAATTTAGTGGTTATTAACTTTTGGTCATACAACTCGATTGATTACAATGTGGTAAGGGATTTTCATCTCACTTTTTATTCCCGTGAGATTCATGCTATATTTGTCACTATTTTCCTTTGTGTGGTGTATATACTGCCCATGATTTTATTCTTTGTGTAATATACTTTCATTTATGGGTATTTAAATCTTCATTTAATGATCCTTCTTTTATGTGGTGTATGTTTTGTAAGTTACCAAATCGGTAAGGGATCTTTTTAACACAATTTTAATTTCCTTGGGTTAATCTTCTAATTCATAATTATTTCATGTTATGATTATGTGTGGAATCATTGTTTATTTATTTATGTTGTAATTTCAACTCCCCTTTATGTGGATATACTTTTGATAAACATAATCACTCCATTGATAAATTCTCAAGTCATCGATATGAACTTGATAAGAGTAATTTTAACTCAATTTCCATTCATTGAGTTAAACATCCAAGTCATTGGTTTTGTATTAAAAAGAGCATGTGTGAATGTCCTATAATTGATTTACACTGAATATCAAATCATATTGAGTGTATTTATATTTTTCACACATTATTATATAATTGATTTATCCTTAATCTAAGGATATCGTTTTTATAAGGGATTTCGTCTCAATTTACATTCCATTAAGACTTCATTGTTAGTATGCACGAATTTACTCTTACATGGTGTATATACTATCCTTTAAAATAGTATATCATGAATCCCCTTTTTCTCATGATATTATAAAGTTTCTATTACCTCAATTATTTTTATTCATGCATCACTCATTTGGTTAGGAACTCTAACTAAAATATCATTTTAAATGTTTTAAAATTTTATTCTTCTAAATCATTAATTTCCATGTTTTAAAAATGATTTTAAGGATTTATTTATGTGGAAATTAATGTTTTAAAATTAAAATTCCTTTTAAAAGTTTCAAAGTTCTATGGGACACTTTGATTCAAAAATCTATTTTAAACGACTTCTTGATAAAAAGTGAGACTTTTAAATGTTTTCAAGAAAAGGGAGATATTTCTCTCATATGGTTTTGATGATTATTTTAATCTATGTAAATATCCTTCATTATTCTCGATTGAGGTTAATATATTACAATTCAATCTTCCACATTGTATTTAATGAGTTATGTTTGACTTTGGATGTGCTATTTTTATACTATTCATGGTTTGTGGATAAAGTATTGACATTTTGTATGCTAGTTTTAATACTAATGTTTATGTTATGTTTCAAACTTTTCATATGATGAATGAATTGGACTTAGTAAGTGACAGGTGGAGCCCTCTATAGCTCCTCGATGCATCGGTAGGTCACATGAGACAAACTAGTGTCTTGGCACAAGGCGTTAACAAAATATTATTTGTTGTCTTGGCACAAGTCCTTGACTATGTGGTTATGAAAGTCTGGCATTATGCATTCCATCATTATGAAAGTGGCTATTAATATTGCATGTGATTATTTTACTAGTTAAATATCCATGTGAGTAAGTAAATGGAATTATTTTGATTTTATCTTTGCTATATTATGATGAAGTTCAAGTTTAAAAGGCTTTTTTTAGTCTTATACATTGCCTTAAATGTTTATGCATATTTATGAAAGTTTCCACTATATTGTTATCCATACTGAGCATCTGAGCTCACCCTTTTCTATGTTTTATTTTTCCCAGGATGTGAAGAAGTATATTATGACTAACATGTGGGGATATTCTATGGGATCTCAGTGTTTTCTATGGAAACAATGTTGTTGTAGTTTTCCATTTTATGATGTAATGTAAACCTCATGAATGTATCTAGTACTTCCAAGGCTACTAAACTAATTGATCTTTCGAGACTTGATCTTTTATGATCATGCCAATGATACTTAATAATTCCCAACTCAGGGTAATTGTGGTTGGGGCGTTACAGTTGGTATCAGAGGAAGTTTAGTACAAACCTTGGAAACTTGATTTAGATAAACTCTGATTAGAGAACATAGCCCTAAGATAGACTTTGGGGATTAGTATAGAAGAACTTACTAAAATTTTGGTATTTTAGAGATTTTGTGGGTTTTCCAAGTAATAAATCCCTATCTGGATATGAGAAGGTAGGGGAGACTGTAGCACAGATGTACCTAGGGGTAAAACCCAAAAACACTGCTTTGAGATAGACTCGAACGAGAACTGGTGCACAACAACGGGCCTTGCCTCACTTTTGGTTACGAAACTCCCGGGGGATATGCTTAGGATAATTTACATTTTATTTACAAACCAATTTGAAGGATTTTAATATAAGATGAGAATAAATGACCTTGGTTAATCATACGGTGTTTCAAATTGAAAACATGGTGGGATGATATTCTCTAAATGATATTATGAATACTGTTACTTACACAATGCTTTCTAGTTTTAGTCAATGGAGGGATTAAAAGGAATTCATAGTAACTTTGAGCATGATGTACAAGGTGAGAATGGTGGTGGAAATGAGAAACAAAATGGAATGTTGATAGGTGTAAAAGATATTGTGTTCATGCCAAATCAGTTTTCCAAAAATATGATCAACAATATATATATTAACCAACTCCCAGACTCAACAAAGAAGAGAAAGGTAATGAATGATAAGAGCTCCAATATTGGAGACCATGGAGAAATGAATCCTAAATTTCCATCATGTAATAAATGTGGTAGGAGACACCCATGAAAGTGTCTCAATGGAACAAATAAATTATTTACGTGTGGGAAAGAAGGACATAAAGTAAAGACTTGCTGAGGAAAAATGAAGAGTACTATGGAAGGAAATTAAAATGGTCCTGAGAATCCATTTACAGTCATTTTCCATAAATGTAGGGGACCTGACCATTACCCTAGTGAATACCCTATTCTATAGGATATTTTATTGGTCAAAGAAGAAGCTATTTGGAAATAAATGGTTGGAGATATGTTTAAAAGTATTAATGCTCCTTGTTGATGGGATTACTTTGGAATATTTTCTCTTGTATTTTTAACCCTATAGTTTGTCATGTGAATATGATATTTGAGGAAGAATTTTATTTTCTCTTGTGGATATAGTTATAAATAACCATTTGGTTTTATATTATCATTGGGTCTGTGGCAATTACAAGTTATTATGTTTTGGGATGAAAATGCAAGGTATGAGATAAAATTTGTGGTCAAATTATGTTATGGTTATTTTGAGGTATTTATCTCATTTTGGTAATGTTATAAAATATAGTTTTTGAAAAAGGACAATAGAAAACCATGGGACAACCCGTCACGTCAGAAAAAGATGTGGGAATCAAACTCACAACCAGAGTGCGATTGAGATTTATCGCCTACCACTAGACTACGTGAAGTCCCTGGTTAGTGTGACTAATTATTTTTAGTTAAATGATTTTATTGATCAATAATAAGTTGATTTGGGATCTTATGTATTATCAAATGAACACCCTTAGTATAGGAAAATGATTTGGAGATTAAGTGATAAATGTTATTTTGGAAGACGTTCTCTCTGTTGGGAACACCCTATGCCTAAGGAAAATAGAATACTATGGGATTTCATTTGAGGAGTAATGGTGGATTTTTATCTATTTTTTTATTGTTGATTTATAGTGATTTGGGTTATTTATGGAAATGATTAACCTATAATAGATAATATGTGATTAGGTTAATTACTATTAAGTGTGTGACTCTAAGAGTAGTCGATGTCATTTGGAGATACAATTTAACATGAAGACTACATAACCAAATTCTTCTAAATTTTGGGTTTCAATAATAGTTTGGAATATATTGAAGGATTTTAAGGATAAATTTTTATTTAATGATATTTATTTAACTTTGGGGTATTGTTGGTTTAATTTTAAAAATTAAGATTAGTATTTCTTTCTGTAAAGGAATATCCTTTTGGGGGATCATTTAATCTTGTACTAACCATTTTGGTTTTGATTAATCTCTATAGACAAGGTAAATATATAGTTTATCCTTTGTGGATCATGTCATTCTCTAGAAGTTGATTCTAGCTCTTCCGGTGCAACCAAGTCATCTTGAATACTCATCGTTTGAAAAAAGAAGAGTTAGTGGTAGAAATTTATTAAAGAATGAAACTCTACAAAAAAAGTAAGTATATCTCTTTATGTTCTTAGTAAATCTCATAAATAAATTCTTCATCTTTATTAAATGTAACATAAAACAAAAAAAACATTGTCCATTTACTTTTCCTACTGGGAAACTAATGACCGTTTTTCCTATCATAAGTTTGTGGTTTTCTTATTGTTAACTTTCTCCTGATCATGTTTTATATCCCTCTCCATCAGAACTTGACACTTATTTTATCTTCCATATCAATGTTTTCCTACATGGAATCCTAGTATGGGTTATCTCGGGTGACCTTTGTACTTCTCTTTCTTTCTTTTAAAGTGATAGTTTTATTAACTCTTTTTCTGATGTGGGACTTTAAATAATGTTCCCAAGACCAATTTTAAAAATTGTGAGGATGAAATTTCCAAAAGGGGGGAGGAATGTAACACCCCAATCTTCCATGGTACATTTCCCTTTCAATAATGTAATAGCTTGCATTGTACGCAACATCAAGATTCTAACACGCCGCGACCAATCAAACTAGACGTTATGAATAGTAATACCAACTTTTTGAAATTTTATAAATTTTATTTTTCAAAATTGACTTCATTTTTGGATTTGGAATATCGAAATTATCTTAGGGTGACTTTTTGGTATTTTTCTGAAAACATTCAATTTTTGATGAATAGTGAAAAACAATGAGTTATAGTTTAAAACCAAATTTTTATTTAAATAATTATTTATTTTATTTAAATTTATTTTAGGTACAAATATATACATAATACATATATAAGTTCAATGTAATTCATTGGATTCAGTTAATAATAATTTTTTATATTTAAAAAGTTTATTGGACTTTTAACCGTATTTTACACACCTCCTAGGAGCATTTTCAAATTTGAAGAAAACTTAATTTTACCACTTTTGTGAATTGAATTTCAAAAATTTGAGAGACAAAACTGATATCAGTAAGTAAAATGTGGTTCAATAAGATGAAAATAATTTTTGGTGAATAGTAACTTTTTACTCTTATCTACCACGGTTAAAAGTAAATAGGGTAATTAAGGGTAAAAATGATATTATTATTACCCTAACACATGTCATAATTCTATTGGATAAGTATAATTTGACAAAAAATAACCTTAGGACTAAAATATGAACCTCTTTGGTCCACTTGTATTAGATTAAGACATTTATTATTATTTAATCCAAAGAAGAGTTAAAAGAGTTAAAAATCAAAGTTTAATAACTAAAACGTTTTTAATATAGTGTTAAACATAAAATAAATTCTACTATAAATATTCATTAGAAAGATAAAAATATTTCCTACATAATGGTAATTTATTTATATTTTTTAGACATTAAATAATTTAATTTTATTTATGACACAATGATGATGCAGTAATTACCTAATTAATGAAATATTAAAATATTTGATATTATCAATATTCAAATAAATGAAATTTCGGAATTTTTAGGAATTAAACTAATTTTATAGGTTAATATTACATGTTATAGTTGGTTAGATGAATTTTTTTCGAAGTAATAATGCTGTTAAAAATTTACCAAAAACATAATACCAAATAGTGTCAAAATTGACATAAATGTGTTTTTAAAACAAATATTATATTATTAATTGATATTATACTTTTAAATATCTAATGATTGAAAAAAAGACTTATATAATGAAAGGTGTGAACCAATTGAGGTTTTCTTGGAAGTATATAGTATGATTATTAACCATAGAATAAAAAAATACAAAGAGACATGGTAAATGTCAAACTATTTAACTAAGAGTTAAATATAAAAGATAAGGTTAATATAGTGACCCAAACCTGTATAAAACCAATTGGTTGAGTGGTTTTAGAAAAATCCACACCTTATCCTTTAAATAATTTATTTTTGAGCCATTATAAACCGAAATTGATTTTATTATAAAATAATATTTCTAGCTTTTCCTAAGGGGCCCCTCACCCCTCTTATAAAAGGTCACTCCCCCTTCCCTCAAATTCTCACCTTCAAAGATTTTTTTCTCAGCCAAAATCTGCCCAAATACCCTCTCAACTGTCATAACTTCATTCTAGAGGCATTACTTTAGTCATTAAGCCAACCTAAGGATCCTTTTTGATCAAATCAAAATGAAGAACCCAAAGAAGAGGTAAATATTTCATCACATCTTTCAAGTTCCTTTCTTCTTCCACTTCCTCTTTCTTTTTTGTTTCCATTATAAAATTATAACTCAAGTATCTTCTATATATTGTGATGTTATTATAAATATGGTACATCCATATTCATTAATCTATCCATCCTTTGAATGACATGTCACCATACGTGCGTACGTACGACTTACCGTCTCCACGTCGTGGTGTAATTGTCATTCAATACATTATTATTTGGATGGGTATAATAATGATGTGTAATTTATGTAATTAATAAATATAACATGATAATGATTCTGTATATATGATATACCATCTAATTATATATTGTTTTAATATGAAAAGAATGATATTGTCTCTCGTGCATACATACAGATTACTGTCTCCATGAATGCGATGAGATTCATTCCCCATCGTATCCATTCAAGAATAATTTTCATTTAATGATTAGAAATAATGTTTAAAGACTTTATATCATTCTGTATATGAATAAGATACATATCATCCATAAAAAATATGACTCACATAACAAATAATATAATGGAAAATGAATCCGTTAACACCCGAATCAACGATAATACTAATGATATTATTAACAAAGAAACGTTAAAAGATCATATATGATATCATATTAATGTATATGATTCTTGTATAATTTAATAACAATTATTTCACCATTATAAAGAAGGTTAACCTACCCTTGACCAAGGAAAAGTACAAGGTAAGGGATTCTTATCTCACATTCAAGTCCGTGAGATTTCAATTGTTCGCCACTTATTTCTTGATTATGGTGTATTATGTACTGCCATTTGGTATATATTATCATGATTCCATTTATATTCATGGTATTCTATAATTAATTTGGTGGTTATTAACTTTTGGTCATACAACTCGATTGATTACAACGTGGTAAGGGATTTTTATCTCACTTTTTATCCCCTTGAGATTCATGCTATATTTGCCACTATTTTCCTTTGTGTGGTGTACATACTGCCCATGATTGTATTCTTTGAGTAATATACTTTCATTTATGGGTATTTACATATTCATTTAATGATCCTTATTTCATGTGGTGTATGTTTCGTAAGTTACCAAATCGATAAGGGAACTTTTTAACGCAATTTTAATTTCCTTGGGTTAATCATCTAATTCATAATTATGTCATGTTATGATTATGTGTGGAATCATTGTTTATTTATTTAGGTTTTAATTTCAACTCCCATTTGTGTGGATATACGTTTTATACCCATAATCACTCCATTTATAAATTCTCAAGTCATCGATATGAACTTGATAAGAGCAATTTTAACTCAATTTCCATTCATTGAGTTAAACATCCAAGTCATTGGTTTTGTCTTAAAAAGAACATGTGTGAATGTCCTCGTATTGATTTACACTTAATATTCAATAATATTTAGTGTATTTATATATTTTCACACATTATTATGTAATTGATTTATCCTTAATCTAAGGATATCATTTTTATAAGGGATTTCATCTCAATTTACATTCCATTGAGACTTCATTGTTGTTATGCACCAATTCACTCTTATATGGTGTATATACTGTCCTTTGGAATAGTATATCATTAATCCTTTTATTCTCATGATATTATAAAGTTTATATTACCTAAATTATTTTTATTCAAGTGTCTCTCATTTGGTTAGGAACTCTAACTAAAATATCATTTTAAATGTTTTAAAAATTTATTCTTCTAAATCATTAATGTCCATGTTTTTAAAATGGTTTTAAGGTTTTATTTATATGGAAATTAATATTTTAAAATTAAAATTCCTTTTAAAAGTTTCAAAGTGGTATGGGACACTTTGATTCAAAAATCTATTTTAAACGACTTCTTGATAAAAAGTGAGAATTTTAAGTGTTTTCAAGAAAAATGGGGATATTTCTCTCATATAGTTTTGATGATTATTTTCATCTATGTAAATATCCTTCATTATTATAGATTGAGGTTAACATATTACAATAAAATCTTCCACATTGTATTGAATGAGTTATGTTTGACTGTGGATGTGCTATTTTTATACCATTCATGGTTTGTGGATAAAGTATTGACGTTTCGTATGCCAGTATTAATATGAATGTTTATGTTATGTTTCAAACTTTTCATATGAGGAATGCATTGGACTTAGTAAGTGATAGGTGGAGCCCGTTATAGATCATCTATTCATTTGTAGGTCTCATGAGACAAACTATTGTCTTGGAAGAAGGCCTTGGCAAAATCTTATTTGTAGTCTTGGCACAAGGCCTTGACTATATGGTTATGAAAGTCTTGAATTATGCATTCCATCATTATGAAAGTTGTTATTGAAATTGCATGTGATTATTCTACTAGTTGAATATCTATGTGAGTAAGTAAATGGGATTATTTTGATTTTATCATTGCCATATTATGCATTCCATCATTATGAAAGTGGCTATTGATATTGAATGTGATTATTCGACTAGTTGAATATTCATGTGAGAATTAAATGGAATTATTTTGATTTTATCTTTTCCATATTATGCTAAAGTTCAAGTTTAAAAGGATTTTGTTTTAGTCTTATATATTGCCTTAAATATTTATGCTTATTTATGAAAGTTTCAACTATATTGTTATCCTTACTAAGCATCTAAGCTCACCCATTTCTATGTTTTATTTTTCCCAGGATGCGAAGAAGTATATTATGACTAACCTTTAGGGATAGTCTATTGGATCTCAGTGTTGTATATGGAGACAATGTTGTTGTAGTTTTCTATTTTATGATGTAATGTAAACCTCATGAATGTATGTAGTACTTACATGGATACTAAACTAATCGATCTCTCAGACTTCATCGTTTTTTATCATGCCAATGATACTTAATAATGCACCAAATATGGGTAACTGGGGTTGGGGCGTTACAATAAGATAAGCTAAACCATCCAAAACAACTCCAAGAAAAAATATAAATTAAGTCCAAAACCATCCCACATACTTGTGTAAATGAAACAGATATGATAAATGTATCCAAAGTAATTACCCAAAATAAAATCTAAGGTGGTGACACAAAAACATTCCAAAGTTCTAAGCTAGTAATGCCCAAAATAGTCCACATAATCCTCCTAGAAACCTAAAATCAATATTATATACATAGTGTGCGAATACAAGTATACTCAGTAGGAAAACCAAAATCTCTCATGCACATGTGAAAGAAGAATACTAATGCACCTATAAGAAAATAGAATAACCAACAAACACCTAAACAAGTATACTAACCTTCCCAACCTCACAAAGACACTCTCACCAAATAATGCAATCTATGTAATATAATATAAAGTAAATCATATTGATGATAGGGTACCCCACACCACTTTACCACTAATTATCCACTCCCAACCCCAACTTAAAACATCATAGAACTCCCACCTCTTATGAATATACCACATCACATCCTATGTGCACACACTGTGGAATCACAACACATCCCACCTGCACATAGCTGGTCCTCAAAACACATCCCACCAGAACACACCTTGTCCTCACAATACATCCCACCCATACACACCTAGGAATCACAAAAAAAACACATATCACCCTAAATACACCTAGTAAAACTCATAATAATTCATCCCGAAGATATCAGAGACACCACATCATAACTCATCCTAAAGATACATGGGATACCAAATCTCATCACATCCTACCCAAAGAATATTGGGCCATCATCACCTAGAAGAGGGGACATGGATGAGTGGGTGATCAGTCATCCATCCTCCCATTGGTATGTTGGGAAAGACACCCCACACATGACTATGCAGGTGTTCAACACATTGTGCTCAACATGGGTGGGGTGCATACAAAAATCACAAGTAAAAATAAAAGTATATATATGTTGTATCAATCACTCATTACCAACCTATGAGTTCTCAAACAAAATAAGAAACTCACAAAACCTTCACATTTAATTACACCTATAAATTAATTTATTATTATCTAAAACATTCATTTAAGATGGTGAAGATCCCTTCCTTTCATTTTTTACCATTTACCACATGTAATCACACAACCCATCATTTAATTTTTTATTGAAAAATTTCCACCCCATTAACCAAAGAAACCCATGCCATTTAAATCTATTTTAAACATTCATTTTATTAAATTACTACATGGGAATCTATTATAAATAAACCATATATCACAAGAAACCTATCACCTGCAACAAACACACCTTTCCACCCCAAAATCATGGCCAAACAACCATATTTCATCCCACACCCCATTATAATCACACATCAGCATCCCCTAAGCATAGATGAAAAACCAAAATTTACCCCATAACCTATTATAATCACATATCTCCATACCAAAAGCATAAAAAACATAACAACACATCAAAATTTATTTAAACATTTACAAGGGGGATTTTATCATATCCACTTTATTTTCATGGTGTTATCATACAAACCAAAATCAGAGAGAAACTATTTATTTAGCCAAGTATAAGTAATTAATAAATTTCCATTTAGGGTGAAATCACATCAATAACAATATTAACAACAATAAGAAATCACAATACATATATCCATCATAAACAATTCCCCTAACAGCCACAATTTTCAGCAGGACATCAAGCCCATAGGATCCACAAAATCACAATAATATCAAATATATAAAAGCATGAAAAACAAATACCTTTACCCTTAAATTTAAATTCAACCAAGTATTTATATTTAATTAATCCCATAAAACTATAAACCATAGGTAAAAATAACAAAACCCCTATAGAATGATACACAATAAATAGAAATGAGAGAAACCCTACCACAAAGAAGGTTTGCCGACTTGCTGCGCACCGCAGGATGCAGAAGAACGCCCAAAACCCAGAACCACACCATGAGAAAACATGGATCAACCAATACCAGAACCAAAGAACATCAAAATTCATCCCCAAATCACAACCCAAACCAAAAAACACCACCACATAAAAACACCAAAGAAGAGTGGAAGGAAATGGGTAAGAATGAGAGGAGAACTCACAGCATATTGAAGACGGAAGACCAAGGATTGATCCTTGTCAAAAGGAATCTTAAAACACTGAAGGAGAAGTTCATAAGATGAATATAATGAGATAAATAATAGGGTTAAAAGAAAACCCATGTGGCCTGTAGCTTTATAACAACATTGTATCGGGGATTTACAAGACATGTAACCCCTTTTCACGTCATGAAATACTAGGGGTTCTATTTCAACAAAAAATGCATAAAGTTTTTATTATTTAACACCTAAAAACTAAGCATTGTGAAATGACACTAGAAAACCCATGAAACATAATTTCATGTCCTATAATACACCTACATGATGTGTATTTCTTGCATCAAATAGGATACACCTCTAGCTTCCACTGAAAACTCCAGGAACCTCCCCTAAACACCTCCTATAACCAAAACTGGAAAAGTAGCTGAAAAAGAGGGAAAATACCATTACATCAGATAAAATTAAAATGGTTCCATCCATAAAGAATCCAAAACCCATCCTAGAAGAAAAAGGGGTCCGAACAACCACTCTGTGAGATACCTCTTAAGGATCCTGTCATACCTCAAACGTAACCACTAGCCAAAAACACCTAACCAAATGACCACAAATATCTAAAAAAACTCATCACCACAAAATCAAAACTACAAACCGTCTCATATCACACAACCACATTCCAAAAATCTACCAAACAACCAAAAAACTGCACCATCTTGAACACAAGAATCAGGTAATTCTATCCTTCATGTCAAGATACGATCCACTCTAGGAAGTACTCACTCACCCACATGAGCTTAATCACATCATAGATAATGAGTCTTGATTAGAAATCAAGTAATCCCAATTTGAAATGTTATGAATTTATCACACATCACACCACAAACATAAAAAACCATGGAAAACAACTCATCTCACAAAACAAAAGGATTCAAACATCACATAACAAGTAAAACAAAGAAAATAAAAACTCAAAACAACTCTAGGTACTAGGAAAAAATTTTCCTCTCTCTATCCCAAGTACTCTCTTCTAGGCCACCATGCCTCCACAACACATGAAATAAAGAAATGGTCTATCCTTGTACACCTTCTCTTGGAGATCCTAGATATATTCTAGACACTCTACAAATCTCATGTTATCCTCAATATCCAACTATCCTTAGTTAATGACATGGGATTCATAATGAAGATACTGAAAAAGCTGAGAGATGTGAAATATGTCATGGATACTTTCTAACCGTTTTGGAAATTACAACTAATACACCACTTTTCCAAGTCACCCCAACACCTCGAAGGACCTAACAAACCTGGGAGAAAGATTAATCCCTTAGCCAAACCTCCACTTCCCAAGTCGATGGGAAACCATCAAGAACATGTGGTATCCATCCTAAAACTACAGGGGCCTCCTCCTATGATTGACATAAGAATTATTTCGGTCTTGAACTACATTCATCCTCCCATGAACAAGTTGAACTTTCTCTGTCATGCTCTATACCACATTGGGAGAAAGAACAACAATCTCCCCAACCTCCATCTATCACAATGAAGAATGACATAGTATCTAGAACAAAGCCTCAAACTGGTCCATTCCAATGGAAGAGTGATAGATATTATTATAAGAAAACTCTACCAAAGTTAGGGGTCACACCCAAGATCCACCAAAGTACAAGATTCACCCCCGTAACATATCCTCCAATGTCTACATAGTCTGTTCTATCTGCGCATCTATCTTTGGGTGGAAAGTAGTGCTATGCCATAAATGAGTACGAAAAGCATGCTAGAATCACCTCCAAACTCATGAGGTAAAACACACATCATGATTTGATATAATGGACCTATGAAATCCATGAAACCAGACTACCTCATCCATGAACCTCTTACCCAAAGAATCCACTTTGCCCAACTCCGTGATCACTAAGAAGTGGGATGATTTTGTCAACCGATCCATTATCACCAAGATAACATCACAACCTCCATATGTTATAGGTAAATATGGGTTGAAATCCATTAATATATCAGCCCATTTCCACTTGGGGACATATAAGGGATACAAAAAACCACTAGGAACATGATGCTTGGCCTTTACTTCCTATAAAACCAAGAACTTCACCACGAACTATGCCACATACCATTTCATCCCAAGCCACAAAAAATGAATCCTCAAGCTATTGTACTTTCTAAAAATTAATGGTTGTACTGCCATATGTGATATATAGAACTCATGACTAACTCCATCAAAAATTTCAACCATAAAAACAATATTCCTCAAAATAACATCCTGTTCTAACTATCCTCTAACTATTCCTCCGAAGCATCACCATGGCCAACATGATCAAACTTCACCTCTACCTATGAGTATCACAACCATAATATTTTAATAAATTATTTTTTTAATTTTCTGGGTATCAGGTAGTTCGCGTTGAAACCCGACTTAAAATTTTTGAGTTCCTGCCTAAAAAGGCATGTTTTGGCCTTGATAGTATCCAGTGCACTACGTTCGAAGCTGCACGTCCTCGTTTGAGTCACCACACAACCTTTTCCGGTTATTCACACAGTCTGCTCCATGTTCAAGGCAATCATATATAGTGTAATGAATAATGAAATGGAAATAAAATAAAAATAATAAGTTTCAATAAAATTTAAGAAATTTCTTGAATGACAATAATAATAATATTGTTTAAGAATATTATTAGTAGTAGTAGTAGTAGTGTTAAGAAAAACAATAATTAATTAAGTTATTATTAATAATGAAACAATTATTATTATTGTTAACAATTAAATCAAGTTAATATCTTTTATATTTTTTACTTGGCTTCGAAATTTTCCATCACGCTGTGGGCTGAGTTTCAGTTCATTTTGATGTTTTTATCGATAGATGAGTTTTCATTTTGTGGCGTGATAACATGAGACGCACAGGAGAAGCATAATTGTAAAGTCATACAGCTTCACCAGCACTGCCGTGTGACCTGCCCTTTGTTCAATTAACCAAATAAAATGGGATAATAACAGTGAAAAAAATGTAAATGTTTGGAAGAATAAAAATAAAAATAAAACAAGAAAAATGTGTTAATAATTTAATAAGTTGTGTTTTAGTGATAATAATAATAATATTATTATTATGGTTTTAGATTAAGAATATTTTTAATAATAATAATAATAATAATAATAATTGTTTTATTTTAGTTTTTTTCTACATTTCATTTTATTCTTTTTATTATTACTCCCCCCCACCTCATTCTCTCCCCCATTTTCTCCCCCTCTTCCTGTTGGATCCCCCACACCCACCTAAAACCCTACCTAACCCGGTGGCTCTCCCCATCTCTTTCCCTCAGCCTACCACACCCCCCTCTCCTTGGTTCCCGCTGCACCACACCCCCTCTCCCTAGTACCCCTCCAGACCAACCGTCACCTAATCGACCACCTCGCACCCCCACCCCCATGTTGCCCTGCCTTTTCCCAAAAGACAACCCGTCATGTCACACCTAAGTCCATCCACCAGACCTTCCCTACTCCCCTTCAAGCTTCCGTTGTTGCACCCCTTCCCTCTCCGATGCGCAACAGCTCCCACTTGGATTTCTATCACACCTCCACCCAATATTCAGGAAACTTATTGCGGCGGACAACCCGAACCATCTTAGGCTAGCCACTTGCAATGTAACCCTTCCCTGAACACCCTCTGATTCCTTGATCTCCTTCCACGTGCACTGCACCCCTTCGGATAAGTATTTCCCCTTTTCATTTGAGTTTTTTTAGCAGGTATGAGTTATTATTTTAGGGTTCTAACTTGAAGTTTTTTATTCGAATTTGTGTTTTTGTGTTCACATGAGGTTACTTGTGGTGAAAACGGTGTGTGATTGATGTTTTGCGCTAGAATTTGAATATTTCACATCAATTTTCAGGGTTCGACGTCGAGGTAGGTGGTTCCCCATCTAATTTGTAACTGATGAATTAATTTGTAATGTTTAATTTGTTTTGAATATTATTTAATTAATTTATTTTGTGCGAAGTTGGTTTTATTTGAAGCATGATTTTCATTGAAATTGTTTAGTCGATTGTTCATATTGTTGGGTGTTTTCTGCTGAGAACTCTATTAGTGACTTTTTAATTGTGCGATTATCTTATTAAGTTGTGTAAGTGGTGAGAACTTTATTTTTGATAGGACGTCATGTGCGTTTGGGCATGGAAGAAGTTTTTTCTTGAGTTTAGTGGTTAACTCCAAATGATTCCGTCTAAATTTATTTAAAAGATTTCATTTCTAGCCTATTAAATTACGTGGTTTATGCTATTGTGTTTTTAATACAGTGTAATGTTTTCCATCAATATATTTGGGTGTTGTAGGATACACTTTAAAATTTTATTTCAGTGGGTGTGATGTGTGAGTGTGTTTGAGATTATAAATAGTTTCTTTAGTTTGTGCAAAGCCATGTGACACCCTTTTACTATTGCATTATAATTATTTTATGATTTACTTAGTTATGAAAATGGTGTGAAATGTGTTTGAAAAATGTTTTAGTTTTCCCCTTATTTTAAAATGGAATTTACATGTATAAGTGGAGGTTTGTTTAGTGGTGGGTGTATTTTAAATTTTCTAGATGGTTTAGTTGAGTATGAAACCTATGCAGATTATGTTTTGAAAATATTTTGGTGTGTGTATGGTTTTAAAAGCGGGTTTGGTTGTGAAATTGTGATTCTGCATGTATCAATACCATGTTTGGATTTTATTCATTAGTGAGACATGTGACATGAACTTGAAACTTGTTTGAGTAGAAACTAGGAATCCTGGGTAGCTAGAAGGGTAGACTAGACTAGTGGGCTAGTGTTCCATAGGTGACTTGACCTGGTTTCACTGGCAGGACTGACGATTGCAACACTAACTAAACATATTATTTTCTGAGGGTCGTGGTCTTCTAAGACACATTTTTTAGGGTCTTAGCCTTTTAAGCCATGTTTTTTGAGGGTCGTGGACTTCTAATCTAAGTTTCACTGAGACACGAAGATCTAGGGACCCAAGATAGCTAACACCTACACGACCTCTTCCATATTAGTGCTCATTGGTTACTTTTACGCTCGTTAGTGTGACACTTTGGTTTTTTTAATTGACTGTGTGTGTTTTAATTTAATTTGTTCCATTTTAAACTATTTTCTTTAATTCTGTTTTCTTTAAAACTATTCAAGAATTTATTTCCTTTCTTTATTTAATATTGTAAATGTATTTGTCATTTAAGAATTATGCATGAATCCTTTTCATTGGGTGAAGTCCTGCTGGGCTCTTGGATCACACCCTACATACACCTTTGGGTGTATATTGACCTTGTTCTTGTGTATTCCAGGTTGAGACACCCTTCTTAGTGGTAGTGGTTCTAGATGCTGTTGGTCTTTGCATGCAGGTTGGTGTTGGTATCTTGGGGATGCAGCTTCTCGGGTCACTTGGAGGTTGGTATTAGAGTCTTAGTTCTTTATCTTTGTAATTGTTCACTTTGATTTTTAGTTGAATTGTATACTTAAACCAATTTTTAGTTTAAGGTATGTTTGGTTCTCTGTTTTTAGTTTTAGTTTATTTAACTTGTTAGTGGTTATGTGTTTACTATTTGGGTAAATAATTCCTGTGTGTACTGTTTTGATACCCCGTGCACTTGAGCCATCTTGTGGGGATCAGGAACGCCCTTCGGGCCATGTCACAGACTGGGTCGGGCGTCGGGTCAGATGGCGACCCGGCCTGGTTAGTGAAAAAATGGTATCAGAGGGAATATTTTCTCTATTAGGTCATATTCTTGTGGGATAGAGTCAGGGTAGACCAAAGTTAAGGGTGTTGGAACTTAATTTTCTAGCTACAAGTAAGGTGCCTGTCCAGGACACCTCATTGAGGGACTCGAGTTACTATAGTAAGTTGAGTTCTGTCTACAATTTTGGTCTGTGGGGTTAATCTTATCTAGAGGAAATGAAAAGGGAGTACGGTAAGTAGTCCCAGTGAGCCCACAGGGTCTGGAAAGCCATGTGGAGCTGGGGGCGCTATCCTAGAATACTTTATATTCCAGTGGTGTGATTGACATCTAGACACCAACCATATGTTCTAGTCACCTGCTGACACCCATTTTCTCTTAAACTGTTCCTTGTTTCTTTGTTTTGGAATTATGGTATTTTTTTTTAGAAAAAATGATTAGGTCTTGTAAAATGTTTTGAAATGAAGCACTTTATAAAGGAAATGATGTATGAGGTTTGAAAGGTTTTGGTTGAATGTTTTGGGTTAAATGTTTTGGTTTTGAAAAAAAATGGAATGGTTTGGTTTTGATCCTTAGTGTTCTCATGGGAAACCACATGCATGAGTGTATATGGAAAGAGGAATGGTTAATGGCATGAGTGGATGAGTTCCTGGATGGACATGCGGTGGGTGACAGTGTGGCATGGGAACATGCATGTGTGAGGCCCATGGGACACCATTGGTGTTTGCACAACCCAACAACATTGTTCTATTTCAAAAGGTTTTGTTAAAGGAAAAATTAGGTATTTTTAAATAACTGGTGTTTGTGTGGTGTGTCCTTGTGTTTTGGAAATGTAGGATGTGAGGCATTTCGAGCTGATGACCCTTTTTGACTGATTTGTGTCTCATTTTGAATTTTATCTGTATGTTGGCATGCAAGCATGTGGTTAATGGTTTCTTTTGAAAAGTGTTTCAGGGAGCCTGTGCAGCGGTTCTCCCTGCATGTTTAGTGTTCACTTGAAGTATTTATTGGCCAATGGACCAGTTTTATTGGGTCTATGGTTTTATTTCCTGACTGGTGCACCCCCCATAAAGCATTAACATGTGATTAATGTGCAGCTACAGGTAATTCGCCGTTGGCCGACCCTCCAGTTGATTAAACCAATCACTCTACCTTGTGAGTGATAGTGATAAGTCTATTCCCTTTTCTTTTCAGTCAAGCGGATCCTCTCATAGTGGAATGATAGACTAGAGGGGAGTTAAACAGAATTTTGGTCTCTTTCAGTTGTCTTAGTCATCAGTTATGATGTTTGACATCGTGGTGTTTGATGGTTCCCCCTGAAAGCGGTGAAAGGAATTCTATCAGGGAAGGGTGAAGGTGATTCAAAGTTATCGGTGCTGACCGATGTCTTGAAAGGCTTATGGTGCTTTCATCAGCTGTAAGGGTCATGTTTGGTGACATCTCATTTCATGAGTTCTCTTTGAAGAGAAAGGGTGTATTTAATTGAATCCTTCGGGAATCCTGGTTTTCATAGGGGTGTGTCCTCTTGGGTAGTTCTAATTTTGTTCCTGATCAAAGGTGAGTGTTTATCATGCATATTTACTTCTTAAGTTTCTTGGTTAAGGTGAGGAGGTGATGCATGTGCATCATCTAAAACCTAGTTCTAGTGGATGTGTCATGAGGGATTAGTTGGGTGTCCTGGTGTGTTGTGTTTCATGGTGTGTTCCAGTTGCAGTGTGGTTGCGTGTGGCACCAAAAATGAGAAGCTCTATTTGGGTGTCTTCAATGCCTAACTACGAGGCAGGAGATGCTTCAAACATCAGTGCTCCAGCCATATGCCTTGGAGTGAAGCTGGCGCGTGGTCAGGAACCCCAAAAGTGTATGAGACCCCGACTTTATTTCTGTTTTCGGTGCTGAAAGTAAAGGCATTTTAAATTGTTTTCTGTGGTTATTCCATTCCGCACAAACCCTTTGGGTGCGTAAGGATTCTGTGACTATGAGGAAGCGTGGTCGTCTCGTACCTTAATGTCCTGGGGGTTGCGTCCCACCAGATGTAATAGATTTTAGTGGTCCGTATGGGGTTTGTTTGGGTGGATTAGTCTCAAAGTTGAATGGTGTTTATCCAGGGATGTCAAGATCTTGGTTTGTCTTCAGTTGTGGTTTTGAAACCTCGATAGCTGGGCTCGACTCTCCCTGCCCCTTGTGGAAGGGTGTTTGATCACTGTCAGGACATTTTTTGAAGTTCCGGTATCTCTCGTCAGTCCTAATAGTGGGGAGACCCACAAAAGGTCTCGCTCAAAAGTCCTTGGAATGAACCGGTGTTGGCCTTTTCCCTAGTGGTGGGGAGTCTGCTCAGACCTCCCAGTGTGGGTTTTCCAATCTCATCTTGGGGGTTGGTAGGTTCTTAATGATGTGGAGTCCCTCGAGTTTCCCCATGTTGACCTTTTGGTTATGTTTCTAAATATGGATTTGTGATATGTTTTTAGAGTGTTCCTTGTACATGGTATTACAATGTTTGTTCATTCTAGCCAAATGGCGTGATTTTCATTTAATAGTTCTTGAGATGTTTTGGTTTGTGAAGTTGGTTTCCGTGGGTGAGAGAGTTCCTTTCCTTAATTGATCAACTAGAGGTATTCTAAGATGATGGGGTGGGTGACACGTAGAGAAATCCATTTATGGGTTTCTTGAGGTCATCATTTAAGTCACTTTCTCTGAGCACGATGCATTTGACTTTTTTTCACTTGTTGATTGTGGGGATCCTCTTTGAAACTTAAGGGGGTGCCTTTTTCTACTTTGGGTCTTAGCCCTAATTGTGGCTTTCTGGGGACGGAAAGATTTATGGTGGGGAGAATTGTCACACCCATCATCTTTAAATAAATAATTTTATTAATTTTCTGGGTGTTAGGTAGTTCGGGTTGAAGCCCGACTTAAATTTTTTGAGTTCCTACCTAAAAACACATGTTTTGGCCTTGATAGCATCCAGCGCACTGCGGTCGAAGCCGCACAGCCTCGTCCGAGTCACCGCGCAACCTCACCCATTTATTCACACGGTCTACTCAGTTTTCAAGGTAGACATATAAAGTGTAATGAATAATGAAATAGAAATAAAATAAAAATAATAAGTTTCAATAAAATTTAAGAAATTGCCTTAATGAAAATAATAATAATATTTTTTGAGATTATTATTATTATAATTAGTAGTAGTAGTGTTAAAATAAATAAATAAATAATTAAGTCATTATTAATATTGCAATAATTATTATTATTGTTAATAATTAAATCAAGTTAATATCTTTTATTTTATTTTACTTTTCTTCAAAATTTTCCATCAAGGTGCGGGCTGAGTTTCAGTTGAATTTGATTTTTTTATCGATAAACTAGTTTTTCTTTTGGGGAATGATAGCATGCGATGCACGGTCGAAGCATAACTGAAAAGTCATACGGCTTCGCTAGCACTACCATGTGACCCGCCCGTTGTTCAATTAACCAAAGAAAATGGGTTAATAATAGTGAAATAAAATTAAATGTTTGGAAGAATAAAAATAAAAATAAAATGAGAAAAATGTGTTAATAATTAAATAAGTTTTTTTTAATAATTTGTGTTTTATTGATAATAATAATATTATTATTATTATTATGGTTTTAGTTTAAGAATATTTTTTATAATAATAATAATATTACTATTATTTGTTTTCTTTTAGTTTTTTTATAGGTTTCTTTTTATTCTTTTTATTCTTTATTTTTTCCCTCCCCTCATTCTCTCCCCCATTTCCTCTCCCCCATTTTCTCCCCCTCTTCCCGTCGGATCCCCCCCACCCACCTAAAACCCTACCCAGTGCGGCGACTCTCCCCCTCTCTTTCCCACAGCCTGCCACACCCCCTCTTCTTGGTTCCCCACCGCGCCACACCTGTAACGACCCAAAGTTTTTCAATGGAAAATTACCTTATTATATTTATGTCATAAAAACACATAATAATGAACTACTAAGTAATAAGTGACCTTTAAACATAATTTTGTCACCCCTATGTTTGGAATTTTAAAAATCCGACATACACGGTTATGTTCAAGATAGTTTTTGGATTCTAATGAAACAAAAATAATTTTTGGTGAATAGTAACCTACCCTTATGAATAGTAACCTACCCTTATGAATATTAATATGACCCTTATGAATAGTAAATAAGAGTAACATTACCTATGAATAATAAAATAAAATTTAGACATCTCAGAAAGTGATAATTTGACCTTAGTAAACATTTTTGGTATTTTATAAGTCATAAATAATTAAATATACATTAATTTAAAAGAATATTTATTTCCCTTAAATGTATTCATACAGTATTTAGTCAATGTCTAATAGTTTTTAGATAATTTTATAAGACCCTATGTAATTTTTTAAAGAACTATAAAATCAGGTTTAATCTTAAAAACTGTTTTTTAAAGTAAATTATGATTTTAATTAAATATTAAATTAATAATATTTAGAAAATTATTCTTCAAGAATGTAATTCATTTCTGGATTATACACATTGAAAAATGGTTGGGGTAAAGTTTTGGGATTTTCTTGAGATACTTGAATTTTTTATGATTAGTGAAATACTGTAATTTACAAAATAAGCTAAATAAGCTAATTATAGGGTCATGTGTGATGTTCTACTGATGTAAGCCCACATGGTTCGGGATTACATTATAAAATTAATATTATTGGTCGTTAAAGACTCACTATTCCTTGTCTTAGGTGAAATTAATAAACTAATCAATTTTAAATTAAGGAAACCCCTCTCCCCTCCACTATAAAAGACACTATTCACTCCCTCTTTTCCTCACACCTCTCAAGCTCCAAGCCTTCTCTAAACTCTGCCCAAACACCTTCCCTATCCCCTCCCCACATCCAAAATCTTCTGGTCTCATAAAAAGACCAAGACTAGGTCCTTTAAGGAGGATCTCAAGAGGAATATTCTAGAGGACATTAAAGAGAAGGAGGCATTCGAGTACAAGGTAAGGGGAAATTCTCGAACCCAACTTTCATCCTTCGGGTTCTACCTCTTTCACTACATTTTTGATATGGTCACTCCTTAAAGATCATTTGTTCATCTTTGTGTTTCCTTTTTTGGGATATACATGTTTTATATTGAAGTTTACGTCAATCCAAATGTTTTCCGAAAGAACTCTTCTCTTAAGAACTCAACTTTTACCTCTCATTCAAGGTTGATGATTCTTGTATCAAGTATGTTTTTCCCTCTTTATTTTGGGAACCCAAATTTTATGAATGTGTTATTATGATATGAAACCCATTATTCTTCATGGGTTATTTATGTTCATTTATGTTATATGTTCATTGTGGCATGCATGATAAATGATAATGTTATGATGTGATAGGTGCACCCAGAATTATATAGCGCAATATGAATGTTTAAATGTGACAGGTGCACCCAGAATTATATAGCGATCCAATGCATTGGTTAATGTGATGAATCTCATGAGTAAATGTGAAATTATGTGTGAACAATATTCTATCTTGGTTCAAAAATATGTTTGGTAGTTAACCACTAAGACATGATGTTTCATTTTTATGCATTTCCACATTTCAAGTCTTTTATTTATGCTCCTATCATGTTAATGATCATTTTCTTATGTCATGATTATGCTCACCCCAAGCTATATTGTTCTTATCTATCCTCTTACTGGGTTTCTAGCTCACCCCTTTTGATTTATATCCTCAGGTGGCTACATGTACTAAGGATAGGAAAAGTGCTACAAAGAAGCTAGTGAAGAAGAAATTAAATAAATGTTTATGGTTGATGTTGTATTTGTTATGTGTGGTCCTAGTTTTCCCAAGACACTAAACCTTTGGATCCTCTATGTTTAATACTATTATGTTGTTTATCTTTGAAATGATGTAATAGTAATGAAAGAAAATCTCGGGTCGCTATAGTTGGTATCAGAGGAAAGGTTTCGTTAATTTGGGAATTCAGATTAGTGAACCCTAAAGAAAACATCTAGCATGAGACTACGTACAAAAATGCACACAAGAATATTTACATAGGGATCCCATATGTTATGTTTTTGGTATAATTGTTTAAATGAATAAGTTATTCATGACTTGTTTACTTATGTTTTGTTCTAACCTTTTCTATTTTAGAAAATGGTGGGAACCAGGAGAAATCAGGCCAACAACTCCTGTGAAGGCCAATGCAACGATTGCCTGAACAACATCCCCAATGATTTGGGAGGTGGAGTTAAAAACTTCATGGAAATTCTTACCCAATTATCTCAGGTTATGAATAATAACCATAATAATGGGGAATGTCTTCCTTCACCAAATAGGGAGCAACTGGAAATCAAATGTTTTATACGGCAACGACCACCGACGTTTTGTGGATCTTCCGATCCACTAGTTGCGGAACAGTGGGTCGACTCCATGGAGAAGATCTTTTTTGTTCTTCACTATTCTGAGACAGAGAAGGTGACTCTAGCCGTTTATTTTCTAGATGGAGAAGCTGATCAATGGTGGGCATTGATTAAGAACACCAAGTCAAGGGAGAAAATTGAAGAGATGGAATGGGAAGGCTTTAAGATAATGTTTCTTAATAAGTACTTCCCATGAACTCTTCATACGAAGATGGAGAGAGAATTTATAGAGCTCAAGAAAAAAGAAGGAGAATCTGTCACAACCTATGAATCAAATTTCACAAGGCTCGCAAGGTATGATTCAGGTTTTGTTATCAACAATGATAGCAAAATTGATAGATTCTTTAGTGGATTAAAACCACATCTTCAAAAGGCTCTTGTAATTCGAGACTTTGGGAGTTATGAAGAAGTTGTTCGGTGTGCTCTCAAAGTGGAGATGGAGTTTGGATAATTTTCCCATGTCTATGGTGATAAGAAAAGAAAGATGGAGTTTCAAGCTGATGGATCTAGTGACAAAGGTGGGAAGAACAATCAACGACCCACATGCCAAAAATGTGGGAAGTTGCACCATGGGAACTGCCTTAAAGGTACGGGGAAATGCTTTAAGTGTGGGAAATAAGGAAACCAAGCTCAAGAGTGTCAAAAAGACATGAAAAGGAAGGATAATGTAGCCGATGAAAGGGGAGAACCACTCATGGTTCAATGCTACAACTATTGGGAGATAGGGCACTATGAAAACCAGTGCACTAAACCTTGAGCTCTTGAGGGTAATTAGTGTCAGCATCCACCAAAGCCAAAGGAACAAGGGAAGGCTTATGCCATCACTACTGTAGAGGTAGAGCATGATAATGAAGTTGTACAAGGTACACTTCATATTCACTCAATATTGGCAAAAGTCTTATTTGATTATGGTTCTACGCATTCCTTTATATCTTGAAAGTTTGATAGAACTATAGAATTAAAGCCCCAAAACCTTGAAGTAGAGATATCTGTAAAAACAACAAGTGGTGAAATCATTGCAACCCAAGTGTTTGAATCTTCTCTTGTTGGCGTATGTGGGAAGATTCTTCCGGAAAATCTCATAATACTTCCCTTGGTGGAATTTGACGCTATAATGGGAATGGACTGGCTCTCATTATATAGAGCGCATATCAACTATCGGGAAAAGGAAATATCTTTTCATATTCCGAACCATCCCATGCTCCTCTAAAAATGCAAGGAAGATCATGAATCTCCTTTGAAAAATCCTTCAATGGTGTGGGTGTTGATTCCCTATGAAGAAGCATACGTCGCCCAAATGGTTGAGTCGAAGAAAAGTTCCAACCTTGAAGAAATTACCATCGTGAGGGAATACATCGATGTATTTCCCGAAGAGTTACCCGGAATTCCCCCGGATCGTGAGGTAGAGTTCTCAATTGAACTCATACTTGAAGCTACTCCTATCTCAAAGTTCCTATATAGGATAGATCCTATTGAACTGGAGGAGTTAAAGAAGCAGCTGCAAGAGCATCTGGACAAATGGTTCATACGCCTTAGTACATCACCTTGGGGTGTACCAGTGCTCTTTGTGAAGAAGAAGGATGGAACAATGCGGCTGTGTATCGATTATCGGGAACTCAACAAGATCACCATAAAGAACAAGTATCCTCTCCCAAGGATTGATGACTTTTTCGATCAGTTAAGAGGATATCAATACTTCTCATAGGTGGATCTTCGTTCTGGATATCATCAAGTAAAGGTGAAGAAGGAAGATATTCAGAAGACTACCTTCCATACAAGTTATGGGCACTATGAGTTTTTAGTGATGCCCTTTGGACTTACTAATGCCCCTGCAATCTTCATGGATTTGATGAATAGAGTTTATAGACATTACCTTGACAAATTTTTGGTAGTGTTTATCGATGATATTCTCATCTACTCTAAGATCAAGGAGGAACATGAAGAACATCTAAGACTTGTGTTAGTGACATTGAGAAATGAGAAGTTGTACGCCAAGTTTTGAAAGTGTGACTTTTAGATGAATCAAGTAATGTTATTAGGACATGTGATCACAAGTGAGGGAATTTCTTTGGACCCTTCAAAGACAAAGGCAAATGAGGAATGGCCTAGTCCCTCTAGTGTCATAGAAATTAGTAGTTTTCTTGGATTAGCTGGGTACTACCGACGTTTTGTGAGAAACTTCTCACGATTGTCAAGCCCAATAACTAAGTTAACAAGAAAAGGGGTAAAGTATGTATGGACGGATGAATGTGAGGGAATCTTCAAGGAGCTAAAGAGAAGGCTGATCACTGTACCTGTACTCACACTACCGAAAAGTGGAGAAAATTTTGTGATATACAGTGATGCATCAAAGAAAGGATTAGGTTGTGTACTCATGAAAAATGATAATGTGATAGCCTACGCCTCACGACAATTGAAGATCCATGAGCATAACTACCCAACGAATGATCTAGAGCTGGAGGCCGTGATTTTTGCCTTCAAAATCTGGCGGCACTACCTTTATGGTGAGAAGTGTGACATATACACTGACCACAAAAGCCTAAAGTATATATTCACACAAAAGGAGATCAACATGTGTCAAAGGAGATAGTTAGAGATAATCAAGGATTAAGATTGCTCTATTTACTATCATCCTGGAAAGGTAAACAAGGTAGCTGATGCTCTAAGAAGAAAAGAACCTGAAACTCTTTCCATGATGTGGATTGAGAAGGACCCTATCTTCTTGGATATGCAAAAGATGGATTTGGAAATCATAATGGCAGGGGATACATCCTACCTTGACCAAATTATTGTGCAACCATCCATCCAAGAGAATATTAAGGAAGCACAAAGGGATGATGTGGAGATACAAAAGAGGGTGAATGCAGTAAAGGAAGGAAATCTGCAAGAGTTCCATATCGACGATGATGGTGTGATTCGGTTTGGAATGCAGCTTTGTGTGCCTTCATCACTTGGGATAAAGAAGGAGCTATTGGATAATGCACATAGCTCAACATTCTCTATCCATACTCGGAGTACCAAGATGTACCGTGATCTCTAAGAACACTTCTGGTGGGATAACATAAAGAAGGAGATTGCAGAATATATATCAAGGTGCTTGGTATGTCAGCAAGTTAAAGCTGAGCGAAAAAAGTCCAAAGGTATGATGCAGCCATTGACTATACCCATGTGGAAATGGAAAAATGTTACTATGGACTTTGCCACAGGCCTCCTAAATAAGTCAAAGGGAAATAATGATATATGAGTTGTGGTTGACCAACTCAACAAGACTGCCCATTTTATCACTATTCGGGAAGATATCTCGCTTGATCAACTTGAAAAGATATATGTGAAGGAAGTAGTGAGACTGCATGGTGTTCCACTCTCAATTGTCTCTGACCATGATCCAAGGTTCACATCTAAATTCTGGAGGATCCTTCAACATGCTTTGAGTACTGAATTAAATTTCAGCACGACCTATCACCCCCAAACCAATGACCAATATGAAAGGACTATTTAAACGCTTGAAGATATGCTAAGATCCTTCTCTCTAGAATTCAAAGGTGGTTGGGATCAACATCTCCCATTGGTTTATTTCTCATACAACAATATCTTCCACTCAAGTATTCATATGGATCCGTATGAATCTCTTTATGGGAAGCGATGTAGAACTCCAACCTGTTGGGATGAAGTTGGAGAAAGAATGCTACTTGGACCTGATCTTGTTCAAGAGATGACAGAGAAGGTTCAAGACATCCAGAGACACATCAAATCTAATCAAAGATGGAAAAAGAGCTATGCTGACAACCATCGAAGGGACTTGGAGTTCGACGTAGGAGATAAAGTCTTCCTTTGAATATCTCCATGGAAGAGAGTCATGCGATTTGGGAAGAAAGGGAAGTTAAGTCCAAGGTATATTGACCCCTCTGATATCCTTGACTGCATAGGGGCTGAGGCCTAACGTCTAGCACTTGTACTGAATATGGCTAAAGTTCATGATGTGTTTCATGTATCACTACTGAGGAAGTACATACCAGACCCCTCACATGTACTAAACTTAAAGGTGGTAAAGCTGGAAGATGATATCTCCTATGAGGAGCAACCATTAAAGATTCTGGACCGAAGTGATAAGTTTCTATGCAAAAAGAAAACCCATCTTGTCAAAGTGTTGTGGAGGAGCCATAAGTTTGAGGAAGAAACTTGGGAACCAGAAGAGACAATGAATGAGAAGTACCCTAACCTTTTTGTGTAAAGTGAAATTTTGGGGGTGAAATTTCTTAAGGGGGGAAGAATGTAACGACCCAAAGTTTTTCAATGGAAAATTCCCTTCTTATATTTATGTCATAAAAACATAAAATAATGAACTACTAAGTGATAAGTGACCTTTAAACATAATTTTGTCACCCCTATGTTTGGAATTTTGAAAATCCAACATACACGGTTGTGTTCAAGATGGTTTTTGGAGTCTAATGAAACAAAAATAATTTTTGGTGAATTGTAACCTACCCTTATGAATAGTATCCTACCCTTATGAATATTAATATGACCCTTATGAATAGTAAATAAGATTAACATTACCTATGAATAATAAAATAAAATTTAGATATCTTAGAAAGTGATAATTTGACCTTAGTAAAGGTTTTGGTATTTTATAAGTCATAAATAATTAAATATTAATTAATTAATTAATTTAAAATAATATTTATTTCCTTGAAATGTATTCATAATGTATCAAATCAATATCTAATATTTTTTAGATAATCTGATAAGACCCTACGTAATTTTTGAAAGAACTATAAAATCAGTTTTAATCTTAAAAACTGTTTTTTAAAGTAAATTATGATTTTAATTAAATATTAAATTAATATTATTTAGAAAATTATTCTTGAAAAATGGACTTCATTTCTGGATTCTACACTTCGAAAAATTGTTTGGTTAAAGTTTTGGGATTTTTCTGAGATACTTGAATTTTTGATGAATAGTGAAATTCAGTAATTTACAAAATAAGCTAAATAAGCTAATTATAGAGTCATGTGTGATGTTCTGCTGATGTAAGCCCACTTGGTTCGGGATTAAATTATAAAATTACTATTCTTGGTCATTCAAGACTCACTATTCATTGTATTAGGTGAAATTAATAAACTAATCAATTTTATATTAAGGAAACCCCTCTCCCCCCCACTATAAAAGTCACCCTTCACTCCCTCTTTTCCTCACACCTCTCAAGCTCCAAGACTTCTCTAAACTCTGTCCAAACACCTTCCCTAGCCCCTTCCCCACGTTGAAAATCTTTTGGTCTCATCAGAAGACCAAGACTAGCTTCCTTAAGGAGGATCTCAAGAGGAAGATTCTAGAGGACATTAAAGAGACGGAGGCATTCGAGTACAAGGTAAGGGGAAATTCTCAAACCCAACTTTCATCCTTTGGGTTCTAACTCTTTCACTCCATTTTTGATATGGTAACTCCTTAAATATAATTTTTTTCATCTTCTTCTTTCCTTTTCTGGGATATACATGTTTTATACTGAAGTTTATGTCAATCCAAATGTTTTCTGAAAGAACTCTTCTCTTAAGAACTCAACTTTTACCTCTCATTCAAGGTTGATGATTCTTGTATCTAGTATGTTGTTCCCTCTTTATTTTGGGAACCCAAAGTTTATTAATGTGTTATTATGATATGAAACCCATTCTTTTTCATGGGTTATTTATGTTCATTTATGTTATATGTTCATTTTGGCATGCATGATAAATGATAATGTTATGATGTGACGGGTGTGCCCAGAATTATATAGCGCAATATGAATGTTTAAATGTGACGGTTGTGCCTGGAATTATATAGCTCTCCAATGCATTGGGTAAAGTGCTTAATCTCATGAGTAAATGTGAAATGATGTGTGAACAAGATGCTAGCTTGGTTCACAAATATGTGTGGTAGTTAACCACTAAGACATGATGTTTCATTTTTATGCATTGCCACATTTCAAGTATTTTATTTATGATCCTCTCATGTTCATGATCATTTTACTATGTCATGATTATGCTCACCCCATGCTATATTGCTCTTATCCATCCTCTTAATGGTCTTCTATCTCACCCCTTTTGATGTATATCCTCAGGTGGCTACATGTACTAAGGAGAGGACAAGTGCCACTAAGAAGCTAGTGAAGAAGAAATTAAATAAATGTTTATGGTTGATGTTATATTTGTTATGTGTGGTCCTAATTTTCCCAAGACACTAAACCTTTGGATCCACTATGTGTAATACTATTATGTTGTTTATCTTTGAAATGATGTAATAGTAATGAAAGAAAAGACTGGGTCGCTATAACACCCCCTCTCCCTGGTACCCCGCCAGACCAACTATCACCCGTCTGACCACCTCTCACCCCCTGGTGCCCTACCAATTCTTGGAAGACAACCCGTCACGCTGCACCTAGGTATAGCTGTCGGACCTCTGCTTCCCCCCTCGGTCTTCCGTCATTGCACCCCTTCCCTCTCTGATGCACAACACCTTCCACTCGGATTTCCATCTCACCTCCACCTGATCATCAGGAAAATTATTTCGATGGACAACCTGTACCATCCTAGGCGAGCCGCTCGCAATGTAACGCTTCCCCAAACACCCTTTGGTGCCTTTCTCTCCATCTGTGTGCACCACATCCCCTCAGATAAGTATCTCTCCTTTGTATTTGAGTTTTATTTGTTTCAGTGGGTATGAGTTCTTATTTTAGGGTTAAAACTTGAAGTTTTTTTATTAAAATTTGTGTTTTTGAGTTCACGCAAGGTTCTTTGCAGTTAAAACAGTGCGAAATTGATGTTTCACACTAGAATTTGAAGATTTCACATCAATTTTTGGGGTTCGACGTTGAGTTAGGTTCTTCCCCATCTAATTTTTAACTAATGAATTAATTTTCAATGCTTAATTTTTTTTTCATATTATTTAATGAATTTTTGTTGTGCAAAGTTGGTTTTATTTGAAGTTTGATTTGCATTGAAAATTTTTAGTATATTTTTCATATTTTTGGGTGTTTTCTGCTAAGAACTCTATTAATGACTTTTGAATTGTGCAGTTATCTTATTAAGTTGTGCAATTGGTTCAAACTGTATTTTTGATAGGACTTCATGTGTGTTTGGTCATGGAAGAATTTATTTCTTGAGTTTAATGGTTAACGCCAAACGGTTTCTTCTAAATTGTTTTATAAGGTTTTATTTCTTACCTATTAAATTATGGGGTTTATTCTATTGTGTTTCTCATATGGTGTAAGGTTTTCCATCAAACTATTTGGGTGGTGCAGGTCACACTTTAAAATTTTATTTGAGTGCATGTGATGTGTGAGTGTGTTTGAGTTTATAAATAGTTGTTTTAGTTTGTGTAAAGCCATGTGACACCATTTTACCATTTCTTTATAATTTTTTATGGTTTAAATAGTTATGACAATGGTGTGAAATGTGTTTGAATTTTTTTAGTGTTCGCCTTATTTCAAAATGGAGTTTACGTGTGTAAGTGGTGGTTTGTTTAGTGGTGGGTGTGTTTTAAATTGTACAGATGGTTTATTTGAGTATGCAACCTATACAAATTATGTTTTGAAAATATTTTGGCGTGTGTATGGTTTTAAAAGTGGGTATGGGTGTGAAATTGTGATTTTGCATGTGTCAATACCCTGTTTGGATTTTATGAATTAGTGAGACATGTTACATGAACTTGAAACTTGTTTGAGCACAAACCAGGAAGCCCGGGTGCCTAGGAGGGTAGAATAGACTTGTGGGAAAGTGTTCTGAAGGAGACTCGACCCGGTTTCACTGGAAGGACTAACGATTGAAACACTAACTAAACATATGCTTTTCCGAGGGTTGTAGTCTTCTAAGCCAGGTTTTCTGAGGGTCATGGCCTTCTAAGTCACGTTTTCTGAGGTTCGTGGCCTTCTAAGACAAGTTTCACTAAGAGAAGAAGATTTAGGGACCCAAGCTATCTAACACCCATGCGGCCTCTCCCATAATAGTTATCATTGGTTACTTTACGCTCATCGGTGTGACACTTTTTTTTTTAAAGTGAGTGTGTGTGTTTTAATTTAAGTTGTTCCATTTGAAACCGTCTTCTTTAATTCTATTTTCTTTTAAATTGTTCAAGCATTTATTTATTTTCTTTAGTTAATATTGTATATGTATTTGTCATTTAATAATTATGTGTGGAACCTTTTCATTGGGTGAAGTCCTGCTGGGTTCTTAGATCACACCCTACATACACCTTTGGTTGTGTGTAGACCTTGTTTTTGTGTATTCTAGGTTGAGACACCTTACTTAGTGGTAGTGGTTCTATATGCTTTTGGTCTTTTCATGCAGGTTGGTGTTGGTATCTTGGTGATGCAACTTCTATTGTTGCTTGGAGGTTGGTATTAGAGTCTTAGTTATCTATCTTTGTTGTTGTTGACTTTGAGTTTTTAATTGAATTTTATACTTCAACCTATTTTTTGTTTAAGGTAAGTTTGGTTCTATGTTTTTAGTTTAAGTTTATTTAACTTGTCAGTGGTTCTATGTTTACTATTTTGGGTAAATCGTTCCCATGTGTAATTTTTTGATACCCAGGCACTTGTGCCAGCCCGTGGGGATCGGGAACACCCTTCGGGCCATGTCGCAGACCGGGTCAAGCACCGGGTCAGATGGTGACCCGGCCTAGTCTGTGACAATGAGTATCCCTAATGAGACTACTCCACTTTTCACTTTAGATAATACTAAACTATCATTTGGAATATTAAACCTATTCAATCAACCAACCTTACATTCATGTGTAAGACTACCAACTCCTCCTTTTCTATCCAAATATATGAAAACTTCTGAACAACACACTTCCATGAATTCCTGCTCAAAGCATCAACCACAACATTTCCATTCCCTAAGGTGTAGGATATCTAAAAATCATAATCTTAAAGAAACTCCACCCACCTTTACTACCAAAAGTGTAGATCACATGGAGAAAAGATATACCTCAAGATCTTGTGATATGTGAAGACCAAAAAATTATCCATAATGAGGTAATGCCGCCACAACATTTGCGTGAACAAAACTATTGATAGATCTAGATCATGGGTGGTATAGTTAATCTCATGGTGGAATAGCTTCATATACCCATAAGAGATCACCTCCCACTACTGAATTAGCACACAACTCAATCCCAATTGGGAAGAATCACAAAACACCTCAAACATCACCCCTTCATCAGGAAACCTAAGAAATATAACACTAACCAACTTCCCTTTTAGGTAACCATATGATTCCTAGAACTAATCAATCCACACAAAAGCTTGGTCATTCCTTGTCAAAGCTTCTAATGGGGCTGCTAATCGATAGAAATTTGGTATAAACATCCGATAATATCCAACACGACCATTGAAATTGTGAACCTCTACCACAATCTGGGTTGATTTCCAAGAAACATATGCATCAACCTTCAACGAGTCAATTTCCAAACCCTATTAAGATACCACTTTCCTAAGGAATTTAACTTCTCACATACAGAACATACCCTTGGACAACATTCTATAAATCTGGTGGCATCGAAGAACATGCAAGAGAGTTTTGAGATGTTTGGCATGCTCCTCCTATAACTTCAAGTAAATCTGGATATCATCAATGAATATAATGATGAAATAACTTAGGTACTCATGGAATACTGAGTTTATAATCCCCAAAAACAAGACTAGTGAATTAGTTACACATAATATCATGACTACAAACTCAAAGTGCCCATAATTGAATCAGAAGGCAGTCTTCAAGATATCTCCCTCCTTCAACCTCAACTGGTGATATCCAAACTTCCAATCAATATTAAATAACCAACTCTCACCTCTCAACTAGTCAAAAAGACTGTTTATCCTTGGAAGAGGGTAACAGTTCATGACTATCACCTTATTAAACCTCTGATAGTCTATACATGACCTCAGACTACCATACTTCTTCTTGGAAAACAACACCGAAAGACCCCATGATGATACAATAGTTCATATAAAACCCTTTTCTATCAGATCATATATCTAAATCATCAACTCCCACAAGTCATAAGGTTACATCCGATAAGGATCCATCAAAATTGAAGAAGTATCAAGCTACAAGTCTCTCTTGAACTCAATATTGCTTCAAGGGAGTAGCATCACAACCTCCTAGGAAAAAACATACAAAAAATCTCCAATGACCCTATAACCCATAGTATCCAAGAATATACAAATTCCACTAACAACTCATCCAATAAGGAATGAAGTGGCTCTACATGCTGACTACCCACATGACAACTTTTCTCACCAGCGAAAACTACACACTGTCCATCTACATTCAAAAACACGAATCTACTATGGAATCAATCGATAATAGAATGTACAATATACAAATAGCATATTCCGAGGATAACATAAGATGGATTCATATTTAGCAAGAAAACTTACCCACATGATTGATGTGGTCCTGTCATCAGTCTACACCCCCAACACACATCAAACAAGATATTCTAGCCTTAAAATAGAATAGTCAACACCATTGGAATGGGAAGACTCTCTATATCTAGTCCCAGAGCATGGGATAGAGTAGGTGAAACAAGGGAGTAAGAAGCTCCTGAATAAAAAAAGGCATGAAAAAGGTTACTAAACAAACTGATCATTTCTATGATGATCACTAGCCCCTCCAAAATAGCTGCCTCCACTCTATAAAACAGATTATTTTAAAATAATATACCCCTTTAATGATGATTACCACCACAACCACACTTAGTTTGGGGTTATTGAACAAAAGGAACATCCTGAGGCAGGCCACTTCCTTCTCCATCACCCCTTGCCAGAGAAAAATCCTACTGCACTTCCTGATAAAATGGCCTCACTAGAAACTACTGCTGAGGCTAGCACTGAACCTTTCCACCTCCACTAAACAAAGCTCAAGTACCCACCAAGAACTAGTTCTAAAGATGGTTGTGAACCCCATAAAAGAAACACATCAGCACCAACCCCATAATAAAGGCCCATTAACTAGAAGGTCTAATGCAAATCTACTGAGGTCGAATCCAGGTTGGTCAAAACCACGAAGGTCCTAGCACCTGGGACCTGCCACTAAAAACTCTACCCCTTGAGGAACCCTTTTGGTTTCCTTCCTGGGGAAAACCAACTTATGAGTGAATTTTCCTGATCACCTATGCCTTATTCTGAACCACTAGATATGTTAGAAACTTAAAATAAGTAAATGCATTCTAGAAATAAGGACAGAGTGCCTCTTAAAGATTCTACTCAAGAGACTCTTCATTTGAAAAAATATCTAGGAAAAAAAAGAAGGTTGCTGAACATGATTCCCAACTCCCAAACTAACATGATCCATTACTAAAGCTAAATATGATCCTACCTCTTTATTTCATTCATGGTCGAATAAAGGAACTCGGCCAAGAACACTTTTTGGAAGTTGACCCACAAAATGATTTCCTCATTTCTCTCAACAAGGTATAAGTCCACCACTAATGTTCATCTCCTCACATTAGACAGAACACCAAGGGGAACTATTACTTCATCAGGGCCTAGATCAAACTAAAAGAAATCTCGAACTCCTCCAGCCAACTCTCTATATCCATGTCTGAAACACTACCCTCATACTTCTCCAAAGACTTCCACTGAAAAGAATGCAGAATCCTCTGCTACTAATCAACCTACTCAACCGGATCAACCATATGATAATCAACTAGATCATCCAACTAAACCTAAACTTCCTGATCCACATGCACATGATGGATATGAGCTGTAGCTGAAAGGAAAACAAAGATATCCTAATCCTGGTAGTGTGGAGTTTTATTAATATTAATTTTAATTCATTTTAGTTATTTCATCCATTTTAACCTTCCCCAAAACAACCGAATTAAAATAATAATACAAGTCATTATGATTAATGTACCTCTCCTAGGTCTTTATTCTACAAGAATTCCCATCTCACTTAGCTATTCGATAAGACCAAGTCTATGTACTAGATCAATGGGGCCCCTAAAATCCCGTGTCCAAGCCATTATCCATTTCATATGTCACGTACCAAGGTCATCTAGAACTGTTTTCATACCAAAAAATAAAAAACTCATAGTTTCTAACTCCAAACTCCATCCAATCTCTCAACCATAAAATTTTATACAAATATGTCATGACCCCCTCTCTTCAAAGACACAAAAATGCAGGGAGAGAGATAATGACCCCCAAGTCTCGCCTCTAGTATGCCCTGAGTTGGCGACTAGAAACAAGGGTATAAAAATCTCATGTATGTGAGACATTAACCTCTATAATAATAAAAGATCAGGAGATAAGATGAACCATCTACAAAATACACCAAGACATAATATAAAATAATCCCAAAACCACCCCATATGAATGTGTAAATGAAATAGATATGATAAATTTCTCCAATGTAAATACCCAAAAGAAACGATAAGGTAGAGAAATTGTTTCTACCTAAAGGTCAGAGCTAGTAATTCCTATCAGAGTCCACATAATCCTCCTAGAAACATGAAAAAAGATTTATTTACATAGGGTGAGATTACAACTATACTCAGTATGAAAACCAAAGTTTCTCATGCACATATGAATGAAGTATACTAATGCATCTATGAGAAATAATAGTACCAAACAACACCTAAATAGGTATACTAACCATCCTGACCTCACCAAGGTATTCTCACCAAATAACAAAAACCATGTAATATAATATAAAGTAAATATCATTGATGATTGGGTACCCCAAACCACTTTCCCACTGATTAGCTGCTCTCACACCCCAAAGAAAAATGTCCTGGTGCTCCCACCTATTTCTAATATACCATATCATATCCCTCATAGACACACTTGGGCCTCAAAACACATCCTGGCCATACACACTTGGACCTCACAACACATCCCTCCGACACACAACCAAGCCTCACAACACATCACATCTCATCCCTAAGACACCTGGGAAAGCTCATCATAAAACATCACGAAGACACCTAGGACACCACATCAAAAATCATCCCAAAGACACTTGGGATACCATGTCTCATCACACCCTACTTGAAGAAGCTTGTGTCTTCATCAACTAGAAGAGGGATCTAGGAAGTTTGGGTGGCCAACCATCCATCCTCCCACTGAGATATTGGGAATGAAACCCCCTCATGATTATGCAAGTGTTTGACACATAGTTCTCATCATGGGAGGGGTGTGTATTGAAATCATAATGAATAATACAAGTCTATATGTATATATTGTATAAAAATCTCAGGCCCAACCTATGGGTTATCAAAAAAAATAACCAACTCACAACATCATCACCTTTTCCACCACCTATAAATGCATTTATTAATGTTTGCAACAATCATTTTTGATGGTGAAGATCCCTTCATTTCATTTTTTAGCATAAACCAAATGTAATCACACAACCCATCATTTAATTGTCCTTTAACATATTTCTATCCCATTAACCAAATAAATACATGCCATTTCAAACATTTGTAATCATTCATTTATTCTATCACTACTTGGGCATCTAACAAAAATAAAATATATCTCACAAGCAACATGTCACCCCCAAATAACACAACTTGCCTCCCCAAAAGCATAACCAAATGACTACATTTTACCCCACACCCCATTAAAATCACACATATCCATCCCAAAAGCCAGGATAAACAAACACATTTCACCCAATACCCCATTAAAATCACACATTGTCATTCCACAAGAACTACTACACATCATAACACATCAAAATTTCTTTACATATTCACAAAGGGGATTTTATCACATTCAAATTTATTTTAGGGGTGTTATCACACAAAACAAAATCCCGGGGTAAACATTTTGTTATCTAAGTATAATTAATTAAACAATTTTCATTTAGGGTGATACCAAATCAATAAAAATAGTAAAAAAAGTCACAATAGTCAGAATAGTCACAATACATATATCTAGTGAAAACAAATCCCCCAATAGTCATAATTTTCAACAGGTTATAAAGACCATAAAATCCACAATATCCCAATAATACATTAGCAGTAAAAGAATGAGAAACAAACCGATTTACCCTTAAATTTAAATTCAACCAATTATTTATATTTAATTATGCCATCACAACCATAACCCATACGTAAAAATAAGAAATCCCATCCCGAATGATACTTAATAAAGAGAAAATAGGAAAACCCTACCTCAAAGAAGCTTTTCCGACATGGTTTTCACATTAGGGTGAAGAAGAACTCCCACGACCTACAACCACACCCTGTAAAAATACAGATCAACCTATACTACAACCAAAGACCATAAAAATTCTTACCAAACTCATAAACCAAAAAAACTATACCACTACAAAACTATCCGAATAATAATAGAAGGAAATGAGTTGGAATGAGAGGATAAATCACCATAGATCGAAGACGGAAGTCCAATGATCGATCCTAGTAAAAAGGAATCTCGAAAAGATGAAGGAGATAGTTTTAAGATGCCTAGAAAGAGATAGATTGTAGGTTTTGAGGAAAACCTGAGCACCATACAACATTATAATATCACTATATTAGGTATTTACATGATGTGTAATCCCTTATCACGTTGTGTAATCCTCAGGGTTTTATTTAAATGAAAAATGATTCATTATTTTATTATTTAATCCTAAAAAACTACACATCATGAAACAATCCTAGAAAAGTTGTGATACTAACTTTACCATTGTTTAATATACTTATATGATGTGTATTTCCTTTAGAAGTTCTGTTACACCTCCATATTCCACCAAAAACTCTCAAATACTCCCCTAAACACATCAAATAACCAAAACTAAAAAAATTAACGGATTGAGAGGGACAAAAAAATTACATATAGCCTATGGGAAAATACTTACTAGAAAATCAGGAGCCTAAAATTCACAAGGTTAGATCTAATTAATATCTAGCCTTTCCATGGTCCATTTATATACAAGTGGTTACCTCCTAGTGGTGTCACACACTCTATGGATATTTGTGTCTCTATCTTGATGTACCCAAGGTTCCCAATATTAAATTTCTGTCAATTTCTATTTTGAAAAGCATTCCCACACTTTTATAAAACATAAAAATATGCACTTTTAAATTTCAAAACAATAAATTTCATTTCAAATCTGAAGGAATCAATAAGGATAATAATAAATTCAATAAATTAGAACACTATAATAGATTCATCTACCACAAGGATGTATAAAACCTAACTACCTTTGATAGCAGGGTTGAAAACCACAAGATATTACTCTGAAATACAATTAATGATAGGATAATGAAAAGTATTGATAGGAAACACAATCTATTCACAACACTATAGAAAAAACAGCCTACAAAAACAAATAGAAACTAAGGTAAATACTTTCTCAAAGAAGAGAAACCCAATCCCAATGGCGAAAAATTGATGAATGAATCGATCCAGATGGAAGGATTTCACCTCAAAATGCCTAGGGTAAGAGCTATGGTTGGGAGGAGGAAGTTTCAAATGATAATTAATCATAAAAAGCTATACAGAATCCTAAAATCAATAAATTGGGGAATTACATGGTGTGTAATACCTTTAAAAATCATGAAATTGTTTCATTTTAAGCTACATTGAAAAATGCATCTCATCAGATTAAAAAGATGATTTTCATGTTACACGATGTGCAACCCTTACACAGTTTGTAAAATTCCCATATTGTGTATTAAACTTAAGGGATATCTCTATTAGGAATTACACATAATGTAAAACCATTACACATCATCTAACTACCCAGTGAGAAATAAAAACTATAGGTTTATGTTGAAAATTCCAATAAATCCCTTACTTCACTATTACAGGTATCCTCCCAATTCAATGTCAACAATACACACTTGGAAAGGAAGGAAACCAAAAGGAAATATTACAACATACCTAAAAGGATTATAACTGGGAATTACGATTAGTACCTTTGAGACTCTTGAACATGTTGTAGTTGTATCTTATCTCTAATCACTCCCAATACACGTTTCACTAGTGCAGAATGTGTTCATTGTATCAATTTTGAGGATGTATATACTAGATACATCAAATTAATTGTACTAAAAAGATATGTATTTTGAACATGATAATTATAACACCATATGATTTTATGATATATTTCTATAAATATATCTTTCTTTACATGCAACACTGAATTTGAACAGACTATAATATTCAATTAAAATAATATTATATAATGTGATAGTTATCACCTAAACATTAGATTGGTGGGTATGTATAAGACTAAAAAAATTATGAAAAATCATCATTTACATATGTATAATATAAATTCATTATTTTTTTATTGGTTAAAAATTCAAATAAAAGAATTTTAAGTTAAAAGGAGTTTTTTTCTAATAAACAATTTTTATATGCACAATGTGTTTTTATCTTAATAAATTAAATTAATTTTTATTGATGAATTATTTTAATGAAATATTTAGATAAAATATTCTATAAAATAATTTAACATTCATATAAAATGTTTTTACATGGAATGGAATAAAGGTAAAATAATTTTTATTATTAAAAATACATTTTCCTAAAAAACATTTTGTTGCATTTTGCAAATTTATTTTAAAATTAATTTATACCACTTATAGAATTTTTTTATTTTAAAATGGATTCCATATTTTTTATCATAAAAATTAATAAAATCTAAAATTATTAACTTACTTTTTTATCTTAATTAATAGTAAAAATAGTAAAAAAAATGTTACCAGAGTTATGGTTAAAATAGGTTTACCCCGGGGGGTGGGTGGGTGGGTAGGTGAACCTAGGAGATAAGGTTTAAAATTTCTGAAAACACATGATTTAATTTTATTATTTTATGAAATTTATTATTTATCATTCCTATCATAGACTCTTTGTAACATTTAATCCACTTGACTTGAGTAATACATTATTATATTTTAATCATTTAGAAAATTCCAAGTGTGTCCTCTCCCCCTCATATAAAAAGATACCATATATTATATCTTAATCAAACTTCATAAGCCTTATATATCATAAAATACCTACCCTAATAACATCATAAAATCCCTCCCCACATCATAGAGTTTTTTGGGTTGAAAATAATATTATTCTTTCATGGCTTAAGGTGTAATCCAAAAGAGGTCTCTTAATGAAGAGGTATAACTCTTAACCAAGTACATTCAATTTTTTTTCATATGATATAAATATTTGGTATCTATTAAAAAATAATTAATTATGTTTTTTAGTATAAATAACTTTTACTAAGATGACAAATAAATAATTTCACACCTCCCTTCCATCAGTAGGTAAATGAAAGCATCACTTGTGTATACATGTGGACTACTAGCTTCATGTAGAGATATGATTAATTTTCCATCACCATAATTAATGTATGTTTATAATAATGGATTTAATATTTATATAAAATATTTAGGAAATAATTATTAATCTATAATTACAATATATCATCTACCTTCTTACTTTTCCATTTGTTAAAAATTGATAACGTCTTTCATGTGTACCCATGGAGTACCACCTCCACGCAACAATGTGATTTATTTTTCATCACTTATTTATTTTAATAATTATAAAAGTGTAAATTGTGAATAAATATTATTCTTATTTCATGATTAATATTGTATATATGATTAAACTATGTCCATGTTGTAATTACTGGAACCATCAAACTGAACATGCATATAAAACATAGAATTTTTCACCATAATATTTTTTTAGTGAAGAAATTATTATTAAAAGTATAATTGAAAATTATAAAGGAATTATAAATAGTAAGTTATATTTGAATATGGTTATGTAATATAATTATAATAAATCTATATTTATTATATAGGATATTTAAATTCATATGAAACAAAATGACCCTTGAAGTAATGGATTTTTGTTTCAATATCATTTTAATAGAGATTGATTATGATTAAATTTCCATTGAGGGAAATTATATTTATATTTTCATTTAAACCTGATAAATTTTATTATCCTATATTTTTTTATTTAGTTTAAATGTATTATTACCATCTTAAACTCTTTGGTACTCAAAATTACTGATAAGTTGTTAAAAAAAGATGATCATTTTTCCTCTTTGGTCGATGAACTTTTTCTTACATGTCCATAAATCTAAAAATAATTTTATGAAGTTCTTACCTATACATGGAATTATTTTAAAACTTTATTTTTACCTCCTTTTATATTATTTAAAAATGTTTGAAAATAATCTTTATAAAAGTTTTCTGAACAAGTGATTTTTTTACTTTTTACAAAAGTGTTAAATGAATTTTTTCCTTTAACGTATATAACATGAAATAAATTTTCACATTTATTAATTTTATTTTATTTAAATATTAAAATAAAATATTTCTTGTTTATTTTCAATGAAAAATATTTTCTCAATATTCTGGAAAATTTGAGTTAAAATGTTATCAAAATTAAATGATATTTTACCATGTTTTCAATGAAAGGTTTAGATGATATTTTAATGGTGTTTTTCATTTATGTAAACATACATTATAGTTTTTTATGATTAAATTGGGAAATGATATTATGATAACATATGATTTATTTATAGGGATGGATTATGTTGATGATGATTTAAGGATAGTTCTATGAAACCTATTTATTTCCCATGGGATAATTACGTTTTGAAGAAATATTTAGGAATCCCATTTCATTTACATGAATTATACTATGATAAAATGTTGAAATTCTTACAAAACTTGTTTCCTTTACAGTTTTTATGATACGATGTTATGATTAATGTTCTGTGATCTAGTTAAAACACATGTGTAGTTTTCATTATGTGATAGGTGGGCTCAAAAATAAATATCCCAATAATTCATTGGGTAAAGATAGATATCTCATGAGATAATAATGACTAGAATTGGGAGTGAAACCATTTCAGAAAGTGATTATTTCCACTATGATAGTATTGGATGTGAACCTTGACTAAGGAAATCATTAAGTTAGGAGTGATCCCAATCCACTATGATAGACTTGGCAGCGAGCATTGACTAATGAAATGATTTTATATTCTTATGTGTATGAAAGAAAATTATATTTTATGATTATGATATGTTCTCATGGATCATGATTAATTATTTATGATTCCATACACTAAAGTGTTATGTATTTTGTTAAAAGAAATATTTATTAAATGATTTACGATTAATGGTATTTGACTGATGTGCATGATTATTGGAAGTTATTATTCTATTTTAATACCCTTATGATTATCTTATTATTATTTACAATCATTGTTTGATATATTTTATGTTTACACTTACTAAGTGTCTAATCTCACCCTTTCTTGTGTTTCCTATACATGATTTATTAATAAATACTTTAATTAGGGAATGACTAAGAAGTGTACTATGTGAGAATATATTTGTGGGAGTTGTTTTAGATATTTTATAAAATAATATGATCTAAAAATCTAGTCTCCATGGTTCTAAAACATTATGATTATGGGTTTTTTGTTATTATATGTATTGAATATTAACATAAAATGATGTAATATATATGTATTAAATTATTTGGCCACCATAATATCTCATATGAAGAAAAAACTATAGATATCATGGATCTAAGAGATAAGGGTTTTTAAAAGTAGATCACTCACTTTGTCAGAGTTCTATGGAAAAACCATAAGTTTGAGGAAGCTATGTGGTAACTTCAAGATATAATGAGAAAAAAGTAAACTAATTTTTTTCATTTTAGTTACAAAATTTAGTGGTTTAAATTCCTTTAATGGTGTTAGAATATAATACCCTAGAAATTATTATACCTTAAAGTTATGCGAGTTTTGTTACACACAACACAGAATGAACATGAACTATGTTATAATTAAAATATCATAACTATAACATATCCATGTTGACATAATTATATGTAACCATGTAATGAAATAAATATATAATTTAAAATAAATAACATTATGTAGTAGGTGTTTTCTTTATTAAGATCATTTTTCCGAGCATGGACAGGTGGTAGCTTCCCTAGGGGTTTCCTTAGACCATGCCAAAGATGAACTCAAATAGGTAAATTGAGAAAATCAGTTATAGGAGAATTTCAAGATCATCAAAACCACTAAGAGATCTATACTGTCTGAATCACCATTGGTGAAAACCACCATTTCATATCTTATATTATGGTATTACATTAAGATCTTGAGGTGATGTGTAAATTTAAGTTAGGATGATATAAATATATAATTATTAATGTAAAAAATTATTTATATATCAAAATTATTTTTATATGTTTCATGTTTCTAATTTTTAATAAAAACAAGGGGTAATTTTTCATAAAAATGAATTTATAAAATTTAATTAATGTATCTAAATAAATTAAAATATAATTTTATTATTATAAATGAATTTTACTAAAAATTTCATTTTTATGTGTTATAAATTTTTTTAAAAAATAAATATATTATGGTATAATAAGGATAAAATATATTTTTATATAAATAAAATATTAAAACTAATTTAATTAATAATTGATAAGAAATAAGAATAAAAACGATTAAAATTTAAAAATCCATTTTTTAAAATTGTTTCTTATAGACATTATGTTTTAATTTAAATGTTATTTTTATCATATTAAAAAATTTAATTCTATTAAAATGACTAAATTTTTTTGTTAAATATATCAAAATTAGGTAGTATGGGTCATCTTATATTTTTAGTAAAAAAATAATTACCATGGTAAAAATTTAATTAGGTAGATAAGGTTAAAATGAGGTAACTTAATATGGATCAGATTTTGTTAAGGTTACTTTAAACATAGAAATGATAGAAGAAATGTGTTAGGTGATAAATAAAATCCCACATTTACCACCAATATTACCTCATATATCTCACCCAAATATCATGTGATTTAATATTTACCCCTCACTGAACATTTTTTTCAAAGGAAATATCCCTATTTTTCTTTTTCCATCAATAATGGATCTCACTTCCACCCAATTGAATACACACTTATCCTTAGAAATTACTTTTAAAATATACCCATTTTACTATATCTGGATCTATTTTCTAGATTTTCTAACAACTAGTTACAATAATGCGTCCCAAGCCCTCAATTTCTAAGAAGTCTCTCAAGAGAAGAGTCAAGTTCTGAACATGAGTATTATCCACAACCTATCCTTTTATTCTCTATATATATCTTCTAAAACTATTATAACCATAATAATATGAATTTTTTTATTAGTATAGTAAAATGTTATTATATTTATGTAATAACCGTTATCTATCTCTCTCCCATCCAATGGAAAATGAAATGGTTAAATCTGTTATGCGAGGACCACCACCACCATAAATGACATTTTTCATTTTTCATCACCACCTTACATGGATGTTTCTTAAAATTTATTTAATAAATTAATATGATTTTAAAATATAAATAATATTTTTTTATTTTGGAATTGAAACATTAATATTTTACCCATTGTTAAAATACTAACTTTCATTCATTAAAAATTACCTAAAAAAGATCATCACCGATTTCAATTTAATGAATCATAACTAAAAATATCAGAAAATTAAATTAGAACTTTGTAATTAATTATGGAATATATATTTTAATACCTTAAATAATTTAGTAATTTTGATCTTAGTATCAAATTATGGGGATAAACATATACATTACAAAATGTATGTGAAACAATCAAAATCAATAACATTTGATAATGAAAATAAACATTAACTTGGATTTAAATATATAAAAAATGATTATAATTAAATATTAGAAATGTTAATGTATGTTAATAAGTTTCTAAAATGAGATATTAAGATTTTTATGTATATTATACAAGAGTTTAAAGTGATTTTATGGAATTTGAGAGTTATTATAAGGATTTTTTCTAAATCAATTTATTTTCTTTGAGTTATTACGTTTATACTTGATCCCCATTCTTCTAAGTTCCCCATATACTTACATTTAATATTTCATATTATATTATTTATTCTTTATCTTGGTAAAATTAAATTCTTATTTCAAATCTAATTTGTTGATAAATATTTTTCTGAGGGAAATATAGAATTGTTAAGAATAATTCTCATCCTCTTTATTGACTATTTTCCCTCTATGTATATATTCTTTCATTCCACAAATGATATCATTTATTATTTTAAAACTAAAATTATAATTATCACTTGTTATATTATTATATATATTTACATATTTTCAAAATAAAATTTGATTATACTTTCTATGGTGTGGGATTCAATCATGGAATTTTTAAATATTAAAAAGGATTTTCTTCACTTTCTTATATTTTATCTTCCAATTTTTTTTGACACATAATTTATTAATTTTAAAGGTTCCATTAATGGTTATTCTTTATAAATAATTTTTTAAAAAGTTATTCTATGAAACTTATTGAAATTAATTCTTGAAAGAGACTCATTACTTTATATTTTTATGATAATTTCAAGATGTATTATAGAATCTCTTTATATTATTTAAATTAAAATTTCATCTTTATATTTAAGATATCTAGAAACTATATATTTATGTTCCATGAAAGAATATAAAAATAATATTATGAAATAATATTTTTGGGTGATTGAGTTTTGGTATCAATTGATCTAATCTTTGACCTCATTATATGTGATACCAATTGGAAATTTGAAAAAAATTATTTTATTTCCAAGTGTTCTTTAAGTTATGATATGTGATTGATTTAATATGAAATATATATGTTTATATGTGATGAGTGGGGTACTATATATCCCTCCAATTCATTGGTTAAAGTTTTATATCTCATGTGATAATGGATAATGAACATGATTGGGTTTTCCCCATCTTAAAGGCTTGTCATGATTGTGTTTGATCACAACTTCAAGGGTGGACATGATTGGGTTTTATCACAATGTGATGATTCCCCATGATTTTTTTGTTTCCATAGATCCTTATTATTATATATTTATTTTACATGATGCATTTTTATGTTATATACCTATGATTATACTCTATGTCTCATGTTTATTATCCCTTATTTTAACACTCTTATTCTATTATATTTGTTTATTCATTTGATATTAGATTTGCTTTTATATTTAATTGTGGGAAACTATTTTTGATCTAAGTTATTTTTAATCATATATTTCTCCCATGATCATATTTTATCACATGGTAATAATCTAACCCTTTTATAACTAATTGATAAGTTTCCTCTTAATGATCAACTGAGATCACCCTTTCTTATGTTTCCCCTTTACCCAAAAAATTATATAAACGATTATTTGTAGAAAGAATTATTAGTTGGATATATTATGAGATGTGTTGAACCAATTATTGGAAATATGTTTTTTACATAGTTAATCTCAAAAGGAAATAAATCTTCAGGATACGGGGTTGTGAAAGTATTTATGAATTGTAATGTTTAGATTAAAGAATTTATATATAATATATGAATTTTTGTATTAGGTTATCTCAGTTAGAATATAAATAAAATGAAAAAATTTAAATGATTTCCAAACCCTAGATTCTGTAATAAATAATTATCATTGATACAAAAAAGGGGAAATAGATAGAGGAATATTTGAGGATGATGAAGGAATTACATTAAAAAAATATGGGTGTTCGTTACCTATTAGAGGTATTAAAATAAAGTATTGGGTGAAATAATCTATATATGAGAGGTATAGGAGGGAGATATTGAGAGAGGAGTGTTGATTGTATAAATGAGGGATAATCCTGAGTTGTGTGTGGGGGGGTGCTTTTAGTAATCTAAGAAGAATGAAAAATGATCCCAACATTAAAAAAACCACCTAAACATCCGTCATGTACTAGACTAAGAACCATAAGGTAACTAGTGGTGATAACAGTGGCTTTGAAAACAATGGAGTAAAATCCTCTGATTTTAAAAAAACACTATGTTTGATAACATATACAACACCCAGCACAGAACTTAAAGGAACAATGATATATTATTATTATAATTTTATACGTATAACCTCACCATTTATTTGTAAGGTATGAATAGTATTAACTACATTATAAAATTTATATTTCCTAATTAATATAAATGTTTTGATGAATGCCTAAAAAATAAGAACTATATCTTTTAGTAAAATTAATTTATGCTTCAAAAATGTGTTTCCTTAAAAAATGATTTTTATTGATTTTTAAGAGAAAACAATTTAATTATTCTTTAGAAAATTTATAAATTTTATTTGATAAAAAATATATCATTTTTTAAACCATAATATCAAAATTATATTAGGGTCAAATTTGAGGTTTTTTAAAAAGATTGATTCTTCAGTGAATAGTAAAAAACCCGCTTTTTATAAAATTGTCTTTTATTTTTATTAAAAGGAACCATTTTGAAAAAAATTTGATTATAAATTAGGAAAATAATATTATATTTAAATATAATATAATTAATTAAATATGAATCAACTTTAATAATTTGTTTTTTGGGTAAGTTTATTTTTGGACATAAAAATCACATTTTTCTAAAAACTTTTCTCACTTCATTTTATGAATTTATATTAATATTAATTTTTAAAATTATTGACCAAACGATATAACTATATAATCATATAGACAATACCTGATATGAAAATATGTATGAGGTATGTACGCATGTCAAACATGCACCTGATGGTATCCAGATCTCAAATCAATTTTCAAGAACACTCGAGCTCTTTTGGGTTGATCAAACTGGTCATCTTTCCTTGGAAATGGAATATTATTTATTAACCATAATTTGGTTTAATTTATTATAATAAACACATAAACTAATGGAAACATCCTCTTTTTTCAAAAAAAGGATGGACGAACCCCACGGAGAAGTACATTGTCAAATAAACCCATTTTTCTCCAAATCCTCTAGTTACCTCTTGAGCTCCTGTAACTCCATCATAGACATCTTGTAAGGAGTAATGGATAATATTTCAGATTTTGTATCTAGATAAATGGATAAACCAACCTATCTATAGTGGTAAACTAGAAAATTCATCCGAGAAAACATCGTTGAAATGATCAGCCATTAGAGGATAGTCTGCATGACATAATCCCTGGTCATCCAGATAAAAACAATAAATATAGGCTATCATCATGCTCATACCATGATGATATGGTATAGACCATATATCTTGGAAATCCAATTCACACTTATGGACATAAACTATTCCCTATGGTGATGTGAATGTCACCCTTCCACGATAAAATTCAACACATGCTCAATAATCCACTAGCTAGTCCATCCCATGTTTGAAGTCAAACCTAGTAATCTAGAAGAAAAAAATGATTCCCAAAGAAGTTAAAGACACCAAAATCAAGGGGGAACTCTCTGCACAATCATGAATCTTCCATTCTGATACCCAATGGAGTGACAACCATAAAAAACCCATTAGAAAATTGAATCATGAGACTAATAATTTCCACCACTGGTACAGATATACAACTATGTAAGGTTCTTGTATAAAAAATACCAAATAAATTAGTTGAGGATACTAATACCATACTTCTCACCAGATAAGTCCTGGTACCATTCTCCTCAGGGGTAGGATGTAAAGAATAAATTTGTCCAGAATAGTGGTCTTGAAACACAAGCTCACTACCCGAAGTAAGCTCGCTCTGCTATCTCAGTAAAACTGGTACCTGGATACCTTGTCCATGACCACCAGCTAGTTTTCCTAATTTACCAGCACTTATCTATATCCTTTCCTGATGTGGAGTTGTAAAACCTTCTCCTGAACCTAGTGTCAGAGCCGATCCCCTACCACTCACTACTGGAGGGAAGGTCCTATAGAAACATTTCACATGGCCCATACTCTTGCATGTTTATCCTCAAATAGGTCATGATCACATTGATTTCTCATGTGTCCCTATCTATCACACTGATGATATAAATTTTAATACCATCAATAGAATCCTATCTGGTACACATCTCACAGGAAGCCTCAAAACAATGCTTACTTCCATTGGAAGTCAAACTACTGGGCCAAGAGACTACACTGCTATGCTATGTGCCCCCATCTTCCCTTATTTTTTCTCTATAATTAGAACATGTAGCAGGATTTTATTAATATAGGTTAACCTAAAGACATTTACCTAAGATTTATTAGAATGTTAGAGAAGCTCCTCAAAACATCTCTCCCTCAATAGCTCATTTTCAAGGTACGTTGGTGGAAAATACTGCATCACTGTAGATCATGTCGAGTACTCCATATCCATCATAGAACTCTTCTCTAAATGTATGAACTCACTTGAATGATCTTCCCTCAATATCTTAGGGTAAATTTAGTTAATGAAATTAGGTTGTAAATCATCCTAAACCATATCTTACACCAACCAGTCTAGTTCAGAACATCCCACTAGTGCATTACTGCTCCTTAAAGAATATAAGTTGTGATTTTAACTCTCCTCATAGGAGGTGTCTCTAAATTCTTGATGATCAATATAAAAGTCTCAATCCCTATCTTAGTAGCCTATGTACTACCATCCCCTAAAAATATGAGATGATTCTACTCTATGAACACACATGATAAATCATCTTTAGACAAGGTAGGCTGTAGTGATCCCTGAAAAGTCTATATAAAGTGAAAAACCCCATCATGGAATTGTGACTTAGAACCTGTGTCTAGAAAAATTACTAGTCACAAAAATAGAACTAAATAAGTATCCACCATTATCCCATGGCCCACCACCTATGGATCATGTTTTTCACCACCGTCTTGGCATACGAATAGAGTTCATCATTGTGTCATTCATATATAATGACAAAATAATTCCTCATAAAATAATGATACTAAATTACATAGTTAAAAGCATTGGATAGGTCAAAAAATTCTTATAAACAAGTCATACCACATATCCTATGCCTAAATCTAGGAATGGTAAAATAAATAATCACAAAATCCACTATAAAAAGTTGAGTCTAAGTCATGTTCTCTATTTACCAAAGTCAATTTCTATTTGAATTCATATTTATTTCACGTTTAATTTTAAAATTTTAAACCAAATGGTTCACCACTTTTGATCTATAAGGTCCCATACTTCTCATGAACTAAAATATGGAGTCCACCCAATTCACACCATAACATGTTCCAGTCCATAAAACTCATGACCAATGACTCAAAAAACCACAATTGGCTTCTTAGGGTGTCTTCTGTAGCCTAATAAGGAAAAGAGTATTTAGGTTACAATATGAACTCTAAATAATAACTATTTTTTCACTTACCTATACAAATTCTATCACAACAACATCCATATCTATCATCACACCAATCGCAACATCATGAAATAAAGAAATACATCCTATATGGCATGGCATAATGCATGGAATGTGATTCCTATAAAATTAATAAAATGATACATGATATGGAATACCCTCATCTCAAAAGGTTTCCAAAAAATAGAACCCACAATCATATCAATTATATAATAACAATTCAAGTTAATCCCCAAATAGTGGAATCAAATTAACTGTAATAGTAAAAAACCAGACAAAAACAATTTTCATTTTATCCAATTTTTATTTTTCCTATTTGTATGTTAGATATGACCATAAATTTCTCATTGAAAAATTATATTACCTTCCTAACCTAGTCCACTATCGTGAAATAAATAAACTAACAAATAGATTCTCAAATAACACTTTTAACAACCCAGACCTAGATGCTACTCAACAATGCCTTGAGCCCAGTTGGTAACATGGACTCAAGCACATCTCCTCAAATGCTAGAGGCTGCCAACTATTAGTGAGGTCCTAGGGTGTATCGGTGGGGAGACTATTAACTCTTACCAGAGTATAACACATTAGAATATCAAGAACAATAAAAATAGGAAGCATTATAACAATCATATAGAAGATAAGTAAACCGGTCATGAAAATATAAACTATGACAGAGGGAATATCATATATAATGATGATCATGTCATGTGTCTACAAATCATCCAAAATAGGTATACATGCTAGGTGTATAGTATGTATATCAAAATACAAAAAATACCAAAATTTTCTATCTCGGAATAGAATCATGAGCCTCAACATGATCTCATGATCCAATGCTCCTAAGAAAGGAAAAAAATCAAGAATCAAACTTTAGGATCTTTCCTTAGACCCTAATCATATCCTTAATGTCTATCAAGGTACCCAAAGGCATCCCAAATAGAGTATGAGATAAAATCCCACTAGGTAACCTCCCAAAGGTCTATAAAAAATCTTGGGTATACAATATAACAAGATAATTATAGTGCAATACATATCATAGTTAAGTATTAAATAAAGGTAAGGTCCCTTGTCATGTATACTACAAAGCAAGTGATATTTTATAGCTATACAAGGATCCCTGAAAAACATGGGTTATGATCCTATAATAAGGCAATATCAATTAAACCAAAATAAGAACCATGGAATCTCTATACACAAAATATCTCATATAACCCATGAAGACTCTGTATAACCTATAATTCCATATCAATCATAGATAAAACATTTAATAAAAAAATTCATATCAACCACAACCACGTTGTACTACCAATCATATCACATTAACCGAGGTTGTGCTGTATAATCATGTTTCAGACCCCTCAAGGCCTGATCCAAGGTATAGTAGACCAAGTCATCCTTATCTAGTCCTAGGAGTATCTTGATAGAAACTCAATTAGTCTTTAATCAGGGTCTAAGGAGCATTTCTACCAACCATGTACACTGTAATCCCAAAAAAACTGGATCCAAGGGGTAGCAAGGCCCATGGAATCCCACATAATCACAATACAAGGAGCATACACATCCAAGAAATTATGTAATATTTCCATGACCCATGACATAACACACACATGGAATCCTATGTAATCACTAAAAAATTCACATTCAAGTTCCATGATTATACCCAATCATATCAAAATTCACATTAAATTATATTCAATGGTTTTACCCAATCATATAACAATTTCCATATAAATCATAGAATTAATGAATTAACATAAAAAGAAGTCAAAACATCTTCTAATTAATCAATTCAGTTCAATTCATTTATAATTGGTTATCCTCTAACTAGGAATGCTCAAATACACGCCCCATGGATAGTACAGAAAATGGAAATCTCAAAGGCACTCCCCATGGGTGACCTTGGTTGGGGGAAACAACCTCCAACAAGTATCAATAAACTAGTGATAATTCCTAACAGGTTCAATTATGCTTAATTCAATTATTCAATTCATTTCTGGGGTTGTTCGAGAATGTTTGAGTGGTGGAACAATGAAAACTATCTTAATAAAGCACCAAACCAAAAGGGAAAAGTATAAAACACCTACTATAGGTCCATAGTAGATTTATAATCTATTATCTGCTCTTGATTAGACTCAAATAGAGATAAAAACAACAAAAAAATGAAAAATATAAAAATTGGGAAAATTAGCTTTGTCCTAAATAGCATAGATGATAATAAGAAAAATTAATAATGATATGAAAGGAATTGAGTACTCACAAACATGGATCTAATAATATTGATAGTTCTCAATTCAGAGAACAAACGGAGGAGAGTGATCAAAATGTACCTTTGGGATGAAAATGATCTCTCCCATGCATGACATTACCAGAATTGGATAAATGAAATAAAATTTAGGTTAAATTATATTTTTAAAGGAAAATTGTTATTTTACCAAATAATTTTTGGGTATCATAGTTTGGCTGAATGGTTGTCCAAACCATGCTCCAACAGTGTGCCCACAACTATAAAGAGGGGAACCTCATATAGTTAGTGTGCATGATTTTACAAACCATGCGAAAACCATGTGATTGTGATCTACTAAAAATTATAGGTGCCCCATATGGGCATAGGACTCCATACTCATGGTTTCCTCAAATAGTGTGACATGTAGTCCTCCTCTATCTAGCCTCACATTGTTAGGATTAATTGTGAAACCTTCCCTACATGGTTTCCTCAAACAGTGAATGAAGGTTGTTCTTCCCAAAATTGGGTTTTTGAGCTTTGAACAAGCCTCGTACACCCATGATACATCCATGGCCTCAAAGGTTATACAAATTAGGCCTCAATTAGGCATTTAAACTAAAATTAAAGAGATATATATCTCACATGAAAACCTGGGATCTTAAATGAGGGTGTGATAACATAATAAAGCTCATGTTATCAGCATAAATATTCATACTTAGAAAATATTATATCATAAACAATAAAGGAATTTCATATCTAGAAGAATGATTAATAAAATTTTCAAAGTTTTAATAATTATCCATGATTCATAATATAGTAAAGTAGCATCATAAGAAAATGAAATCATAAAACTACTGGAAATTTAAGCTATAGCCACGGACCTATAGCCATAGTTTTATAAGTCTGTGGCTATAGCTTGGTTATACCCACGGTTTAATTTCCATCCGTGGCTACACATTGCGTTTTGTTTTTTTTCGATTTCTTTTGGGCTCCTCCTTCTCCGATTTGAAACCCTCATAACGACAACCTCATCTTCCCGACGACCGCTCCTCCTCCAGATGACCTCTCTCACCAGCTTCGGTTCCTCCATCCCTCATCGCGGTTCCATCATCCACAGCGCGGATTCTCCAATCATGGCTCGACTTCTCCATTCGGGGTTGCTCCATCCCTCGTGCGGTACTCCCCTCCTCCATACCCTTGTTTGGGTGTTCCTCATCCATTCAGTGAAGCATCAGCCGAAGGGTTCCTCCCCTCCTCCACACCCTTTCGGTGCGTTTTCTATTTTGTGGATCCTGTTTTGTGGGTTCTTTGAATATTGTTTGCAGTATTTATTATGTTTAGGAATTTTTCAGTTTGCAGGAGGAGTTCAAGGAGGGGTTTGTGTTTATTTCCTGTTTTGTGGCTCTTGTGTGTTGACTGGTATTCTATCAATTTTTATTCACTGGTATTTCATGGTTTATATTTCATTCTAATTCTCATAATTAATCTAGTATTTTGGTTTTCATTGTTTAATCAATTTACTATTCTGTCATCTATTTAGTATTCTAGAATTATTATGTTTCTATTTACTATTATGTAATTATTAATCTGTTTCTAAGTGTTTTTTTAATATACTTTGTATTTCTGAAATTTAAAGAATTCAGAAGTTGGATATTTTAGTCATAAATTCCAAAAGTTAGGATTTTCACTATGTAAAGAACCTTACTTATCCAATTTTTACCTTTTATATCAACCATATTCATAGAATACCCTTGTATATGATTATGATCATTCTATAAAGGGTATGTTTATATTTTTCCTTTTTATTATATATTGTTAAGCATGTTTTCTGTCCATTTATGTACATGTAAATTACATGGGATATGATTTTGAGTTATAAATGAGTATACCCCTTTAATTATTCAATGGGATAGGATGAGGCATCCACTTTGTATAATCCTTCCCCATTCCATGGGATGGGCTTAGGACCTGACTCCAGAAGTTCACCTGCACCTGGGTGGGATGACCTATAAGATTTCCCTACACCTATCCTAGACAAGATGTCTTACAATATTTCTATATCTTTAGATTGACATCGATAACGATCCCCATTAAAGAATATAAACTTCGGTAAGTTATAATATGCATTTTCCTAGTATAGAGAGTTACTTGATATAACATGTATTTGTCTTTCAACTACCTATTTACAATTATTTTAATATTATTTTGGTTATTTTCCTAAAAATGTTTTTTATTTAAACATGCTAATTAGTATACATGTTCACACTTACACTTGGTTATTCACTTGTGATTTGAGTTATGTCATTGGTTCCCTATTGAGTATATAAATTCTTATATCCTACATTAACACCTTACTGGGCATGAAACTTTATGGCTTATACTTCAAGTGGCTTTTTAACAATGGATGTTTTGGGAATTGACTAGTCTTGGGTTGATTTAAAGCTATACCCTCTTAGAGATTGGATATTTGGAGGATCATTCTTTTAAGTACCAACACAAATACAAAAATAGGATTTCATATTGGCATTTAGATGATAGTTATTTTATAATCAACATAAAAAAATTAATGACAGTTATTTAGATAATCAATGTTAAATGCATTTTACCAATGGGTTTTAATGATTCTTATCTACTCACTGCTCTTGCAAGAATTCCCAAGATAAATTTTTCTATATCTACCGTGTGAAGGTTCAAATCCAGTTATTCTACACTAGTAATAATTCACAACAACTTTGATTGGTTTAATTATTCTGTATTCATTATAATGAACATACTTTGTGGTGTAAAGTTTTATCAAGTTGTAATCACTCAACTCACACATGGTTGTGCCTCCATCAAAAGGTAGTGTATTGGTTATGCTAACCTAGGAAAAAATTAGTTCATAGGTACTATTTTATCCCTAAAAAATATAGGTGTTTGGGTTGTGCCTTCAAGTGTGAAAAAGGTAAGTTGGTTTGTTTTGGTTGTTGGGTATGATAAAAGAATATTATAAAGATTTTTTAATCTCCTTCACCATGATGCGGTGTTATAATCCATGATTAAAAGTCAACAATGGAATGACATCACGTCATTATACTATGGTATATGATATGGTTTATATTTTCCGTCATCTACCACTACTCAATGGGGCGCGAGTTAAGGTATAAAAGAAAACTGAGAAAAAACACTAAACAACTCAACCACACTAGAAATTCCGAAGGATTTTAGTAGAATTACAACAATGTAGAGTAGGGTAGGATGAAAGTTAGAGTGGGGGACTATTTCAGTATACCGGTACTCATAACATTGATAGCACTTCACCACCCATCCATACAATAATTTAAATGGACCACTGAGGTGATGTGGGGATCTTCATTCCTGTATTTGACCCAACAGTTCATAGATACGAGCAAGGGTGGGAACAACCAAGTTGATGGGATATGCCTTTTCTAAGGTGACCACCATCATTAAAGTATAGATTCAAACACTAGTTATTATTCTCATCTTCTTACCATTGTAATTTTCAGCCAATTCATTAATATTAATGCTTGGTATATGATATGGTTTATATTTTCAAAATGTCTCTAAATTTCAATAAATCTTTGTAGATTTAATACAAAACATCACAATTTGTTATGAATTATCCCAAACACTTTTGGGAATTGATTATTATTATCTCTTAGATTTTATATAAACTCTTTTTACTATAATCAATCCTCATTCTTGGAACTTATGTATGACTATTTGTGAATTTTTATAATTTAAAACATTTATGAGTTCCCTAAACCATAATTTTAATATATTTGTTATGATTTTTTTATTAACTTGTTATTTATGATTACTTAATATCTTATGAAAAAATACATATAATGTTAATTCATTTTCTAGATTATTTATTTAATGTATGTTTATCTTACTTAGAATGGATAGATACTGGATGTACAACATTGATCGGATCACTGATGAATTTCAGAAGGAGTTACAATATTTATTGGACTTTGTATTCACTAATGATTCAGATGGTGGATTGATTCGATGATCGTGTTTTGATTGTGTTGGAAGACCTTGGTTAACTCATGAGGAAGTGAGTTACCATATCACTAAAAGTGGTTTGCAGAAAAATTATCATGTATGGTATCACAATGGATAAAAAGATCAAGTGTTCAATGACATCGATTCAACAGAAAAGATTGGTATGAAAAATTTGATTTCTGATCGGTTTCCTTTTGTTTCTGAAGATAGCTCCTCATGTAGACCAGTGCAAGATGAAATGAATACTGGAACACAGTTCTCATCTATTAATTAGGATGATGATGTTGAGTGTTTTAGAAAGCTTATGGAAGATGCAAATACCCTAGTATATCAATCATGTGAAAAAATGAGCAAACTTGAGTTTTTAATGCGATTATATCATGAGAAAACAATGTATGGATTTAGTAATACTGTGGTCGAATATATACTTACATTTATTAAGGATTTACTTCCTGATGATGCATGTATTCCAGAAAATGATTACATGGAATCAAAGTTGGTTTAAAAATTTATATTTTCATCTAGTAAGATTCATTCATGTCTCAAAGACTGTTGTTTATTCTGGAAGGAGAATGCAGACTTGAGTTAGTGAAAACAGTGTGGCACATCAAGGTGGAAGACTAATAAAGACAGATCTGAATCTTACATACCACAGAAAGTGATGTGGAACTTCCCTTTAATTCCCAGGCTTCAAAAAAAAATTTATGTTAGAACAAATGGCAATGAATATGAGATGGCCTGCAGATGAAAGAAATAAGGATAATGATGAAATAGTGCATCCTGTAGATGGGTTGTCTTGGAAGAAATTTCATAGGTTACATCCTGATTTTACAGCCGACCCAAAAAATGTTAGATTGGTATTATCTTGTGATGGTTTCCACCCATTTTTCCAAATTCATACTGCACACAGTACTTGGCCTATTTTCATTCACATTTATAACTTTCCTTCATGGATGTGTATGAATAAGCCATTCACTATCCTGATTATATTGATATGTGGACCCAGTGATCCTAGAAATGATATTGATATATACTTGTATCCATTAATAGATGATTTAAATGAGCTTTGGATTGTTGGTGCATAAGCATATGATGCATTCAGAAATGAGTACTTTATGTTTCATGTAGCTTTATTATAGACGATAAATGATTTCCCTACCTACTTAATGATGTATGGTTGGAGTATTAAAGGGAAATTATCCTGTCCTATTTGTATGAAAAATACACATTTCCAAAGATTAAAGTTTCGACGAACTTTCAGCTTCATAGGGCATCAACGTTTTCTAGCAATGGATCATCCATACAGGAAAAATCGGAGACAGTTTGATAATGCCATCGAGACAGATGAGACACCGCAACGAATGTCAGGGATTGATATTGTTAAAGAACTTGATGATTTGAATTATGTTCTTGGCAAAAGTCAATCAAATATCAAAAAGAAAAAGCATGCTAATTCGAATTATAATAGAAATTGGAGAAAGAAAAGAATATTCTTTGAGTTTCCATATTGGTCATTGAATTTATTACGTCATTGTTTAGATGTAATTCATATTGAGAAAAACATTTGTGAGATGTTACTTGCTACTCTTTTAAATGTCAAAGGCAAAACAAAAGACAATTTTTGATGTCGTTGTGATTTGATGGATTGGGGTATAAGAGAAAGACTTTATCCTGAGTTAATTTGTCAAAATAAGTGGAAAGTCCCTGTTTCCCGTTATTCGATGAAAAATGTGGATAAAAAACAATTTCTTCAGGTCTTGGAAAGATTAAAGGTTTTGGATGGTTATTCAAGTAATATTTTAAAAAGGGTGAATACAAAAGATGTGAAACTCAAATATCTTAAATCCCATGATTACCATGTCTTGTTATATGAGTTGATTCCCATTGCCATTCGCCATTTACTTTCACATAATGTTATAGTTGCAGTGATTACGTTATGTCAATTTTATCGAGATTTTTGTGCCAAAAGATTGATCAGAAGTGCTGTTTAGAAATTGCAGAGAGATGCACTGATTATTCTTTGCAACTTGGAGAAAATTTTCCCACTGTATTTTTTCACATGTATGTTACATTTGACTGTGCATCTTCCCACAGAAGTTATCTTTGGTGGTCCTGTTTCAATTCAGTGGATGTATCCTACCGAAAGAATGATTTTTACATTGAAATCTTATGTGAGAAATAAATATCATCCTGAAGGCTCTATTGTGAAATGCTATTTAGCATAAGAATGCATGGATTTCTGTTCATTGTACTTGGCTAATGTCACTACGAGGTCTAATCAACTAATGAGAACTGAAGATGAGCAATATGATCCCATTGAGCCTGCATTTCCTTTACTGTCCCAAACAAGGGGGATATCTGGATCGTACTCGTTGTGTAATTTAAGCAGGGAAGAGTGGGAAATGGCACATCGCACAGTATTATTAAACATTGGTGTGCTTGATGATTATATAAAGTAAGTAAAATAATAAATATGTATTTTTTTCATTATGTGATTTCTTTATATCTTCTAAAATTTTAGTGCTTTCATATTTGTAGAAAACATTTAGAAATTATAAAAAAGATACATCGCTCTCTATCTATTAAGAGGAAGGAACTATTGCACAACAAATAATTTGTTGTCTAGTTAAAGTCAAAGGTAATAGATTTATTTTTCTTCTTCTCATAACATAATCACATGTCTCTGTTTAATATTCTATGTTGGTATCTTTTAGGTTTTAACTCTACCAATGATTGAAGTATCAGATGAAATAAAAGCATTTTCCTTTGGTCCAAACGATGTGGTACGTGATTGTAAGTCAATAGTTGTCAATGGATTTAAATTTGTTATAAATATTTTTGCAAAAAAAAATGGAAACACAGCATGACGGTGTAAAAATAAGTTCCACAACATATTGTTATGCGTGTGTATCGGACAGGCAGCCTCGATCAGAAAATATATCATATTACGGTGTCGTTGAAAGAATAATTTTATTAGATTACTATGCACATGGTCGTGTCGCAATGATGAAATGCAAGTGGTTTGATTCAATGACACGACAAGGAATGCATATTGATAACTGTGGATTTAGAGTGATTGATATGAATCTCCAGCTTCGTACCGATGAACCTTATATTCTTGCATCATAAGATAAACAGGTGTTTTATGTAAGTGACCCGTTACAACCATAATTTGTTGTTATTTTTGATGTTATTCCTAGACATATTTTTGATGAAGGCATGAATGACAATGATGTTGTGGATGAACCTATCAGTATTTATTCGAATGTTTCATTTGATGATATAGATGATGCAATTGTTAGAACAGATTGTGAACGAGAAATTGTCTCAGACCCCACATAGCGTTGACACATTTGTAAGTATTTACTTGATATTATTGCAATATTTTATGTGTTTTTTTAACTTCCATACATTATTTCAAAATAATTAGTATATTTTGTACCATTATCGAATATAAAACTATTAATAGCCTCACCAATTTATGTTTAACCACGTCTCTAGTAAATCTTGAACATAGAAAAGGCTTGATATTTTATCAATATAAATATCACACATGAAAATGTATCTCATTGTTTTATGATACAACTATATTATTTAACATTTTTCATTATTTCTATTTATTTGAGAATATTATTTAAAATTTCTAGGTAAAAATGTCTAATTATGATTATACTAGAAGGAGTAGAAGAATACCGAGAAACGAACAACATAGGTCTCCTCCTGTAAACAATGTAAGTACAAATTATGTTTGAATATTATGGTCTTTCATATTATTTATCTTGTTATCATTCATTTTATTTTATCATATATGTTATTTTAGGCTGCATCATTGAGGAGACACTTGGATTATGCCACTGAGGAAGATATTGTGGCGGGGTACTGATTCTACAGGTCAGCCTACTACTATGCCTCTTGAGACACCAGGAGGCCATCCTCCCATTATGTCATCTCCATATTATCCATACCCACCTTTTTCGTATCCCTTTTTGCCTGAACCCACATCGGATATTAGTTTTTAGACTCCCATCCCTCATTTTCCATTCCCACCATCCACTGTATAGGGTACTGTTCCCCCATATATCCCACCGCCATATCAATATCCATATCCACCCTCATCTGTACAGGGTTATCCATCGGGTTTTCTGCCTCCATCAGTACACCTTGCATCTACTATACATAGTATTCCTGTAGATATCTCACCTACCAAGGAGGCTGCCCCCCCTCCAGACGTAGCACTTCAGGGGTCAGCAGATTCCCCATCTACTGGTATTTGTTTAAACATTACTGTTACTGATTAATGATAAATTCATATATATTATTTTCTTTTATTTTTTGTTTCATGATTAGATCCAGACTCTACTAGACGATGAAGCCACACAAAAATGTGCGAGGTCTGGAATTGGAACATGCAAATCGTAGTTGATTACAATGATGACAATGCTATAATTAATAAAAATGGCACGGAATGTAAATTTTTTATGGGAACACTTTCTAGACACAACAATATCATTCTGGTTAAACTGATAAGTTGGAAGGTAGTTGGAAAAAAAATAAAGGACAAAGCCTAGGCAGAGATTTGGGTATGTAATGTTAATCACCTTTTATACATATATAAATTTATAATATTTTCTTAACAAATATTATGTCCATTGCAGCTTTGATATAATTTTCCTGATGGACAAAATGAAAAGGCTGCAAGGATAATGGATTTAAGTGAAATGTGGCGAGCCTACAAGTATGATTTATATCTTGGTTGGAAAAAGAGAGTTGGTACAGATCTTGAAGAAGTATCAGTGATTCAAATTTCCCAATATTACAATATAAAGAGATGATCAGCTATTAGAAGAGTCTAGCGTTTAAGGTGTTTGTTAAATTTTTATATATATATTCATTTATTTATTTGAAAATGATTTTAAATTACTTTTTTTTATTTATGTTAAGGAATTTATATTATTATTTTTTAATAGGAGAAATAAAACAGAAATAAAACAAACAAGAGTGCAATGAAACACATTTATACTCACGGACACACTTCATTACCAGATCATGAGCAGACGCAGGTAATTTAACATTTAAAATAATTAGCTTTGTTTAGTGTAATTTTTTTACTTCTATTTTTTATTTATTTATTTATTTATTTCCATAAAAAGGCATCAAATATCGAGGGTCGCGTTCCTCTCTCAACTTTGTTTTGTACAAGATGGAAAAAGAAATATGGTACTGTGCCAAATACTGACACCGAGAAGGTGATTGTAAGTATATTTCATTTTTTTTGATTTTTATATAATTTAATTCCTTATATTATTTTATTATTTTAATTTATGTTATATATCAATCAAAAGAATGATTTAGAGGCATTGGCAGAAAAAGAACCTGACAATTTGGGCCCAAATGATCATCTACATTAGGTATTTGGAGATGAACATAAGGGTAGAGTGCGTTGTTGACCTGGGAAGAAGATTGTACCATCTCAATACTGGTCTACTAACGTTTCGTCGAGTAACGGTTCTGGTTTTTTCACAGTGGAACAAATGAATGACCCAATCAAAGAAGAAAGTCAAAAATCAGAAGAGGCGATAACTGTAAATATGATTAAATTTATGTATACCCTTTCTTCTACACTTCCACCAGAATCAGCTGCAACGGTTGATTCCTTTTTGATGTTGATGCGTTCTGCTAATGTAGATTCTTCTGTTGGAGTCAGAGCCGGACCTAGTGATGGACCCGGTGCTGGTGCCGGTTTGGATGCAAATGTCGATGATGATGTTGGTGGTGTGAGAGGTGGTTATGGTGTTTCTATAGGAGGTGTGGATGAGGGTTATCATGATTCTAATGATACTGATATTGAGACTCACTTTTGATGTAAATTGTATTTTTGTATTGGTAATGTATGACAAGTTCCATGCATCTGATTACACTACTTTTTTTATCAATATCATTAATATTTACCATATCTTATTGGGAATGAGAATGACTACTAAAATTTTGTTCAAGCAGGAAATCATAGAATACGCTTTGCAACTAACAATGTTAGAATAAGGAATTCTTGACATAAATTCAACATCAACTTCAGCAGTAGGTGATTTATTCAAGGACAATTTAAAATGTTGTTCAAGCAGAAAATCAATAGGACTGAGAGATTCCAACATTTACCTATTTATAAATTTTAAAATATAAGCATGCTAAGATAGATAAAGTAGTTTATGCAGTCTATCCCTAATGATCCCTAATGATTTAAACACCTAGGATTTTCTTATCTATACCTAATTTATTAATTTAAAACTTAATTTTCAATTGGGATTTAACAATAGAGATCATATTTATATCTTCTAAAATTATGAGCATGTTATCAATATACAATAGTAGGTAAATGATGTAGGTTTTAGTTGAGTTTAAATAAAATAAGGCATTATAATGAATTCTAATGAACTTGTTACCTAGAAAAAAATGAATCAAAATTGAAGCACCACTTCCATGAGGATTGTTTCTGGACATACCAAAATTTATTTAAATGGCATACTTTCATTGGTTTGAACTTGGCGGTATAATCATCAAGAGGTATCATATAAATATTTTCATTAAAATAACCAAGATGGAAATCAGTTTTAACAACTTACTGCTCTATAAGAAAGTCGTTATAAGTTGAAAAATATATCAAATGATGAATGAAATAATGATTAAGAAAAAAGGAAAAATAATTCATCATAATCAATTCCCTCTATTTGAAGGATTCCCTTGGAATCTAGCCTAGATTTTTATTTGATTTACATCCCGTAGTGTTGTCCTCATTTCTTTCAAAGATCCATTTATAACCAATTAATTTGGAATTATTTGGTTTGTTACAAACATCCCATGTATGTTTCTTATTTATCTATTACATTTCTTCATTCATCAGAAATACCTACTTATTTGAGTATTTTTCTTATAAAGCCTACCTATGTGATTGAGGTTCATCATTAATAAGATTTTAGGACATATAAAAAGGCATATGAAGCCACAACATATTAGAAGAATCAGGAAGGTGGTCTTGGGACTCTCATTTTCCTGTCATAGGTCAATTGATAATCGTTATGAGTAGTATAATTTTTAGAATATAAATCTGAACTAGAGCTATACATAGAATCAGTGGCATTAGTCGGCTAAGGAAGTGGTGGAATAGGATAACCCTCAGCCTAAAAAATATATGAGGCCTTATGTTCCACATCCTTATCATGGAATGGATCATTATTGTCAGGGGTGGAAGTTTTGGTCTTAGGAAAACTGAATGAACTCTATAGAAAGATATTAAAGACCATTATTTATTATTCGGTCTTAATAATCTTTACAGTGTGATTTTACATTGAATATTTTTAGGTTTAAATGGTTTGGAATGCATGATATTCTTTTTATTATCTAAATCCAAACATTCTTAGAGATTTTAGTTATGATGATGATGAAATTGTATCCTCCAACACAAGAACTAGTCCTGGCTATCCCCCAAAAATCTGAGTGTATGTATTCAAGTGGGCTAGAAGCATTGAAATAAGGCCTATTGAAACTCATCCTATTGGATTTTCCCATCACACAATCTCTAGAAAATGAAATATTTGTAGTTTTGATGTAACTCAATATCCCTTAGTTGTTGTGTTCCTCTAATACTTTGGAGATGAAATTCCCTATCTTATAAGCTATAGTATATTATGTTTCATTAAAGGATGGGGACAAGGGGCAGGGGGCTGGGAGAGGGGGCATGGGGTGTGAAGGTGGGGGGGGGGGCAGGGGGAGGGGGGTGTGCAGGTTGGTGGGGGCAGGGGAGGGGGAAGGGGGGTGTGCAGGTGGGGGGCAGGAGGTAGGGAGATGGGGTAGGGGGTGTGCAGTTGGGGGGGGGGGGCAGGGGGGGTGTGCTGGGGTAGGGGGAGGGGTGTGTGCAGGTGGGGGGGGGGGTAGTTGGGGGGGGGGGGGCAGGGGGAGGGGGGTGTGCAGGTGGGGGGCAGGGGAGGGGGAAGGGGGTGTGCAGGTGGGGGACAGGGGGTAGGGAGAGGGGGCAGGGGGGGTGTGCAGGTGGGGGGGTAGGGGCAGGGAGAAATTCTCATTTTCTCCCTTATTTTTTTCTCCCAAATAAAATCTAAACAATTGTTTTTTTCTTCAATCGTAATTTTTTTTTTCTGTAAATGCTTTTAAATTCGTGGAAACATTGATTTTATTTATATCCTATGTTATATTTATATTCCTATCTATATTTTTTTTTCAAAATAATGAAAGTATTTCAAACCATGATTTTGTTCTCTCTAGGCTTCAAAACACTTGTGGAATATATTATGGTGGACGTGTTTATGTTCTGATGGAATGGTGAGTTTGGTGTTTATATAGATTCAAATTTTTTAATAGGTTTATATTTTTTTTCACATTTGTTCATATTATTTCAATACGGTCTTTTTTTCCATATAGAATCGTATTTTTTATTCTTACAGTATACTATTGTTTAAAATTTTCAGAGTACATTTTTTATAATTGAGATGAATTTAATATATAGGTTCAATTTTTTTTTGTTCTTATAGTATACTGTATGAATCTTATTTTGCAGTTATTTTGATTAAGTGGTTCTAGATACATGTCTGTATTTCATTTTTTGGAGAATTTGTAGGATCTTAATCGGGTCTTTATTATTTTTTCTTGCACTGTAATGGATTTAATACGATTGCCTTTTGTTATATCACTGGTTTTTGATGATCAATTTAGTTGGTTGCTGCCACTGTTTTTGAATCTTATTCTTTGAAATATTTACGACAACTTCAATTTCATAGAAAGTGTTTTCATGTTTAAAGGTATGGAGCTATGAGTATAATGAAAATTGTTAGTGATATACAGAGATCGATTCAAGACGAGGAAGCTGCATTGACCTAGAAAGCTCTTCTAATCGTAGAATCAGTGTAGGCATGCCAATGGCCAGGACTAGAAAAATATCTTCAATTTTTAATTAGAACAGTGTCTCAATGCAGGGTCACTAATAGAAAAGTAATGGTATTGTTTTATTTTTATATATTCTGATGTGTGGATTATTTTTATTTTAGGAGTTCGGTTCGCATCAAAAAACATTTATTTTTATAGGAATGTAACGGTTCAATAATCATGTTCTTCTTGAATTTTACTTGACAGTAATTGAATTTGGCTAAAATTGGCAGGTTGGGTTGTTTTGGTTGTTTTTTTTTTCTATGCACTAATGTTCAATTTCTATTGTTTTTTTAAGCAAGCAAGGTTTTGATTTTTCATATTCAATTTCAATGCCTTAGTTTCAATATATATAAATCAAGATCTGTGAGGAAGGTGTTATATCCTCATTTAATGGATTTTTTTCTTTATATACATGATAAAATATTTACAGTTATTTTATTTTTTTCTAATTTTTTTCTTAGTGCATGTAAATATAGAAACAAGAATTAGAAATTAAGGCAGGTTATTTGTCATAAAATCTTGAATTTATCCTCCCTTCCGTTCAACATATGAATTCATGTGATTTTTTTCACTATTTACTCCACTATATGTTGTTTATTATGCACTAAAAATCTTCTTAAAATAGCCTACATGTCCAGATCTCCACAACAGGTGTGTTTTCTTAAAATTATGGAATTAACCTCCCTTCTGTCCCTTATTTTTTATTTGCATTTGCACACTATATGAATGCAGGTAGTTTTTCCTAAAATTGTGGAGTTAACCTCCCTCTCTTTCATCCTACATATGAATGCACGTAATTTTTTTCACTATTGACTCCACTGTGTATTGTTTTTTAATTGTATTTCTTTAAATGCATACAGTGCATTATTATTATAAAAAACTAAATGTATACATACTCTTTTAACATGTTTCTAATTAATAATAATTCTTTACCTTTAATAATATGAACACCTTTGAGATTATTTCTGTAGAATGTCATTGTTTTTATATTATAACTACTATCTTACTGTTTATGAAATTAGTTTCTTCTTCTTTAATTACATATCAATTGTCAATTTATGTGTTTTAATGCTAGTGGGGGAAGGGTCTAGGCATGGGGGAGGGGGTTAGGCAGGGGTGTGAAGGAGGTGGGAGGGGGAGGTGCTGGGAAGGGGTGGAAGGAGAAGCAGGGGAGGGGACAAGCTGGGTATGGGGGAGGGGAGGGGGAGGGAGAGGTACTGGGAAATGGTGGGAGATTATTCTGGTTAGGGGGAGGGGAGGGGCTGGGCAGGGGGTGTTAAGGGGAGGGGAGCGGCTAGGCATGGGGGAGGGGAGGGGCGGGGGAGAGTGTCGGGCCTGCGGAGAAGTGGGGAGGGGGCTGGTGAGGATGTGGCTGGGAAGGGGAGAGGGTCTGGGTGGGGATGTGGCTGGGAAGGGTAGAGGGTCCTGGTGGGGGATGGTGCTAGGTAGGGGGGTGTAAAGGGGAGGGGAGCAGCTAGGCATGGGGGGGGGGGGAGGGGGGGGGGAGGGCAGGGCCTGCAGAAAAGTGGGGAGGGGGCTGGCGGGGATGTGGATGGGCAGGGGAGAGGGTCCTCATGGGGGATGGTGTTGGGCATGGGGGAGGGGTGGGGGATGGGGCTGGTGTGTTTGGTTAGTTGAGTTTTTTTTTTCACACCAATATTGAGGGCATTGAAACGTTCATCCATCTTCAATTCAACCTAAAGAGGATTTTTTTAAACTAGAATGTGGTTATAATTGTTACTAGAATGTTATTATGTTGACATTATGATTTAGACATGTGTAATGTTTTTGAATCAACTCTCTGGTTATTATTTTGGTGACTGAAATATAAGAATGATCAACCAGCATATGCATGTGGTGATTGTTATATACAGGTTTTTTTATCATTATTAGTGAATGTTAATCTCTTAACCATTAATTTTACGATTCCCTAATTTTAACTTCTCTGTGCAGGTTCAATATCAACATGGGGTGGGGGTGTATTGCAAGGAACTCCATACAGATATTCAAAGTATGTTTCTATTTAATGTTATGCATTACATTTGAATTGACTCATTGAATGGTTTATGTGAATGACATTACACAACACATGAACATTGACTATCTTATACTTATGATTTTATGAGTACAATAAAAAAATGTTGTGATGTTATTGGTGATATTCTCTAATGCATATTTCATAATTGAAAGACTTCATTGCAGTGTTTTATTGTTATTAAAAGGTAACAAGTTATAAACTGTTTTGTAGTTTCTGCATGAGTCCACTAGATTTCAACTGAAGAGATTTAATGGATGTATGGGTACTTTTGGTTAAGCTGGTTTGTCATTGCCTTCATTTTTACTCATTAATAGAGTTGTGTATTACGTCTTTTTTCATGGTGCTTTTGGGCTCCTACAATTAAAACTACTTTAGTTAGCTTTTATATTTTTCAAGTTATATTCGAAACGAGGCTAATTGAAATTATGGTGATATTCAAATGGAAGAATGTTTTGGTTTGTTTAATTTTCAGGATCATTTTCCCTATCTCTATTTGCATGGTAATGTGATTTTTCAAGCATAGTAGAGGCAGAAAGTGGTGCTATTGTGTTTGTATGATATCTAAATTTTTTTTCCACATTTGTAACCTGTTTCTACAAACATGTGAAGGTACCAGATTACTACCAACTAGAAACCACCAATACATTTCTACTGTAGTGCCACATGAACCCAATTTTGGAAGGTTTTTACTACCACAATTTATTGAATTTAGTTTCATTCCAAAGGGGACACCATATACTATTACAATATTCTGTTACTGTAATATTTTTCACCCAAAAATTTTCTAAAGAAACAATGTATCCAAACAATTCATTTTTGTTTCCATGTGTTCCATTGAAAATCAACTCTGAAACAATTGTTGTTTTGGTTTGAATGTTTCACTATTTATATTACTTCTTGAGAATTGATATATACTATTATGTTTTATAAATAATAATCTATAGTTAATAATAATAATAATTTTATAGTGTCGTGCATCGCATGGGCGGAGTACTAGTTATAATTGAATGTGGATGGATCATGTATTGCAGGGGAGATAATGGGAGGGAGGTTGGTTTAGAACAATAGGGGCTTAATATTAAAATTTAATGTGGATGGATCGTGTATTGCGGGGGAGATGAGGGGAGGCGTGTTTGTTCAGAACAATAGGGGCTTGGTGATTCTGTGTTTCAATTCCTTTTACTGAATGGTTACCTCTATTGGGGAGTGCGATTAATACATACCTTATGTTATGTAATATTTTCAATGAGGAGATTAATGAAGTAGAATCCGACTCAATTGTGTTGGTTTGGCTATTTCCGAAGAAGGTGGTGGTTCCATGGGATTTGGATTACCTTGTATGGGGGGTGCAGGTGCAGGGTGGTGGCGGTCTAGGGGGAGGGGGGGGGGGTGCAGTGAGGAGGGGGCATGGGGGTGGGGTGCAAGGTGCAGGGGGTGGGGTAGGGGAGGTGTGCAGAATCAGGGGGTGGGGGTGCTCGGGGGTGCTCGGGGGTGCTGTTGCAGTCATCCCAACATCCAGCACAGTTCACCGTGCTGGTTTTTTTATGCAGTGGAAAGGCCTATAGCCACGGTTTTAAACCGTGGCTATAGGGCTTTAGCCACGGTAACTGTGTCCTTTATTGGCATCTATACGGCTGATCCTATATCCATGCCAATACCAGCCACGGTTCATGAAACCGTGGCTATAACCTATAGCGACACTTTTTGGGCCTATAGCCATGGTTTAGAACCGTGGATATAGCCTAAATTTCCAGTAGTGTAATCTTGTGAACATAGCTAGTCATAGTCATTTCCATGAATAATAATTTGAGAATAGCTAGAATAAATAATACTCATTCATCAAAATGTTAAAAAACATATTCCCAATTATGTCCATTTTCATCAACATCATCTCATGAGATATCAATATCACAATACCCAATGTATTTGAGGGCTATTATAAACCCAATAATCACAAAATCCTATTCCATTATTATTGTAGAGAGATTCTATTTTTTTGATAATATTGTAATTGTTGTAAATCAATAATTATGATAGTACTTGTGATGATTGTTGGTCTTAAATATCACATAAGTGTGTCAATGGTGCTAAATAATGGACACATTGTTTAGAAAATATTTTAATAATAATGAATACTATGAAAAATATTATTTATCATGATGATTGTTTGATAAAATGATGTTGAGAAGACCATGGGGGAAAAATTTTCCATGAAGTTTTTTAATTTTGAAGGAAATGTAAAATAATTTATTATTTTCATGACGGAGTCTGATGAATAGAAGTTTTTTGAGTTTATTAGCACTAAGTTTTTACTAATTATTTTGAGTGGGATTTTCTAAAAAAATTTCCATCCATTAACAAACTAAGGACCCGCCTTAAACCATATATGGGACCATGGTCTACCACATGGGAGGTAGGTGGACCTAGCTAGACACATGCAGTAGTTGTAAAGATGGTCATGAATAGTGCCCACAGGTAGTGTACATGCATGTATAGGTTGAACACAATGGACACAAGAGGGTGATCCAAGGACTGCATAATGGGGTGGTTTGGCTAGTACATGGCTTGTGTAAGGGTTTTTCTGACTACTGACCCCAGTGTCAGATCAAGAGGTTTACCACATGAGTTTACTTTTTAAGTGGTGCTCGACCAAGTTAAAAAGTGACATGGATTCTACTTATTCATGCAATAATCCTCCATATTAAAAATTTATACATAGAAGGAGATTCATTTGATAATGTGAATATATGGAATCTGATCACTTCAGTGGATCATATTAAACCTTGGATTGGAAAAGTGTTTTTTCACACACTCATAAAAATTGACAATCACACTATAGCTATCTTTTTTGATCAAACTGAGAGAGCGAGACATGATCAATCTCCTCAACACCATGCATGTAATATCTATATTTCATTCATGTGATCTTTTAAACAATATTATATTTTTGAGGATGATTAATAATTTTAGAGAATAGTTTCACTGATTCGTCACAAGAATAAGTGTTGATCACATGAATCCATACAAAAAATAATCACAAAATCAAGTGAAGAACATTTTATGTGAGAAGGTTCTATCATGGAAATCCTTGGTCACATAATGATAGATTCACTGAGGTGTCACGTGATCAAGTGAAGTTGATCACATTATTGTTTATTCACCTCAATGATAATTGCATTTGAAAATCTATGAGTTTTGAAATTTGATATTTTTTGAGATATTTGGGAATTTAAGGATCCATGAATTGACATAAAATTATAGTATAATCATTTTGAATCCTTATATAAATAATTAGGAAGAGAAGAGAGTTTATGATTTATACCAATCAAATTTTTTGAGAGAGATCCCTCAATTTAGAAAAACATATCATCCTTGGGCTACCCTTATCATGCGAAGAAGATATACAAAGTAGAGGTAAAAAGTGTGATCCCTTCACATGAAGGAGAATAATATTGAAAACTTGACATGGTTATATAAAGGAGGTGATCCTCACATTTAGTGATCTACACAAAAGAGTATGAGATTCTATGGATATGATGTTTTGTTAAGGAACTAAGTTTTCAAAGAAGATTAAGCTCATATAAAGAACCCTTCTAATGAAAAGAGGATAAGATTACTTGCATATATTGTTACATGAAGTATAATAAGTTAGGGTATATCCTGTGAGTTATTTTAAAAATATAAGAAAAATTATTCACATGCATGTATTCTGTCAGGCCTAAAAAGTATATCCTAAAATATTGATAAAGAAAACAAAGTTCTTTATAGTAAATTAATATAATTTTAATAGTTGCAATATTATATAAATAACACCTTTCTATTCGATGTTGTGATATCATAAAAATCCAAGAATATCCCATTCATCATCAAGAGTGTGTAGAATTTTGATGAAATGGTATCTCTAGTATAAATAATGTTGTTTACCCTTTAAAGTAAGTGGATGATACCTCCCTAAAACATTGTGCACAAATTGTGTTGTACATGTAATCATTGCAATTTATAGTGATAATAAAATCCATGAAACAACCACTAGTTGATCATGGTAAGGATTCAATTCTCACATCAATAATGAACCTTGTAAAAAATCATTTTTGTGTTGCTGGACTTTCAGTTTATTACATACAGGAAAGGGATAGTTTCTAAAGAGTTGATTTAGAACTTAATTTTTCATAGGGGGTTTATTAAAAATGAGTAATTTTTAAAAAGAAAAGTTATAGGTACTACTGATTCACCCGCACTCAGAAGTACCCTTATTGTCCTAGGTTATACAAGTGGAATTAGAAAATACTGGGTTCCCCTATGTTTCTGCACATTTGAAGTCAATTATAGAGACTCACAATTATATGAGTAGCACATGCGTTAAATTTCTAGATGGAAATAATTTTCATGGTTGGAAGAATAAAATGATACCTTATCTATTATCACAAGGGATGGAAGTAAATTATGTTGTCACTATGGGATTTCCACTAATTATAAGAAATGGTGTTATGAATTTTACAAACAAGAGAGATCTTAAGGATTATGGGAAATAAATAAATGTTATACTATCATATTTATCTAAAAAAGTGTACCAAAAGATAATGGACTAACTGAAACTTAACTTTTTTATTATCAAAACACATTTGAGGAAAAAGTGAGAAAACATAACATCCATCATTACAACCAAAAATCCATTAAAAGGATAATTCAAATCAGGGATAAAAAATTTACCCCCCCTAGCGATTATACCTTGGTGACAAGCCTTCATCATCACATGAAAATTCAAATAGTAGTCCTATGCAGAGTTGCACATTCACAGTACCGATGAAATATCCATACCCTCTCGAATATCCAAATCCAAATGGAATGTGAAGGTGAAAGATTCTTGCTATAAAACTATTTCAGAGAAGATACATGTAGAATATTAGTTGAAAGTGCATCAAAACTTTACATCAGATTCGAACAGAATTCATCCACAAATAGATCACCAACAACAGAGATAATAACCATCCTTAACGATACACACTGATTCATAACAAACACACTGACTCCATGAGATTAAAACAAATTCAAAACCAATACACTCCCAAAATGTAGTTCGTCCTGAGTATAAAATCTAACCAAAGATTTCTCAAACCATTATTACCTCCATAGTCTTCAAGACATTGAAAAAAAAGAGATCCCGAGTTCCAAAACAACTATGGTGGAAAAACCATAGCTGCTTAAGATCTGAAACAATAGAACACCTCAAAACCAAATCATGAACATCCAAACCCATAACCCTAAAAAAGAAAGGAGAAATGAAGAAAAAATAACAAAAAAATCTTAAAATCATATGAATTCAAAAGTTAGGAAGAAAAAATCCATCACCAGATCATTCGAAACCCGAGCACCAAAGATCAACGAAAAAGGACCCCACCACAAACCAGATCACATGTCCTATCCCCACCACCCCAAATTACTATGAAGACCACAACATACCACCCAAAAAACCCATAGAGTTGTAAACCTCAGTCTTGGAACTTGGATCTCAGCTACAAAACCATCTTTTCACTGTTAGAAGAAGCGCTATCCAGTTGATACGGAGTGAGGTAGGAACATGCCAGAAACGAAGATAACGTCTGTGATGGACAAGTCCATAAGAATCACTAGAAAATCATGGATCTCATTTCTAAAAAAACTTAAAAAGGGACATGGTAGGCATAAAGTAAAGATACCACTTAAATGTTTTAATCATGGAGGCACTGGACAATTTTATACAGATTTTTTGAAGAATAAGAAATCTATGAAATTAGATGAAGAATAAGAATAAGGAAAACCACAATTTAAGTCCAAATGAAACTATTCTAAAAGATATAATAAATATTATGAAAGAAAAAAATAAGTCATTTGGAATGAAAAAGAGAAGCATGTTGAGAAGAAATATAGAATTAAACTCTTACACAAGTAGTGAATTAGAAGATTAATGTGCTAAAAAATACATTAAACTAATTGAACATGTTTAAATAAAAGATGAAAATTCAAACAATGAATAAGAATAATGAGATAAATCTTATATTATTCACATACCAAGGATAGAACATGAATTATGTCTAGAAAGAAATAATGTCCTCAAGAAGAAAGTTAAATAATTTAAGAGTGAATTCGATAGAATAGAGAAATTTGAAGATGAGTTTCAAGAAAAGGAATATGAGTTCATTGAGGAGATCATAATTTTAAAGGTAAAAGTATCCATGTAATAAATAATTACTATAGTATCAAAGAAGAAGATGAAAAATCATGAAGAAAAACTTAATATGTCTAATTCAAGGTTCTAAAAGGATGATAAGACTCTTGGAAAGATGAATACTGATTATGATAAAGTTTTTTAAATAAAGGTTGAGTCATATCAGAGTTCTTATAAAAGAATGTATTGATTAAAAAGTAAAATATAGACATGTTAAATCTGAATATATTATATATGTACATTCTAATAGTGTAAGTTTCATGGTAAATGTTTGGAAAACCGTGGTTGAGAAAAACCCTATGATGAATTATAATCTAGTTAGGGTTGTATAGAGTTACCAATATAATAATTTTTATTCAAAACCTTTGCAAGATAAGGCATGTTTTATTTTAAAACCCCAAGTAGGCTTTCAAAGGCAGACTCGCCATTTTTTGGGAATATTCAACATTAGGGGCTGCATTTGGTGTTATGGACCATATGAAAAAAAATATTTTGTCTATTGGAAAAAAATTTATCTCCCTAGGAATCAAATAAGGTTATAATAAGAATCGAATAAGGTTATATTTTAAGGTTAAATTCAATGATATTAGGAGAAATATTCTTGTCAGAAGTCAAAAAAAGTATGAATACTCATATATGGAATTAGACAAAAATGTTTTGAAGGACTGAAAGAAACTCTCAGAAGATGTGAACTGTATGGTTCCTATGATGAAGACTGTTTGACCTTTATTCTGGATAAAAAATAATAAATTCATAAATATAAGAATATTCATCATAAAAGAAAGACTAAAAAATCATTAATTATGGAAGTAGATTTAAAATTTAGAAAAAGGGGCAGACCTTGGATTCTTAATCATGGACCCTCTTCACATATGACATGGGATACAAATATCCAAAATAATATCTAGTAACCCAATAGCGGTTCAATGTTGTTTTGAAATTATATATCATTAAATATCAAGGGAATTGGTTAAACTAAAATTTAACCATCTAGATTGAACTCCTAAGAGGTGTTATTTATTTATAGGATAAAAAATAACTTATTATGTGTCATTAAATTATGTGATGAAGGAAATGGGGGTAATATTCAATAGGAAATAATATCTCATTAAAATAATTATTGATTAAGGGATTTTTATAATAGGAGAAAGAACTACGGTAAATTTATTTCAGATTGGATATCATAGTAATTTATGTTAAATCAATTATATAAAAGAAAAGAATCTATAACACTGAATAATTGATCATTTTGGTAAAAATAATTTTATTAAGATATTTAAATAAAATATGGTCAGTGAATTCCACCAATTAAGTTGAGATAGATATCAGGTTTGTATAACCTTTAGGAAAATTAAAATAGTTAAAGGGAAGAACAAGAGAGTGGAGACACAATCAACAAGGCCTCTATAATTAATTCACTCAGATTTGTGTGGAACTATGAGTTATAAATATAAAAAAGGAGACTTGTATTTTATCAAATTCATTAACGATTCCAAAATAACGAAAAGAGTGTTTTTTAAAATAAAAATTCATAGGAATTTGATATGTTCAAGATCTATAGAAGAGAAGTTAAAAGAGATATTAGAATTCACATCAAGAAATTGAGATCTAAAAAAAGGAAGGAATACACCAAAATAACTTCTGAATATTATCTTGAAATGTATGAGACATGAAATCAAAATATTTAATTTCTTATATACCATAATAAAATTTAATTTTTTAAAGAATGAATAGAAGTATTATGGAAATTAGGAGAACAATACTTATTGTGTTTGTAAGATAAAAATACCTTTAAGGGAAGATGTGTATACTATCTTTCACATTCAAAATTGATTTCTTATTAAGAGAAATTAAAATAATACTTTATATAAATGTGGTATAAAAATAATCATATATTTAGATACTTTCGAGTCTTTTGGATCCTTTTCATCATCAAAATTAGAGACTCAAATATGTTAAAATTTGATGATAAAACTAAGGAATGTAACTCTATTGGATACTTGTCTAATAGGAAAGGATATAAATCTTTGAACAAGAGAAATCATAAAATGATTGACTATAATTATGACAAAATAATTAAGAACCAACCCATATACCATGATTTAAATGTAATATATTTTTAATAAGATGATGTATACAAAAAGAAGGTTTCTAAACAAGTTAATGAAAATAACATGTAATTGAACTATATACAAGAAGTAATGACTCATATCATACAATATATTATAAGTGGATTTTAGAAAATAGAAAAAGTATGAAAGCCTAAAAAACATTTGAAAATAGAGAATACCATTGGAGAATAGTCTAAAATAATGTAGAATATAAGAAATATGAGATATAATAAACAGACATTTTATCCCACTAAAATAAGGTTGAGGTTTGAAAAGAAAACATTTATTATCTCTTAAGTTAATCCTAAATTAGCAAGAAAATCATTTGTATATAAATATTGGATTGAGTCTAGGAATAGAGAGGTGATTCAAATTGAAAATAATTCCATATGGGATCTTGTTCTATGACTTGATGAAATAAATGTATTTTAGACCATGTAAATATTCAGGAATATTATAAATGACCAGGGAATGGCTATCAAGAACAAAGACAAAATTTTATGCAAGGGATAGTCTCACGTAGAAGGTGTTTATTTTGAAGAAAACATTGATTCATTTTCATGTTTAAATTAATTAGAATATTTATTTATATTGCATCCTATAGACAATAATACATTTATCAAATAGATGTAAAATATTCTTATTTAAATGGTGAACTTTAAGAAGAGGTATATATCAAGAAAATTTAAGGGTTTGTCCTCGAAAATGAGTACATAAAAGAATACAAATTAAAGAAGACTCTAAATGGATTAAAATATACCTAAGGGCTTAATATTTAAACCTAGATAACAACTTGAAAGGTTCTAAAAATTTTCAAAGTAAAAGTTTATATTAACTGATATATCAATGAAATAAGTATAGATATGCATATAGTAAATTTTTTATGTTGATGATATCATGTTTCATGTGATCATGAGAATTTTTGTTAAGATTTTTCAAAATAAAAATGATTTAACAGTTTGAGATGTCAATTCTTGGTGAACTATGTTACTTATTGGGATTAGAAGTCATGATAAAAAGAAAATTTAATTTCATATCCCAATACAATTACTCTATATAATTATTGAATTTTGAAATGGAAGAATCAAATCTACCCATTCAAATGGTTCTGAAGTTTTCTAAGGATACTGGTGGGGATAGTTTTTATCAAATAAAATTCCAATGAATAATTTTGAGGCTACTTTATCTTATAGTTTCATGATTAGATATTTTATATATTGTGAGTCTTTGTGATAGATATCATAGTGATCCAAAATAGTGACATATTATATATTCCAAAAGGGTTCTTAGATATATAAAAGGGGATATGAGTTATGAAATACTTTATAATAAATTAAATCACTAAAATTCATTTAGGTTTATATATGCTGATTAGGTAGGTGACTATGATGATAGAAGGTCCAACTTTGATGGATTCTTCAATATGGAAGATATATATTTGATTTGGAAATGAGAAGATATAACTCAATCACAATGAGTACTATAGAGGAAAATATGTTGTTAAATAATGTTCATGTACTCAAATGGTTTGGATAAAGAAGAATTTGGATGATTTTATTGTGAAAATTGCAAAAAAATATTAGAATTAACTATGATATTCCAAGTAAAATAGATAAATTTAAAAATAACTTGAAATATTAGAGGTCTAAGAATATTGATAATATATTTTACTTTATCAAGGAGAAAGTGGAAAATAGAGACATAGGGTTAGAATTTATTCCAACTCAAGATTAATTGGAAAATATCTCCACCAAGGATATACCTAAGGAAAAATTTAAGACACTAAGTCTGAACATGTTTGTTCACCCCCCACATTAATAAAAACAATTAGGAGAGAACCCCACAAGACTTTGGATTCTTTTTTCAGATGGGGAGAAATAATGTACTCTTTTATATCTAAGGGGAGTGATTGTTTTTGTTTTTGTGAATCTAAAGTTATAGTTATTGTAAAAAGGGATACCAAAATGAATGGTAGTTTATAAGGATCATCTAATTCAGTTGGAAAAAATTTATTATCACCGAGAGATAAAATTCTCTAAAAAACATTAACTTATCCAATAGTGTGGTGTTGCAAAATTTATATTTGAGGAAGGATTAAATGTCTTTACCCAGATTACACTAAAATAGTTCCCCAAGAAAATTATCCACAAGTAATCAAGAACACTTCTCCATATTCTAGAGGAAACTCAATATAAGTGGGGGCTTATGGTGTGTCTATGGAGAGACTATGCCCTCATACCAGAGTAAAAAACAACACAAATAACTAGATATCATACAAAGAAGTAAATAATTAGAGTTCATAAGGAATAAATAAAAAGAAATAAAATAATTCTAATATAATAAATAAAATTATATAAAATCATGAACACCCATGTCATACATACATCACTAGTCACTCAATGGTCTGACCATACATATAGAATTACATAAAATAAACTAAAATATAAGTACAAGAATCTACTAATAAATTTGATCCATAAAACATACCCAGTCTCCATGACACTATCAAAATATTCTATCTTGATCATAATAATCAACATGAGCTAATATGCCTGATCATGTAACATGGGACTCATCCCATCCATCTTGTATTCATTCTCAACTTGAAAGAAGACCTAAGGTCTACATTCACACCGAGGTTAATGTATATGGAGTGAGAAATAAACATTAGTAGGTCACCCCCAACAGTGAACCTATAATCTTCTACCATAATTTTATTTCCTTAAATATGCCCTTCCAATATTAGAAACAACTAGAAATGATAAATTAATTAAGAAAAGGGAAACCGCAGCTGATCCTAGGGCCCGCTACCCTAACCAACTGGACAATGTACCTTCATATATATATTTATATATATTTATTTATAATTATATATATATTCTCATAAATATATATACTCACTTATATATATATGAGTAAGGTGAAAAATAACAAAATCAATAGTAACATATCCTTGGGTTTGTAATCCTAACCATTTTTAAATCCATTGAAAATTGAATTGAGTTGGAAGTTGTACCATAAAGTCATGTATAATTAGTTGATCCTTGGTTTCGTAATCATGATAAAAAATACATACTTTGTACAATTCTAGAAATGTATCCTAGATAGTTATGTTTTCATAGGGGGATACATGTCCTATTTATGGGATCACTCATAATCACCTCCAATAACTATAATGAAGGATTCCATATAAAAATCAGATATCTTATAAATGGACACTGAGCTGGATGGAATACCAATAAATACATATAAATATTTCAAGATTTATGAATCCTAGGTCCAATTATATATTGAATAATGATATTGTGACTTAGATAATACCTAAGGGGTTAACCCTTAGACGATATGTAAAAGGAATGATCTTCAGATCCAAGTACATTCTCAACATCCATTCAAAGAAATGGCTCAAAAACCCAGTCCTAGACATGTCTAGTGAGTTAAGTAATGGGGCATCCACCCAAACCTAAGGATTATCATAAGAGTTTCTTAGGAGAGTGTAATAATCCTTGAGTGCATCTCAAATAAAATACGAGAAGCTCTATGTACAACACCGTGACTAAGTAAGGATCATATGCCAGATCCTTTGATGTACCTCTAAGAATCCATATAATATCAATCAAGTGGGAACAATAGTTGGATATCATAAATTATGAATGAGTATCCCAATAATATGAGAATCATATAAAATTATAAGAATCCAAATTTTAGGAAGTACTTATGGGAATACCAGTAAAAAAGTTAAGCTCATAATAATGATCCCATGAAGAACATCTAGGCACCCCAAATAAAATTTCACATCACTTCAAGATCTTCAGCCGAGAACCAGGAAGAACCTATCTAAATCCCTCATGCATCAATAATAATTATGTTAATACATAAATAAAATACTAAGGGTTTCTGAACACCTAGATACACCACTACTTATAAATTCTCTTAATATTACATGTTCAGTATGAATTCTAAGGCGACACCTGATACCATATCTACCCACACCCACAAAACACTCATCGAGGGATAGTCAAACAGTAGGGAACCTACTAGGTCCTTCTTGTAATGAAACTAGAGATTCATCCTCATTGTGATCCTCAAATTCTATAAATATTCTAATTCATCACTCTAGGGTACTTTAGAGATCGTATGCTACCAAAGGTATCCAATATTGGATCTTCAGAAGAAGGAAGTAAGCAGTGGCATCCAACACAAGATCCTATATGTCAAACATAAGTGAAGGCATCATATATGGGATCCTTTTAATGGTGTACATAGGTAGATGTATCCTACATGGGATTATCAATAAGATTAAATAGGTATTGGGATCCTAAAAGGGATTCCGTAGGCCTTCATGTAAGATATGCCATACCACATGGGATCCTCCAAAATAGTAGTAAAGTAGAGGCATCCTATGAAGTATCCTCTAGGTCAAAATATAATATTTAATCTTGTACCAAAAGAAGAAATCCTCTAATAATGTTCTAGAGAGGTATCATAGCACATGTTATATCAAGGTTCTCACTCTCAGGAGATCAAATAGATTTGATTACTAGAGGAAGAACCTCTCCCTTTATTTAAATACCCCAAATGCCTCCATAGAGACCCCAATTCACTTCAATGGTTTAAATATCATGATACAAATGGAAGGATAATCAAAATAGAATACTCATGATTCCAATTATTATTCTAGGGAATAAAAATTGAAAATACCTTATAAGGTTAGTAAAGGGGGAGTACACGGTGTGTATACCTGAGTACAAGATGTGTACCCTCAAAGCCTCACCTAGATATGTAATTTTGACAGAAATGACATAAAAATCCCATGTAAATGGTGTGTATATAATGCGAATGGTGTGTTCCCTACATGGGGTATCTTCCTATATACCTCACATGGTCTAACCATGTATTCTTCCAGGTCTTGTACCTCAACACAGTGTGCAGCCCGCCTGAGGTCTTTCTGTATACTTCACACAATCAAGTGCCCCTACACAGGTTGTTTGTCTAAGTACATGACTACATGGATAAGTAACATTATATGGTATGTATACCCTATACAATAAATTTAAACACAAAATACAATCCTCCTTGAATGGGATAAACACATGGCATGTGTTCTTGAAAATCCTACCATGTGATCAGGACTTTTGAATGGGAAAACCCTCAAATCACCTCGAAACCTTGTTTTCTCCAAAAAACTATAGATTATCCCTAAAGGGGTCATAATTAGAGACAAATATTTCCTCAAAACAACAAATAGTAAAATATATGGATATTTATGACATAAAATTTAAAAACTTCCTACCTTTGGGTGGAATCTTCCAAAACGTCACTTGTTTATGTGATCCATCGTTGCTATATGATGATCCAGCTCCTCTGAAGCTCTACGATGACACCTACCTTATTCCCTATATCTATCCATTTATCTATCCATCTCACTTTTAAATCTGAGTTTTGTGATAAAGGTGTATAAAGGGGTTTACATGAGATTACATCGGAGAAATAAATAAAATAAAAATAAAATAAGATGTAGAAAGAAAAAGAAAGAAAAGAAAAAGGGGGCCAACTCAACCCCAATGCCTAACATGATTTTTTGCCATTCTTAGGAAAAAACCATTCGTTATGGACTCAATAGATAAGATATAATCTCAACCTGATGCTCTATTCAAAAGTTATAACTGAATGAATGTGTGTGAATAAATTTATATTTAATTAATTAAATATTAAATATTAATATTAATTATTCCATGAAAATTCGAACATCTCATAATTCTAACAAACTACTATCCTAGGGTAAAAAACCTATTATAGGACCAACATAGTGGTTATAAAAATAATTTGAGATCATATGCTAGGGTAAAATGATATTTTTATCCTTTATAAGCTTTTAAAAGATAAAATTGAAACTTCACCTCAAATTCCTACTTATAGAAAACACATGTCCTTAAAATCTACCCACCATAACCCTCATCGTCCCTAAGAATTATTTGTGGTAAAACATTGTGATGCTCTTATCTCAAGAATATACAAAACTATGCTATCTTGGCTATCTAATGACAAGTCTCTCAATATTAACAACTCTTCCATAAAGGAAGACATCTAACCAAAACTTATTTGGTAATCCTTAGAATAAGATTATCCTTATATTTATCTAATAACTGAGCTCTAAGATCAATGAACCATGCTACATCTATCATCGAACAAAATCACTAGAATTACCAAAACTGCTCATTCTGAGCAACAACTTGGAACCTCTGAACATCACTCATTCCCAATTACCAAGAATGATTTCCATGGAAAACATTGATTTCAACTAATCCTGAGGGTCACTACCCTAAAAAAATCCAATGGTGTACTCTCCACAGTATAGATTACCTTATAATTCTCCTTAATAATAACCCCAACAGGTTCCTTCATCAAACCAAGGAATATATTTAAAACGTTTGGCATATAGTCGATGATCTCTCAATATACTTAAGATGATGTCAAGATAAAGGGTATGATCACCTATAAAATATAAGTACACTAATATTCCATCAATATGCATGTATTTATCTCTCTTGACCCATACTCACATAAAGCATGATACACTTTCCTTTAACCAACTCTTGACACCACATATCCCAATAATGAATTTCTAGGTCAAACCATGGGTCAACTACCTCATGGAACTGGATTTTTACTCAATGTCTCCTCTACCATAGAGGGACATTTATCCTTTAATAAAAAAACCTAGAAAACCATTCACACAATATTTATTTAAATTATTAGTCCTCATCTCACATATGGTCACCCATAGATTTAATATTTTAACTATACCACATGAAACCAATGCATATCATTCTCACCCAACTCATGCTCCCACAAGTCACCCATTATAAGTCCAGATAACCATGATACAAGGCATGTAAGTCTCATTAATCTATAAGATCCCTTGGAACTCTTAAAAAATGACTACCTCTCTTATTCCACAATTTAATCCATGGCCACAAGTCACATGAAATTGTTTTAGTCAAAAGCGTCTACCTATTCTTTGAAAAATTGAGAATATAAGAAACATTGGTTGATTGGGTCAAGAAACCAAATAGTCATACCAATCAAATCTAGTCTGGAAAAAAACGCACCCTAGGTGATTTCTTCTAAATAGAAGGAATACAATTTTCAATATAAAAAAACTCAAACACTTATCACGAATCAGTCTCAAAATAAGTTTACAACCAAGATCACTACATAAAAATGCATAAAAAAACCTAGGAAAAACTCTCTCACATATTTCCCTTGATCAAATGGAATATCAAACTACAAGGGTCTTAGAAACTACTAAGGGTCTCTATGTATCCCACTTTTCCTTATCAATCAATTCTCATAAAAAGGTAACAAGGTCCGACCACATAGGCCAAAGGTAAAGCCTCTCCTAGAAAGGTAAAAATAACAAAGACCTATAAGGGTCAAAACAGAACAAGAATAAACCTACCTAATCCCTAATTCTATATGATCATCCTTATAAGGCACTGATCCCTAGAGGTCATGGTATCAAGGAAAACATAACAAACTGATTCTCATTGGGCATCCGTGTCACAAACCAACCTAGGTCGCCCCTGAACCAGTCACCCGAGCCAGTCTGTAGCATGGATCAAGGGGAATTAATAATCCTCATAGTTTAAAAACTAGTTTCGGGAATCAAAATTTAACCATTGGGAATGATTTGGCCCATAAAAAAAAGATAGATGGATAAATAAAAACTAATGATAAAAATAAAACTAACCAGAAGTGGAAAGAAAAAAACTGCACATACCTCATGTGACCTTCTAGGTCACCACCCAACCAAAGACCATCCTTTCTCCAATAATGAGAAACCCTACAAGGAGGACCTAAGAAAAGGGAACCTATAACTAAAATGATAAAATAGGTCTGAGCATTAAAATTCACAGCACGGTTTCCAAGATAAACCACAGAATCCAAGAATCCTACTTCCCAAAACAATCCAATAACATAAGTTTGAATTAAAAATAGAAAAGTAGGGTTTTCAAATTTTAAAATAAGAAACATGTTTTTCCCGTTTTAAAAAAATAAAATACACTCTACATAATCTTTCTAAAACCATTTTCCGTTTTATAAACCAAAACCAAAACAATAGACACTAAAGAAGGATTAATGTAGAACAGATAAACAGTGAAAGATTGAAATAAACTCGTACAATAGGAAGATAGTAAGAAATATAAATTATTAAGTAACCATGGGTGATTCTAAACATCCATATAAGACTTCTGGACATACTCGGTTCAAAACCAGCAGCCGATGTATGGTGAAACTCCTAGGTCTATAACCAACTAGCCACCCAAAACTGAAAAAATCTAGTGGCAAAGCCCTCCTCGCCTAATAGCCAATCAAGAGGGTACCAACCCATCTAATCGGGGTTGATCAGAAACTGTCAGTCAATAATATAAAAGGTTCCCAGGTACCCATGATGGTTATAATAATACTGTCTAAGTGGGAGGCCCTTGCACATGTGACTCCTCTTACCTACCATCACTACACTTTCCTACCCCATACACTAACACCGTATATGAAAACCCCTAATGGGTTATCCCTATTATATTGGTTCCCACTATATATATATATATATATATAACATATATATATTTTTTGTATTATCCAAGGTGCCAATTGGGCCATCTTGTCTAGTCCATGTCGAAACCATTTTCTAAAGACATTTAAAAGTTCGACTTGGAACACACAATTTCCAAGAAAAAACCATTATAAAAGTTAACCCAACTTCACCCATGAGTTGGAAGATCCCAATGGTCCTTTAAGTCCAAAGTCTCCAATTCATTTTTAGTAAAACCATTCTAAATCTTAAAGAAAAACACACAATCTTATGAAATGAAAAAATGGACCCTTGAGCCAAATATTCATCAAAACATACACTAAAGGCCAAACATGAACACCCTTGATATTACATTTCAAACCTTTTATAAAATCCACATAAGGGACCAAACGTTATTTTGGAAATAAAGAATCATTTAAAAACCCAAGGTTTAGAATTTTTTTTAAAGGTTCCATATTCATTTGAGGGTAGATTTATGTGTGCACCTAGTGCACCCATGGATGTGCCAACTTCTAATGGCGTAATAACAACTAATATAGCATTTCAAAACCATTTCCACAAGGACTCCAATTTCTTTGAAATCAAGACTAACCAATAAAATTATTAAGAGAACACAAAACAATCCATTAAATCCAAAAAACCCATTTTCAAATCATTTTCAACACAATTTCCAAGTTATATAATTGTCAAACCAAACACACTAACCCAAAATACATTTGTCAAGAATATTTCAAATTTCCCTATTTCCAAAAAACAAGCAATCGGTAAAACATACCACACAATTTATCAATAATTATAAAAATTGACCAACCAATTTATAAACAATTATATTAACAAATCAACAAGTTTATAAACACTTTTATAAACAATATAACCATTTTTACCAATTTTTTATAAGTAGGACAAAAAAATAATAATTTTGTAATAAACCCAAATAGTTTATTATTAATTATATAAACCAATCAAACAACTTATGAAAAATTCCATAAAGAGCTTAAAAAAATTGCACAACTAGAAAAAACTATGATAAACTGTTGAAGTGTATCAAAAATGTGTGTGTCATGTTTAAAACATTATTAATACAACTTTTGACATCAAAAGAACACAAATTTCAAAAACACATAAATATTTAACCAAGGAAAATACTTCAAACTACTTTTAGAAAGACCAATTAACTTGAAAACACTATAGAAGATTAACCAAATATATTACGAACATGCGAATCAAGTCAAAGTATTTAATTAGAAACACTAAATCAATAAATAGTCATAATTGGATGGAAAAAAATATAGATTCGCCTACCTCAAACTTGTTCGAAAGTGATGAAAACTTCAATGGAAGGCCTAACAACATCCCACAGACTAATTGCACCCCCAAGAAAAATATAAAAACACACCAAACAACACTCGAGACATTGGGGTTTGGAAAACTCGAAGAAAAACACCCAAAAGGAATAGAAAATAAACAAACCCATGCCTAGGGTCGTGAGTAGTTGGTGTGCATCGGAAAGGGAGGCCACCGAAGTTGAATCATTCCATGAAGGGAAGGTTACTGGGTCAGGTTGCATTGGATGGAGCGCATTGAGAAAGGGAGATCACTGGAGTGGGCTAGAGGTGAGGCAAAGAGGGTTGGAAGGTGGGAGAACGTAAGGGTGAGGGAGAAAAGGTGTGGGGGAGGCAGTTAGGAGTCGAGGAGAAGTCCGGAGTGGAGGGGCAGCGATGGGGGTCGGCTGGTGCACCGATGCCGATGAAATGAGGTGGTGGGGTCTAGAGCGGCGACGAGGGTGTGAAGCTGAGGCATGGTCTAGAGCGGCGGGGAGGGGGGAGGCATGCATGCATGCGGTGCACCAAGGGAGAAGGAGGGGGGCACCGGGTTGGTTAGGGATCCCATTTTTTTCATTTTATCTAATAATAATAATAATATTTTACAAATAATAACAATAATAACAATAATAATAATATAACTAATAATAATATAACTAATAATAACATAAATAATTATAATAATATAAACAATAATATAAATAATAATATAGATAATAATAACAATAATACTGTAAACAATAATAATAATACAATCATAACAATAATATTCATAATAATAATAACAACAAAAACATATTATTATTATTATTAAAAATTCTTTTTAAATTTTTATTTCATTTTATTTTTCTTGGGCACCCGCACGAGAAAATAGGAAAATCATGTTGTTATCTCTAAACACATGGTGCTCGTGCACCGATTCGAAACCCACTAAAGTCATTAAATGTCAAAAATTTAAACGAAGACCCAACCCAAACCTTGATGCGAGTATCCAAGCCATGAAATAATAAAATAAAAACAAATTTAAAAGTTGGGGTGTGACAATTCTCCCCCCCATAGACACATTATGCCTCTAGAAAGTCACTCAGCCGAATGATAGATAGAACTTGAATCAATGCCCGATCGAAACTGAATGGAATCACAACCTAAGAGAATGGGAGAACAGAAGAGGGTTCTCCCCACCATAAGAACCCAACCGGTGCTTAACTTTAACACCCAAATATACCACCCTAGGAAGGGGGGGGGGGGGTAATGTAGGAACTCCCAACTGATCCAAACTAACTTCTATAGACCGAGAGAAACAACACCTCTACTGAAACCTAGAACTCTCTAACCAGACAAAAAACCCACAACACTAGAGAAAAACCTACAAGAAGAACTTAACCCAAGTGGTTAACCCAAGAATAAATAAAAAAATAAATTCCTCCACAGGCAATTACATCTGCAAATGAACATAGCTAAACTGAGATCAACCCATACAAAGGTCAAACACACATTAATAAAAAACACACGATTCAGAAAACCATAGTCAAACAAATGAAACTGTTTGGATTACAATAGAACATTTCCATCATAAATTCATGATGAAGAAATGAACTTAAAACAATGAAAAAACTTTAATAGCATAAAAATATAAACTAAAAGACATTAAATGTTCCACCGCTAACAAAGAACAAAAAACCCATACCAAGGATTCACACCGACAAAAACTCATGAATATGTGCAAGATTCACCCCAAGACCTACTGCTGGGGATCTAATGGATGAAGCATCTCCTGCCTCACAGTTAGGCACTGAAATCCTCTAATCACAACGTCTTCTTTAAGCGATGCTTCCTAAAAAACATCTTCAGATAACCCGTAAAACCAGTTGGCTATTAGTCATGTTGTCACATGTTCGAGTTGCGGGGGAGGTGATTTAAATCCTTATCAGGTAGTGGATAGTTCCTACCACATGTTATCTGGGCCAACAAGAGGTGGGGGCCTATTATCTTCTAGTGTGAAGGGGTTTACTATCTTCTAGAGGGTTGTTCTTGGGTGTGGACATGTTTGTTGGGATAACAACCAACCGGGTTCATTAAAATTTGTGTATGATAATACCCCTTGAGGTTTTTTTTAATATTATATTGATCCAATATATATTTTCTTTATATGTGTTGATGATTCAAAAAATCAATACTTTTATTCTAACAAGTTTGTCTTAAGTGTTTCAGATTATATATATCATACACTATGTGTTCAATTATATATATTATGATATAAAAGAATTTGGTCTTAAGAGAATCAAAGAGTATTCCCAGTTAATCAAAAACAAAAACAAAAACATAATGCATTATCTTAATATGTTTAACTAAGTTTCTTAGAACAAATGTTTCTTTAGAGTGAAAATATGAAAGGAATTTATTCTAATAAAATTTCTTTTAAATAGTTATATGAGGTAAAAAATCTATGAATCTCATTAGAGTATCTTTTTTATCTTATGTTGGATAATTATCTTACATTCCACTAAAGATATCTTATCTTATGAGGAATGACCACTTTATCTTACGAGAAGTCATCTTACAATTAATAGTGTTTTAAGAAGATATCCCATTTATATTTAGTACTATAGAATATCATGATTAATTTGATAATATTTCAATAAGTAACTTCATTTATTTAAATCACATCAAAGGACTTTATCTACTTAAGGGAAGATCAGTCTTTAAAAGAATTACATGAATAGAAAAATCTGAATAATGAGAATATTTCTACAACAGAAGAAATTTCTATTTTTGGAAAATTTAGCTAAATGTCCTTAATATCCCATTGCATCAAGATCACTGTATATTTCACTTGACCATTAGATTTGATCTACATTCATGTTTAATCAAGTATACAAAAGGATCAGTAAGCTTCTATAAAGAATAATAAGAAGAAGAATGATAACAAATTTCTTATTGTAAATCTTAAAAGAAAAATGTTGAAAACCTATACATAGAACAACTCAAATCATTTGTGACACACTCATCATCTTCTATCAATTTAATATAAGGTAATCCTATTCTATAGTTTTAGGTTTATCATTTTATCAATGACTTCATCTACTCTTAGTTTATTTTCCAACTATGTTCTTGTAATGTCCCGCCCTAGGTTCCACGTACCAGTGCCTCGAGCTGGTTTTCCACATAGCCTCAAGCATGCCTCTCTATATGATAGAAGATTCTGACTAGCAGCAAGGGTTTGTTAGGTCGATCATGAGGACACTATACCGTCTTTTCTTAGAGTAAAACACTAGTGGAAACAGTAAATAATAGCAGAATTATATGAGACCATAAACAATACCAATATTACAAAATAACCAATGATGGGAATACAATATCAAAATAAATAGAAAAATAAGACATTCTAATGTAAGTGTCAATGTGTGTAAAATGAAACTAAAATTAAAGATGCTATCGAATCCCAATTGGGCCCCGAACCACATATAATTCCCTCATCGAAGATCCATCGGAACCCATCCATCTAACTCAGGGCCTTTTCCCTTAACCTATCCAAAAACACAAAGTGTATTTGGGTACTAATCAGGAAGACTAAATATAATGTGAGTACAAATCAGTAGGCCACCAACAACAATGTCTAAAATAAATCTAGTCAGAAAATAGTGTATGTAGTTTTATAATGAAATAATTACAATGCATAATTAAACCATTATCACATTATCAATTAATGTTTATTTAACTACATAAACCTCCAGGTTCCCATGGACACCCAAAACTCAATACCTTCTTCGGTCCATTCCAAAGTTTGATCCATTACACAATATCAACTCTCAATTCATTTAATAAAAGGAAATTCATTATCCCTTGTTTTTAATTTTATTAACATAGCTATTTGAATCCATAATATAATGCCAACTCATGAGCATAGATCATTGTGTCTAACACCCTTGTCCCTTGAGTATTTGGAGCATGAGTCCTTGTGTCACAAATCATGAGTATTTTGAGCCTCAGTCCCTATCCCATACATCATATTCAAATGATTTTTTTCACACTATGTGTATTTGGAGTGTCAGTCTGTGTCCCACACTCTTTTATTAAAAAATTTCACATGGGTCTTAGAGTGTCCTTCTGTTTTCTATACTCATATTTCATTCATTCACCATCATCACAATATCACATGATTCATTATTTCATTTCATTCAGGATTAATCAACATTAATCATAGTATTAAATTAACTCTAATTAATTAATGCAACAATTAATTAATCGCATTCATCAAATTAATAAATTCAATAATTAATTAATCACCTTCAATTCATTAATTAAATCGACAATTAATTAATCACATTCAATTCATTAACTAATTCTACAATTAATTAATCACCTTCATTGAAGAAATATCAAAATTCCTATAATTATTTAAAAAATCAATTATTCTAAATCTATATCCAATTTATTGATAATTAATTCATATGTTAATTATCTCAATTACACAAATCAATTGTTCCATAAAATCCCAAATTCCACAATTAATTAATTGACCACATTAATTAATTCCACCATTAAATTTCAATTGCTAATGAAACATAGAAATTTAAAAATTTCCATGCACATAAATGATATGAAGACTATGTTATTTGAATTATAGACCACATAACTTTATTTATTGACAAACGTTCACCCAATTAAATTCCCCAAAATCAAGAAGCACAATGATGTAGATCAGATTCCGGATCTAAATCCTTAAATCAAGATTAAAGATATCAAGATCTTTTAAATATAGATCTATATCTACAATACCAGATCTATACCTCATAATAAAGGTTTATATCTATCAAAGAACTGTATAAATTCCATCAAAATAACTATATAATAGAAGATGATGAATGAGATATGTATTAGGATGAGATCCACTTATCGGGAGAAGAGAGGATCCTCAATTCGGGCTTCAAATTAGGAAGAACGAAGGACAGACAACCTTGGAATCCCTCTATGAAGTTCTGAAATCACCCAAAATCATCAATATATATGTTTATGTCAAATTTGAGGAGTTTATTTGGTTCATAAGAATTTAAAAATAATTTTAGGCTGATTAAAAATCTTGCACACGGTGTTCAGGGCATGGGCGCACTGTTTGTCTTAAACATATTCCAAAAATGCACCTATAATATTTTGGGGGTGCATAGTTTTTCAAATAGTGTTCTACCCATGAGAACCCTCACTATCTAGGGTTTCATGGTTTTATGGGTTTAGGAACACAATTTTTCAAACTATGTGCTAGTCGTGCAATACACTATGCCTGGGTTTGCACGATTAGCTAGGATGGGTACACTGTTTACCCTAACCGTGATCCAACTATGCACAACCCCTTTTTATCAAATTTTTCATAAAAATCCACCCAAATACATCCCAAGTGATGAAAAAAATACTTAAATAAAACCAAAAAAATACCTTAATTCAAGCCCGAAACAACTTCTGAAAAGGTCAGGATCCTACAATCTCCCCTCCTTAAAATAACTCATCCTCAAGATGAACTCTCAAGATACTTTAAGATTATGAGATTAATAGATAAATCCATTGAGACCTCATATACAATTCCCTTTCCCAAGTATCCTTATATAAATGTCTATGTTTCAACAATACATGAACTATCGATACAGTCTTTCCCCATAACACTTTCTCACTACAATTAAACACACGTATTAGAAGATCATCGAAGGAGACATCTATCTTGAGATAAACCTCATCCCCATTGATCACATGATAAGGGTTGAGGTGATACCTCTATATTTTTGATAAATGTAAATCTCTATTAATATAATTATATTTATATGGAGGAGAAAATCAGTGTGACACAGACCCGGTTCTCTCCACAACCTCAAAAAGTCCAATAAACCTGGGTGCTAACTTGACCTATCTCTATATCTTCTAGTGACCCAATCTAGGTGACACATAAAGGAATAAAATATAACCCTATTTAAAATCTAGGGTTCATCTTCATTTATCATCATATAACTTATTCCTACTCTGAGTAGTAGTAGCACATTTCTAAATCAACTGCACCTGCCCTGATGTCTCTTGCATGAGACTCAGTCTAAACAAATCTGACTCACCTGCTTCTTTCTAGTATATCAGTGATCTACAAGGCCTAACATAAATATCCTAGTATGGTGTCATATGCAGTTTCCCAATAACTATTATTATAGTAAAACTCCACTAAATCCAAGTGGTTCTCCCATGTCCAACACAGTCAACCACCGATGCCCGCAATATATCCTCAAGCACTAGTATGGTACATTCCAACACCCCTTTTGTCTATGGGTGGAAGTCCATACTCAATAAAACCTGTGTACTGAGAAAATTATACAATCCCTTTAAGAAGAATTGATTAAAGCATGAATCATGATATAAAACTATAGTCCATGGAACCCCATGAAAACTGACAATATTTTAAACATACAGTTCTCCCAATTACCCTACCAGGAGGGTTTCCTATATAGGAAATAAATGCACTAACTTCATCAGTTGATCCAAAATAAGCAAGATATCATCATTATTCCTAAGAATATTTGGAATACCAACCACAAATTCCATGGTCACATCATCTCAATTCCATTTCAGAATAGAAAACAACTACAACAAACCACTTGGTCATTAATGATCCAACTTTACCAGTTGATAGGTGGAGCATTGTTTCACAAACCCTACTATCTCCTTTTTCATGATAGGCTACCAAAAATATCATCATAGATCATAGTACATTTTGGTCACACCATGATGTACCACCCAATTTGAGTCATGAAATTACCACATCAACTCTTCTTGAATGTTTGTGTGAACAACAACCCAACTCTTGAAATAGACAATCTCATCCTCATATATTCTTCAATTCTATGGTGAATCCACACCTTAAAGTATTTCCATCAAGTTAAAACACTATGGATACCCATACTTCATGTCTCCAATTTGTCTCAAAAGGGTAGACTCCACTGTCACTAATACAATAGTCATATTCACCCGACTCTCTTGAACCACCACATGAATTATAGCTAGTAAAGTCATCATTCCCCACTCTGTACAAGACTCCCAAACCATCTGATTCTAAGATTTCTTACTCAAGGAGTTATCCAAACTATTTCCTTTCCCAGGCTTATATTCCAGCTCAAAATCAAAATACTACAAATACTCAACCCATATCTACTTACATAGATTCAAATCTCTTTATGAAAAGATATACCTCAAGCTCTTTTGATCCATATACACAATAAAATTCTCAAACAATATATAGTGTCCCCAACACTTTACACCATAAACCATAACTACTAGATCTAGGTTGTGCGTTGGGTAGTATCATATATGTGGTCTCAAATGTCGAGACCCATACGCCATAAATCCATCTCCATGAATCAACAACACTCCAATTTCGATCCCAAAAGCATCAAAATACACCATGTACTCCAACCTATCTCAGGTTGGATGAAATTTATTGCTACTATCAAGTGCTTATTCAACTCTTGGATGGAATCATCAAAAGCATCAATTCGTTCATACTTTACCCACTAATTGTTCAAGACTGATAGTGGTGATAATGAATGGAAAAATTCCAAGACGAATATGTTTTAATATCCATCTAATCCCATAAGGCTTCATATATCATAAAAAATCTTGGGTTTCTCCCAAGAAATAACTTCTAGAACCTTCTCTGGGTCCACTAAAAAACCTTCCTCTGAGATTATGTGCCCCAAATAGTGTACCTGATGAATAAAAAACCGACACTTAGATATCATGGCGTATATCCTATTCTCTCTTAGTGTACTTAGGATGATTTTAAGATGTTGGGAATGATCGTTAGAAGTCTTGGAGTACACCAAGATTTCAGCAATGAATAGTACTAAAAATTAATATAGGTACGGATAAAATATCATATTCATCAAGGCCATAAATAATTCTAGTGAAATATTCAACCCAAACGACATTATGATGAAATTATATAGGCCTTACCTACTTCAGAGTGTAGTCCTCAATATATTATAAGTGAAAAATCTCAAATGATGATACCCCAATCTCAAGTAGATCTTTGAGAACAAACAAGATCCCTTCAAATGGTAAAACAAATCAATGATACATGGAAGAGGATATTGGTTATTTACCATCAGTTGTTCAACTTTAGATAATTGATACACAACTGTAAGCTCTCGTCAGCCTTCTTTGCAAACAATATAGGTTATCCCCAAGGTGATGTACTCATATGGATAAATACCTTATTCTCCAACTCCTCCAGCTAAGTCTTGAGATCTTGAAGCACAGTCAGTGCAATTCCATATGGTCGAATAGGTACTGTATTGGACCCCAACATTAGATCAATAGTGAATTACACATCTCTCTTGGGTGACATACCTAAGAAGTATTCATGAAATACATCATGAAATAGTTCTACCATTAGTTGTAAGACATCATGCTTTACATCTCCATCATCCAACAATAAACTAGTAACATGGGATGGGAGCTCTCTTAGTTGCTGAGTAATTGGCCTCTCTCAGTCTACCTAAATATCCCATTGTCATTGAATAATATAGTTTTCACCCGTAGGAGATGTAAATGTCACTCTCATTAGGTAACAATCGATGTTGTATCGGTATGTGACTAGCCAGTCCATAACCATAATCAGGTCAAATCCTATCATATCAAGAATATATAAATCCCATAGAAAATGATACTCCCCTATATCAAATGAACATCCCTTTCATAAAAAGATGTCTATAGACCATACTCCCAATGATGTATCTATAGTCCTTACTCACCTCAAAAAGCCCACCACCAGGATCAAACCATTAACAATTTTTGTAGATATAAAGGAATGAGAGGCACTGATATCAAATAAATAACTAAATAAAGTATAATTTACTAATATAGTACCTATAACTATCGATGACCCAACCTCTCTCTCCACAAGTGTAGGCTGCATGACATATAGTTGTACTTCCCCTATATCATGTGATGTTGTCCGACTCCTTTGAGTTTCTCTACATTGTGGATATGGACATTCTTTCCCAGAAGCACCACATCTGACACCTCTACTACCTTGTCTAGTGGAACTCAAAATTCTAGATTGATACGGTGCATAAGACCCCCTTTTCGCACCATGGTTTTTCTAGCTCCTCCATCATAGACTGTCTATTGAGGGTTCCTACAGAACCTCTATAGATGTCCCATTTTTATATGAGATTAAAACTCCACTAATGGATGTGAATAATGTTTACAAAATTTTCCTAGCCTACTGCACTAATGAAAAAAATACTTGGGTAAGATCAAGAGTCACTGATCCCTCTGTCTGGTCAATTTTCATCCCACTTCCACAGATAAAGTTCTCATAATAATGCTTCCTTCTCTCAAAATAAGTACCCCTTGATCATTTAGAGGAAACCACCTTTCCAATACAGTAATCCAACTTTAGGTTGTCCTCATATATGAGATCCTGATTCACCACTTATTTACTTATTTATCATGAAGATATTAACATGGGACTTAATTTCACATTTAAGTCCATCTTGAAACCTTTTTGACATAGCAGTCTCATCTCCCTCCAATGCTGAATAAAAGTGATAAAAATTTGTGAAATATCTATCATACTCAATCATAGACATGATCACCTAATTCAAACTCATGAAATTAGATACTATTTCTAATCTAAGTGTTTCTGAATAAAATTTCTCAAAGAACGTACCTTGGAAGTCCTTCTATTCCATAGATTATAGCTTCCTACACGAGCCTGGATGTCCCACCAACATTTTTCTTATCCATGTAACATATAAGCACCCAACTTGAACCACCTCCTAGTAGGAGCCTCCATGTGGTCCAGTATAGTCTAGATGGACTTGATCCGGAACTAAACTCCCCTAGTTCCACCCTCTCCAGTAAAAGTCAAAGGGTGTTTCAACTGAAAATCCCTCATTAGGTTAATCATTATTTTCACCACTCTACCAGGGTATTTTTCCATAAATTCCCTGAAATGAGAAAATTTAACTCTAAAATTCTCTTCCACTTCCTATACTAGCCCAATTAGTGCCTCAGGTTCCACTACTCGTATACCATCACTAGACATCTCCTTTTTTATTCCTATCAATAATTGTTGACATGGAGGAATAACTCTATAATTCCAAACACACATATTAGGAATAATAACACAACTTATAACATTTACAAAAGAGGAATAATCATAATAGGTCACAATATTTCTTTTATCCACATCTCGCTATATGGTAAAAAACCAATGTGTTATTACTACCCTTAACCATCCTACACCCAGTTCTTGGTTAACAAGGGTAAACACACTCTCATTGTTCAAGTTTCTCATTCAGACACTCATTTATTCATATTATTTCATCATTTTATTTACCATATCCCATTTCTTATTAAGAACCTTTTTAAATTCAATATCACATTAATGAAAAAATATTATAAGTTCAACAATGTACTAGTAACCTATTTTTCTACACGTTCCTAAAATGATGCATGTTAAAAAATAAACCTGAGTGCCAAGAATGATGCATGAAGACTCAACTCTCATTCCATACTAGGATATGACTCAAAAATCAGAAACCTAAAAAAAATTCTCACATCACACAAAATTTTCATCACCTAATGTGATATTATATCCAACAATAACAAAAATCATCAATAACAATAATACCACCCTGATTACATGGGTTTTCCCCTATACATGGGTTTACAACTCCCATGCATGAGATCATTACCAAGCCCTAACTCTTCCTAGTCTCCTATCTACCTTTCCACAAATATTATGAAAAAAATAAGAAGAAATAAAATCAGAGCTCTAATACAACATTGTACCTTCTTGGCCCGGGTACCACACACCAATGCCCTAAGCTAGTGGATGTTATAGTGATGCAAACATACATATCATAGTATCTTTTTATTTATACCATGTTTTCACTCAATGTAAGAGTGTGGTTAAGACTGTGGATAAGGCTTACAAAGGGGGATATAGGTTAATAGATCCTGGACCATTGAATTAATTGATAGATTCTTGTACTCTTCAAGGATCCCCTAGTAACTAGGTTATTTTTTGTAAAAATCTCCAAGCTCATAGAGCAGAGAATTGGTGGAGTGGACTAAGGGGTTTCTATTCCCTAAGACACTATAATTAACTATGTTCAATTTCATTTACACATGCTGATGTATTTCTTATAAATATACTCTTAATTAATGAATTTATTTGGAATACTTTGAAGATGGTGGTAATTTATTTAAGAAATTTTTGAGAACTCAATTCGTCCCTTATTGATTTAGTCATTCTGTCATTATTTGTGAAAAAATTGTTATTAGAGTTTGTGATTCTCAAGTTCAAAACTCTCAAAGGTTGAAGTATAAAGATCTATCATCAAATGGATTCTATGGATGATAACTAAGACGGTATTACAATAGTTAGATTTCTGTATTGCAATGGTAAAACTTATGGTTGTTGGAAAGCTCATATGTTCATCTATATAAAAAATCTTGGTTTGAAAGTCTACCTCAAAGCAGTTAATCACTATAGAATTCCTAAGAAAAAAACTAAAACTCGAGATAAAACATCTGATTCAGATTATGTCCTTAACTCTAAAGCAATGAATTCTATCATTTGTGGGTAAAAAACACATGAGTTCAACATGATCTCTCAATGTCAAATAGATCATGAAATGTAGAACACTATAGTAGTAACATATTAAGGAATTGAAAATGTGAAAGCTCTTGTATATGATACAACAAGACTTAAGTCTGATACATTCAAAATGAATGAGGGAGTGATAATTACTCAACTGAATGGAAGAATCCCATAGAACATGAACAACATTATTGATCTAAGAACACATATTATTGTCCCTGAATATCCATTGAATGTTCTCTGAGTATTACCATCTAAGTGGTGTGGAATCTCAGCCACCATCATGCAATCCAAAGAAGTCAAGAACATCATGATAAAAGATCTAATCATAACTCTCATGATGTATAAAGATGAAATGGAAAATAGATGTGAAGATAATAAAATAATAAATAAGAAAAATGCGACATTGAAGGTTTTTATATCTAAAGATGAAAAAAGAGAAAAAGTACCCAAATTTCTGAAGCATATAGAGAAGAATACTTGTCATATAAAGTTGAATCCAATGATAAGATTTCTCAATTTCCTTGATAGTTGAAAAAATTATATAAAAAGAGATAAGGTTTCAAAATATCCGTCATTAAGTACACAAAGAATGGTGAAAAATCTAAATAGTTGAGATGATATGAATGTAAAAAGACAGGACACATCAATCCTGAATGTCCGAAGATCAAAGATAATAAGAAGGAAAAAAGAAGGTATTTCAAAAATACTAGATATAAGAATTCTAAGAAAGATATGAAAGCCACATGGAGTGATTTTGATGAATCCAGAGAATCCATTTCATCATAATCAAAAGCTGAAGTTACAAATAAAAATAAAAATATATGGTTTATGGAATAATCATATGAGGTATATTATTATTATTCCGATCATGAACATGTATCAAAAAATTAAAATTAATCATATAAAGATTTAAATAAATACTGAAACAAGTTGTAAATCAATTATGGAAGACTAAAAAGGGAAAAAAAACCTTCTAAATTCTTATAATAATATTTTAGTGAATAAGATAATAAGAAAAATCATATTTTAGGTATGAAAAGTTAGTTATAAAAGTATTATATCCTAAATGATGAAAAAGTCAAAACAATTGAAAACCTAAAGAAGGAGGTTCACAATTTTTAATATCCTACAAGTTTATTTAAAAAAGAGTAACAATATTTAAATAAAATTCTTGTCCAAAATCAACCTAAAAAAGAAAAGTTTGCAATTGGAATCCAAGGTGAAATATCTAAGCATTACAGAAAAACTTCTGGGCCCTATTCAAAAAATAAATTTATTCCTATAGTTGTTTTCATTACGGTGAAATTCTAAATTTCTCCAATATTTGTAAATTAAAAAATCCTCAAGTTCATGGAATAATTTTTTTATTCAAAAGTTTTTTTCTAAAAAAACTGCAAAGTTTCCAAAAAACAGAAACAAGTATGGATAGCTATATCTTTTGCAGCTAACATTTCAGGACCCAAAAGAATTTGGGTACCAAAAAATTATATTTTTTGATTTTCCACTGTTGGAAATTGTCTGTATAAATAAAAAATAAAAAATACTACATGGATAGTTTATATTCATCACATCTGAGTGGAGATTAATCCAACTTTCACTCTTTGTCCAAATTAGATTGAGGATATGTCTTGTTTGGAGATAATGTAAAAGGAAATATAGTTGTCATTGATTCATTTTGAGATCCTTAGTCTAACCTTATCAAAAAAGTACGTTACATTGAAGGGTGAAAGCATAACTTGATAAGTATTTCTCAACATTGTGAGGATAGATATTCTATTGACTTTTATAATAATTCCTACCCAGTTTTTAAAAACAAAAGTCTCAAATTTAAAGTACCTAGAATAGACAGTGTTTACGCAATAGATCTTAACTAATTTTTTAGACATTATGTAAATTTTTTAAATGTGGAAATTAATGATACATGGATTTTTCATAGAAATATTGGACATTACAATGTTAATTATTTAATAAAGTTATCTGAAAGGCATTTTATATTTGACATGCCTGATCTTAAATTGGATAGAATGAGACTATATGATTCATGTTAAATAGGAAACCAATATAATCCATATTTGAATCCAATTAAAGAAGTCTCTACTTCTATACCTATTTAGAATATCCAAATATATTTTTATAGACCAAATAGAACTCAAAGTCTTGATGGTAATTAATTTTTTATGTGTTAGTTAATGTTTTTCAATATTTTCATGAGTTTAATTTTTATTATTTAAAAGTGAATCTATTATATTTTTATTAATTATTTTAAACTTGTGAAAAATAAAAAATGTGTCAAAATCATGTATTTGAGAAGATATCTGGGAGGTGATTCTGAGAATCATGAATTTAATTCTTATTACTCTAATAAATAAATTACACATACATTCTCTGCCCTTAGGACAACTCAAAAGAATGGTGTTGTTGAAAGGAGAAATATGACTTTGTAAGAAATTTATAATACTATGTTTTTTTAATACAACATGCCCACTCATTTATTAGACATAAATATTAACGAAAAATGTTATATCATTAATAGAGTAATGATAAGACCTATTTTAAAGAAAACACCATATGAGTTGTGGAATAATTGAAAACCCAAGGTATGATACATCAATGTATTGGATATAAGGTTTACATCCTGAAAACTAAAGATAATCTTGTAAAGTTTGATCTAAAGGATGATGAAGGTATCTTCCTTGGATAATCTACTACTTCCAAAGATTATAGAGTTTTTAAAATATTTCAAGGATTCTTGAAGAATACACGCATGTGAAATTTGATGAATGTGATCATTTGGATAAAAAATGACTCAAATTAATGATTAAATTGGTTTAGTAAAAAATATGAGACTAGGAGCTCTGTTTCATGACAATAAGGATGATGTTTTGAGACACGATTATATTAAACCAAATCCAATAAGGGTAACCACTAGTGAACTAGAAAGTGTGTTTCCTAGAAAACCCAGAAACCTTAAAGGCCATCCTTTAGAAATAGTCATTATAAACCTAGAAGAGAGAGTTAGAACTATAAGAAATGTTGTAAATTTAGGTGAATTATCTTCTTTCCTATACCAATTAGTACCTAAATCTATTGAAGAATATTTATTTGATGAAATTTTGTTCTTAGATATGTAATAAGAGCTAAATCAATTTAAGAGAAACATGGTATGAAAACTTGTTGACAGAACCTCAATATATCCTATAGTTTGAACAAAATGGGTTTTTAGAAACAAGCATGATGATTATGACATAATAACTAGAAATAAAGCTAGAATAGTTTCTTAAGGATATAATCAAGAAGAAGGAATAGATTATGAATAATCATTTTCTCATGTATCTAAATTAGAATCTATTATAATAATTATAACATATGAAGGATATATTAATATTAAATTATATCATATAGATGTAAAATATACTTTTTTTAAACAGTTTGAAGGGAGGATGTTTACATAAAACAACCTCCTAGTTTTGAAGATCCTCATTTTCAAAATTATATGTTTAAACTTTCAAAGGCTCTATATAGACTTAAAAAAGATCCAAGTGCATGGTATGAAAGATAAAGTTATTTTATTTTATCAAATGGTTTTATATTTGGAACAAAAAATCCTATATAATTTAAGAAAAATTCATTTTCTGATATTTTTATTGTAAAAATTTATGTAGATGATGTTATTTTTAAATTAATGAATCAAAAATTTTGTAATAAATTTTCCAAACTAATGAAAAAAAAAGAATTTTAAATGAGTATGATGGGTTAACTAAAAGTTTTTATAGGATTTTAAGTTTATCAAAATGATTTTGGAAATATTTTAAATCCATCAAAATACATACATGACTTACTTAAGAATTTTGGACTTGAAAACACTATGACCTGTTAAAATCCTATCAGTTCTAATATTAAACATGACTCATATGAAACAAGAAATACATTCTACAAAAAATTGTAAAGAGTAATCATGGGAATTTTTTTGTACCTTTATGTAAGTAGATCAAATATTATATTTTCAATATGTATTTTTTTAAAATTTTAATCTAATCCCAAATAATCAAATTTAAGTGATATGACAATAATTTTATATAATTGAAAAGGAACTTTAACTCTTTATTTTATTATTTTAAACCACTCTTTTTAATTTTATTTCATATTCCGATGTCGATTTTTCTAGATGCAGATTAGATAAGAAAAAAACCTTAGGAACTTGTCATTTTATTGATAAATCCTTAGTGTCTTGGTTAGGTAAGAAGAAACATTCTGTACCACTATCAATTGATGAAGTTGAATATATTTCCATAGGTTGTTTTTGTACACATGTGATGTGGTTGAAAAACACCTTAATGGATTTTTGATTTAACTTTAACTGTGTTACAATTTGATGTGAAAACAATAGTGCTATCAACATATCAAAAAATAGATAACAACATTAAAGAAAAAATCACATTGATTTAATACATCATTTCATTAGAGAACATACATAAAAAGATGACATCTCTTTAGAAATTTTTTGAATAGAAAAACAACTAGGATATATTTTCAATAAACCTTTGTATAAAGATAGATTTGATTTTATTAAGTCGAAAGTAGGTATGTTTAATTTTTTAAAAAATAAAATTCTATACTATATCTCTTATATACAGTGAAGAAATTATATGTTTTATTTAAAAAAATTTTCCCTCAATTTCATGTAATGGTCACATAAAATTTACCAAATCACCTATATTTAGTAATAATTACTCTACACATTACTGCATGACCCTTTAATTACTATGAATGAAAAATATTGAGTAAGAAATTCTCATGTGAAATGACCTACAATACATGAAACTTTTATTTATTCTTATTAAAAATAAAAATAAACTAACCTTCTAACATCTCTTAAACCTCTACAAATGTCCCAAACAAAAAAAATGATGATGTATTGACTAAAAGATTAACATGTAAAAGGATCTATAGAAAATTTCTAAGTAGATGAGCTATCGATTTTCGATGGCTGGATAGAATAGACATGATGCTAATGAAAATTTTCAACCATATAGTTTTAGAGTATGTTGTTTATTCTTCATAGAACCTGATAATTTTTAAGTAATAATTTCGTGCATTTTATGAGGTGGATACTTTTCAATTCGATGTTGATGAAGACCTAGTCTCTATAACTGTCAATCAAAAAGATCTGTTTCTAACATTAGTGAAGCTAGATGAAAACTTGAAAGTTACTCATGAAGGATACCCATTATTAAATATATCCTTATCTAGCATGGATGGTGTTACTCCTCAAATATTATAAGAAATTTATGAACTTGAAACCAGAAAGAATGATTTTAATCAAATTCATTCAGTCAGGGATTTCTCAACAAAATGGTGAGTTCAAGAAAGTTATTGTTAAAGATATTTATTTACATTATTTATTTATTATATAAAATACTATAAACCTAGAATGATATATCTTATGATATATATTCCATGTCCAAAACAAGTCTCTAAAATTTTACCCATACAGATGAATCATAAACCTTGTCTTTAGAAGTGCTATTTTTTTAGACTATAATGAAGAAACATATTTTAACGGTTTTAAAATCCTAAATGGAAGTGTTTTAAGAAAAAATAGTTTACTTTGAAGTTTTTTCCTTAAAAAAGTTGATTCTATTTTATTGATTCTAGAAAAAAACTCTTCTATAACTTATGGGAGTGATCTAGATAGCCTAAAATTCCCATAATGATAGAAGAGTCATCTCACAATAAGAATGTTAGAGAAATTCATGAGGTTAAAGAAACTACAACTCTAGGGAGATGATTTAGAATTGGTATTCTATAATACTACCAAACTACCCATCAAGAAATAACCCATCCTATCTCTACCTAAGTATTGCTTCATGTTTAAAGGAAAATAATATCCTTTATTATTACCTATATTTATTTCCCCAATCCGAACAAATCAAACTTAGAAAGAATGTTAGTGTCTCCAAATATAATTGAATTCCACTTTCCAGAATTTGAGGGAATTTATGAACAAGGAATTAGTAGAACATAATCACCAATATCTCATCATATGAAAAAATCGCCAAAATTTTCTGAGAAATAATTAGTTTAAGGATAATATATTTAATTTTATCCGGAAATAATTTCCTATATTTCTTAGGGATCCGAAAATGATGAAGCACCAGTAGTTAATAGAAGTATCTCTACACCATCTCAACCGAGCCTCTCAAAATTAACATCTGAACTTGAAAACATCAAATCAAAATTATCTGAATCAAATTGAAAAACTAATGCTCTATGTAATCAGATGGATTCAAAAGATGATATTATGGAAGTGATACTATTAGTACAATCTATATTAGAAATGTGTATAGAAAGACCTCTTACTTGAACTATGTTTAGTTTAGATGTTTATTTAAGGATAATGGGGTTATCTCAAGTTGTAGATTCAATGACTGTAGTTTTTTATTATCTTCAATGGCATTTTGTATCATAGTAGATGGGTTAAAATATCCAAATAACCATTTTTGATGAATTCAATAGATTACTAGTTCCAATTAAATAATCTACTGATAGTTCTACAAAATAATTATGTATTGCATTTAACCAGATGCTAGAAAAAACTCATGAAAACTCTCTTTAAGTAAATAAAGCTGTAAGTTTCATAATCAAACTTCTAAATAATATATCTAGGTCATTGTAAAATAACTATGAATAATAAGAAAATAAAATTTAATATCATTATGATGAAGTGGTAAACAATACCAATCATAATTTATTAGATGATGATGAAGTGGAAGTTGATTAATATGTAGAATCTTTATAAATAATTGAGGCTTCTATGAAAATTGAAATTGTGTCTATCATAGGAATTCCTGAAAATCATTTTAAAGTTTTAAGGAACATGATATCCAGTTTTTCTATGAAATAAAAACATTAGATATTTTTTGGAAACTTTTCTCAAAGTGTGAGGAATGGTTTTAAAAATATTTTAGACTATTACAAGAATGATATTGTAAAAAATATTGATGATTGTGGTAAAACACTCTTCAAAATACCTTGGAGAAGGATGCTTGGACCTCATATTTCTGATTTTTATCTCTACACCTCTCAAAGTTTTAAAGAAATATTTTATCTATCATATGATCATCAAAGATAACACCTAATATTTTCTAGAGAAATTTATTTTCCCTTACCTGAACCATCCTTTAAATTACCCTTTACCTGTGCATATAACTTTGACATAGTGAGGGCATAGAAAGCTGCTCACAACATTAAATTGACACCAGTTAGTTTTTCTCATGGAGATAATTCTAGTCTTGGAGAATTCTCACCAATTTTGGGAAATGTTATTTTCATAACACCAGACACTCCTCTGCCTTCATCTTCATTACCTCATTACCGACCACTTTCTTTCAAGAAACCACCTACAAGAATTTCTTTTCAAAAACCCAGTTGATACTCATCCACTTCATGATTGTTGAATTGGTTTTTCTAGTGGTTGAGAACATTAAAAATATGTGAATTATTCCACCTTTTATGCCATCTAAACATTTTCATATGTTTTATTTTAGATCTCTTTTGGATGATCATAATTCCATACCATTTTTTTCATACAACTTTTTCTTTGATGTTTTTCTTATGCCTTTTATTGTTTTTTTTGAAATTGAATTATTTTTTATAATTTCATTTTAATTACTATATTTTTTATCTTTTTTCTCTATAATATATAAATATATCGTTATGAACCTTTATTTAATGCTAAAATATTGTTTATCAATAGCAGCATTAATTGATTAATTGGTATTGGTGTGCAATATAAACTATTTTCTTTATTATACTTTTTTTAAATAACAAAAAGGGGGAGAAGAAAAGTAAAATAAAAAAAAATTATTTCAAAAACTATTTATTCCAAAAAAGGTAGAAGAAAAGGAATATATTATTAGAAGAAAATAAAAATGAAACATCATATTTTATGAAAAATCAAAACTTAGTATAGTGATTTTTTATTTTTCCATCACATGGGTTTTGTGATCATAAAAGGGGGAAATTTTTATAAAGGTTTTATTGATCCAATATATCTTCACTTTATGTAATTTTATGATTAAAAAAATCCCTACTTTTGTTCTAAAAAGTTTTTCTTAAGTGTTTCATATTATATTTATCTTATTCTATGTGTTTAGGTATTTATCTTACAATATGAAAGAATATTGTCTAATGAGAATAAAAGAATCACTTTATTTACTGAGAAACATAAAGAACAATATAAGACTTTATATTATGATGTTTAACTAAGTTTCTCAGAAGAGAAGTTTAGTCAAAGTGAAAATATGAAAGGAATTTATTCTGAGAGAATCTATTTTAAAAAGTTAGATAAAGTAAAGAAGTTATGAATCACATTATTGTGACTTTTTATCTTGTGTTGGAAAATTATCTTACTTTTCACTATAGATATCGTATCTTATGAAAAAGAAACTCTTTATCTTATGAGAAGTTATTTTATGATGAATAGTGTTATTAGAGGATATCTTATAAATATTTTGTACAACAGAACATCATGATTACTTTTATAATAGTTAGATAAGTCACTTAATTTATTTGAAGCACATCAAATGAGTTTATCTACTTGTCCTTAATATCCCATTACATCATGATCATTTTCTATGTATATCTACCATTGGAGTTGATCTGAATTCAATTTTTAATAAGAATATAAAAGGATTCGTAATCTTATTCAAATAAGAAGAAGAATGATATAAAATTTCTTATTGTGCATATTAAAATAAAAACATTGAATACTAGTACATAGGAAAAATGAAATCATTCATGATACACTAATCATGTTATATCAATTTAACTAAACAAAATCCTGATCTATGCTTTGAAGTTTATCATTTTCTCAAGGAATAATATTAATCAACATTTATTTATTACTTTCAATTGTGTGCTGCAAATGAACCTATTAAGGTTGATATTTATTTATACCATTTTTCACATAGTGTAATAATGTGGTTAAGACTATGGATAAGTCTTGTAAAGGGAGTTCATGGTTGAAAGATCTTGAACCATTGTACTACATGAAAACTACTTGTTCTCAGCTAGAAACCCTAGTAAAAGGGATGTTTTTGTGAAAATCACAAAGGTCATAGTGAAGAGAATTGGTGGAGTGGAGTTGTGGATTTTTGTTCCTTGACCACTATAATTCATAATGTTTAATTTTCTTTTCCGCATGTTTTTATATTTCCACTTCATATACTCATAAATAAAAAACGGAACTCAAATACTTTAATAATTATGGTCACATATTTATGAAACTTTTAAGAACTCAATTCACCCCTTTGAGTTATTCAGTCAATTATTATCTGGGACAATATATGTTTTATTGTCTATGCAGATTTAGGTTTCTATCTATGTCATACAAAGTGACCTGAATAGATCACCTAAAATAAAAGTATCAATTGCTGAAATTGACCTATGAGGGATAGTAGTATACACACAATATAATCGCAATGATCCATGTCATATGTCACTTTCATTGTTCAGTTAAGTAGAATTACATTCCAAACTATGCAGGAAACACTATATAGGTTTTTACTGAAACTTTAAATATCCAAAATTAAGTAACAACACCCTATAAGTGGTCCAACATTGGGAACTATGTACCCTATTAGCCTACTGGGATCACTACACCTCCCATGCATGAGGACTAAGTCATCAGCCTCACCATCAAACATCTCTATGTAAATCCACATATCTGACCATATATATATATTTGCAAGTTGGCCCAATTGAACCATATACCACAATGAAACTATACATGAAAACACCATTTAGGTTGTTTTTGAAACTTTAAACAACTAGCCTCTGATGTCTGAAAAATCACACAACATCATGCCTATAACATATGAATCCTATGTTCATAGTATGATGCACAAGACACCTCATTCATTTTCCAGCAAAGATTCAAAATCAATTACTAGCCCTTTACAATAGAGAAGATCCATAAATCCATAAATGGGATCCCTCCAATGATTTGGGATCCATAAAAACATAATAAATCATAAAATAATCACAATATATGAACCTCTCAAAAATAAATTCTTATAAAATTATAACATCGCATATCAAGAACATTAATCACATATCCCAAGAAACCAAGAGTTCTTACTAGACCAGGTGTTTTTGATGTACCCATATGATATCCATCAAAGGTTATGATACATTCTAAATACTACTATATACCATACAATAAATAGTAAGGTAACATGAAAGTAATAACTTTGATACCAATTTGTAACATCCCAACCCAGATGCCGTTAAATTGGTTCCCAAAGATGGTTTCCCACAAAGACTCAAGAGAATCACACCATATACAATGGCCAACGACTATCCGTGAGGGCCTAAGGTGTGTCCATAGAGAGACTATTCATTGATATCCGAGTAAAGAAATAATGGAAATAAAAAGATATCATCCAAATAAGAAATTAATTAGAATAAAAAAATAAAAAATAAACTGAAATTGAATCATGTTGTAATAATAAATGAAATTCTATTGAATACAAAACAACCATGTCATAAATACATCATTGGTCACCCACTGGTTCAAATATATATATATATATAACTAAATAAAAGAAACTCTATTCCAAAACACATATATGGCATCTATAAAACTATCAAGCTACTCCAACTTGATCGTAAGAATACACATGAGTATCTCTGTTGGAAATGTAAACTTGGGCCTCATCCCTCCCATCATGTATCTGTGATAAACATAAAATTAGAAAAAAGGTCTACCCACATAATAAGATGCATATATAAGTGGTGAGAAAAAAATACAAGTAGGCCACCCCCAATGTGAACCTATAATCTTCTTTCATAAGTGCATTCTCATGCAATATGCTAAGCCTATCTGAGTCACAACTATAAATGATAAATAAATTAAAAAAAGTGAAAACAGAGTAGATCCATAGGTCTATGACCCCAATCAATTGAAAAATATTCCATCTTGTGTGTTTGTGTGTGTATGAGTAAGATGAAAAATAACATAAATTAGTACCAGTTGATTATTGGGTTCATAATCCTGACCATTTGGACATCCTTTAAAAATGGAATTGATTTTTATGTTTTACCACTCAATACCTATATAATTAGTTGATCCTTAGTTCCATAATCACAATAAAAAATAATTTCTTTTTCCAGCTCTAGAAGTGTCTCTCAGCAAGAAACATCACCCAAGGGGGATAATTGTCTTAGACCAAGGATCACCGGTACTCACATTGAATCCCTATAATAAATGATTCTCAGAAACAACTAAACATCATATAAACGGTCTTTATGATGTATCGCATAACAATAAATCCACATAAATCCATTTTTATGTATAAATACTAGGTCCCGGTTTGTAGGAAATCATGAAATTGTGACATGAATAATCCCTAAAGGGATGACCCTTATACATCCAGTAATAGGAATTATCTTCAAACACAAGTACATGCTTGAAATCCTTTCAAATAAATGGCTCAAAAACCCACTCGTAGAAAATTCTGGTATGTTGTGTAATGGAATTTCTACACAACCTAGGGACCATCCTAGGAATTTCTCAAGAGAGCAAAATAATCCTTGAGTGAATATCAAATAAATAGTTAAAGGATACATTTACAACACTATTACTATGTAAGGTTTATAAGACAAATTCTAGGAAGTACATCTAGCCATCCATGTAATATCAGTCAAGTAGGCTTAATAGACAGGTCTCAGGAAGTACATCCTAGTATCCCAATAATATGAATATAAAATAAAAGGCTCATAAATTAGATCCTAGGAATTGGATCTAGGAACCCCAATAAACAAAGTTAGCTGATAAGAAAGATCCTACAAAAAACTTCTGGCAATCCAAAATCAAATATCACATCACATAAGGCTCTCCATCTTAGAGCCAAGAAGAACCTATTGAAATCATAGATACATCAATAATAATCATGTGAATTCATAAATAAAAGTGTAAGGGTGGAAAAACACCTATACCCACCCCTAATTCCATATACTCTTTAGATTAGAAGTTATATATGAGTTCTAAGGTGATGCCCACTACCATCTCTACCACACCCACAATACACTTGGTATGGTTTGGTTAAACATCAAGGAACCCTCTTGGTCCCAAATGTCAAAACACTAGAGAGGCATCCTACTTGGGATCCTTTAATTTCATACATAACATAATGCATCCCTATAGGGAACCTTAAAAGTAGTAAGCTATTGGAGGCATCCTACAAAGGACCCTTGGAAGAAGGAAGTAACTAAAGGCATCCTACACAAGATCCTATAGGTTGAAAAAAATAAATGGAATCCTACATGGGATACTTAGAAAGGTATATATAAGAACATGAATCCTAAATAGTACCCTCATGAAGAGTAAATAGTTAAAGGGATCCTACAAGGGATTCCCTAGGTTATCATGTAAGTGATGGTGTGCCATAGGGGACCCTTAGAAATAGTGGTAAGGTAGAGGCATCATATATTATATCCTAGATAAAAAAAAAGAAAACATCTTTTCCAAAAAATAAAAGTCTTTAAATACCACTATACAGAGGTGGATTATGGACCACCTAAGATTAAGTGTCTCACTCTCAGGAGATATATGGATTTGATTACTAGAGTAAGAACACCTAAGTTTAATAAAATTCATGAAATGCCTCCTAGGAGTCATCAAATAACCTCAAGGGTTTCACCATCATTATCTATATAGAAGTATTCTAAAAAATGTAGCACTAATGTGTCAAATTTTGACTCTAGGGAATAAATTACAAAATCCCTAAAAAGGAAGCAAAGGAGGAGTACCTAATGTGTATACTTGAGTACATGGTGTACATCCTCAATGACTCACATAGGTGTTTACTTTAGTCAGGAATGGCATGTAAATACCATTTAAATTCCATTTATTCCATGTGAATAGTGTGAACCCTACATGGGATACCTTCTAGTGTAGCTCATAAGGATCAGACTTGTATTTTTATTTGTCGTGTACTTCTACATGGCATGATGCCCACCTGAAGTCTGGCTGTGTACTTGACATAGGCTAGTTCCCCTACATGGGTTTTCTTGCTAGGTAGTTGGCTACATGGATGAGTACTAGTACATTACATGTACTCTCAAAAGACCATATTCATCAAATGGAAAGAAAATATGATTTTTTTCCTGAACTACATGCTATGTGATTGGGATTTCTAAATTGGAAACCCATCAAAATAGCCCAAAACCTCATTTTCTACCCAAAATATATAGATCGACCTTCAAGGGGTCCTAAAAAGTGATAAATAAAACCTTAAAACAATAATGTGGTATATATATAGGTATATATGACATGAAATTAAAAAAACAACCTTTGGGTGGAATTTTCCAAATCTTTTATCATTTCCGTGATCCACCAGCACTACATGATGATCTGGCTCCTCCCAAGTTCCATAGAGACACCTCCCATATTACACCCCTCTATATATTTCTCTCCCTCTACCTTTTCCCTACTAGTCATAAAACATAGGATTCCCAAGGGGAATATATGATAATCCATTGGAAAAATGATAAATGGAAAAAATAATAAAAAGGAAGAAAAATAAAGAAAATGAAAAGGGGTATGACCTCACCTCAATGCCCGACATGAGTTTATGCATTGGCTATGAAAACCCCTCATTTTGGACTCAATGGCATAGATGGAATCTCAATCTGACACTCTATTCCAATTATAGAGATGAATGAACGTATGATAATAAATTGATATATAACTAATTAAATATTAAATATAAATTATTCCACATAATTTTAGATGTCTTAGAATTCCCCCAAACTATTTTTATAGGGTAAAATACATCTTCATGGACTAAAATAGTTGTCATAAAAATTATCCAAATCACATTCTAGGGTAAAATATTAGTTTTACCCCTCCTGAGAATCAGAGAGAAAAAATAAAAAAAAATTCTCAAATTTCCAGTTCGATAAAACATTGGTCCTTACAAAGGCTTTCATTAGTTAACTCGTGATGATTTTTTGAAGATGGTGTTTTGATTTTAAAAAATCTAAATGGGGAGAGTAATGATTCATTGGATTTTTTGATCATATTTTAATTACTATCAACAAATAATTGTGAATATTATTGAACTGGTCTTAAATCTTATATACCTGTGTTAATGTTATTGAATAACTCACAAATTATTTACAATTTATTCTCAAGAATATTTAATACCCTGAAAAATACTATTTTTCAGGATAATTTTTTGAGAATTTAATATTGAGAAGACCATGGGCGATAATTTTTTAGGATGTTTTTTAATTGTAAAATCCATAAAAAGAAATTTATTATTTGTATGAGGAAATCCCATCCATGTAAGAAAATTTTGTTTACTAAAACATAGTTTTCACTAAGTATTTTTATTGGTATTTACTCAAAAAATTGGTCTAGCCCTTTAACAACAAAGGAACTACCTAAAACACAATATAAGACCAATTTCATCCATGTGGGAGGGAGTTCAACCAAGACAACCACATATAGTAGGTGTGAATATGGGAATTCATAACACCTAAAGGAAGAACATAGGAAGAAATAGGGTTTAGACATGGTATATAAGATGGTTCCTTGGGGACCATGCATTGGGGGTTGAGAGACCTGTGTAGGGCGTGTGGGAAGATGTGTTTTGCTTCTGAACTCAACGTCAGCTCTATAAGTTTTCCACATGAGATTACTTTTTATAATGGTGCTCAACTAAGAAAAGAAACGATGCGGGGTTCAACTTTTGTGAATAATGTTCCTACATATTTAAAAAGTACAAATAGTAGGTGAGCCATCTTTTCATGTCAATGTATGCCATCCAATCAATTTAGCAGATCATATTCAACCTTATACTTACAAAGGGTTAATTTGCATGATTGAGATAACCAAAAATTAAACTTCAACCATCTCATATGATTTAACCATGAGATGGAGGCTTGATCAATATCCTTGATACCATTAGTATAATATCTATATTTTATGCATGTTATTTTTTGGGGAATATTATTCGGCCGAGGATGATTCAAAGGTACAGAGAAGAGTTCCACTAACCCATCAAAATAATGAGCGTTGATCACATGAATCCATGGTGAAAATCATGTTAGAATCATATGACGAACAATTTACATGAGAAAGTTCCATCATATATATCATTGGTCACATGATGGTGTGTCCATTGAGCTGTGACAAGATCAATAAAATACGATCATAAAATCATTTAATCACATCTATGATGCTTGAGTTTAAAAATACATGAGCTTTAGCAATTGAGATATTTGAATATGTTTTGGAATTTAAGGAGCCTCAACATGGAATAAAATCTATAGGAAAATAAATGTGAATCCATATATAAATATAAAGGAAAATAAGATAGTTTATGCTTACTACGAATCATTTTTTGGATAAAAATATATCATTTTAGAAAAAATAGAGCATCTGTAGGCTACCCTAGTCACATGAAGAAGATACATGAAGAAGAGAAAACCTATATAATCCCTTCACAAAAGGAAGAATAATATCATGAACATGACTTGGTTATGAAAATTTATTGATCCTCACATATAGTGAATTATGTGAATGGTTTGAGATTCCATGGATCTTGAGTCTCATAAACAAATCATGATTATAAAGGAGATTAAGATCATATATAACTCCTTACTTACACGAAGAGGAGAATATGATTGATGTATACTGATATGGGAAGATAGATAAGAGGATATGAGATTTATTGTGAGTTCTTATGAAAATAAGAAGGAAATTATTAACATGCATTCATGCTCTCATTCATGAAAATTATATCCCAAAATATTGACAAAGAAATGAACATTCTTTATTATAAAATAATATCATTTCCAAATTCAAAATATTCTCTGAAGAATATATTTTTATTTGATTTTGTGAGATTATAAAAATCCCAAAAGATCCTATTCATCCTTAAGATAAAATATAATTTTGAATAACTTATTGTTCTAGTATAAATAACTCCATTTAGATTTTATTATAAGTGGATGTTAACTGCATGAAACACTGTGTAAATTTTTTTTATAGATATAATCAAACTAATTTATATTTATAATAAATCGATGAAATAATTGAAGGTTGATCATGACTAGGAGTAGGTTCTCACATCATGATTGAACCTTGTAAAAAATATCTTATGTGTTGCTTGTATTTTATTTTCTTGTATATTAGAAAGGTATAGTTTTTAATGATTCGATTAATAATTTAATTACTAAGATAAGCTTGATTAAAAAGGAATATTTTTTAAAAAGAAAATAAATATGTACTACAGATTCCCACCCCCTTAGTTGTACCCTTATTCACCTAATATCTACACATATGTGTACCCTAGGTTCTTGAAAACATTTTTCATTTTGTCACATCTAGACCCATGAAAAGAAAATAATATTCATGATGGTTTCATCATCATAATCAATAACTATCCAATGTAATAATAAGGATGGTATCATTGGATCATGTCCCGATTGAAGAATAAGTAACATCAAAGGTTGTTATCCTAGATAAAAATACTTTAAAATATTACCACAACATTTATTGAGGAAATACCATTTTCATTTTGAAACTGATTACTTAAAATATAAAAATTTAGAAAATATTTGGGAAAAAATTTCTTTAAAAGAAACCGTTGAATATTTAATATTAATATTCCATTAAAAGTGTAGTCTTGATAATGGGAAAATATGATTGTGTGGTATACATTAAAATAATATTCTATTCAGAACTTTTTTATAATGTTTTTCGATTGAAAAATTATAGGAAAATTTCTTTTAAAACTTTTTATAGAAAGTAAAACATGGGTAAAGATGAATTTGATAAATCATTTTATAATAGTTTAAGAATTATTGAAAAAATTATAAAAGGAATATGGACATAAAAGAAAAAGATACCCAACCAAAATGGAATATAATTTTTTTTTTCATAAAATAATTTCTTGATAATTTTATGCACCAAATATTGGAAAATGGTATTATTACATGAAACAAAAATGAATAAAAAAGGGAAAAAGTTAAAGGGAATTATTATATAAGGATCATATAATTTAATTAATGTAAATCCAAGCATAAACAACCCTGATTAAAATGGGATTGAAATATAAATCCCTTATCTCTAGTATTCTATTTCTTTATATGTATTCAAAACTATAGATATTGATTTATTATAAATATATTATATATCCTTTTTTATACATAAATTACTACATACCATCCATTTTAGTTTCTAATTATCTCTTTATTAACAATTATTCCTTAAAAGGTATATTCAGAAGAAAATCGATCTGTTTTCCTAGAATGTTTTAGTATGATGGTTCTGATCCTCACACCTTGGCCATAGTTTCATGATATCCTAAATATTAATCATTAAATTTTCATAACATTTATTTATTATAATTTTTTTTATAATAAATCATGTAAATTAGAGATGGAAAAAATAAATTACATCACATCCTGGAGACAGTAGTGTATATATACCCAGTAGTGATGTTTCCTCTTTGTGATAGTTGGAAATAATTAGAGATAAATAATGATTCAACATTATAGAATAATTATTATACCATAAATTTAATATGTGTTCTTTTAATCTATCCTTATTACCATCAATGTAAAACATAAATGAAAAACAAATCACAAATATTTATGGATGTGTTATTCCACACATATTCACAAGAACCATTATCATTTCCAATGTATAACATGGTAAAAAGGTAAAGAAGATATTATAATTATAGAATAATAATTGTATCATAAATACTGAATATAATCATTAAATCCATCATGATAATCATAAATGTACCATGGCATGAAATAAGAGTAGATATATTGGGGATTTAATTTTTTTATTTCCGAATGACATGACTACATCATCTCTGGAAATGCAATACCTAATACAACATCCAATGATCTTTCATGAAGAATTATATGAAAAAAATTAAACTAAAATATAAATCATTCGATCTGAAGTTATATTTTTCAATAGTTCATTACCAGAAACTGTTTAATAAAGGAAATTATTTTGGATCCATCTAGATCACCCATGCACGCTTTGAAAGTCTATGGGGGCATTGATCATCAAATTTTGTGTGATATCACGAATATTTAACGAATCTTTCAATGTCTTGATGACCACCATAGTGATGATCCATCAATCCATGAATAAGAAATTAGATTGAGTTCTCAAATCATTTAATTATCTATCTAGGAAGAGGGAGAGAGGCTCTAAACTATTGTATAGTGAATAGTAACCAGGTGAGATCCTCCTCCTCCTTTTAATAATGATTTAAAAAATTGTTTGGAAAAGTTTCCTTAACCCTTAAATATTTATTACCCACTAAATATGGAATAAATGACAACTTATGATTATATTACTAAGTTAGAAATATCATTTGTATTTTTATCATTTACCTATAATATAATAAATATATTACATGATAAAAATGATCCATTAACTCAACTTTTCATTCCTATATATATTAATCAAACCATGAATATTAAAATAATATATGTTCATACAATATTATTTTAATGTTTTTACTCAATAATTATAAATTCATTAAATAAATAAATTCCAAATTAATTATTATATACTTTAACATTACTAAATTTATATATTACATTGAAATCATATATTATTGGACATCCTCAAACCCCAGTTATGGGTCCAACCATGTCCTAAACACCTATAAATCAGATTAGGGTAGACTATTGAATACACTATGTTTTTAACCATCTAGGCTCTTATCTTGATAGCATTGATTACTATTCATATATTAAGAGTGGCGTATAACAACCCATAAAGAACCCTAAATATATAAGGTATAGTCATAACAATAACAACCATTATTAGGGAAAAAATCTTTGTAATATAATCCCTTTATCTTGAGATATCTCATAAATAAAGAAACATACTTCATGTTATAATCCTTTCTTGATTTATTATTTGTTAAACTTCTTAGGAGGGTCTACCTTCTTCTACCATGGATACGGATTTAGTGAAGGTACTTCCATTATGATCCAATAGGCCTACGATATCACTTCCTTTTGGACATGACAAATTATGTCTTGATTTTTCAATTAATTCCACAAAACTAATGACATACCCAATGCAAGATACATTTATATAACATCAAATCTATAGTTTTTTACTTTCATCAAGGTACATGATCAAATAGTATAAACTAACAATAATATCAATTCAGTGGAACACTACACGTGTTCACAGATAAGAACTTCAAATTACACCTAAAAATGTGGTGTTCCTATTAGAAGGTCAATCCTCATGATCTCATCTACTCACGATCACCATGTGTAGACTTTATGCAAAGAACTATCAATTATTATGAGACCCCAACACCTAATAGTAAAAAATAATCTATGTACAGTTAGTATGATATATTTAGAGCATATAGTTTTTTTTTAAGATTAATGTCATAGTATCTCGAGGTTCTCACTATAGCTTATGGACATCTATAAAATTTTGATATGGAAATATAATATATGAAAATTACCATATAAATATTATATCTACAAATATAATCACTATTTATGATAAGTATATATCATGGATAACTAACTGTATACATGATATGGTAATTAAAAAGTACTATTCATGTTGGGTCAAGGGAACCCACTTTTAAAACACCATCAGTTTTACTAGGTCCATATTTCTAATTAACCTTGTTATGACTAACATGATAGGATCATGCTTCCACTAAGTTATGGATTTAGTCGTTTGGACTACTATATCTCCACTATGTGGCTATTATACTATAAAATAATCTAACTACTTTAGTAAGGAACCACAATACATGATATCCATGATTATATTCTTTTTATCGACTATAAAAAAGATGACATAGTGGAATGTATAAGTAGTAGGATTTTCATGTTTTGAATTATGATAAAAATTATTTACTAGGTGAAATTCCAGGAACTGGAAAAAAAATTGTTATGCATTTTACACTAATTCTTTAACTGTATTAGAATCCTTAAATCACTCATTATTTATTGATATGATTACCACTGTCTTGAATGATATTTTCTTGCTCATTTCTTTATCCTGAATATGATATAATATTTTTCATCCAAAGGATGACTAATTTTTCTCCCCTTATAACTAGTATCCCTTAATCCCCATGTACCAGGTACGTATCCCGTGTACCATCTCAGGGACAATTTGATAGTTTAGATTGCTTCCTGTACAGTTATCATATACTATAATAATATTTTCCTACTATAATGTATATGTTATCAATATCATATATTGTACATAACATGAAATATTTGAATTATCCATTCTAGGATCATATGTAATTATACATACCATAACAATCTCCTCCTATATCTCATACATATCATATTGGAGATATTTATTCCATGTTATATTGGTAACAATTATCTCTTGAATTTTTCCAACATGTATTTTCAATACTATGTCAACATATATACTTTGACTTGGCCTAAGAAACCCATTATATTTTCCTCAGTTGATATAGTTTCCAAAAAATTTGGTTTTAACTTCAATTCAATATCTGGTGAGTTACGTTCTTGATGTATTAAAATAACTATATTAATAATTTTTTTTCTATAAGTGATCAAAAACATTTACTTGGAACATTTTTTCACACCCACTAACTGATTGTTAGATCATGGAAAAAATTCATTCTTTATGAAGACTGTAAGATCTTGTATATTAATTCAATAAAAAAATGGATTTCAGAAACTTCCAACCCTTTATTTGAATTATTTAGTGTCACTAAATATTTCAGGTTGTATTAGATAGATACTTTATAATAAATGTATTATTGACATTTAATGTCCAATAAACATGATTATAGAAAACTACAAGTGCATGTAGAATTCTAATGGATTTAGGCATGATGACATGGTAAAACCAATTTATCCTTATTTGTATCACTCTTGTACTATCCATGTAATTTTTCTATATAATACCACTACAGTGTCAAGGTTTGAAACATTCAAAATACTAAGCACTTTTAATTTAATACATGGAATCAATTATTGAATTTTAATTAAACCTTTAAATCTTAGTTAATTTCCATGTAATTATTAGTTATATGATTCATTATTATTATTATTATTATTATCAAATAATGCATTACTATCCATGGTGAATTTAAAACAATTATCATGGTTCTTATCATCCCTACATAGTATTTTTCCCTAAAACATTACTTTTTCTATAAACTCTTGTGAAACTTTTTCTTGTGCCAACCATTTTCGTATCTCCAATATTGAATAAATCCATGTAAATCATTTTCCCAATATATCAGATAGATATATGGACCCTTTTATAGAAATATAATCTATTTATTTACTCTAACTTTTATATATAATTAGTTTCATTAATATCCTTATAAGCCTTTATTATAATGAATTTAGATTCATATTAGGTTTTGGTTGATACATTGTTTTATTTCCATAATAAAATATCAACATCTAAACCCATGTTATTATAACATAATGGATTTATATCATACTATAAATTATATAATATCAATTTTTCAAAATAGCTGGAATATTGGTGTAGGATAACTCCACCTTTTTCAAATATTGTCTAAAATAATGGAAGTATCATCAATGTATATGGTTATCAATATTTATGTTCCTTTCACTTAAATCATGACTCCGATTTATATAAGGGAATTTTCATTAAGGAGTTACTCCAAACTACATTTTCTTTAGAAAATTACGTAATACTCATCATCTATCCACCTTAGTGATATCATAAAATTAATGTGTACAAAGGAATGTGAGTTTAGGAGTAAATTCACTCTACATTTCCTGATTGATGAACTCTTGGTAAAGATATTATTAATTACATAATATTGAATATAATAATATATAAAAATTATGAATATATTATAAATCACTTTTACAATTCTTAAAACAATTAAAGGAATATCATGATGTATATTTACCATTAGCTTAACCATGTAATAGTTCATTCTCTCGAGCTGAACTAATTATGAAGAATTTATGGATTACCTTTATTTATAATGGTTTCATTATCAAAAACATTATAAGTAATTTGATCAATAATATATATGGTCTTTAACTCCAAATATTATAAAAACTATATTGTGTATATCCTTTAAAAATAATTAGTTTTTATAGATAAATAATTTTCTCACCAAAAATGGCTATAACTAAATCTTACATTTTATATTAATCATGTATTTACCTGGATTTGTGTCTTAATTAAATATTGGTTGTGTATAAAATACCATAATAAACATTCATTCATAAATTTTCTAGTAGCATTTAATACACAATTATAGTTTTAAAATATCTATTCACTTGTAAATAATATTGTGTACTTATCATCAGTCATATAGGTATCACCCTTCATCAACCACTCATAGAATACAGATTAAATTCAAGTAACGTTTCTTGACATCCTTTGTTCTTTTATTTAGAAAACATGTAACGAAATATTTTATCTAATACCCTAGGAGAATAAAATAAATTTTACATATAATGATGAATATAGACCAAGTAGAATCTTTTACCTTATTTTTAAAAAAATCATCACAGTTTCTCTTATAGTGACATATCTTACCCCATGAAAACCAAATATAATCCAATTTAATTTTCTCCATATTTATGTTTGGTTTCTTAGAAAGTTTTTATAAATATTCATATGGATGTGTACTTGAAGTATTTTCTCATTTTCTTTCTATTTTTTCACCTTAATAATTAAACATTTAAATTTATTTAAATTCTCATATTCTTGTTGAACCTATCCCAATAGATATTGAAGTGGTTTTTCCAAAATATTCATTTGAAAATCCTCAATGAAACTAGAAAAACTATGTGGTAAGGATAAGATAATGAGATGAATTAAAAGATATTTATTTGAATTGAAACCCAATTATTCCTTTCATTCGATGCACTTTATCATCCTTGGTATTTTATGGCCATATTGGGCTCCATATTTAAATCTATATGTGATTAGTTTTATCATTATTTAATTTATTTATTTCTTTAATTTATCCTAAAAAACTATCATAGATGAAACAACATAGTTCATAACTTGATATACTTATGTTAAATTTTCAACCCTTTCAAGATTAATGTGTGAATTATAATAAAAAAATGAAGGTATCATTAATGATTCTTTTTTAAGCATCCTTATCATCTTCACTAGCTTCCTGAGGATGCTGACTAGGTATTGGGGACTCTAACACACATAATTTTCTTTCATACTATAGTATTATGCACATGCACTTATAAAACTCTTTTAAATTTGTGCTGGTGAGGACATGTTCTTTTTAAAATATTTATCATAGTGTATCTATGATATTAATTTCCATTTTCTAAAAAAATAAATAATAGCATATTAGTAATTTTATCTTTATTAAAAATTAGACATTATTAATTAAATATTTAATGTCTCACACTATTTTTCTTGAAATCTAGTAACTGTTATTACTAGATTCATAATAACCAGTTTCTATAGTGTTTTAGTGGAAAGTATCCATAAAAACTATCCTCATAGTCAAAACTATGTCAACACCACTACTCAAGGAGTTTTAAGGTAGGCATTTGACTAGCCAACCACATTGACTTGTGACTCCTTGAACTATTTAGTGAAGTATAAACTTATATAAATCAAAAAAATTGTTTAATAAATGAATTTATAACATATTTAGTCAAAACTATTTAGTGAAGTACCAACTTCAGATATGAAAAAATAAAGCTATGAATAGTTATTTTATAACATATTTAGTTAATTTTACCCATCACATTCATAATCACTCCCTAATAGTAGGAGGTACCCACAACTAGGGATGATGAGCACCCTGTATACCCATTTTTTATCAAATTTGAATAATGGAAGGAATTATGAATTAATATTTCTTTAAGAGGATTTATATATTATTTTTCACTGAATGTAATCATTTTATATTTGATATGAATACACTATGTGATCAATAAAAAAACCAAACACACATTAATATGGAAGAATCATCATGTCTTTATTTGTTTTAATCAATACACTATTAGTTTATTATTTTATGTGTTCCCACAAACATGAAAATGGAAAAAATAATAAAAAATCCATAAATTAAATAAAAAATGTGACTAATCTTGAGAATTTGATAATCGTAAATCCGTTTACACTCAATGGATCAACCATGAACTTATAGGTAAAATAATTGAGCCTTGTATGAATCGTATTGTAACACTCACCCAAATCTAATGTGTCACTATCTCGTGTAGAATACCGCCTCATCTCCACATGTTCCATGTCTTACAACACCATCAAATATAAATATATATTCTCACATATAGTCTAGGGTTTCTCGGGAATATGTAATACATATTTAATAAATTTCCCATGGACATAAAGTTCCTTATACATATAAATAGGTATAAGAAAATGCCTAAACTATCAACATAATTTTAATTATTACATGTATCACACACATTTGAATTAATAATTAAATAAATTTAAGGAAACATGTACATTAGTCAGTCGATGCTCAAGATTCCTCAGTGTACAAATTATTTAAGAAATAAAAAATTAAATTTGTAATAAATTTTATACATAGGGTAATTAAAATTAATAATAATAATTTATTTTTATTTTTATTTAAATAAAAAAATTAACATGGTCCCAAATATTTTTTTTCTAAAAAAAATGAAAATTTATTTTCTTATTTTTTTGAAACTTTTAGAATTTCCCCGGCCCTAGTAACCAAGAAAACTTTGAAGGGGGTTTCATGTTTAATTTTGTCCTGAAATGGGATTGATGGGTTGTGTAGGGCCCAACCAACCTTGGATCGGGTTGGGATGACCTATCTTGGATACGGGTCGGCTGGAAAGTGGTTCTACCCTATGAGGGGTTGGATGATGAGTTTACTAGAGGCAAGACCATGTGGGGTGGGGGTGAGGCTAGGGAATATAGTTCTGGATGCATAGGGGAGGGGTGCTAATGATGGGTCTACCAAATGACATAGATAGGGTCAAGAAACACATGAGGGGCCCAACGGAGAGGGTGTTGTCCTAATTAGAGTGATAGGTGTGGTGGTTTGGGATGATGGGGGTGTTATCATGGGAGGAACCAATGTGGGTTTGAGGGATAGTGATGTGTTATAGGGTGGTTGGTAGGATAAATTAGATATGGGATGGATCATGTGGTGGGACAAGTGGGAGAACTCTGATGATCATAAATGTTAGTGAGGTTAGGTTCCTATCTATTGGGGAATGAAGACTACATAATAGGTATCACAAATAATATAATATATATATTTATTATAATTTGAAATGGGTTCCACTTCCCATAATACCCCCTTTCCCATTACCTTTTAAATATTATATATATAATTTATTTTGTTTTAAGGACACAACACCACTATTTGTTTTATCCTTTTTTATTTCTAAGGGTCAAAAATCCTATGTTTGTATTTCTTTTGTTTTGAAATTTACACATGGGTGTGGAATTATGGGTTGATCAAAAAAAAAACTATTTTGGCCACTACCCCATCACCTTAGTTCAGGTTTTCCGAAATTGAATTCCAAAAAATCCTTTATATGAATATTAACAAATATACATATATATTTTGTTTTTTTAAACCTATGAGAAATACCATTTTCAACTTGATCTTAAATATTTATATCACAGTAACTTGGAAGTTCAATGTCAAATTTAATTTATATCGATGGAGATGAGACAATATCAATTCCCTCTATATGAATTTATGGAAAATTTAATTTTTTATTTGACTTAAACTATCACATGATCCCTCTTATAATAATTAATGGCATCGAGGAATGCACTGGAAGTAGATGGGAAAAATATTTAAAAAAAATTATCTACAAATGATGTAACTATGAATTCTCTTGAATATTTCATCCCGATACAACTTTCAGGAATCACACATGAAGAATTTTAAGCACAAAAATAAAAAAGAAAATACCTCATTTGATAAAAAGCTGTTTTTGTCAATCATTCATCGAGGGTGACCATTATACATATAGAATAAATCCAGATCCCTCTAGATTATCCACACACAGTTCAAAAGTACATGAGAGTGTTGATCATCAAAATTTGGGTTCTATTTTTGAGATATGATGAAGCCTTAGATGTTCTGATGGTCACCATGATGATAATTAATTGATCCATGAAGAATGACTCGAATCATGAGATTAGATCATATTATTCTCTCTCTAGGAAGTGAGAGAGAGGCTCTCAACCATTGTGTAGTGAATATTTTCTTTCTAAGATACTCCTCCACCTTTAATTAGTGAGTGATAAAATTACCCAAAATAGGATTTTGGTCCCCAATTATCTATTACCCCCTAAATAATCCAAAAAATATATTATTACTATTTTATAATGCCATATATAACATTTATATTTTTTATAACTTACCATAATATAATAAATATATAACATGATAAAAATGAGCCATTAAATTGACATGTTATTCCAATAAATATTAAATAAACCCTGAATATTAAAACAATATTCGTTTGTAAAATGTTATCCCAATAAATTCACATAACACTTGTAAATACATTTAATAAGTAAATTAAAATTTAGTTATTCTACACTAAAATAATACTGAATATATTTATTACATGGTGGTAATATATTATTACATATCACTGGAGAATAGGGGTGTGGTCCACCATGTCCTAAAATTCTATTCATTAGAATATTGTAGTCTTTTGAATATGTGAAGCGTGTGACCCTCTAGGCCCTTATCCCAATAGTAATGAATACTATTCACATACTTGTTGAGGAGTCTAGAAACATATTGATGACCCAAAAGAGATAATTTATATTAATGGAAATGAAAACCTTTCCTAAAAACACACTCTGTGAAATATAATCTATTTGTCTCATGATATCTCATAAAGAATGATTCACACTTGATGGAATCATTCATTCTTACTTTACAATTTCTTGAACTTCCAAAAGGAGCTTAACTTCTTTTACCATGGCCATGAATTTTGTAAAGGTATTACCATCCTTACTTACTAGGCCTCAGATATCAATTCATTTTGGATGTGACACATTATTTATTGATTATTCAATTAATTCCATACCACAAATGATTCACCCAACATAATCTACCTCTCTACAACATTAATGCCATAGTTTTTTCCTTGCATCAAAGTATTGATAAAATAGAATAAAATGATAATAATCATAATTCCAGAGACCACTACACATGTTAACAGATAGGAACCACTAATCAAACCTAAATCATGTGGTGTTCTTATTGGATATCCATTCCTCATGACCCCATCAACCTGGTATCACTAAGTGCGAACTTCATGAGAAGAATCCTCATTACATACGAGCCCCCCAATACCTGATAATCAAAGGTTGTCTATTTATAGTGATTATGATGTATCTAAACCATAAGAAATTTGATAAATATTAAATTTATACTATATAATGGTTTTAATTATAGTTAGGGAACCCCAATAACCCTTTGTTATGAAAAAACATCTATGGACATTACCATGTATATAATGGATGTATAAATATCAGCACTATTAATGGTAAGTATACATAATGAAAACTCAACGTATACATGATAGGGTAATAAAAATTACTATTCATGTTGGGTTTAGAGCACTCACTTTTACAAAAAACTAACCATGAATTATGGAGCTGGAAAATTAATCATATCACTACATGGAGGCGGTAGTCAACCCAAACACACACACACACGAGTGATACTTTCCATTTTCCAATTTAATGGAAAAGAGGTGGAGAATTTTTGATCTATAATCATTATAAAAAGTAAGTATATTAAATAAATTGAATTAATTATTTTAGAATTACATAATATATTTAGACAAGGTCGAATAATAAATAAATTGAAAGCACTTAGTTAAGAGTTATACCTCTTCGTTGAGGACCCTCCTTTAGATTACACCTGAATACATGAAAGGATGATATTTTGATCAAAAAAGGAACTAATAGTTATGGGGGTGTGGGATTTTAGGAAGTTATTAGGGTATTTATTCTATGAGAGATAAGTGTCATTGAGTATATTAAATAGAGAAGAGGTATCCATTTATAAGGGTGGGAGAGGACATACTTGGAATTTTTCAAAAGATTAAAATATAATAATGTATTACTCAATCTAAATGATTAAAAATGAATAGTGTTTGAATATAAGATGTTATAGGGTAAAAATACAAGCATCCAATAATACTTATAAAATTTTATGTTGAAAATTTACCCTTATCTCAATGTTTATCCCCAGTTAAAAAAGTTTAAAGTATAATTTTTTTAATAAATTTTCATTATATTTACAAATAATTATTAAAAAAATGAAAGTTGAAACATTAAAAAATTTATACATTATGATTAAATATATGGTTTCATTTTTATCAAATTCAATTCGAAGAAGGGTCATAAATTGATTTACAAAGAAACCCATAAAACGCAATGAAAAACAGTTTTTCAAAAAAGTGAATTTTTAAATATGAAAATGTTTTTACAGAAAAATTAAGAATAATTTCAATCATAATAACATTAATTTTATTATTTTTATCCAAAATAATCTAATTAAATTTTAATATTAATTGATAAAAAAGGTAATTTATAAATACTTGAATTTAAAAGATGTTTTTCAATAAAATCTGTATTTTTTACTTTTCCCTGAAAAATAAATCTTTTCAGAAATAATCTTACATTTCTTATTAAAATAATTTTTATATGGATATTTTAAAAATTATATCCTTTTTATAAAATAAAATTTCAAAAATTAGAACAAATTAATTATAATATCCAAACATAAAATGAAATAAAACATATTTTTGAAGAAAAAATATATTTGAAGCATAAAACGACTTTACTGAAAAATGAGTATTTATTTATTATGAATTAATAAATAGATAAAAATTATATAAAACCATTATACCTATTTATTTTATAATGTGGTTATTCCTATCCATACCACTAATTTAATGATTATGTTACTACCATATACTAAATCCGAGTTCATTTGGACTCTAGGTTGCATGTAAAATAACAAATAAAATACTTTATATTTATATCAAAGGAATATATATATATATATATATATAATACTAAGGTGTTACATTATATCCTCATTTAGATAATTTTTAAAACTAATTCTCATCACTTCAATATAAATGACTAGTGATACTTCTACCTCATCACATCTTCAGGTTCCCATGTATCATTCTCAAATTTACAGTTTCTCTATAAAAACTTTACCAGGTGAGTGGTCTTGTTTGGAATAACCTTCTCTCTTTGATCTAGAATCACCACAAATTTTAAATATAATAGATATCATGCTCTAGTATTGTGAAATTTGAGTTCATTACATATGAAAGATCATGTATGTACTTCTTCATCAAAGATTCACAGAACACATTATGAACTTAAGAGAGATTAGATGAATGATTCAAACAATAAAAAAACATCCTGCAATAACTATGAATTTCAAAAGGGATAATATATATAGTGTTTAGATTTCCATTCATTCAAAATCTAAAAACCTTCTTCCATTGGGAAATTCAAAACAATACCTTCCCACTAACATTGAATTCTAGATCTCACCAGTGATTGTTAGCATAATTTTTCTATCATCTCTATGATAACCTAATGTGATAATAAAAAGCTTCAACCTTCTCTGCCATTTTCTCATCTAGATTAGGTCCAAATATTTTTATTTCTCCAAATTTATCCCATTAAATTTCATTTCATAGAGGGTTTCATATAGATCAATCTAAATGGTCGAGTTAAAGATGTTATTGGAATAAAATTATACCAAAGGAAGGTATTGATCACAAAAACCTTTTAAATACATAGATAATTATCTAAATATATATTATAGATTTTAAATGTTCCTCTCAAATTGACCAAATATCTTAGGATGATATGTATTACTGAAACTCAACTCTATATCCAGATCTTGTTAAAGACTTTTACAGACCATCAAGGTAAACATTAGATCCTTGTTAGATATAATAAATTGTGGTACTCCATTAAACCACACCACTTATTTAATTTATATTCTAGAAACATAATCTAGGGGATAATATTATCTAATTATAATGAAATATGATAATTTCAAAATGAATCAACTACAAACAAAATAACAGTTTTCCCTTTAGATGTTTTTAGGTGTTCAAAAATGAAATCCATGTTAATAGTTTTCCATTTCCATTTTGGTATGGGTAATGGTTGTAACATCCTCTTAGAATTATGTCTCATAGACATAAAATACTGACATACTAGGCATTGAGATACATACTCTGAAATATCACTTTTCATGTTCTCCCACTAGGAATATTTCAGATATCCATACATCTTTGTACATCCAAGATGAATAGAAAATAATTAATTGTAAGCTTAATCCAATAAGTCCATATTAAGATATAGTATTGATGTGACACATAATATATTCCTGAACCTCATCATTTCGTCACAATCATGGTTGAACTTAAGAACATCTCTCACCTTAATCTGCAGCTCCAAATCCATCTTATATGCCTCTTTAATAATTACATGGATGGATGGTTGAACACTCATCAGAGAAAGATATGAGATATCCACTTTACTCATGATTTCAAGATATATCTTCTGAAAAATATATAAATATTATATATATTTCAATCCTCATTATGTAAAAACCATCATGGTCTTATGGACTTTGATCATTAACCTCCAAGTTCAACTTTCTGGGTGGTAGTGTATTAAGCAGTCATAGTCTTCGATCAATTCTAACTATATCATTTGGAATATATTCAACTCTTTATACATGAATATATACATTAATATTTTATGAACTATATATATATATAATATCATTCACTATAAATATAATGCCTTTATATCTTTAATATAAAAATTTATAGATTCTAGTTCCAAATCATGTGTTGGGAAAATTTTCTCATGTATTTTCAATTGGAAAGAAGAATATGCCATCACCATACCATTATTTATGGGGATTCATCCCGGTACCTTCTTTGATGCATTAATATAGAACTCATAACCTTCTATACTATAGGGTATTTTAATTATAGGTGTATAACTAACCTTTTTTATTTCTTTGATTTTTTTTCACATTCACTTGTCCATACGAATTTATAGCCCATCCAGATCAAATTGGTTAGAATATTATATATCAATGAGAAATATCTAAAAAACAATCAATAATATCAAACCAACATAATAAAACAACAAACCTCATTTAATGTGATTGGTCTAGGCCATTGGTAAATAACATTTTTCTTTGAAGGATCTATTGACATACCCTTTATTGAGATTATATAACCTAATAATGAATCTTCTTATAACCAGAATTCACACTTGACAAATTTTTCATAAAAATTATCTTTCCCTTGTATCTTCAACACTATATTCAAATAATCTTCATACAGATTTTTTCACTTTGAATATATAGAAATATTATCTATAAATACTAACACAAATTGATTAACGTAATCTATAAATAATCTATTAATTAAATAAAAAATGACAGTGGTAAAATGGTTAAGTCCAAACGTTATTATTATAAATTGATAATAACCATACCTCATACATAAGGTTGTCTTAGGTATATCCTCCTTTTTGACCCTTAATTGATGATATCTAGAATAAAGACCAATATTGGAAAAGTATTTATATCCATTTAGTTGATCAAATAAGTCATAAATATGGGTTAGATAATACTTTTTCTTGATAGTAATATTTTTAAGTTCACGATAATAAATAAAAATATGCATTAAAAAATATTTCTTCTTATCAAAAATAATAGGTACAACCTCTGGTGACACACTAGGGTTTATGAATCTCTGATCAAGATTCTCCTAGAGTTTCTTATTTAATTTATAAAACTCAATCAAGGCTATTCTCTATGAAGTTTTTGGAATAAGTGTAACACCAGGTATGTTTTTATTGAAAAATAAACTTCATGATTTGGTTTAATACTAGGAAATTACTTTGAAAATACATAAATAATCCCAACAAACCGGCATATCATTAGTGTTTAGAATTTACCTAACCATTTGAGATAATTATCCCTTATAAATAGGTAGTAAGATCTATACAGTGGAATTAATTCCCATTTGATGCCCATGTTCATACTCACACTAATATAAATAATGGTTGATTTATAAAATCAAATGTGACCTACCTTCCTTAGAAATTGATCTAGGATTTATATAGAGAAATAAAATACATTCCCAAAATCACATCAAATTCAACCAGGGGGAGAATCACGATATTTTTAGGAAGAACATTGAAACAAACTTCTATCAAAGATGAGCTATAGACTTTATATGTGATCATTGATCCATTAGGGGTTTTTACTACCATATCAATATATATTCACTAAGGTAGTGATGTGATACAATTAGTGAATTATTCAGATATAAAAGAGTTGGTAGATCCAAAGTCAAATAATATATTTTTAGTTTTAGAGTGGATGGTACATGTAAATTTTACAAAATTCTCTTAATTAAATTTAGTTAATCTAGAAAAAGACTTTCTTTTAACCTTTTTCTTAGGGGGTTGTTGAGGCCTACCATCTTTTTTACCTCTCTGATTAGGGAATTTGTTTGTATAATTCCCAATTTTTCTACATATAGAGCATTGAACTTCATTAGTTGAAAACTAATTCTTCTTTATTTCATTAACTAAACTCTTCATACCCCATTGAAAATCACTAGCTTGATGAAAAAACTTTACACAATTGAATATTTCACAGTTCCTTTTAGACAATTTTCTAAGTGGTTTCCCCCCATATTTTTGTCATGAAATTGGTTAGAATTTCTTCCCTCCTTGGGATTCTCCAATAGAGTTTCCATGAATATCCACTTATCTATTATTTTCACTAAATCCAAAATAATAATTGGAGTTACCACTCTCCATTTATACTTTTTGAGAAAATTGATTGATTTCTTCATATTTTTAAAATTATCCTAAGGAAAATTCCTTTCAAATAATTAGTTTTAGGATGCAAAAAAATAAATAAATTTTGATTGTATGGTTACATAAAATTACAGAATCAAACCTTGAATGTAGTGAAAAGATTACTTCATAGGTATTAATAGATTTATCATCTTTTTACTTCATCTCCATAAAGAAATCTTCCATATTTGTATGAAGAGTTAAAGGAATTTTTTAATTAATAAATACCCTCTTAAAGTACTCTCACTCTATGGATTTTAATTCTTCCTCTATCCTAATATTCTTGATAATATAATTTCATTGATCAACTTCTCATTTTAAGTAATAGACTACTAAGAACACTTTTTCATGGTATTATAACTAAAGGATAAGAAATATATTTTCCATAACATTGATTCATTACTGAACAACTAGTAAATTAGAATATCCATAAAAGGAGGGTGTAGGCTTTCACATAAAATAATCAATGGTATGTTTCTCCCCCATTAGTGTATTTGAAATCTCTACATGATTTAAATTATTTCTCGTAGATTGAGACAGTTGAGTGAGTATAGTCACTAGATAATACATCTATCTCTAAATGCATTTTTTAATTCTTGAGGATGGAAATTATTCATCTGATTCCTTCTGGTTCTTGCTACTAACTAAAAAAACATAGTTTAACCACCAATCTAAAATAACATGAGTGAATATTCATAAACTCATGAAAATAATTCATGAGTTGTACTAAATTATTATACATTCTTATCATTTTATGACATATTAGGTTTAACCTGTAGGACTTTTCGTTCACCATAGTTTTTATTAAATTATATCCTTATATTTCCCGTAACCTAATTTACTAAATAACTAAACTATATTTGATACCAACTATAATGACCAGATAATAAAAAACAAAGATATTGCATATTTTGGATGAATATTCAATATATATCCCAAATAAATGTGTTTTAGAACTATAAAGGTTTGTTGTACTTAGATATTAAATATATAAACATCTTATTTAAGTATAATATTCATCATATAAAACATCATTCTTTACATTAGGTAAACTTCTAGGATTATAAAACTTAAATCCATATATCAAAATGTTGTTAAGGAAAACATAATAAAGGTTGAGATTTAATTTTTAGTGAAGTTAGATATAAGAGATATCAATAATAAGAAATCACAAGATGATCATTAGGGTATGATAACATAATCTAGTTCATAATATCAACATAAATATCCACAATTATAAAATCATAGATTATAAAATCTAAAATCAAGTCATATCCGGAAGCATGATCAGTAAGGGTATCAAATTAGTAATCCATATCAATGAGTTATAATATAGGAATGTGGCATATTAAGCATAGGAAATCATAATGTTTTTAACATAGCTCACAATAATCATTTTCACACATAATATTTTGAGAAAATCTAGAAAAAATCACACTCACACATCAAAATGTGTTCATAACCATTCATAATCATGTATGCACAAAATTTTGGGAGAATAACTAGAAGAAATAATACTAACACATCAAAATGTGAAAAAATATATTTGAAATAATTTCTATGATTTTCACCATCATCTCATAAGATATCAACATCACAATACCCACTACATTGGAAAACTATTAAATACCTAACCATCATATAATCATAATCCATTCAGATGTATGTCACATGGTCTTATTTTTTTTAATCTTGTCATAGCTTAACCCGTGATAAGATAAACTTTAGTGAGTTTTTTGGTCAAGATATGAAATGAAGTAAAAATAAAAGAAAAAAATTTAGAAGATTTATAGTGGATCATATCGCTAAGATCCTAGTATACTCCTCAACATTCTATAGTCTATCAGAATATTGGTACACACTAAGAAACTCACTTTTAGAAGTGTGGGAACCTATTATAGACTCTAACTTTTATAAAAACCTAGAGGTACCACCCAGACATTTTAAAGGAGTCTATAACCTAGTATATGACCAGGATTTTTTCTGGGACTCAAAAAATGATCTGAATTTTAGGTGGTAGAATAACCAAAATAGAAAAGATATTATTTTAATTGAGAAAATAATTAAGCATACATGGACAATTTACAAAAAGTTAAATAAATACAACTAGAAGGAAAAAATACAAATAAAAGAACAAATGAAAATTTTAATGATAAGGAAAATAGGGTTCGATGATCTTGATCACTACAATAGTAAAGGATGGTATAATAGAATTTTCTTCATGATCATAGTAAGGAAATAGAAGTTGTATAGATTCTTGAAAGAATGAGTAGCAAGGAAGTGTATCTCTTGTGTTTGGTGAATGTTATTTTGGAAAATATATGTATCATTGTTTTATATCTCTTGATAAATCCTCTAAAAAATTAATATGGATTCATTAACACAAATATATTACAAAATGATAAAGTGATCCAATCACTACATGCGACTTGTTATCGCAAAAAATATAATGTTAATGTTACATTTTTTTAGAAAAACTATTCTTAATATAGAAGAACATTTTCAACCTTTATTTTTACATAAAATAGAAAAATAAAACTTGTAATATGATAATTAATACATAAATTTACTTATTACATTATTTTTATAATTAAAAAAGTTTAACTAAATTGTATTTTATTGAAATATTAAAAACTCAAAAAATAGGTTATCCTAACTGCATGTATATAATTTATTTCAAGTTTGTAATATAAAAATTTTATATACTAAAAATAATTGTAACACAACATGAAACTATTAATATAAATGTATACCAAAGTAATGATTGAAAAATATTTATTTCAATTAAAGTATTTAAAATAATAATATTATTTTTATCAGGAAAAATGGAACTAAAGGTAGATAAAAGACAGCCTAGAGGTAGCATGGTGTTGCTACCACTAACATGATATAATTCTAATCTACCATTTGGTAAGATATAACATTTGGTGATCTAACATTAAATGATCTACCATTTAATTTGATAATTGATCTATAGTCAGTGTATGTAATGTTGTATTCTACTAGTATGATTGATTCTATCATGAATAAGTTCAAATAGTTCTTCCATTATGGTCATATATTCTACAATTATTGTTTTGAACAATAATAATATCACTAAGGTTTATAGTCCTTCCATCATGGTTGGTGATAAAAATTCTACAATTAAAAATAGTCTGTCATCATTCGAATGATACTTCCATGGATGAGGGGATACTGTCAAAGCTAACAGGTTGATACTTCCATTAAAATATATATTATTTCTAGGAATGGAACAATTGATCATTGAATAAAGAAACATAGTATAATTTATTATTTTAATTTCATTTATGTAGGAAAAAATAACATAAGGGAATTTAATGTAGGAAAATCTATCTATGTAAGTGGCTCAAGTAATCAAATCTACATAAAAAAATCTTGGTAAGAAAATCAATGTAATCAAATATAACTATATGATTCACATAACTGTAATCAATATAGTAAAATCAATGTAGCTAATTCATGTAAGACAATAATGTATCTAAATTCCTAATGTATATGATTCACATAAGGTAATCACATATGTGAATTCTTGAAAACTTAAAAATTATTTCCTTTCCAAACTACATACCTAAAAAAACATATATAAAGAAAAAATCAGCTTTTGGCACTTTTGAATTTTATTTATAAAATTTAATTATATTTAAAAATAATAATGAATCACCTTAATTGGACATTTATAACCCATTATACCATTAAAGAATAGAATAAATACTATTCTGAAAAACTATAGAAATCCAACTAAAAACATATAGTGACTTCAAACCCAACTTCAGGTATTATAGAGATCTATTTGTACGTTTATGTCTTTTAATAACATGTAGATAATATTCTCATATTTATAATAAAAGTGAATCACTCAATTTAGAGTACTATAACCCAATGATTTGGTCAAAAACATTGGGTAACTTATTTTAGAAAATTTATGCATGGATTTCAAAATAGCTATGTAAATTAAAAATCTATTACATGGTTAAGAATTATATTATGTGATGAATATTTATTTTTTGTATGGGAACAATAAAAATAATTTATAATATAATTATAACTAAAAAATAAATTTATTAAATGCGAGGTAATATTAATTTATCAAAAAAAACTATTGAAGAATTAACATAAAGATTTAATCTCTAAAAAACTCCCCCTTTTTGTAAATTACAGAACTGTACAATTAAAAAAACATAAAACATTAAAAAACATTCTCACCCATTTTTAAATTTTTCAAAAATTACATTAAAATTATTTCTCTTTTTGTAAATAATAAAATATTTACAATTATCATAGATGAAATATTTTATAAGTGTTAATATTTCATTACAGTAATCAAGAAAATAGAGATTTAAAATAGTGGAAAAAGTTAACAATGTAGTAAATATATAGAAAAAATTATCAAGATTCAAGCATACCCAATTCAAACTTCATTTTCTCAAATTTGAAATAATATAAATGGTTAGTGAATTTGTCAAACCAAACTTTTTCAGTAGGAACAAATTGTAAAATAACATCACCTTTACTTATATGGTCTCTTAGAAAATGGGATCTAACATCTATGTTTTTTCTTCTAGAGTGTTAAAAAGGTTGTTTAGAAAATCAAATTTAACTAGAATTATCACATAATATTGCAACTTTATAGTAAAAATATTAAAATCACACTGTGTTTGTTTAATCCATATATATTGTGAATAATTTCTAGTAGCATCAACAAATTCTGCACTAGTTATAGAAAATGCTACTTATATTTGTTTGGTTAGATCTCCCTAGAACTAAAAATTTACCCATAAAATTAAACATACCTTTTGTGGTTTGCTGGTCAAGACTTCAACCTCTAAATTCTTAATTAGAATAAGACAATAAATCAATACAATTTTTATTTTAATAAAATAAACAAGTTCTTATAATTACTTTAATATTTCTAATTACTCTATTATTATATTTTATATAGATTTCCTTAGGTATGGATTGAAATCAAGTACATAAACAGATTAGGATCTTTATTGTTAGTCTAGATGCAGTGAGATAAAATAAGCTGCCTACCATGAATTTATACAGTGTAATATCAAAAGTCTTTCAAGATTCATCCATGTAAAATTTATAATTGGTACCCATTGGTGTTTTTATAGTCTTATAAGAATAAATCCCAGCCTTTTTACATGTTTTTTAGAATACTTATATTGATCTAAGAAATTAACATCTTTTATTTGATCAATTTTTAAGAAATGAAAACATATTTTTTCTCGTATTAAGTTCATGTTAAATTCACTTTTCATTAGATTAAAAACGCTACTAAATAATAAATTATTAATTTAACCAAAAATTATATCTTTAATATAAATATTTATAATCTGTATATCATTTTCAACTCTCTTTATAAATAAGTTATTACCAACAATACCTATAAAAAATCATTTTTAATTAAAAACAGAGTTAGTCTTCCATAATAAGCATTAGGAGATTTCATATGAAAATCTAAATATTTATTTAATTTTAAATTATATTTTAAAAATTTTTCATTTTAAAATCTAGGATACTATTTTACATAAACTCCCTTAGAAATTATTCCATTTTAAAAAAACTTTTTACATATATTTGAAATAATTTTATATTTTGAAAAAAAAAGAAAAGGATTATAGAATTATAATCGCTTCCATCCTAGAAACATGAGAAAAATAATCTTCAAAGTGAATTATTTCATCTTATGAATAACCTTCAGTAACTAGTCTTTCTTTATTTTTAACTATGATTCTAGATCCATCATGCTTATTATGAAAAATAATTTTTGTTCCAAGTATTGGTTTATCTTTATCTAAATAAACAAAATTACACACTTTATTCACTTTAAATTTAATTAATTCATTATTAATTTAATTAATCCAATTTGAATCAATTAAAGTTTGTTCAATTATAATAGGAACAACATCAGAAACAAAAGAATAGTTTATATATTAATGTAAAACATATTAGATGGTTTGTATTCCAAATTGTAAAATTCCATTTACATTTTCAAATGGATTATCTTTAAGAGTTTTCCATTCTTTAGGATTAGTTTGAGAAGATATATTCCACCCTCATCTGATGCATTCCCATTTTCTTAGTGATTATTTTTATAAAAATAAATTCTCCAAATTGATCACCATATTTGTCTATATCCTAATTTTTCTTATTATTTATATTTTCCTTAAACATATCATGTATAGTCTATTTAACTTCAAAATTTCACTTATTAAAAAATCAATAAGTGTTTCTAGTGTTACAATATCCTAAAAATATTCTTTCATCACATTTATAATTTAAATTTTTCTAAAATACACTTTTTATTTAAGACAAATTATTTTAAAATAAATACCCTAAAATATATGATTGTAGGTTTAAACATTTTAAATAGTTCATAATGGTTATTATTTAAGGATGATCTAAAGGATATTATATTTAAAATATGAAAATATATATTTGTAGCTTCTACTAAAAAATATCTATCCACATTAAAATCCATATGCATTGATCTAACCATTTCTTTTATAGATCAATTATTTTGTTCAACCACACAATTGTTTTTAGTGTACTAATGGAAGAAAATAATATTTATATCCATTTTCTTCAAAAAATTTATCAAATTATAAATTAACAAATTTATCGACTATATCACTTATGATAGACAGGATTGGATTATTTTTTATGTTTTGAATAATTTTATAAAAAGAAAAAAAATTAATTAATGTTTCATTTTTATGTGATCAAAATTAAATTTAGATAATTCCACTTTAATCATATACAGTTATAAATAAATACTTCTTACAACCAAAACTAAAAATTTGTATAGGAACAAACAAGTATATATGTATTATTTATAAGCATATAGGAGTACTAACCTCATTTATTGATTTTAATATTTCTACATTCTATTTATCCATTAAACATGAATCATACATAATGTACATACTATTATGTAACTTTGTAAATTATAGAACCTATTCATGATTCTATACATTGTAATTTTTTTTGAATTTTTCATGCCTAAGCCTACTATTCCATAAAATATCATCTACTTTTACAATATTTAAATAATTAACCATTATTTGGTAATATAATACAACTAAATAGTGTACACATTATCTTTTGTATTTTCAAAAAATAAAATAGATTTATTTTTTAGAACCATACATTTATCATTTTCAAAAATAACATTTAATAAATCATCACAAAGCTATGATATACTTATTACATTATGTTTTAACCAACCAAAAATAATAAATTTGAAATAAATACAAATTTAAAAAAACCAATTTGATCAATACCTATAATATGACATAAAGAGTTGTCTCCAAATGTGACAGTGCCACCATCACATGAATTGAATGATAAAAATTTAGAAATATCACATTTCATATTCCTAGAGTAGCCACTATATAAATACAACAAGTCTTTGATAATTCTAAGGTTCATTTCAAAAAATTAAATAATCAAATTGAGTAATTTGGTACCCATGTTAACCTGAGTCCTATTAGATTAGTAGAATAAAACTTTGGAACCCAAATCAATTCAAAGTATTTATTAGTGGGATTTTTAGAAAATAATTCACAAGAAATGAAAGTTATAGTGTTCCTATATGATTGTGTAAATCCAAATAAGCACTTATTAAAATAATAACCTTTCATTCTATATTTAAAATAAGTTGCAATGGAAATAATTTCTTTTGAACTTTTAAAAAATTTAGTCTTATTTATCTTTCGAGATAAATTCTTATAATCCAAAACTTTCTTATAAGTGTTCTGTTTCATCATTAACATCATTTTACAAAATTTAAATTTACCCTGAAAAAAATATGGATATATTGTCCTTAATATTGATAACTTCCTTTTTAAAATTCATATTCTCTTTATGAGTAATATATAAATATGTATAAACTTTAACATTAGATCTTGAAGATATATTTCTTATTTTCTTATTTTCTTGCTTAAAGATCTTATATTAATTTTAAAATTTAGTTAAATCACCCAAATTTAAATTAAATCTACATTATTTGTCTTTATTATTCACTTTTAAAATGTTTTTAAATCTTTGATTCTCCTCATTCAGCTTTAAAAACCCAGAATCATAATTTTCTTTATATTTCTCATCCAGAGAAACAATAGTTTTAAAATTATCACATTCCATTTTTTTGAATTTTATTTGAACAAATTATTATTTTTAATTTTTATATAAGTGTATTTTTCAATTATATTTATTCCATCATTCTATAATTCTTCATTTTCATTAAGTTTTTGTTTGAATTTTGAATTAACAGAATCAAAATCAGAACTTGAATTAGAATTTGTTTCATTATAATTTTTAAATATAATGTTTTGATCTACATTATTAGGGGTAATTATGTGAGTGAAAATAAAATAAATTACCCCCTAATGTGTACCTATCAAGGCAAGGTTATGTATATATTATTCACTTCCTAAATCATTGCTTGAATATTAACTATCTATGAAGTCCCAACCTAAAAAACAATCTTTATTTTTTTCTTCTCATTTTCTATATGTAATTATTTAGAAGCTTGAGTTTGGGTTAGTCTATTCTAATGTGACATTTCTTCCTCCACTAATAACATGATAATTTTAAAACATAATAATAATTATTATTATTATTACATTTGTTGTAATCCTTTTTGAATATTGTTCTAAATTATCATGTACTCCCTTTGTTTTTCATGAACTTGAAAACATTCATGCCAATGTGATCCATTTATTTGTCACTTTATAATAACTAAGATTTATAATTTTTAGATATTTAATTATTATTAGAATTAAATTCATTACATTTTTTATATATAGTCTCATAATCTGTATTTTTTCAACTCTAACTCATACTACAACAAAGAGACAATTAGTTCATCTAAAGTATACTCTTTAAAATTATTACTCTCATCGAAGAAAAAAATCATTGTATGATATATTTTGGGTAGATCTCTCATTAATATTTAAACATGAGTTTTGATGTCAATTAATTCTCCAAGAGAACCCATACAATTTGTAATAATTGTAAACTAATGTAACATCCTGTTCACTGAATCTTCATCTCCAATATTGTAGTATTATTATTTTACATGGAACATTTCTATAATTTTTCTCTTGTGATTGTTAGTATCATAATGAATCACTTCAAGTATTCTCTATATATTGTGTGATATCTTACAAGATGAAAAATGTATATAGACACTTTTACTTATAGGATAATAAAAAATATTTTTAACATTATAATTAAATATAAATTTTACAATTTTATTACCAATAAGTGTGTCCAGATCAACTTTGGGTAGGTTATATGGATTCTCGATGATAGTCCAATTATCAAAATTTAACTATTTGAGGTAGGCTTATATTATTTCTTTCCAGTATCCATAGTCACTTCTATAAAAAAATATGGATTTTTTGGAATCCATCCATCATAAGAATTGACTCCTGTCATCTTATAGAATTAATTTTTATTCCTAAGATTGATAGGTTTAGGATGATCCAGTGTGCACCGAGTTAGAAATATACAACAAAAGTACTAACTAATCTGAGAACACCTCTGATACCAATTTTTTGGTATCATATTAAATTGAAAATAGAATCTAACTATCCTTTAAGTAACAACCTCCTATGATACAAATTGTTCTGTATCTGATTGAAGTAATCAGAGATTCTAACTATCCTTTAAAAAAACTCATTTGATATTAAATTTCTGGTATTATATTGAAGAAATCAGATACTATAACCATCCTTAAATGGAAAACTCCTCTAATACTAATAGTGGGATCATAAGTGATGGGAATAAATAGTATAGGTGGGAGTGTGAATAGTTATTTTAAAAAATTAAATACAAAATAATCAGAGTTATATTAATTTAATAAACTTTAGTGAGTATTGTGTTAAATATGTGAGATGGAGTGGACATAAAAAAAGAAAATTAATAAATTTTTGGATCAAAAAGATCCTAATACACTTCTAATACTTATATACTCTACATTAATATTGGTATCTACTAGGAAACTAACTTTTAGTGGTGTGAGAACCTATTACAAACTCCACATTTTACAAAAAACATGGTGGAATAACCCAAAATTTTATAGGATTCTTTAACCTTGTTTGTGACCTGAATTTTGTTTAGGGGTAAAAAAGTTAATTTTAGGTTTTAGAATAACCAGAACAAACAAGACATACTTTTTAGGGGGAGTATCATCAACCAATCATGAAAAATTTACTAACATATAAAGAAAAATGACATGAAGGAAAAGAAGACAAAAAAACCCAGTAAAAAGATCTGAGGAAAAGAACAATGGTGTTTAATGATATTGATCACTATACCATTATAAGATAGTACATTAAAAGTAGCTTTGTGATATTGTAAATGAAATTAAAAATTTAAATCTTCTTGAATGAATGAGTAGAAATAAAGTGTATCCCTCATTTGTTGTGAAAGTTCACTTGAATAATATATGTGACATTGTTTTATATCTCTTGACCACTTCTATAACTAATTAATCTATATTATTTAAAATAAATATATTATTAGAGAATCATGTGATCCAATCAATGCATTCCACTTGTAAGAACATAACAAAATATTAAGTCACCATTACTATTGTTTAGAGAAACTGCACTCAATATAAAAGAACATTCATTGTATTTATTTCTATATGATATAACATTATAAAACATGTAACATGATCATTAATACATAAATTCGTTTTTAATATCATTATTTAAATTAAAAAATATGAATTAAATTATAGTTTATTGAAATATTAAAAACTCACAAAAATATATTATCGTAATTGCATTTTTGTAATTTACTGCATGTGAGTAATATAATCATTATATGTACTCAAAATAATTTTAACAAAACAAGAAAATGTTTCTAGAAAAATATAAAAAAATAGTTATTAAAAGATATGTATTTCAATTTCAGTATTTAATATAATAATAATTAAATTTTCATAAAAAATAAATTGAACTAGTAGAAGATAAAAGACAACCAAGAGGTAGCATGGTGTTGCTACTATTGACAAGTTGTCAACATAATCTACAATTTCGTAAGATCTAACATTAGGTAATCAATAATTCAGTGATTGAACATTTAGTAATATACCATTTGGTTATCAACCATTCAATGATATACTATTCGATGATCCACCAGTCAATGATCTACTATTCAGTGATATACCATTCAATGATATACCGTTCAGTAATCTACCATTCGGTGATCTTACCTTCGGTGATCTCCCATTTGGTGATCTACCCATATGTGATCTCTTATTCAGTGATATAACATTTTATGATCTACCATTTGGTTCGATGAAAGAACTATTATTGGAGCATGGAACAGTGGATAATATTGATGATACCATCACAATTGATGCTACCATTACAATTGAAGCTATCATGAAGGAGTTCAAATAGTAATACCATTATATTTATAGATTCTGCTACTATTTATTTGAATTATAATACCATCACTAATTTTCATAGTTATACCTTAGTGGTAGGTGCTGGCTATGCTACTATTATAAACAGGCTTCCATCATTCGAATGGTACTTCCACATTTGAGGAGCTAGCATTGAAGCTGGCTACACAATACTTTCTTTGAAAGATTAACATTAAAAGCAATATAATGGTCTATCATTGAATAGATAAGTATAATATAATTTTCTATAGTAATTTCATAAAACTACATAAGAAAAAAAATAATGTTATGGAATTTCACAAAAGAAAATTTATCTACTTAAGTGAGTCACATAATAAAATTTATATAAGAAAATATATGTAAGAAAATATATATAATAATATATAAGTATAAAAATCAAATAATGGAAATAAATATAGTTGAGTCAATGTAGTTTATTCATGTTAGTGAATCACATATCCAAATTCATCACGTATTTGATTCACCAAAAAAATTACTTATCTAAATTTCTAAAAACTGAAAATAGATTGGATTTCCAAAATACATTCCTAATAAATACATATATAAAGGCATATTAAACCTTTTAACTTTTTAATTTTATTTAAAAAAATTTATTTTCTTTATAAAGAATAAATAATCAGCATAATAGGACATCTATAAGTCAATTTATCATAAAAACATAATCGAAACTGTTATGAAAAACTATATAAATTAAACATAAAACATGTAGTGAATTGAAACATAATTTACAAAATTATAGACACAAATTTAGAAGTTTATGTATTTTATTTACATGTAGATAATATTATTATATTTATAACAAAAATATAATCACTCAATTTTGAGTTATATATCCCAAAATATGGTTGAAATATAGAGGGTAAATGATTCTGGAAAATCGATTACATGAATTCCAAAACCAGTTTGTGAATTAAAAATTATCTAAATGTTTAATAATTTGTATATATGGTGTTAAAGAATTTTCTATAAGGGAACAATAAAAATAATTTATTATATAATTATAAGTAAGAACAATAAATTTAATAAATATTATGAAATAGTAATTTATGAAAAAAACTATTAATGAATTAGAAAATCGATTCAAAATCTAACAAGAACAAGGATAATATCTTTGGATAATGTCCCCAGTGAAGTATAAATAACATTAAAGGGTGTTTTCATAGATTAAAATACTTTAAATAATTACATTAACATTTCATGATGAATATAACCCTTTTATTTTGAAATCACAAATTTAAAATCTAATTTTCATGAGAAGATTAGAAAAAACATTTTCATTGAAATGAACCATGAAATATTATAAAGGAATATTAAAATAACATTTTAGTCATGAATGTCGGAAATTTTTTTCAGACATTTGATAAAAAGTACCTTGTTCGAAAAATGATAACTATATTCATTTAAAAAAAAATTATATAAAGTTAAACATGGATAAAAACTACGTTAAGAAATAATATTAAATTATTTTAAACATTATTTTTTATAATATATATTATTTATCTATACTTTTATAATAACTCATATAAAGAAATGATGTAAAAAACTAATTACATCACTTCATGGAGATGGTAGTCTATATATATGGACGAGCGATGTTTCCACTTTTCAATGGTTGAAACAAATGAAAGGTAAATAATGATTTACCGATTAAAAATAAATAATATATCATAAATATTATATATATATATATTTAATCAATCCTTACTACCATCCATGAAAAATAGAAATGAAAAGTGAATCATGTCACTTCATGGAGGTGGCATTAGACACATACACAAAAGCAATGTAATCATTTTCCAATAGATAGAAAGGTAACAAGGTAGATAATATTTTATAATTCTTGATGTATAATTAATTTTGAAGTATCAAATATAAATATTAAATCCATCATGATAACCATCCAATAATTATGGTGATGTAAAATGAATCAAATCACTATGTATAGGTGGTAGTCCACACATACGAACATGCTATACTTTTCATTTCCAAGTTGATGGAAAAGAGGTAGAGAATTGTTGATCCATTATAATAATAAAAATTAATTATATTGATGAATCAAAAGTAATTATTTTATAATAGATACAATACACTTTGAGGAGGTAATTTAATAAATAAATATCATATTACTTGGTTAAGAGTTATCCCTCTTCATTTGGAATCCTCCTTTGTCTTACACATTAAGACTTAAAATGATGATATTATAATAAAACAATAACCTATAAGACATAGTTATGGATGTTAGTAAGGGATTATAAATTGAATTGTCCAATTATAAGGCCCATGAAGTGTGATGTAAAGAGGTTAAGAGGTATCCTTTTATAAGGGAGGGGGATGACACACTTTATATTTTTAAAAAGATTAAAATATAATTATTTCAAACTCAATAAAAATGTTTCTAAAAGACTCATACTCATATAAAAGATTATATAAGGTCAAAATATGAGGATCCAATAGGATATATACTAGTTTATTTATAAATATCACCATTATATCTTAGATAAACCTCAATAAAACATGTTTTAACCTTAACTATGGTAACAAAATTTTAATATTTTTACATTTCATTATGTCCAAAAATGGAAGTGAGATAATTACCAGATTTGGAATAAAATTTTCCAAATATGGAGTCTATTTTATCAAATTCAATTCCTATAAGTAAGGGTAATTAATATTAAAACAAATTCTCAATATGTGGTGTAAAATCGTTTTCTAGAAAAATGAAATTTTAAGTATATTTTTTAGAAAATAAAAGTATAACATTGATTAAAATGAAATTAATTAGATTATTTTTAATTAAAATAAACTAATTAAATATGAAAATCAATTCAGAACAAAATGGGACATTGAAAATACCTGAATGGAAAAAGAATATTTTCAATAAAATTATTATTTTTTATTATTCACAAAAAAATTAATATTTTTAGAAAAATACCAAAATTTAAACATAATCTAATTTTGATTTGATTATATAAAAAATGTAACAAAATGATATTTTAAAATAAGTACAATATGTTCAATAGTGTATACGACAGATGACACTGATATTAAATGACCCTGTAAATATATTATTTAAATATGACTGTTGTAACCTAATTTTTGAATTGTAGGGAATGAATAAGATTGACATAATTATAAAATTTATAAGAAGGTCCTAATCAATAAAAAAATTATTAATACATAATTATTAAATTATAATTATTTTCATATTCATTTTATTCTTCAAAAAATACGTTTTATTCAAAATTGATATTTATTACTTTTTGTGAGAAAATAATATAATTAATTTAAAGAAATTTTAGAAAATTTATTTGAAAAAATTAAATATTTTTTTTAAATAATAATATAAAAATTAACATAGCGTTAAATTTTTATATTTTTCTGAAATGATTGATTTTTCAGTGAAGAGTGAAATTTTCATTTTTTCAAATACTCACATTTATTTTTGATATTTAAACTAATTTAAAAGTATAATTGAATTTTGAATTGATAATATAGTTAAAAATAAACCATTATATATATATATATATTAAACTATTTAATTTTATTTTATTCATAAGTTTTCCGGATTTTAGGATATGTTTATTTTTATGCTTAAAAACACACTTCTCTTAAAACTATATTTAGGTGCGTAAAGTTTACCCATTTTAATTAATTTAAATAAACAATATAAAGTTAAAGATTAAAATAAAATGTATATATTTTATATTTAATTTTAAAAATTTAAATACATATAATGATTATTTATATTTTAAAGTTAATTTAAGATCATCTATTTGTTGAAAATGTATTTTCCTAAAAAACCACTTTTCATTACGCTTTGAAAAATTATTATAAAAATAATTTATGTCACTTATAGATATTTAATTTGTAAGAAATTATTCCATATTTTTAATCATAATATCTAATATTATTTAATATGGTCAAATTAGTTGTTAATCATAATGTATAATAAAAATAGTAAAAACTTTCCACTATAGTAAAAGAGTAAATTATGTTAACCTAGGATGAAACTTAGTGATATGGCAACAAATTATTATCTTAAATCTTATTGGATGAAATTATTATAACCCTTACCATCTTAATATTGATATTTATTAGGTTGTGAGAAAGGTTTCCATAATAATGACCTATATAATATTTAAGTAAATAAAATGACAAAAAATCCACACCCATTTTTATATATTTTCTTAAGGGAATATATTTTAATTCATTTTATTTCATATTGTTTTCAAATTCAAATTAAATTAATAGCTCAAAAAATGAAATTAATGTAATTTTATAATAAATAATAATTTATTGAATGATTTTAAATTACCAAAAATACTATCTTTATCCAAGCGATAGTGATATGGTTTAAAATATCAAACATGGTATACTTAGTATATAATTTTAATTTCGTAGTGACTATCTTGACCCCTAAAGAATAAAAAATTTGTCATCATGGTAATTGAAAAAGGGATAACGTAGGTTAAAATAAAGAGATAAGGGTGGAACCTTAATCAAAACTTATAAAAATGTAATTTAATGATATTATTTTGACCCATAATATTTCTACAGAATAAATATACCAATTCTGATCCATTTTTTCATGAGAAATAATTTACATTAATTTAATACTATAAGAAATTCCAAAATTGCGCCTCCCATCATATATAAAAAGGAACCACCTATCATCTTTTCTTCACACCTAAAAATAATTCTAGTTCATCCATTACCTTCCAAAATCTCTTCCTTGCTTCTCTTAACATTTACTATAGTCTATTTTGGGTAATTAAGACCTCTTAAGAAGGATTTTGGAGTAAACATTAAGAGATTTTCTGAAAAAGGGGTATCATTCTTAACCAGGTTTTTTTATTTCTTCATCCAAATACTTAAAATATTATTCAAAATTTCTGATATAATAAAATAATTATCACCCATATAATTATATAATTTAATACTAATGGAATAACCTACATTCATCTCCTCTCTTCTCAAAATGGAAATTAAACAATTTTTTGTGTGTACATCAGACTACCACCTCATGAATCAATGTAATTAATTTTAAATCATCACCTATTAAGAATGTTTATGATGATATAGTTATGAAATATATTATATTCATGAAATATTTATCATTATTTATTATTAATATTTCTTATATTTTTCTTACATTTCCATTCATTGAAAGATGACAATGTCGTTTGTGCGTACATGTGAATCATCACCTCCATGAAGTGATGCAATTCATTTTTCATTACCAATTTGCATGGATGTTTTATATAAGTGTATTTAAAGAAATAATATTATATTTATTATATAATTATCACCATTTCACAATATAAAATAGTTAACTTCATTCCATTATGATCATTGAAAAATTTAAATGTTACTCATGCATACGTATGACCTACCATCTCCATGAATTTTACACAGTTAATTGTTCATAACCATATTTCATGGTTTTTAAGTATATTTGAAATATAAATATGATAATTATTTCATGATTATTACTCTGTGGATGATGTAACATTGAACTCTTTTACCATAGTAAAACCACCAAATTCATTTTGGACATACGAACTGAATATCATCAAAACACCCAACATGGAAATAATTGATTAATTAATTAAGTATAACATGGTATTAAATAAAATAAAATTAATAATAGACATTAAAAATTTTCTTAAGTAAATAATTACCCTATGTTAACTATTCATGAATATAAATAACATACATGACGATTCAAACCAGAGGTAAGGGTTCCATCTCAATTTCCTTTTACATAGGAATATTGTAATGTTATGCACCAATTTATTTTACATGGTCTATATAATTCCCTTTTAAATGTTATATAATGAATCCCTTATAATTCATGGTATTTTCTATTTCAATATAAATTATTTCATCAAAGTGAATTTTACATGAATGTTACCAAGTGGTAAGGGGTTTCACAAATCAAATTACATTCATTTGGTTATATTAATTCTTAATTGTCTTAAATATTATAAGATTAAGTCTGTAATGAATTATTATTATTTTTTATATAATTTAGAATTATTTTTTTATGGATCAAAATTTTACATACATCATAAATTAATTTATTAATCCTCACTTCAAGAGTATCATATTTGTAAGATATTTCATCACAATTTCCATGACATTGAGATATATTTTGTATTGTGTACCTATTTATTTATATGAGGTGTATACAATAAACCTTTGATATATTATATCTGGATTATATTTTTATTCCATGTATTTAATGCTTCATTTGAAGTAATTTGTCTCATGGAGGTTATGATTCAAAAGTTACCAAAGTTGTAAGAGTTTTTTTTCACAATCTCATCATTATTCAAGATTATTTATGTTTAAGTATATAATGGGGGAATTATTTGATCTTTTTATCCTAAACCCAAACAATATTATGACACTATATTTTTCTTAAAATTATAACTTTACCTTTTCACTTTCTAGTCATTAAGTACTTGAGATACCAAAATCATTTTTTTAAGGAAAACATTGTGTTTTCTAATTGTTATAGAATCATTTTTTCCCATATTTGTATTTTTATTAAAATGTTATAAATAATATTTTTAATTTTTTATAATGATTGATTAAAGAAACTTTTACCCATATTTTACGTTTAATTTTTTTAAAGTAATCTTCTTTTCATTTTTCGAATAAGGTACTTAATAAATTTTTACCTAAAATGTGGGAGAAATATTTGTTTTAACATACTCTACATGAACAAAACATCCTTCCATCATAATCACTCAAGGATTTGAAACATATTATAAATATTTCCATGATTATTTTCAAATATAATTTTTCCATAATATTCTATCAATTTTGTGTTTTTAAAACTATATTTTAATGTGAGAAGGGTATTTTCCTAAATAATGATTTTAGTGATATCTTTTTAATATTTCCATTAATAATCATCAATAACCCTTTTATTTTCCACTTGGTATCTATTATAATTATTCTTTCCATACTATTTCTCTAGATGATTTATGATCATTTTTACTGGGGAAAGTATTAACATTATGTTTTCTAGTTCTTCATATATGAACAGTTTTTGAATAAGGAAACCTCATTATATTGTATTGTTTTTTCATATTATGAATTAGTTGGACTTATTTAGTGATAGGTGGGGCACTAAATTACATAACCCCAATATGCATCTATGAGTATCACAAGACAAACCAGTTTCATAACCTTATTAAATGGTGTTTTTTTAATAGATACCCTTAGTTTATACTTTATTAGAATAAGGCCTTCATAGTAAGTTTCATATGTATGACATTATGCATTCCATCATTATGAAATTAGTTATTAATTTCCATGTCATTATTTTTAATAATATCTAGGGATAAGTTTCAAGATCATGTTATTTTTTATATGGAATCATTTCATCTTCATTTTTTCCTACCATATTATTATTTATTCTCATGTTATTGACTAAATGGAATGTGATTTTATTTATTTATGCTTCTATATTGATTATGCCTTATTTACTCATGATAATTTTTATTGTATTTAATACATACTTAGAATATGAGCCCACTATGCTTTTGTTTCCTTTCCATGAGATATAAAAAAAGAATCTTTAATAAGTTTTTGGGGGAAACATATTTAGTTTCACAATATTTTTTATTTTTTATGTTCTAATTTAATATGAGATTCTAGTATTTATCTATTTTACCAAGGCTACTAAACTATTTGGTCATTTGGGATGTGATTCCTTATATCTAATGAGAATGTAATAAAGTAACCACCAGCTCTAGGATACTAGGGTTAACATATTTACTATTTTTATTAGAGTATGTTTAATTAAAAACATGGGAACTAGATTTAGGAAAACATATATTTAGGGAAAATAACCCTATGACTAACTTTTAAGGATAATTCTAATTATAGGACAACATCATAATGTTTTGCTAAGGTATAGATTATTCAGCTTTCCTAATGATACATCCCTATTTGGATACTACAATTGGAATTTATTTTATAATAGATGCATCAAAGGGAAATAACCTTCAAAATAGGTGGCCAAGTATATATCAACCATCGTTAGGTATATGATATGTTTTAAATTATTGCGCACATAGTTTAATACTTACGAGGGATATGCTTAAGTTAATTCAAATTTTATTTATGAACCATTATAATGAATGAGAGAATAAAACATATAGTAATATATGATATTACATAGTGATATGGGGTAAAAATAAAGTTTATTGGGATGGTATGTATAAGGTTTATCAAATGTTTAAAGGAATAAATACCCCTTCTGATATTTTTTGTGATTGGGAATTTAACACGATTGATGATATTTTGAAAGAAATTTATGGGAAGATAACCCTTTTGTTTAGTATATGATTGATTGAGAAGGTTATGTGAGAAATAATGCTTTTTCTATGGAAATAATATTAAAGGTATTGAGAACCTTTAAGTTTTATATGATCTTTTATGATGAGGTAATTATGGTTTATTTAAATTTAGGATCATATGTTTTATTATATAGACAACCATGGTATTGAAAAGTGTTTTGATAGTTATTTTTATTTTCTAGGATTCCCATAATATTTTTTGGAACATTATATGAATGATATTAATATAGTTTTAGATAAATGATAACCTATGTGCTGGGTGATAACCCATAACATCTGGTGAGGTTGTTGGGATTGAACCCACAACCAATGGGTGATAAGGGTGTACTACCTACCATTGGCCTATGTAATTCCTCAGATAATATGACATTATTTTTATTAAAATGGTTTGATGAATAAATATTAAGTTTATTTTGGGAAATATATTATAGTATCAAACCATTTTTATTTTGTGGTGAGTAGTGATATTTCAAGATATTTTTTATTGGATTGAGGTATATATAACCATTAAGTATAAGATAAAGGATTATTGGGGGAAAATGCTATTAAATTTTTGGAGGTGTAAGATTAAGGGTATAAGGTAACATCTAAGGTTAAAAATTTATTTAATGTTGATGTTATTGTAGTTATTTTGGATATAGGGTTATCTATTTAAGAAATGATCTCTTTAAAACCTTTCAGTTTATTATTGAATTTTGGAGATTAATATATGAATATTTATTAATTTTTAATATTATCATACATTGTGAGAACCATTTTATTTTTATTAAAGATAGTATGAATAGTTTATTATTATTTTTTAGATATTATGATCCATTAAAAGTTAATTTTAGTTCTTTGGGCATAAAAAATTATCTTGGATATTAATTTATTAGAGTAAGAAATGAATGGAAATTGATGAAATCACAACAAAAGGATGAAATTGTGATTATTTAATAAAAATATACCAAGTTATTATATTTTCTATTGTTCTCTATCTTAATAATAAAATAATCCCCAAACTATTGGAAAAAGGATCTTAAAATAAATATGTTATAAATTTACATTCATTTATGAGGAATCAATAGACTTTTTACCCATCATAGATTTATGTATTTGTGGTCATTAGCTTTGTTTTGAACATATTATATATCACCCTATATTATTCCTTTGGAGTTAGGTTTCTACTCCATTTCCATATTTTCAATTACTACTAATGTTCTCTTTTTTTAACCTTGTAATGTTAAACCATTCTCATTTTCTTTTCTCTCTTTTAAGATGAAGTTTTATTAACCTTTTAAGATGTGGGTTTTACACAAAAGAAAATTCAAATATAAAACCCTTGATTTCTATGAACAAGTTCAACTTAAAAAGATGAAATTTATTTATGGTGATAAAAATTTAACACCCCAAGATTTTAAAAGAAGAACATTATTTTTTATAGTTTACATGAGAAGTAACGTCGAGATTAATAAAATTGAAAAATATATTATTTAAATATAACCATAATAACATTTCCATTGAATTTGAAGGTATAAATAAGATTAAAAAAAGTTTGAAATATGTGTACAGGTTCTATGAAATAAAAATTTATTGATATATTCTTAGTAAATAAGTACTCAATTCTTAGTAAGTTCATTATATTTTATTTCAAATATTCATTCTTTAAAAATTAATTTTATTTCTTTTTGTGAGAAAATATTATAATTCATCTATGTATCATTTAGAAAATTTATTTAATAAATTGAAATAAAATTTTAAAATATTCTTATCAAAATTAACTTAGGTTGAGATTTTTTGAATTTTTTTGAAATGATAAATTTTTTAGGGAATAGTGAAAATTGCAGTTTTTTCAAATACTATCATTTCATTTCATTAAATTTAATAACTCAAAAGTCCCATTATATTTTGGACATATTATTATAGTAAATAAATAAAAATTTTATTTATAATAATCTAATTAATTCCATTTTTTTCAACAGTTTTCATGATTTTTTTATAAGTTTGTTTTTACTCTTATTAATGTAGTTTTTGGAAAATAGTATTTATGTTCATAAAGTTTATCCATTTTAATTAATTAAAATAACCACTAGAAAGTAAATATTTAAATTAAATTATACATTATATATCTATTAGTATTAATTTAAATCCATATAATGTTTATTTCTATTCATATAGTTAATATATGATGATATATTGCTTGAAAAATATATTTTCTGGAATAACGACTTTTCTTCACACATTAGAAGATTGTTATAAAACAAATTTCCACAAATTATAGATTTTTTAACAAGAATTCCATAGCTGGAATAAAAAAAATAATAATTTAACAAATTCAACTTAATTTTTTGTCACAATGAATAATAAAAATAGTAAAAACAATTCACCATGGTAAAAGGGTAATCTAGGTAACCTACGTAAAAAATAAGTGATAAGGCCATAAATTTTCATATTAAATATTAATAGATGAATTTATTTTGTAAATTATTGACATATTCTTGTTATTTATTTTTTATGAGACACTTTTCCATGAAATGGAACTATATAAAATTTTAAGTCATGAAAAAGAATAAAATGTCACTCTATTAGTTTTAAATATCTCTCATGTGTTCCAAATAATTTTTTAATGAATATTAATGATTATATTGAGAATAATGAAATAATTTTTGTCATATTTTCTTTATTTTTTATTTTCATATATAATAAAATTAACTTAAATTCTTATGCAACCTTAACACAATATTAATTCAATTAATAGAAAAGTAAATTAAATGATATTAAAAATATACAATGTAATATAATTTGAATGAATAATTATGTTCCATGAGTTTTTTAGAAAAATATAAATTTTAGAGAGGATTTTATGGAATATATTTGACTTAATTTTCATTCATATTATTTTAAAAGTCAAATTAAATAAATAGTTCCAAAAAATGACATTAATTATTTTAAAATAAAAAATATTTTATTAAATGATTTAAAATTCCTAAAAATAATATATTCAATGAGGTGATTTTAATATGGTTTAAAATATAATTCATGATCCATTGATTTTCTAATTTTCATTTTATAGTAACTATCTTGACCCCTAAATAGTAAATATATTGTTGTCATTATAATTTTTAAAACATTTAATGCGAGTTAAAAATATGAAATATGGGTAAAAACATAGTCTAAACTTGTCCAAATGGTATTTTATTATCTTAATTCAACCCATAATGATCACATATTCTAAATATATCATTTTGGATCCATTTTTCCATCATAAATAATTTATATCAATTTAATACTTTATAAAATCCCAAAAGTGCACCTCCCATCACTAATAAAAGGGTACCTCATTTCATCCTTACATCACAATTAAAATCTTTTTTTTGGAAAATACATTACTAAATCCATTCCTTAATTACCTTTCTATTACATGGAGGTATTGGTTTAATTATAAAACCATCATAGGAAGGATGTTTGAAAAGAGGTTTTCTGAAGAAGTGGCATCTTTCTAAACCGTGAATTTTGTTTCATTTCTTGTTCAACCTCCTTAAAATATTATTCAACCATGATGATATAATTAAATATTTATATTCTATATAAATGTATTTTTTAATGAAATAACCTATAACTATATCTTCTTCCAAAAAATTGTAAACAAAACCATCTTTTGTATGTATGGCATACTACAACCTCACAAATCGATGTAATTCATCTTCCATCATTACTTATCATGGATATTTATAATGATGTATTTATTATATATATATATATATATATATGATAATCATGACATATTTATGATTCTTTAAAATTAATATATCATATTTTTTATTACCTTTTGACTTGGACTGTCGTTGAAGCTCATCAAAGTTTAAAATTTATATTCCTACTAACTACTGTATATGTGCAAAGCAAGGTCGAACCCACAAGGAATGTAATTATGACCATTATTCATCTAAAAACAATAAAAAAGACACCACTGTTGTTCGCAGTGGGATAAATTTATTTTTTTACTATTTCTTTTTTTTTATTTTGTTTAATATAGGGCACAAATGAAATGCCACAATCCCTTTTAGTTTTTGTTGTAAATTGTAATGGAAAAAGATACAAGCTAAAAACAGTAAGTAAAAAAGATATAAAAATCTGATAAATGAACTATCAAGAGAAAGATGTTTGGGGGAAAAACTTTATTCTATTGGTTGAAAAAATATTCTTATTCACATAAATGTTGATGCAATATACCACCGTAGAAGAGAATGACTCACTTACATCACTAGGAGTAAATTAATGAAGATTGATCGATCTTGGAGTTTTCCACTCCAAGATTGACAACATAGAAAATTTTGATTTGAAAATGTTGACAAAACAAACTTACGATATGTTATGAAGTTTTCTGAATTTATTAACTTTTGAAATATGTATCCACAATAAAACTCTCCCAATGATTATGGAATTTAGAAATAAAGTTCTAGTGGTACGATGAAATTGACTGTATTTAGAACTTATCTCACTAATAAATACTAAATACATTGAATTGATGAAATGAAAAATAAGCAAAGATAACAGTTGAATTTTTTTAATTCCCCAAACTTGAAGGTTTAGACAACTGTCTTGTTAATTATCAATACAGTGAATGGAAACATGGTAGAACCGAATAAAAAAACTCTGAAATGAGGGAAGGAGAACTCCCCTATGATGTGCTATGCTATCGAGCTCTGTCAACACCAGGGATGACCACCATATATCTCTGCTCAGATGAAAGAGATGATGTCGTGAGTGAATGTATGAATTGAATGTGTCTCGAATGTCCCCACAAATCCGATTCTTGCTCTTTTTTAAGTACCCAATGTCTTCTACTGCTTGTCACCTCCACTCTTCACTGACTTAAATTTGTCTTTTACTACTTCACCACACACATGTTTTTTTCACAAACCACACATTACACTAGATTCTCCCTTGTAACTAACTTTGAATGAGTTCATTGAATGCACCTGGATGTTTTTAAGGCCTTGGTGTGAACCTGAAAAGAATGAAGAAAACAGATAAATATAAAAAAATTAATAATTTCAGTTAATATTTTATTAAAAAGTCTTTTCAAAAAAGTAATAAACATTTAAATAATGTTATTAAATAAATTATTTTATTAGTATTATTAATAACTAGTAAATAAATTTTCATTAATTATAATGAAATAAAATTTATTATCAAAATAACTATTTTATTAAATTTAAATTATAATAGTTTATGTATAATAAGATGATGGAATACAGTTATTGTTATTATTAAAGTATAAAAAGATTTATTAATAATTAATTTTAATGTTATAATTTTATCCATGAGGATACAGCTAATATTGATGTCATCCATGAGAAAGTCAATGATTCTTTCAATCATGTCTGAAAAATATCCATCATACACCTTTGAAAGGGGGTTGGATCTCGACACAACCCAAAAGGCATCCGCCTGTAGGAAAATGTCCCAAAGGGGTATGTGAAAGTGGTCTTTTCCAGATCCTCTAGAGCAACAGGAATCTGGTTGTAACTAGAATACCCATCCAGGAAATAGAAAAACTCTTTACTAGAAAGTCTCTCAAGCATTTGATCCAAGAAGGGTAAAAGAAAATGGTCTATCCTAGTGGGTTCACTAAGATTTATATAATAAATATTGAATCTCCATTTTTTGGCCTTCATAACTTGGATTTCTTCATTTTTTACTACTGTAAAACTTCCCTTCCTGGGGAAAACCTAAACAGGGCTGACCTAAGAACTATCAAAAATAGGATATATTAGTCCAATGTCCAGCAACATAATCACTTCCTATATCAATACTTATATTATGTTTATATTCAATATTCTTTGAAACTCTACCCTAGGCTTATTTTCAGGATACATAGTTATTTTATACATGCAGAATGAGGGACTATACCTTTGATATTAGCTATTGTCTAGCCTATGGCATATTTAAACTTCTTTAAAACACTTAATAATCTTTCCTCTTGATTTTAATTAAGCTAAGTATAAATTATGTTAGGAAAACAGGAATTATCACCCAAAAATGAATATATTAGGTGGGAAAGGATTGGTTTAAGTTTAAGAGTTGGTGTTTCTACTTTAGAAGGAAGACTCTTAGGCCTGGGGTGGTCCAATATCTTTAACATATCTCTTGTAAAGTGTATTAAAAGATGAAAGGTTTCAAATTCCAACTCAAATTCATAATTAACAGTGTTGCTATCCATAGTGGACATCATATTGTCTGTATATTAAATATCAGAATTCAACAAGTTAATCAAAGATAAATCATTAAGTTATCTCAAAAGTTCTCCCTCCACATCATCAAAGTTTTCATCAAGGTTGGTGTTAACAGAGACACCCTCAAATTCATTCAGAAATTTTCTAAGTTTAGAAACAAAGGAATCTTATATAGTTGAAATATGATAGTTTTCTAGTTCTAGAAAATTTTCAAGATTTGGTGTTCAAGCAGAATGTTCAATTTCTAAGATAGAAACAACAGAATTTTATGTTTCAAGATGTATTTCTTTAATAGAGGTTTTTTTTTTCAGATTCTTTAATGTGTTCTAGTGGATTTTTTATAAGAACATTCAACTTAAGGAACTCAATTTTTGAACAGTATTTAGAATAAGTTGGTCCTTTAATGTTCTTAAACACATTGAACTCTTCTTTTGTTCTCTAATTTGAAAAATAATTTGACCCTTTGACACATTAATAACAGCCCCACCTGTATCCAAGAAGGGCCTACACAAGATTATGGACACCACTTGATCACACTCCATGTCCAAGACTAGAAAGTCTACTTGCATAAACAGTTTACCAACCCCAACTAACAAGTTATTTATCCTACCCACAAGATGAGTGAAAGATCTATCAACTAATTTTAGTATGCCTATATTGGGTTGAAGGTCACCCAACCTTAACTATAGAAACATTGACTAAAGGATCAGATTAATACTAGAACCTATGTTACAAAAAAATTGATCTAATTATAATTTATTAAGGTATATGGGATAACAAAACTACCTAGGTTATTTAATTTGGGTGGTATTGTATTTTGGAGTACATCAATGCACTCTTTAGTGAGGCTGTAAGTTGAAAATTTTTCAAGGGTATTTTTTTTAGAAATAATTTTTATAAGATATTTTAGATAATATGAAATTTAAATTAAGGCTTAAATGAATGAAATTTTTACCTGAAATTTTGGAAGGAGACCAAGGAACTGAAGAAGTTTATCCTTGGTGTAACTTTATGGTTTCAACTTCTCAGGTAAAGGGAAGGGTGGGGTAAAAAATTTCAAAACAATAGGTATATCCCCCACCTATTCATCAATTTTTTATTTTATTTTATTCCTTTTATTTTTAGTAGAGTTTTTAGATTTAATTTCAAATGATAAATTCATATTTTGATCATTTTAATGACTTTTATGTTAATTTACAGCATATGTGAAAAGCATATTTTTATTACCAGATTGAAGCATATTTTCAATTTGGGAATTTTCATGGTCTTTTTCAACAATAGTTTGATTGTTTATTCCACTTATAGTGATAAAAACCATGTAATTATCTCTAGGATTTAGTTCAGTTGTACCAGACAACCTTCATTTTTTCTAGAAGTCAAATCTTTAGAAAGTTGGCCAAGTTGTGTTCCATGTTTTTCATTCTCATATCATTTTTCATTTTATCTGACTAATATAGATTTTGATGTTTTTTAGCTGAGTCATGTATTTTTCCTCTTGAGAATTAATTCTATTCAAGATTAAATCAATCCTAAAAGAAATTTGATTATCATTATTTCCTTGTTCATTTGAAGAATCACACCTTTTTTGATATTTAAAATTTCTTTTTTGTTGGTTAGAGAAATTAGGGGCCGTGGATTTTTTAATTAGGACTTGATCTTTCTAGGATAAGTTTGGATGGTTCTTATATCCTTGATTATAATTGTTTGAAAATGGATCTTCTTTAGGATGAATTCTAGGACCACAGTTAAAAAGTTTGAGTTTTATTATTGTTGGGATGATATATAAAAATTAGTTCAGATTTTTTTATTATGCCCAAACATACCACTTTGGGACACTGTTCCTTTAAAGATTTGTTAGTGTTTCGACAACAAAGTTGACTAACACTTTGTTTTGAATTCCGGTTCATTAAAGAATGCAATTGGATGGTGATTTCAGCAATTTGTGTTTGAGTTTCATTAATTGAACCATTATTGACATTAACATTTCTATTCAATATTTTCCTTCTTGAATTTTTATGTTGTGAATTCAGGGAATGATTATTAAAACTTTGTCTAAGTTATTCATATATCTTTTCAACATAATTACCCCCATCAGCCTGATCAACTAGATTCTATACAGAGGAGGACAACCCTTCAAAGAAGGTATCTATGAGAAGGTGGGATGGGAGTTGATGAAGGGGAGACTGCCTAAGAAGATCCCTGAATCTATCCCAAAATTCATTAAAACAATCTCCACCCTCTAGATAAAAACTAGTGAATTTATTCTAAGTTCACCCTTAAGTATTTGGGGATAAAATTTATCAATTAATGAATTGTATACTTGATCCCAGTATTCAAAAATATTCTCATCTAGGATTAAAAAACCATTCTTAGCATTCCCTTTAAGGAAAAAGGGAAATGCACTCATTCTTATTTCATTCTTTGCGAGTCCTAGTAGAGGTAACTATTATAAAATGCTGTATAAATATCTAATGAAGGCTAGGGAGACCTCATTAGAGATACCATTAAATGCATGGAACAATTAAATGTGAAATTGTCTGAACTAATGGTTTCTAGCTCTAGGACTAAGTCTAATGGAAGATGGATTGCTTGAAACATGAGGAAGTTAAAACTTCATCATCCTAGGCCTTTCAACTTTATCTAATAGTTCATTTTTATTTAGGAAGTTTTTAACATAGACTCTGTTATCTATGTTCTCTATTTAAATTTTGTTTTTCCTTCTTCTAAGAGAAGTAAAATGTTTGTCTATTTCAAGGGTCAGGGGATCTAGACTACCAGAAGAGGTTCCTGTGCTCATGAAAGTGTATAAAAAATTTAATGAAAAAAATAGTAGAACTAACATGAATACAAGTAACAAAAAATTTTAGTACAGTAATAGAAACAACAAGTAACAAATAGAATTTAATAGTTTTTTTAATTTTTTTTGTTTTTATGTGATTTTTTTAATTTTTTTAGAAAAGAAATGGTCACCCATTCCTTCCCTAGAAATTGGGCAAAAAACATGACCTGGACTTTCGTTGAATTTGGTCAATGTTTAAAATGTATATTACTACTAGTTACTATATATGTGAAAATCAAGGTCAAACCCACAAGGAAGGTAATTATGACCACTATTTTTCTAAAAACTATAAAAAAGACACCATAGTTTCTAGCATTGTGATAGATTTCCTTTTTTAAATTTTATTTTTTAAATTTTATTTAAAATAAGGCACAAATGAAACACAAAAATCCTTTTTAGTTTTTGTTATAAACTATAATAAACAAGACACAAGCTAAAAATAGTAAGTAACAGAGATATAAAATACTGATAAATGAACAATCAAAAGAAACATGTCTAAAAAACATTATTCTACTTGTAGGAAAAATATTACTATTCACTTAAAAGTTATTGAAATATACCACCATAGAATGGAATGACTCACTTCTGTCACCGGGATTAAATTCATGAATATTGATCGATCTTGGATTTCACCACTCCAAGATTGAAAACCATGAAAATTTTGATTTGAAAATGACGACATAACGAACTCTCTCTGTGTTCTAAAGTTTTCTAAATTTATTAACTTTAGAAAGATGTATCCATAATAAAAATATCCCAATGATTGAGGAATTTAAAAATAAAGTGGTAGTGGTATGATGCAATTGAATGTATTCAAAACTAATCTCACTGATCAATTCTGAATACAATGAATTGATAAAATAAACAGAAGTAAATATACCAGCAGATTTTTTGTAATTCCCCGAACTCTAAGGTTTATCCAACTATATTGTTTATTATCAATATAGTGAATGGAAACATGCTAGAACAGAGTACCAAATACTCAGAAATGAGGGAAAGAGAACTCATCAATGATGTGATATGCTCTCGGGCTCCATCAACACCAGGGCTATACACTAGATCACTAGGCTCCGATGAAAGAGATGTTGTTATGAGTGAATGTGTGAATTGAACGTGTCTTGAATTTCCCCACAAATTCGATTCTTTCTCAATTTTAAGTACCCACCGTCTTCTGATTCTCGTCACCACCACTCTTCGCCAACTTGATTTTGACTTTTACTATTGCACCACACACGTGTATTTTTTTGGGAACCACATGTTACACTAGATTCTCTCTTATAACTAACTCCGAATGAGTTAGTTGAATGCATCTAGATGTTTTTAAGGCCTTGGTGTGAACTTGGAATGAAAGAACAAAACATAATAGTATAAAACACGAAATAAATAAATAAAAATTAATAATTTAAGTAAAAATCTAATTAAAAAGTCTTTTAAAATAATTAATAATGTTATTAAATATTGTATTTTATTAGTATTATTAAAAACTAGTAATTAAATTATAATTAATAATGATGATATAAAATGTATTATTAAAACAAGTATTTTATAAAAGTTGATTTATAATAGTTTATGTATTATAAATAGATGGAATAAAGTTATTATTATTATTAAAGTATAAAAAGTTTTATTAATAATTATTTTTAATGTGAAATTGTTATTAAGATATGGATTTTTATTAATTAACATTATTAAGGTAAATTATAAACATTATGTTTATTATTAATATGAAAGTTAAAATTAATTACTTATTTTAAATTAATTGAAATATATAATTTTAATTTTAATAATTTTATTTAATATTTAAGTTTTAAATACATTTAATTAGTATTTCTTATAGTTTATTTAATTATTATTATTATTTATTTATTTATTAACTTATTAAGTTTATTTGTTATATATTAATTTTCATAAATTTGGTCTTCTTCCCACCCCCCCCCCCCAAATTTGGCACAACAGGGGGGGGTTCTTTGATTATCTGTCTTGAGGGAAGCAGGTCCAGTGGTGAACCCTTCTCCTTCATCAGGCAGTATGACAGACAGGTTCAACAACTTCTTTGATGGCTCCACATCCAACATGCAATGATGCGACTTAGCTCAGCCTCTTCTATGGATTCCTACGGTGGAAGAGGATCACTGCTTCAGCTCAGACTCTTCCTCTACAACAATGGTGTTCTACTCCCTATCATGGTGCTGATTCCATTTGAGGTGACTCTGCCATAGAGACCAAGATGATCCCCCTCACGGGGATGGGTAACTAATGTGCAAACTTCTCTGGTGGGATAGAACATCAGTTCATCTATCTTCAACCTCGGTTCGCAGCAACAAATTCCATAAATAACTCCTTCTCCAGGTGAAAGTTGACTAGCGGTTCTTGGATCTTCAGCAGCGCATCAAGAATCTTCACACAACGGTGTGGAATCGGGTTCTTCATAGAATTCATATTGTCCTCCAAGTGGCTCACACAACCCTCCTCAATTGCGAGTTGGATTTGACGTCTCAATGGAAGGCGGTGACTTTGACCTCACGATGGGTTGTGACCATAGAATAACTCCTCCTTCGTTGAGGGTTTCAAGATGATTTCATACCAATAGTGGAGTTTGGAAATATGGATGGTTATGGTTATGAAATGGTTGTAGAAATGATTTGATTTTTTTAAGAATTTTTGTGTTGTGGTTTGATATAATTGTGGTGAAGAATCTGGAGATGTTAGGAAGCAACAATGGTGAGACCTTTAGAAGAGAGTTGTGGTGATAGTGATATTGAAGGGAGGAAACACCAATGTAGGAAGGAAAAACTCAATGTGGGAAATAAAGTATCGGTGAGTAGGATCGGTGGGTGAAGGAACTATCGGTGAGTGGTGAGTGGGAATGGATGTAGTGCATCAGTAGGTGGATGTGAAAAAGGAGACAATCCATGAGTTGGATGACTCACTGATGGTTAAGAAGTAAAAAGATCCAATGATAGATAAAAGAAAAGTAATTGGTGTGACGTGAGACCAATGAAATGAAATAAAGAGAGACTCAATGACTCACTGATAACAATAAAAAATTAGTTACCGATAGTTAAAATAAAATGAGTCACCAGTGAGAGCATAGAACCAAGGAAAATAATAAAAGGATCACTAACTTGAGAGAATTGGTGTGTCGCGACATCGGTGAGTCGTGACATCATTGTGAGGTGAGAGACCATTAGAAGAAGAAAATAAATAAAGACATCGATAGTGAAAATAAAATAAGATGAGTCACTAATAGTTAAAAATGATAAACCTAAGCCGATGCACAAGTGAGACCAATAATATTTCAAAGCGATTGGTGAGTCGCGACATCGGCGAGTCACCGCAGATCAGTGCCATAACCTTAAACGATCGATGTCACAGATGGTTAGGAGGCTATCAGTGATTCATGACTCACCGATAAAAAAATTGAACAACAAAAAATAAAAAAATAATATTAAACATACATTAAAAAGAAAAAAATATTAATTAATTAAAACAAAGAGAAATTAACATAACTGTTAAATACTAAATAACTAACTTAATTAAAAAATAAAAAAAATATTAAAAAAACTAAAAAAGAAACTTAATTATTAACTAATAATATAAATATTAAGATTAATTAATTGAATATCTAAATATATGAAAAACACATACAAAGAATTAACTGAAAATATTAATTTAAAATAATTATAATTAACTAGAGATATTAAACAACTATTTAAATTAATTAAATGAAAAAATGAAAACATAAAATAAAAAAACCATTATTTTATTAAACATTAACTTAAATCTTTATTTTTCTAATAAACAGAATAATTATACTAGTTAATATAGTTAATTTATTTTAATAAATCTAATTTAAAAGAGTAATTTTTTAAATTAAAAACTAAATAAGATTAATGAAAATAGAAATAAAAAATTAATTAAATAATAAACATTTAAAATTATGAAAATATTACCCAGATTAATATTATTAAACTAAAAAGTAAGTTAATATAATTAGGATAATTAGAATGACTAAATTAACTATTTGAAAGACTAAAAACACATGTTTAATTATAAAAAAAATGTTTAATTAATAAATTTAGTGATAGAAATAAAAAAGTGAAATTAATTATTAAAAAGTGTTAAAATAAATAATTAAATTGTGAAAAATTAAATAATATATGTCGCAAAACTATGTAAAAATAAAGCCACATAAAATTATCCAACACTTAAGCATTTTTTGTCCTCAAACAATCCCATGTTTTAATTATCGTTGAAAAATAGTAAAGTGTTTATTATTTTTCTCAAAATGTAAAATGTCTAAAATTTTCAAAATAGAGGACTATTAACTCTATTTAAGCTTAAGAAAAGAAATTTCCAAATGAAGTCTTGCCTAGAACAAATACTCAAAGGATAATCAAGATAAAAAAGATCATCCATCAAAGAAGGTGTTATGCATCATAAGTGAAACTACATAACAAGTAATTTCAATCTAGGATTAAGTCCAAAGTCCAAGAGTGAGAAGAGGTAAAGTATCAGGGGAATCAAAAACTTAACAGAGGAACTTGATACTTTGACGCATCACCTAGGTTCCAACTATAAATATTTTTTTTCAATCACCTTATTGATACAACCTAAATGACTCCCATATAAACTAATTTCCCCCTTCTTCATCCAGCATTCATCATTCCCCTCACCATAATGAAATCATTTTTGACCCTAGACACTTTATTTAATTTTTCCCAAGCCATGTATAATGTTCTAAGCACTGTGCAATGCACTTATTCAAGGTTTACAGAGGGCTTATAGTAAACAGAAACGAACCCAGCATCTAGGGTCTCAGAGATTCACCATGGGATCCTAGATGCCCATATTACTCTAGTTTCAAAATATTTATATCAAAAATAATTTATGTTGGCTCACTAAAATGTTTAATTTTTTTAATAAAATAAAAAGAATTAATGAAACATATATGATAGATTCAAACTTCCAGTACCAACATCTATGATCATAACTCCAAAAACATGTAACCTAAATCACTTTCAAAGGTAGTCCCTAAACCAAAATCTCTATTAAAAAACTATGTAATGATCACTCAGAAATCATCCATTATCATTAATTTTAGACTCAAAGAACAACTTAACTACCAAATAAATACTATCCATAGGAAAGTCCCATTTGATTTTAATGTAAATCTTGAAATTGTGCAAGAGTTATAAAACAAATTTGAAAAATTTTACCCATTTTTTGACAAAAATTTCTAAGTTGCAATGGGAATTGATGGGATTTCAATTATTCCTAGTTTAGCATAGTCAAGAAATGACCCCTCTCCCGCACATAAAATCCAATTTGGATCATAAAGTTGAATTCTAAACATGGAGAAGAATAATTAAATATTAAAGGTTCTGAACAAATTTAGAATTTCAGTATATTTAAGGTCATGTTTTAAGCATCACATTAAAGTTGAAAAATATTGTTTTCCAAAATAATTAATTAACAGAAGATTCACAAAAAATTACATGCATTATCATTTAAGTCTAGAAAATAATGATTTTCCATTAAAGTAGAAACATGTAATATAACTTGTGGGTGCACTGTGTACTGGGTGTAAGCATTTTAATATATTTAGTTCAATAATGTGTTCAATAGAGTAGGAGAATGAATGAAAACACCCCTTAACTAAGTAGTATCAATAAAAAACACAACAACCAGAAAGCATGTAACCCCACCACACATAGCTTAAAACAGTGGTATGATTTTTACAATAGTGAAATTCAATTTTTTCCGCAAGGTGGAACATGCATAATTATTTTATTAAAAGTGACATACAACTGAATCCTTTTAGTATTTAAAAAATGAAGCAGATTTTTCTAAAACAAGCAGAATTTTTTAAAAAACAATTACTGTCTCATTGATTATACTATTAGTGAGTCACTTATAGCAGCACTGATGAGTCACCAAAATTAGTGTAACAGTGGATCAGGTGCATCATTGAGTAGATGAATCACCGATGATAGTAACTATGATTTGAAATAAATTTTATTAAATTGATAAAACAAACTGAATTCAAACTAAATAATATGGTAATTCCCTGAATCAATGTTTATCATTAAAGTTTCATTAAGGTAATCCCACTCTTTAAATGAAAAAACACCAACATCTTTATAACCCTGAAACAGAACTAGGAGACCAAGAATAAGCGGTAATAAGAACTTCTTAAAAATACAACACAAAAGAAGCACATTAATAAAGGGAAAAAATGAAACATAGTAATGAAAAAAAGAACCATGGGTTTCCTACCATGTAACACTATGTTTTAAAGTCTTCAGCCAGACATTATTCAAGATTATTTTTCAAGAATTATAAAGGCATCCAAGCCCTTCAGTTGTCCCTTAAAATAAAGTTTCACTATCTGCCTATTAACCAACATGGGGTTTTATCCTCTCCACAAATTTTAATAGCTCCATTATTTAGAAATCTTACAACTGTAAATATTCCAGACCATTCTGACTTCATCTTACCATGAAAGAGTTTGAGTCTAGAGTTGAAAAGTAGGAACTTATGTCTAGGTTTTAATTCATTGGCTTGAATGATATAATCATGAAATATTTTAGTCCTATCTTTATAAATCCTTAAATTATCATAACACTCTCTCTTAATCTCATCCAACTCGCTCAGCTCAAGTAATATCCTCTTAGCACCACTCTTAAAATCAATGTTTAGAGCCTTAACTTCCCAATAAGACTTACGTTGCAACTCCACAGGTAAATAAAAGCATTTCCCAAACAATAGATTGTAAAGATACATTCTTATTGGGGTCTTGAAAGCAGTTCTATATGCCCCTTAAGAATTATACAATTAAAGAGACCAGTCCTTCATAGAATTTGACACAGTTTTCTCAAGTATCTCTTTCAGTTACCTATTTGAAATTTCCACCTGTACACTAGACTTTAGATGATAAGGATTTCTAGTTTTTTGAACAAGACCACATTTTTTCAACAAATCTTTAAATTTTTTGTTCTTAAAGTGTGTTCTATTATCAGTGATAAAGGATTTTGGGACTCAAAATCTAGAAAATATGTTTTTCCTGACAAATTTAATTACAAAGTTAGCTTGATTGTTGGGAAATTCCACTACCTAAACCCATTTGACACATAATCAACAACATAAAGTATATACTCATTCCCATGAGATGATGGAAATGGAACCATGAAATCTAGACCCCAGACATAAAAAATTTCAACTTCTATCCTTTGTGGTGTAACTCTTTATTCCTAATAATATTTCCTAACATTTGGAACTTGTCACAACCAACTACAAATATACTAGCATCGTAGAAAAGAGTGGTCCAATATAAACAAGATTTTAAAACTTTTTGAGCAGTTCTTTCATGACCATAGTGACCTCCCCAAGGTGAGGAATGACAACTCTCTAAGATATGAATCATCACTTCCTCATGTACACAACTCCTAAGAATACCATCATCACATATCCTAAATAGAATAGGATCATCCTAAAGATTGTATTTATGTTCAGAAAGAAATTTCTTCCTTTTCTTATTTGACATATTTTTAGGAAAGACACTTACTGCCATGAAGTTGGAAAAATCTGCATACCAAGTAGACTACCAAATAGAAATAGTGAGCAGTTTTTCATCAATTAAGTAAGAGTTTATCTCCATAGTATCTATAGATAGAGTAAAAGGAATCCTAGAAAGATGGTCAACAACTAAATTTTCATATCCCTACTTATCCCTAATCTCTAAATCAAACTATAATAGCAACATAATCAATCTAATCATTATGAATTTTGTTTCATTCTTAGACATCAAGTACTTTAAGGCAGAATGATCAGTGAAAATGATAACTTTTGATCCTAAAAAATACTGTCTAAACTTCCCTAGATCAAAAAAGTAGCTAGCAATTTTATTTCAGGGGTGGTATAATTCATTTGGGCATCATATAGCAGTATTCTAGAATAATAAACCATATATAGTTTCTTATCTTTCCTCTGTACAAGGACAACACCTACATCCTTGTCACTAGCATCACACATAAGCTCAAAAGGTTACTTCCAATTAGGTGTAGTGATAATGGATGATGTAGTGAGTTTTTATTTAATCATATTAAATGATTTTTAAATAGTTTTCATCAATTATAAAAGGTTCATCCTTGACCAACAAAGAACACAATGGATTAGTTATTTTGGAAATGTATTTTATGAATGCTTGGTAGAAAACGACATGCCCTAGGAAACTTATAACACCTTTAGCATTTTTAGGAGTTGGAAATTTATGAATGATATAAATCTTAGTAGTATTCATTTTTGGGCCTCTCGTGGACACCTTATGACCTAAAAGAATATCCTATATAACCATGAATTGACACTTCTCCAAATTGAGAACAAGGTTGGTTTCAATAAATCTTTTCAAAAATAATTTAATATTTCCAAGAAAAGTATAAAAAGTACTACCCACAATGGAAAAGTCATCCATGAAATATTCAATGATTCTTTCAATAATGTCTGAAAAAATATCCATCATACACCTTGTAAAGGTCACTAGAGCTCCACACAACCCAAAATGCATCTTTGAGTAGGAAAATTTCCCAAAGGGGCATGTGAAAGTAGTCTTTTCTTAATCCTATGGAGCAATAAGAATCTGGTTGTAACCAGAATACCCATCCAAGAAATAGAAAAACTCATTTCTAGCATTCCTCTCAAGCATTTTATCAAAGAAGGGAATTGGAAAATGTTCCTTCTTAGTGTATGTATAAAGATTCCTATAATCAATATAGACTCACCATTTTGTGGCCTTCCTAACTTGGATTTCTTTTTTTTACTACAGTAAAACTTTTCATCATGGGGACAACCTAGATAGGGCTGACCCAAGATCTATCAGAAATGGGATATATCATTCTAGTGTCCAGAAACTTAATCCCTACCTCTCTCACTACTTCATTCATGTTTGGATTCAGTATTATTTAACACTGTACCTGAGGCTTATGGTTAGGCTCCATAGTTATTTTATTCATGAAAAATTATAGACTAATACCTTTGATATCAGCTATTGTATAGCATATGGTAGATTTAAACTTCTTTAAAACACTTAACAATCTGTCCTCTTGATTTTCATTATGATTAGAAGAAATTATGACAGACAAAGTAGAATTATCACCCAAAACAAAATATTTCATATGTGTATAGATTGGTTTAAGTTCAAGAGTTGGTGGTTCTACACTAGAATGAAGAATCTTAGTCATGGGAGGTCCAATATCTTCAACATACCTCTTGTAAGGAGTATTAAATGATGAAATATTGTAAATTTACAACTCGGATTCAGAATTAATAGTGTTTCTATCCCTAGTGGACATCATACTCTCTAGACCTTCCAAATCAGAATTCAAAAAGTTAATCAAAGAAAAATCATTAAGTTGTTTCAAAAGTTCTCCCTAAACATCATCAAAGTGTTCAAAAAGTTTGGTGTTAACATAGACACCCTCAAATTCACTCAAAAAGCTCCTAAGTTCTGAAACAAAGGAATCTTCTATAGTAGAAATTGGATAGTTTTCCAGTTCTGAAAGTTTTTCCAGATTTGGTGTTTGAGCATAATTTTCAATTTCTAAGACAGATAAAAAAATAGCTTTGAGAAGAATTTCTTCAATAGAAGATTCTCTTTTAGATTTTTCAATGTTTTCAAGGGGATTTTTATAAGAACTTTCATCTTTAAAGAACTCAATTTTTGAATAGTTTTCAGAATAAGTTGGTCCTTTAATGTTCTTAAACACATTGTACTATTCTTCTTGTTATAAAATTTTAAATATAAGTTGACCCTTTGACACATCAATAATAGAACCACCTATATCAAATAAGGGCATATACAAGATGATGGGAACCATTTAATCACACTCTATGTCTATCAATATATTTTCTATAGGTAGAAACAATTTACCAACCCCAACTAATGAGTCATCTATCCTACCCATAAGATGAGTGAAAGATCTATTAGGTAATTATAGTATTAATGTAGTGGGTTGAAGGTCACCCAACCTCAACTATAAAAATAGTGATTAAGGGAGAAGATCAATACTAGCACCTAATTCACACAAACAATTAGGGTGATCCAAATTTCATAAGTTACATGGGATAACAAAACTACCTGGGTCTTTCAATTTGCGTGGGATTTTCTTTTGGAGTACAACACTGAACTCTTCAGGAGGCTGTAAGTAGAAAATTCATCAAGGGTATTTTTGTTAGAAACAATTCTCTTTAGATATTTTAGATTAGATTGAATTTGAATTAAGGTTTGAATGAATGGAATGTTTACTTTATGTTTTGGAAGGAGACCATGGAACTGAAGAATTTCACCCTTAGCATTACATTGTGGTTTCAACTTCTCAAGGAAAGGGATGGATGGGGAAATAAATTTTAGAATAGTAGGTATATCCCTCAACTATTCATCAATTTTTCTTTTCCTTTATTCATTTGATTTTTAGTTGACTTTTCATATTTAATTTGTGATGATAAATTCAGATTTTGATTATTTTTAGGATTTTTTTGGGAATTCCCAAAATGTGTGAAAACCATATTTGTATTACCATATTGAAGTAGATTTTCATTTTGGGCATTCTCATTGTCTTTTTTCACAATAGTTTGAGTTTTCATCCCACTTTTAGTGATATAAGCCATGGAATTCTCTCTATAATTCAGTCAGTTGTACTAGGCCACCTATATATATTACTAGAAGTAAAATATCTAGAGAGTTGGACAAGTTGTGTTTCCATGTTTTTAATTCTCACATAATTTTTCATTTTATCTAAATCATATGGATTTTTATGTTTGGTTAGCTGAGTCATGCATCTTTCCTCTTGAGAATTAATTCTGTTCAAGATTAAATCAATCTTAGAATACATTTGATTATCATTGTTTCCATGTGCATTTTAAGACTCACGCCTTTGTTGATTTTGAAAATTTGGTCTTGGCTGGTTAGAGTAATTAGCGGTGGTGGATTGTTTAATTAGGCCTTTATATTTCAAATATATGTTTGGTTGGTTCCTATATCCTTGATTATAATTGTTTGAAAATGGATCTTATTTAGGAGGCATTCTAGGACTACAGTTAAAAAGTTTGAGTTTTCTTGTTGTTGGGATGGAATTTCAAAATTAGAAAATAAAAATTTAGTATGCCCAAACATACCACACTGGGTACACTGTTCCCTTACAGATTGGTTGGTGTTTTGACAACCAAGTTGATTAACTGTTTGTTTTGAATTATGGTTCATTAATGAATGCAACTGGCTGGTGATTTCATCATGTTGAGTTTGAGTTTAATTCATTGAACCATTATTGAAATTAACATTTCTACTAACTCTTTTCCTTATTGAATTTTTATTTTGTGAATTCAGGGAAAGATTTTTAAAAAAATTTCTATGTTCTTCATTTGTCTTGTCTACCTAATTACCCCAGTAGCCTGATCAACTAGATTCTATCTAGAGGATGACATCCATTCATAGAAGGTGTCCACGAGAAGGTGGGATGGTAGTTGATGATGGGGAAAATGCCTAATAAGATCCCTAAATCTATCCTAAGCTTCATAAAAAGCATCTCCATCCTCTTGATAAAAACTAGTGACTTTTTGTCTAAGTTCACCCTTAAGTCATTGGGGATAAACTTTCATAATGAATGAATTGTATACTTGATCCCAGTTTTCAAAAATATTCTCATATAAACTTAGAAACTAATTCCTAGTATTCCCTTTAAGGAAAAAGGGAAAGACTCTCATTCTTATCTCATTCTCAATGATTCCTAGAAGAGGTAACGTTTGTAAAGTGTTGTAGAAATCTATAATGAAGGCTAGGAAGTCCTCATTAGAGAGCCTATTAAATGAAAGCAGTAGTGAAATGTGTAATTGTTTCTACTCATGGTTTCTGGCTCTAGGACTATGTATAATGGATAATGGATTGCTTGAAACTTGAGGAAGTTGGAACTCCCTCATCCTATTCCTTTTAAATTCATTTAAGAGTTTAGTTTTATTTTGGATGTTGTTATCAGGGTCACTATTATCTATGTTCTCCATTTTAATTTTTCTTTTTTTTATTCTAATAGCAGTAAGTTGTTTGTCAATTTCAGGGGTTAGGGGATCTAGACTACTAGAAGAGGTTCTTGTGCTCATTAAAGTGTATAAACAATTCAATTTAACACAATAGTAGAAATAACAAGAATAAGAGTAAAAAACAATTGAGTATAGTAATTGACACAACAAGTAACAAAAAAAATTAACATTTTTTTTAAAAATTTGTTTGTTTTTTTATGTGAAATGTTTTATGATTTTTTTAGAAAAGAAATGGTTACATGTCCCTTCCTCAGAAACAACACCAAAAACATGACCTGGACTATCATTGAAGTTTGTCAATGTTTAAAATTTATATTCCTACTTACTACTGTATATGTGGCAAGCAGGGTTGAACCCACATGGAAGGTTATTATGACCACTATTATTCAAAAAACTATAAAAAAGACACCACTATTGTGACTAGTGGGATTTCTTTTTTACTTTTTATTTTTTTTATTTTGTTTAATATAATGCATAAATGAAACACCACAATCCATTTTATTGTTTTTTCTAAACTATAATGTAACATGAAACAGGATAAAAACAGTATGTAATAGAGATATAAAATACTGATAAATGAACAATCAAGAAAAAGATGTCTGGGAAAAAACTTTATTTTACTAGTTGGATAAATGTTCCTATTCACTTAAAAGTTTATGCAAAATACTACCATAGAATAGAATGACTCACTTCCCTCACCAGGGGTAAATTCATGCAGGTTAATCAATCTTAGATTTCACCACACGAAGATTGAAAACATTGAGAATTTTGATTTGAAAATGATGATAGAACAATCTCTCAATAAGTTCTAAAGTTTTTTGAATTTATTAACTTTTGAAAGATGTATCCACAATCAAACTCTCCAAATGATTGTAGAATTTATAAATAATTTTCTAGTGGTATGATACAATTGAATGTATTCAGAACTGATCTCACCGATCAATTCTAAATACAATGAATTAAAAAAATAAAAAGGAAGTAATGATACCAGTAGAATTTTTGTAATTCCCCAAACCAGATTGTTTAACCAAATATCATTTTCATTATCAATACAGTGAATGGAAACATGCTAGAACAGAGTACAAAATACTCATAAATGAGGGAAGGAGAACTCCCCAATGATGTGTTCTGCTCTCAGGCTCCATCAACTCCTGGGTTATCCATAGGATGTCTCTACTCTAGTGAAAGAGATGTTGTCGTGAGTGAATGTGTGAATTGAATGTGTCTTGAATGTCCCCACAAATCAGATCCTCGCTCTGTTTTAAGTACCCACTATCTTCTAATGCTCGTCAATGCCACTCTTCATCGTCTTAAATTTGTATTTTGCTATTTCACCACACACATGTGTTTTTTCGCGAACCACACATCACACTAGATTCTCCCTTGTAACTAACTCTAGATGAGTTAGTTGAATGCACCTGAACGTTTTTAAGGCCTTGGTGTGAACCCACAAAGAAAGAACAAAACAAAACAGTATAAAACATAGAAGAAATAAATAAATAAAAATTAATAATTTAAATTAATATCTTATGAAAAATTATTTTAAAATAATTAATAAACTTTTAAATAACGTTATAAAATAAATTATTTTATTAGTATTATTAATAACAAGTAATTAAATTACAATTAATTATGATGAAATAAAATTTATTATTAAAATAATTATTTTATAAAAGTTGAATTATAATAGTTTATATATTATAAGCTGATAGTATAAAGTTATTTTTATTATTTAAGTATAAAATGTATTATTAATAATTACTTATAATGTTAAATTATTATTAGGATATTTATTTTTATTAATTAAAATTATTAATTTAAATTATAAACATTAATTTTATTATTAATATGAAAGTTAAAATTAATTACTTATTTTAAATTAAATGAAATATATAATTTCAAATTTAATAATTAGATTTAATATTTATGTTTTGAAAACATATAATTAGTATTTTTTATAGTTTATTTAATTATTATTATTAATTAATTATTTATTGATTTATTAAGTTTATTATTGATTTATTAATTTTAATAAATTAGGTCTTCTCCCCCCCCCCAAATTCGGCGTAACAAGGGTGGGTCTTCGATTGTCATTCCCGAAGGAAGAAAGTCTGGAAGCGAACCCTTCTCCTTCCTTAGGCAGCACGACAGACATTTTTAGCAGCTTTTTTAGCATCTCTACATCCTCCATGAAAAGACGTGACTCTGCTCAGCCTCCTCCACAGATTCCCACAATGGTGGTGGCTCATGACTTCGGCTCAGACTCTTTCTTAGCAGCAATGTGGTTCTACTCCCCATTCTAGCACTGACTCCATCTGAGGAGACTCCTTCATGGAGACCAAGATACTCCTCCTCGTGGAAATGAGTAACTAGTGTGAGAACTCCTATAGTGCGGTAGAACAACAGTTCATATTTATTTAACCTTGTTTCACAACATCAAATTCCAGAATTAACTATTTCTCTAAGTGGTAGATGACTAGCGGTTCTTGAATCTTCAGCAGTGCATCAAGAATCTTCACACATCGACAGAGAACAGGGTTCTTCATCGAATGCAAATCAGCCTCCATGCGGCTCGAACAACCCTCCTCAAATATGGGTCAGATTTGGGGTCTCAACAGATGGCGGTGACGGTGACTTCCCGATGGGCTGTGACCTCTTCACGGCTCCTCCTTTGTTGAGGGTTTCAGGAAGATTTCAAATTGATAGTGGAGTTTAGATATATGGATGGTTATGGTTGTGAAATGGTTACAAAAATGATTTCATTTGTTGAATAGTTTGTGTGTTGTGGTTTGATAGAATTGTGGTGGAGAATTTGAAGATGTTGGGAAGCAACAATGGTGAGACTGTGAGAAGAGAGTTGCGGTGACAGTGAGATAGCGGGGAGGAAACACTGATGGCGGAAGGAAAAACATAGTGTGGAAAATGAAATATCGATGAGTAGGATTGGTGGGTGCAAGAACTATTGGTGGGTGGTGAATGGGAATGGATGCAGTGCATCAGTAGGTGGATGTGAAAATGGGGAGAATCAGTGAGTTGGAGAACTCACTGATGGTTAAGAAATAAAATGAGCCACCAATAGATAAAAAACTAAGTAATTTCTATGATTTGAAACCGATGAACGGAAATGAATAGAGAGTTAATGACTCATAGATAATAATAAAAAATGAGTCATCGATAATTAAAATAAAATGAGTCATCGCTGTGAGCGTGGAACCGATGAAAATATGAAAAGGATCGATGACTCGAATGCATAAGTACGTTGCGACATCGGCGAGTCATGACATCGGTGCGAGGTGAGAGACTGTTAGAAGAAGAAAATAAATGAAGACACCAATAGTTAAAATAAAATAAGTTGAGTCACCAATAGTTAAAAACGAGATACCAAAGACGATGCATAAGAGAGACTGATTCTATTTCAAAGTGATCGGTGAGTCGTGACGTCGGTGAGTCGCCAAAAATTGGCTCCAGAACATTAAACCATTGGTGGGATCGATGGTTAGGAGGTTATCAGTGAGTCGCAACTCACCGATAGAACAAATTGAACTACAAAAAATAAAAAAAATTATACAGATAATAAAATGAATAAAATATTAATTAATTAAAACCAAAGAGAAATTAACTAAACCGTTCAAAAAAAATAGTTAACTTAATTAAAAACTTAATAAATTATTAAACAAAGTAAAAAAATAAAATTGACTTAATTATTAACTAAGAATATAAATATTAAGATTAATTAATTAACTATCTAAATATTTGCAAAAAACATAGAAATAATTAATTTAAAAAATAAAATTCAAATAATTAAAATTAACTAATGATATTAAAAAAATAATTTACTTAATTAAATGAAAAAATGAGAACATAAAATAAAAAACACAATATTTTATTAAACATTAACTTAAATTTTTTACTTTTCAAATAAACATAATAATTAGACTAGTTAATAAAGGTAAATTATTTTAATGTATATAATTTAAAAGAGTAATGTTTTAAATTAAAAACAATATAAGATTAATTAAATTATAAATGAAAAATTAATTAAATAATAAACATTTAGAATTATTAAGATATTAACCAGATTAATATTATTAAACTAAAAATTAAGTAAATATAATTCGGATAATTATAATGACTAAATTAACTATTTAAAAGACTAAAAACACATGTTTAATTATAAAAAAGGTTTAATTAATAAATTTAGTTATAAAAATAAAAAGTGAAATTATTTATTTAAAATTATTAAAATAAATAATTAAATTGTTAAAAATGAAATAAAAGACATGGAAAAACTATGTAAAAATAAACCAAATCAAATTTCCCCACACATTAAGCAATGTTTTTCCTCAAACAATCCCATGTTTTAATCATCCCTGAATAATAGTAAAGTGTTAATTATTTTTCTAAAAATGTAACCTGCCCAGTATTTTAAAAATAGAGGACTGCTAACTCTGTTTAGGCTCAAGAAAAGAAATTTTCAAATAAAGTATTTCCTAGAACAAATACTCAAAAGATAATCAAGATAATAAAGATCATCCATCAAAGATGGTGTCCTACCTCATATTTGGAACTACTTAACAACTCATTTCAATATGAGATTAAGTTCAAAGTCCAAGAGTGAAAAGAGATAAAGTATCAGTGGAATCAAAAACTTAATAGAGGGACCTTTTACTTTGACTCATCCCCTAGGTTCCAACTATAAATATTTTTTTGAATAGACTTATTGATACAATCTTAATGACTCCCATATAATCCAATTGCCCCCTTGATCATCCAGCATTCTCCATTCCCCTCACCTAAATGAACTCATTATTTACCCTAGCAACTTTATTTAATTTTTCCAAATCCATCTATCATGTTCTAAGCACTGTGAAATGCACTTATTCAAGGTGTACAAAGGGCTTATAGTAAACAGAAACACACCCGAAATCTAGGGTCTCAGAGATTCACCATGGGATCCAAGATTCCCAGACCACTCCGATTTTAAAATATTTATATAAAAAATCATTTATGTTGGATCAATAAAATGAATACTTTTTTTAATAAAATAAAAATAATAATTAAACCTCTAAGATAGATTCAAAATTCCATTTCTAGTATTTAAGATCATAAATCCACAAAAATGTAACCCAAATCACTTTCAAAGGTAGTCCCTAAATCAAAATATTCATTAAATCACTAAGTAAAGATCACTCAGAAATCATCCATTATCATTAATTTTTGACTCAAATCACAACTTAACTACCAAATAAGTACTTTCCATAGGCAATACCCACTTGAGTTCAATGTAAAACTTGAAATTGTGCAAGAAATTTAAAAAAAATTCAAAAAAATTAAACCATTTTTTGAAAAAAAGTTTTAAGTTTCAATGGTAATTGATGGGCTTGAAATTAAGCACTATTTAGCATAGTCAATAAATGACCCCCTATCCCACACTTAAAAGGTAATTTTGTCCCCAAATTTGACTTCTAAACATGGAGAAGAACAATTAAACATTAATGGTTCTAAACAGATTTTGTATTTCTGTAGATTTAAAGACATGTTTTAAGAGTCACATTAATGTTCAAAGATATTGTTTGCCAAAATAATTAATTAACAACAGGTTCACAAGAAAGTACATGCATTATCATTTATGTCCAACAAATAAATATTTTCTATTAAATTACAAACATAGCATGTAACTTGTGGGTGCACTGTATATTGGGTGTAATCATTTTAACAGATTGAGTTCAATAATATGTTCGATAGAGTAGGATAATGAATGTTGACACCCATTAGCTATGCAGTATTAATGAAAAACACAACAACCGGCTAGCATGTACCCCCCCACAGTTTGTTTAAAACAGTGGGATGATTTTTAAATCAGTGAAATTAAATTTTTTTCAGCAAGGAGGAATATGAAAAATTATTTTATTCAAAGTGACGTGCAACATAATGATTTTAGTATGCCAGAAATGAAGTATATTTCTCTAAAAACAGTATAAATTTTTAAAAAACAATTAATATCTCAATAATTATACTATCAGTGAGTCATCGACAGTAGCACTAATGAGTCACCGACATTTGTGTGTTGGTGGATCAGGTGCATCATTGAGTAGATGGATCACCGATGATAGTAACTATTGTTTGCAGTAGATTTTATTAAAGTGAAACAAAACTTAATGAAAACTAAATAATAGAGTACTTCCCTGAATCAAAGTTTTTCATTAAAGCTCCAGTAAGAGAATCTAACTCTCTAAATGACACAACAGTAGCATCTTTATAACCTTGAAACAGAACTACGATACCAAGAACAAATGGTAACAAGAACTTCCTAAAAACATATTATAAAAGAATCAAATTAATCAACAGTAAGAATTAAACACAGTAAAGATAAAAAGAACCATGGGTTGCCTCCCAGGATGTTCTAAGTTTTAAAGTATTTTGTTAGACTTTATTCAAGATTAGTTTTCCAATATTCTGAAGGCAACCATGCCCTTCAGTTTTACCTCACAATAAATTTACACTCACTGCACATTAACCAACATGGGTTTATTCTCTTCTCCAATAATTTCAACAGCTCCATTTTTCACAACACTTACAACTATAAATGGTCCAAACCATTTAGACTTTAGCTTACCAAGAAAGAGATTGAGTCTAGAGTTGAAAAGTTCTACCTTCTTTCCAGGTTTGAATTCTTTGGCTTGAATGATAGAATCATGAAATATTGTAGTCCTCTATTTATAAATCCTTGAATTATCATAAATCTTCCTCCTAATCTCATCCAAATCACTCATATTAAGTAATCTACTCTCCCCAACACTCTTAAATTCAATGTTTATAGCCTTAAATTCCCCATAAGAATTATGTTGCAATGCCACTGGTAAATCACATCATTTCCCAAACAATAGCTTGTAAGGAGACATTCTTATTGGGGTCTAAAAAGTATTTCTAAATGACCATAAAGCTTCATCCAATTTAGGGGACCAGTCCTTTATTGAATTTGACAGAGTTTTCTGAAGTATCTATTTCAGTTCCCTATATGAAATTTCCACCTATCCATTAGAATGTGGATGACAAGGAGTACCAGTTTTATGAACACAACCATATTATTCCATCAAATATTTAAATTTGTAGTTCTTAAAGTGTGTTACATTATCAGTGATAAAGGCTTTTGGGAGTCCAAATCTATAAAAGATGTTTTTGTTGAAAAATTTAATTACAGAGTTGGATTAATTGTTGGGAAGTGAAACTTCCTCAACCCATTTTGACACATAATTAATAGAAACAAGTATATACTCATTCCCATGAGATTATGGAAACAAACCCATGAAATATAGACCCCATACATAAAAAATTAATACTTCTAGAATTCTTTTTTGGGGAAACTCTTTATTCCTACCAACATTTCCCAACCTTTGGCACTTGGTGCAACCAAATACAAAGCTCCCAGTGTCCTTGAAAATAATGATCCAATAGAAACCAAATTTTAAAACATTCTAATAAGTTCTTCCACCACCATGGTGACCCCCCAAGGTAAAGAATGACAACTCTCTAAGATAGGCAGCATCTCTTCCTTAGGTACAAACATCCTAATAATACCATCAGTAGATCTATTAAGCAATAAAATATTATCCCAAAGATAGTATTTAAGTTCAGAAATAAATGTTTTCCTTTGGTTATTGGATAGATTTTTAGGAAAGACACTTTATGCCAGGAAGTTGGAAAAATCTAAATACCAAGAAAACTTCCTAATAGAAATACTGAGTAGTTTTTCATTAGGACATGAAGAGTTTATCTCCCTAGGATCTACAGATTGAGTAAGAGGAATCCTAGAAAGATTTTAAACAACTAAATGTTCATCTCCCTGCTTATCCCTAATCTCTAAATAAAACACTTATAGAAACAAAAATGATCTAATCACCATGAGTTTTATTTCTTTCTTAGACAATAGATACTTTAAGGTAGAATGATCATTTGAAAATGCTAACTTTAGAGCCCAAAACATAATGTCTAAACTTCCCTAGAGAAAAAACAATAGCTAGAAATTCTTTTTCAATGGGGGTATAATTATTTGGGTCATCATATAGTAGTATAACAGCATAATACACCACATGTAGTTTCCCATCTTTCCTCTATCCAAGGACAACACCTACAGCCATGTCAATAGCATCACACATAAGTTCAAAAGGTAACTTCCAATCAGGTGCAATGATAATGTGTGATGTATTGAGTTTTTCTCTAAGCAGATTAAATGATTATAAATAGTTTTCATCAAAGATAAAAGGTTCATCCTTGAACAACAAAGAACAAAAGGGCATAGTTATTTTGGAAAAGTCTTTTATGAATATCCAGTAGAAACTGACATTCCCTAGGAATCTTCTAACACCTTTAACATATTTAGGAGGTGGAAATTTTTGAATGACATCAATATTAGCAGTATCCACTTATATACCTATCTTGGACACCTTATGAACTTAAAAAATACCCTATATGAACATGAATTGAAACTTCTCCCAATTAAGAATAAGGTTGGTTTCAATACATCTTTCCAAAAATAAATCAAGATTTCCAAGAAATGTATAAAAAGAACTACCCACAATGGAAAAGTAATCCATGAAAACATCAATGGTTTTTTCAATAATGTCTCAAAAAATAACCATAATACATATTTGAAAGGTGTATGGAGCTCCACAAAACCCAAAATGAATCCGCGTGTAGGAAAATGTCCAAAAGGAGCATGTGAAAGTGGTCTTTTCCTGATCCTCTAGACCAATAGGAATCTGGTTTTAACCAGAATACCCATCTAGGAAATAAAAAACCTCATTTCAAGAAATCCTCTCAAGCATTTGATCCATGAAGGGCATTGGAAAATGGTTGTTCCTAGAGGATTCAATAGGCTTCCTATAATCAATACAGACTCTCCATTTTGTGGCCTTCCTAACTTGGATTTCTTCATTTTTTCATTTTTTACTACAGTATTACCTCCCTTATTGAGGAAAACCTGGATAGGGTTGTCACAAGAACTATAATAAATGGGATATATCATTCCAGTGTCCAGCAACCTAATCACTTCCTCTCTCACTACTTATTTCATGTTTGGATTCAATATTCTTGAAAACTCTACCCTAGGATTATGGTTAGGCTCTATAGGTATTTTATGTATGCAGAATGAGGTACTAATTCCTTTGATATCAGCTATTGTCCAGACTATGGTAGATTTAAACTTCTTCAAAACACTTAAAAATATTTCCTCTTGATTTTCATTATGCTCATAAGAGATTATGATATGAAAAGTGGAATTATCACCAAAAAATGGATATTTCAGATGGGTATGGATTAGTTTAAGTTCAAGAGTGGGTGGTTCTACACTAGAAGGAAGACTCTTGGGGACCATAAGTCCAATATATTCAACATATTTTTTGTAAGGATTACTAAATGGTGAATGATTTTCAATTTCCAACTCAGATTCTGGATTAATAGTGCTACTCCCTATAGTGGAAAGCATACTGTCCAGACTTTCCAGATTAGAATTCAACAAGTTAATCAAATAATAATCATCAAGTTGACTCAATATTTCTCCCTCAAAATCATCAAAGTATTAATTAAGGATGGTTTTAATAGAGATACCCTCAAATCCACTCAAAAATTTCCTGAGTTCATAAATAGAGGAATCTTGTACAGTAGAAATTGGACAGTTGTCCAGTTCTGGAAATTTTTTTAGATTTAGTGTTCGAGTAGAATTTTCAATTTCTTAAACAGATATAATATAATTTTATGATTCAAGATGAATTTCTTCAATATAGTATTTTCATTTAGATTCTCCAATGTGTTCAGGGGGGATTTTTATAAGAACATTTAGCTTCAAAGAACTCAATTTTTGAACAGTTTTCAGAATAAGTTGTATGATAACCCTTCCTTTTATTACACACTTAAACATGATTTATTACATAATGATCACTTGATACAACATATAAGATCTATAGGTACAGTTTCATTGGGGATTGGGATCATTACATAACAACTTAAAACATGAAATACAACATCCTTATTGAAAAATTCGTTTATATTACCACTACATTCCCTCATACTTAGCATTTCATGGGGTAACATGAGGACATGCATAAAAAAAGGTTGACCTATAAAGACTAGTAAGGTAATAAACATGGAATAAAATGAATAATATAATAAATGTTATACAATATACATATAAATGGAGTAGAAGAGAAACATGAACATAATGTCATGATAAATCATGATAATCAAAACATGGAGATGTGGCAATAACACTTAACATGGAATTAGCATGAGCCAAGGCTCATTGCACACGAAGCATGATTAAACCCTCATTGCACATGAATCATGAGTAAACCCTCATTAAACTTGAATTATCATGAGTAAACACCCATTTCACATGACATATCATGATACTATAATTTACCCAATGCATTGGAGTGCTATCAGGGTACACCCTTCTTAAACATTTCCTTTCATGCATAAGTGTGCCACATGGTTCATATAACATGAAATCAATCAAAATAATAAGTTATTATATGATTAAGTAATGTGGAATAAGTAAATGAAAGTACCATTAAATATTTATATGTTCATAAAGTTTGATATCTTTGATAGAGACATGGGTATGGTATTTACTACGCAATGATCTTGGCTTGAGAAGAAATGAGGTGCAATTTCAGCAGCATCACGACATTACATAAGGATTCATAAAAATGGTTGATGAGAGAGAAATGGGTGTATCATCATATTTACATGAAATGGAAAGTATGGGAGGTCATATAGATACATTTACCATCAAATTTAATGGAATTTAGATACATAATGCAAAATAATTTCTTGAATGTAAATGAGGAGAGATAAATTACTTACGGAATTTCGGCAAGGTAACAGGTGTACATGGGAGGAATTAATGAGAGATAAAGGGGATCTCTCATTATTAAAACATAAATATGGTGGTATGGGGGAGGTTAGAAATCATACCCCAAAATTTTTAATTGAAAGAAAAAGGATATAACAATATAAGGAAATTAGGACAAAATTTAGAAATGATGAAATCCCTTACTTGGAAGTGTGATCCCAAAGGCTTGGGAGGGGCTTGAGAGAGACTTATTGGGAGCTTGGAGTGACTTGAGAGGATTCTAGAGATAGGAAAGAAGATTTTGGAAGAACTCCAAAGTATATGAGTGAATAAGAAGTGGGAGCTTGGATGGGTTTATATAGGAAATGAGAGGGGATTCTTTATTATTTTGGTTTGGGACACCACACATTAAAATATTCAAAACCACAAACCAGCCCATGGTTTTTTCCCATGGTTTTTTCTATATGGGATTGGAAAAAAAATTTATAAGTCCAATGGCATAATTTATTAAAATAATAGGGTTGATTATGTGGAGGTGATTCACACTCTCAATGAAAATAATTTAAAAAGACAAAATGTTTTATAAGCCTTGAAGGGTCCACTAAAGCTTTGTAAAACAAATAAAACAAACCAAAAATTACATTATTTTAATGTTAAAACATATATTAGCTGAAAATAATGTTTATAGTTTTTTATTACATCACTATTGGGTCATTATTATGTCATAAAACACATTATATATTTAAAAGATATTTAATTTTTACCCCAAAATTCGTCTATCTTAGAAAATTATGAAAAATTTACCATTGGATAATTTCGACATTCTGATTCCAAAAATAATACTAATATTATCTAAATAATATTCCAAATATTTGAATTTTTACTTTTAAAATAAAAACTGACATTTATCAAAAATTCATGGGTTTTGACAAAAATAACTTTGAAATCATAATAAAAATCACAATTACATTCATAAAATTATAATATTATTTAATTTTACAAAAATTAATTTAATAATAATAATAACAATTTTTTAAATATTATTTAATTAAAAAATCCATTAATTCCTCAAAATAGATTTCTTAGTTGAATATTAACTAAAAATACTATTTGTGCTTTAAAAAATATTCACAAAGTAACAATAATAAAAAGAATGTATATTCTCTATAGTAGAATAATGTACATAATCATAGTAATAGGATCTTGTTATATAACCACTTAAAACACCCACATAAGACATTGGGGTAAGGTGCGTGATGGTGACAGACTCTTGGGGTGGCTCAAATAACATTTCTGTAGTGGTAATCTCTATAAACTTCCACTTCTATCATAGGCAGTTCCGATCGAGGTTTCTCATTCATGTTTGGATTGGTCTTTGTCTTGACCAAAGACCAATGAAGCCACCACCTTTTTGAGATCCAAAAAAATGCTCTTTTCTGGGGAATGTCTAGTAGATGAAGCCATCACTTCCTTTGTCAGAGTAAATTGGATTTGTTAAAGCCCTATATTTATACTAATGATGTGATCACTATTAAATGAATATATTAGAAACAGTCACAATTCTTCAAGGTATTTTAAAATCCAAAACATAAATCCAAATAATTGAATATCTTTTACATAACCATAAGAAGAAATTTAAATCGACCAAGAGGAATTTTCATTAATAAATTTTTGGGTCGTTACAATCTTCCCCCTTAAGAAATTTAACCCTCAAAATTTCTTTTTCCCACACTAAAATAGATGTGGGTAAATCTTATTCATCAATTATTCTAATTCCCACATCGCTTCTTCAAATTGGTGGTTTCACCACAATACATTGACGAGGGGAATTTTCTTATTTCGTAGAACTTTCTCTCTACGATCTGTGATCTTCACTGGTTGCTCCTCGTAAGAAAGATCATCCTCTAACTATACTACCTCTGAAGTGAGTACATATGAAGGGTATGGTATGTACATCCTTAATAGATATACATTAAATACATCATTTAATATGTCCACAGTAGGTGGAAGTGCTAGTCGATAGGCCACAGCCCCAACACGATCAAGAATCTCGAAGGGGACGATGTACCTAGGACTTAACTTCCCTTTATTTCCAAACTTCATGAACTTGTTCCACAGAGATATGAATAGAAATACCATGTCTCTATCTTTAAACTTAGGGTCTCATCAACTGTTATTTGTATAACTCTTCTTTCGACTTTGGGCTGCCTTGATATGTTGCAGAATGGTTTTCACCTTCTCCACCATTTTTTCAACCATTTCTGGTCCTCGTAGCTTACGCTCACCAACTTCATCCCAACATTCTAGTGTTCTAAACCTCTTCCCATAAAGGGCTTCATAAGGTTCCATTCAGATGCTCGTTTGGAAACTTTTATTATAAGAGAACTCAACTAGAGGAAGATGTTGATCCCATCCTCCTTTTAAGTCTATTGAGCACACTCTCAACATGTACTCAAGTGTTTGGATAGTCTGCTCGGATTGGCAATCAGTTCAAGGATGATAATCCATACTGAATTTTAGCTTAGTATCTAGAGAATGTTTAAGACTCTTCCAAAACATAAAGGTTAATCTTGGATCTCGATTGGATACAATCAATAGTGGTACCCCATACAGCCTTACCACATCTCTAACATATATCTGTTCCATTTGATCTAATGAGAAATTCTCCCGAAGTGAAATGAAGTGTGCAGATTTGTAAGAAGATCCAAAACAACCTAGATTACATTGTTTCTTTTTGGAGTCATCGAATGTCCGGTGAAAAATTCCATGATGATGTTATCCCATTTCAATGCTAGTATGGGCAACGGTTTCATCACCCTTTAAACTTATTCCACTCTACCTTCATTTGCTGGCACACCAGGCACTTATATGTATACTCAGAAATATCCTTCATCATATTATCCCACCAATAAAACCCTCAGATATCTCGATACATCTTTGTGTTTTTTGAGAGGACAGAAAAATTTGAACTATGTGCACCATCCAAAAGTTCCTTCTTCAACTCTAGACTTGATGGGACACATATCCTTTTACCAAATATCACAATTCCTTCTTCATTGACATTGAACTTGATTAGACAATGAAATAATCCACTATTCATTGTCAATAACTTAATAATAATATGTTCCAAATTCCATAGACATTAATTTTAGTGCATTATAGAAATTGAACATCATTTCTCATCTCAAATGCAATTCATGTTTAAAATGCAAATTTGGGCCCAGTCATTCATCTATTTGTGGACAACATTATATTCATTTTTTAAATGTGATATTTTAGTATATGAATTATCACATTTCTTGGAACATTTTATCTTTTTGGATCGATGGATGAATATCAATGGAATATGGGGATTTTTGGGGATGAATGTAGAACTTATCTGGAGAAAGCATAATGGGCCTAAGGCCCATCAAACAAATGTGGTGCCCAAAAACGAGGCCCAATGAAGCTAAATTTTTTACAGTGGAAATAGAAAAATATGGGGATCATTTCATTAAACTATGGATAGAGCTATTTCCTAAGTTTTCATTGAGATATATGGATCCAAAGTTAACATTTAAAGGGTGGGCCCGACCTGAACGCCTATAATGTCTTCCCACCATTTCAATCATAACATCCAAATGGTTGCACCAAATTTCCTGAAATGTTTAAAGCTAATAGATGATAGATGGATGATCATATTTAAATTCTACGACCCCTATGGATTTGGACTCCTTAAATTACAAATTCACATGTCAAAATGGTGGATGAATCTGGATGAATTTCCGGGTCAACTTTGAAACGTCAAATTCCCTTGATTTTATCACCCTTATTTTAACTCTCCCAATTACTGGAGATGTAATTTATTTTTGGGGGTGTATATAATGATATAAATATTCCTATATAAATATCTAGTGCTGAAGGGAATTAGCATTGAATATTTTTCTTTAAAATGAAAGTTTTTATTTTCTTTCAATTGTATTGTCATGATTTAATTTTGTAATCGCTTTGTCAATTTCTCACATGTAAGTTTTTCATTCAACTTAATTTAATTAATAAAATATCATCATCATATTGTTATTAATTTAGTATTTCTTTTTCCATATCATGTTGATACCATTTCCTTAAGTAGTGAAGTTATTCACATTATCTTTCATGAAACTCTTCACACAACAGTGGAGATACTGTTATTTTTTTCTTCTTCTTCTCTAATTCTACCATCATAAGTCTACTACCAGCTTTCATTGATATAATAGCATCAATGGAGGGATAATCCTATAATGGTTTGATCCAAGGGAGTATAAAAGGGTGAATTAGATGTTATGTATTAATTTAATAATTCTTAATCAATTCTATTTTTGAGATTTTAATTCAATGATGTACGTTATCCTTTAAACTCACCAATTTTAAGGATACTCATCCTAAGTGCTAAAATGATCCTCTACCTTGGAGTGCTCATCAATATGATCCTCCAAGTGTATATGTGATTAGCCTTAGGATAGTGAAAACTCAAAATTAGTGAGTGATTTGGGATGGTTTTATTTTGTTAAAGGAAACACCCAAATATAAGACAGGGAAATAATTTAAAAAGAAATTCATCCAATACACCCCATGTGATAACCAAGGATCAACTCATTCATTTAAATTGAATTCACTTAAGTCTTTAAAATATCATATAATCTAATCAATTCAAACCAAAGTTCTCCACTTCATAGCCAAATCAACAATATAAAATCACCTTCTTAGAATGTATATTTCTGAGGTTTCTTCATAGGTCTCTGAGGATCGATAACCCAAGTCGTACTACAATGATGACTTACACCATACAACTTGGGTAAATTTGGGCGCAACCAAATTTTGGTTCTGTTGCCGGGGACCAAGTTAGTCACCTTATAATATCTTTCTATTTTCCCCCATTTCTCTTTTCTCATCCCATTTATCTTATATTTTCCCCTTTCTTTTTTTCTTACCTTTTCTTGGTGCATGTCCACCTACACCCATAAAAATTCAAATAGTCTAGTTAGGGTGGATAGTCCTAGGTCCGGGGAGTCAATAAATCATATAGGTCTCTTTCCATTAGATCTAAATATTCACAATACTCCAGATTCAAAAGTTGAGTTCGATACAATGAAGAATCTCCAACAAAACCAAATTATAAACTAGGGGTGGGACCGAAATAATGAGAAAGACCCTAACTTGGGAATTGTTGCAAACCCAACCATGAATGACTACCTCACACCTACATAGACCAATGCACCCTCATGCATTAGGCATGATAACATAGGATATTCCCAATATGTTTTCAAATCCCATGTCCTGACCACCTTCCAACCTTTCATGGGATGAAGTCTGAGATTCCTTACCTTCATGTTAAAGAACTTAATGACATTGTTGAAACCATGTGCACTCCAAATCAAATTGAATCTTCAAAAATGATACTTTTTCATTTTTCCTAGTTTAGGACCATATTCTTTTATTCTCATCTTGACAAAACTCTCTCCACATTCCTCAGACATCCCTCAAATGTATCCCCAAACACAGATAAGTCATCCATGAAGTCCTCTAGAAAATTCCCTACTATGTCTAAGAAGATTCCCATCATACACTGATGGAAGGTTCCAGGGGAATTGCATAACCCGAACGGCATGCGTTTGAATGAAAATGTGCTGAATGGATAGGTGAATGTAATATTCCCTTTATCCTCTAGGGAGACCTCAATCTGATTATACCCCAAGTACCCATCTAAGAAACAGTAGAATGCATGACCTTCAACTCTCTCAAGGATTTGGTAAATGAATGGTAAGGGGAAATGGTCCTTATTGGTAAATGAGTTTATCTTCATATAGTTGATGCAGCCTCTCCAGCCACTACTCACCCTAGTTGGAAGAATCTATCCATCCTTATTGGTTATCACTGTGATTCCAGACATCTTTGGAACCACGTGGATTGGGCTGACCAACTCACTCTCAGCTATGAGATTGATGATTCCAGCTTTTAACAATTTCAGAATATCTTTTCTCACTACTTCCATGAGATTAATATTGAGTCACCGCTGAGGTTGACATCACAGCTTTGAATCAGATTTTAGAACAATCCTATGACTCTTGATAAGTGGGATAATCCTAGGAATATCAGATAGGGTCCATCCTATGACTTTGTTGTGTCTCTTAAGGACATCTAGAAGAATCCTCTCATGGTCATCTTTAAGAGAAGATTAAATGAAAATAGGCTGTGATCCATTTTTTCCAAGGAAGGCATACATCAGTGTAATATGATGTTCTTTCAATTCAAGATCTGGTTGGTTCAAAATTTCAATAGAATATTAGGACATTGGATCAAGATAAATTTCTTTTTTTGACTTTTAGATAATATTGATTCCCCATGTGTAGAAGTTTCAGATACTATATTGGTTTGATCAGTGTTAGGGAAAGGAGTTGGAGTGGCCTCCATGAATGTGGTCTCTTGAAATATTTCACTGATTTTTGGTCTTATGATTTCATCATTGGAGCAATTTGAAAGTGATTCTAGCCAAGGAGATAAAATTCCTTCATGTGAACAAAGGAAATTAATCTCATCATCACTTTAACATTCCACGGACATTTCTTGATGTTCTATGGATTCTTAACCAATGCATCCTATCATGTTTACTTCATGAATATCCTTATCATCCCCTATTTGTGAGCTTTCATTATAGATGTTCAAGTCTAGACTCATGTTTCCAAAGGATATGGTCATGTTCCCATTTAGGACTCGGATAATAGAGTTGATTGTTTAAAGGAAGGGACGACCAAGGATGATTGGGGCTTGTTCCTTATTTCCTATTGTTGGATTGCAGTCAAGGACAATGAAGCCCGCATGGTAGATGAATTTTTCTAATTTTACCAGAATGTCCTTTAGTATTCCCTTTGGAACCCTATTGCTAAGATCAACAAGTTGATGTGTGAAAGATGTGGGTTTGAGCTTTTCCAGGCCTAACTGGCAGTACAAAGTATAGGGAATGAGATTGACGCTGGTACCTAGGGCTCACAAGGCTTTGACAACATTATTCTCTCCTATTTCAACATTAATGTAAGGGAATCATGGGTCTTTCATCTTTGGTGGAAGGGTTCCTTGGATTTTTGTGCTTACATTTTCTTCCATAAGGACTTGGTTCTTATGTGGGAATTTATTTTTAAATGTAGAAAGGTCATTTAGGTATTTTGAGTATACAGGAATGGTTTGAATAGCATCTAGGATTGGAATGTTCATCTTAACTTGTGAGAATATTTCCCTCAATGTTTCACTTAATTCAGGCTTGGTTTTCCCCCTCATGCATTGAGGAAATGGTGAAGGTTGTGGGATTCTTTGTTGAAGAGTTTTTTCTTTCACATTTTCATCAGTTTTATCATTTTTATCAGGTGGTTCATTTGAATTTTCATTAGAGTTTGATGCTTCTGATGGTTTTTGAATTATTTGTTCAGTTTTCTTAATTGATTTCCCACATCTCAAAACTATCACAACCTTTAGTTGTTCATGATTTATTTGAGTGAAACTTGTATCTCCCCTTGATGTTTTTTGTGGAATGGACTATGTGGGCATGGGTTCCATTCTAGTTTTTATGGTTTGAAGTTCTTTTTTAATGGATGAGAATTCTGAGTTCATTTTTTCCATTTGTTTGCACGGTTGTTCTAATAGGCTTTGTGGAACAATTTGGGTTGGTGCTTGAGCTTGTGGGTTTATCCAAGGAGGATACTTTGGTTGTTGGATTGGATGTTGAATGGGATGTGGGATAGGTTGTTTATATTGGGCATGAGGATGTTGGAATTGGACTGGTTGTGGATGGAACTGATTTTGAGGTTGAATGTTTTGTTGAGGGTATGGGTTGATACATTGTTGTTGTGTTGGTTGTTGATTTTCATTCCAATGAAATCATGGATGGTCATTATACCTTGTATTGAAGGTGTTTTGGAATTGCGGCTTTTGAAAGTTCATTTCATTAACTTCTTATGGTGGTCCTCCTAGAAGAACATCCTTTATAGAAGGAATGGTTGGACAATTATCAGACTTGTGGTCATGTTTATTACAAATTGTACAAACAAGCTCAACATTTTGGATTTTGTGGACCTTAGAAAATTTTAGGTTCTACCTCTTAGGATCCCCCATCACTGTGTACACTGAAAATTCTATGTTGAAATACCTCTTCTAGAAGAAAGATGCTAAGGATAGACTTATTAGGTGGGTCCTTCTATTACAATAATTTGACCTCACAATCAAGGACAAAAAGGGTGTTGAAAATTTTGTATCTGATCATATATATAGGATAGAATTTAATGACAAATTATCACACCATTATGTGATTGATTAATTCCCTGATGAACTCCTATACTCTATGAGTGACTGCCCTCGGTATGCCGACATAGCTAACTTCTTAGTTACAGGAGTCATTCAAAATATCTTAGGGACTCAAGATAGAAGGAAATTCCTTTCTGATCTAAGGGACTATGTTTTTGATGATCCATACCTCTATAAGTTCTGCCCTGACCAAGTCATTAGGATTTGTGTCCGAGAATCTGAACAAGAATCCATCCTTAAATTCTATCATAGTGAGGCATGTGGAGGTCACTTTTCCTCTAATAAAACATCTTCTAAGGTTCTTCAGAGTGGTCTCTTCTGGCCCACCCTCTCAAAGGATTCCTACACATTTTGTCAAAGTTTCCCTAGGTGTCAACGATTAGGGTCCATCACAAAAAAGAATCAAATTCCACTCTCTACCAACTTTGTGATTTAAATATTTGACTACTGGAGAATCAATTTCATGGGTCCCTTCCCAATCTCTAGGGGATATTTGTACATTCTCTTAGCTATCGATTATTTCTCAAAATGGGTTGAGGCAATTCCTACAAAATCCAATGATCATCAAACAATAATTTTCTTTCTCAAAGAAAACATCCTCTCAAGATTTGGAATTCCTAGGGCTATAATTATTTATTGTGGATCCCATTTTTGAAATCTTCCATTCTCATCACTCAAGGAAAAATATGGAATTTCACAGAAAGTGTCCACCTATTACCACCCATAGACCAATTGTCAAGCTGAGTTATCCAATGAACAAATCAAACAAATTCTTGAGAAAAAAGTAAATCCATCTAGGAAAGATTGGTCTAGAAAGCTCTTAGATTCTCTTTGGGCCTATCAAACTGTATATAGAACCATTTTAGGAATTTACCCATATAGGTTGGTTTATGGTAAAGCATGTCATTTTCCAGTAGAGATTGAACAAAAAGCCTTTTGGGAAATTAATAAAATGGATTATGACCTGTCATTGACCGAAACAAAAAAGTAAACTAGATCTCAATGAACATGAGGAACATAGGATGGAGGCTTATGAAAATTCAAGGATCAATAAAGCTAAAGTACAAGCCTACCAATCTCGAAATATTAATGTCAAACATAACATACTGGGTAAACCTATTCTTTTGTATAGTTCTAAACTTCATTTACACCCAAGAAAGTTGAGATCCATATTTTCAGGTCTATACATAGTGCATAAGGTATACCCCCATGGGGCTGTAGAAATTCAAGATCCCACCAATGGTCAAACATTTAAAGTTAATGGTAATATATTCAAACCATTCATTGAACCATTCCAAAAAAAAGATGAGGAAGACTTGTGTGAACCATCCTTTGATGAGGAAAAAACTTAAAAAATGAAGTGTCTATGTCGAGCTAACAATGTTAAACAAAAGCACTGCATGGGAGGAAACCCATGGTTTTCATAGTTCCAATCATTGTGAATAATTTTTTTTCATTTAAAAAATTACCATAGGCTATTGACATTTTCTTATTTTATGAGTAAGGATGGGTATGATAGGGGAGCTCCATATTCATCAATGTCACATGGTGTGATCCCTGAGTAACACCATACCCATAAATTTAAAAGGAAGACAATGTATCATCAGTGTATTTTATTTTTCATTTGTATGTTTTAAAAAATATGAATATGATAGTACCTTAGACTATTGACATGTTATTCAATTATGAGTGTGGATGGGTATGAAAGGGGAGCTCCATATTCATCTGTGTCAGGTGGAATGATCTCTGAGTAATACCTTATACAAGAAATTTAAAAATAGGACAATGTATCATTAGTTTTTTTGTTTTATAGGTTAAAAAAATTTTAAAGGACATGTTTTAGGTTGTGGGAAAAACCAATCACAGCCATCCAAGTGGCTGAGACTTGAATCTAGGATTGAAGGGAGTCAGTGGCCCAAAATTTCATCATCAACCACCAGGTGAATTCATTCCATTATTATTATTTTAAATTTCCTATTTGAACACATCTTCCATACCCCTTTCTATGTTTTCTTTAAACACTATGGATAGAGTTATTCTATGTTGGGGAAGATGAAAAAAATGATTTTTTAATAAGAACATGAATGGAAAGAAAAATTCCATTAATCTTGAAGATGATAACACAAATTGAAAACTCTGAAAGTGTATATCAAAAAAATTTGGGTGCCTTGATTCTGATTTTAATAAAAGTTTAAGTTCATGAGAGTAGTTTTCGGAAAGTGCGGTTTTCTGATGTGATTTTTCAAAGTTTACATGTTAATCCTCTAAATAAAAATGCCACAATTCACAACTACCAGATCTTGGGTGTAAATTTGTGTTCTTGGGTCCCTTTCATTATAGCATAGAGTTTTGGGGTCACTTTTATTATAATTTGAGTATCAAAAAAAATTGAAAAAAATAATGATAACATAGAGCAATGTTTTTTCCAAATGCGTGGCATCCGACACTTGGGTATCATGACTCCATAGTTTTCATGCATAGAGTTAGGCTTTATATCTCTATTGTAGAGCAAGGAATTGACAATATGTGTGGCGTCTGACACTTTGGAATCATGACTCCATAGTTGTCTTGCCCAGAGATAGTCTTTTCATATCTATTGTGGTTAAGAAAATAGAAAAAAAATAAAAAAATTTCTATACTCATATTAAGGTTTAATGTGATTCTTACATAGAACTTCCTTTTTTCCCCTTTAACAATAAAAGGGGCCCCATGTTTTTGTGATGCACAACACTTTACCATGCTTCATTAAAATTGGATGAAATGTGGCGATGAATTTAAAAAAAATAACGGGATTGGGCTTGGGATATCCTTATAGACATAGCATGTTTTAAATTATTTTGAAGGGTTTCATAATTTTTTTGGTATGAGTTCTTTGGGTGAGCAATGTGTATTAAAAAGTTCTTGGAAAAGGGAATTCAAATTTCATATTTGTAATATATTTTGCTCGAGACTAGAAAAACTCAAGTTGGGGGGCATGATTAGATGGTGAAAGCAGCTAATATTCATTTTCAATATCTTAATAATAATATGTTACAAAGTCCATAAACATTAATTTTATTGCATTATAGAAATTGAACATAATTTCACATCTCAAATGTAATTCATGTTTAAAATGAAAATTTGGGCCCAATAATTCATCTATTTGTGGAAAACATTATATTCATTTTTTTAATTTTATATTTTGGTATATTATTGATCACTGTTTTTGGAACATATTATCTTTTAGGATCGATGGATGAATCTCAATGGAAGATTGATATTTTGGCAATGAATGCAGAACTTTTCTGGAGAAATCATAATGGGCCTAAGGCCCATCAAACAAATGTGGGGGCCACAAACTAGGCCCAATGAAGCTAAAATGTTTACAGTAGAAAAAGAAAAATATGGGAATCATTTTATTCTACTGTGGACAAAGATAATTCTAATGTTTTCATGATGATATATGGATCCGAAGATAACATTTAAATGCTGGGCCTGACCTGAACGCCCATAATGTCTTCCCACCATTTAGATCATAACATCCAAACGGCTACATAACATTTTCTGAAATTTATACTTCTAATAGAGGGAAGAAAGAAGATCATAGTTCTCTTATACGACCCCTTCGTATTCAGACTTCTTCAATTAAAAATTCACACATAAAAAACAGTGGATGAATGTGGATGAATTTCCGGGTCAACTTCGAAATGTCAAATTCCCTTGATTTTATCACCCTCCTTTTAACTCTCCCAATTAATGGAGATGAAATTTAATGTTGAGGGTGTATCTAAGGCTATGAATATGACTATATAAGGAGTTAGTGGAGAAGGGAATTACCATCTAATATTTTTCTTTGGAATGGAAGTTTTTATTTTCTTTCAATTGTATTGTCATGCTTTCATTTTATAATCGCTTTGTCAATTTCTCCCATGTAAGTTTTTCGTTCACCTTGATTTAATTAATAAAATACCATAATATTCTTATTCTTCTTAATTTATTATTTCTTTTTCCATATCATGTTGATACCATTTCTTTAGGGAGTAAGGTTATTCACATTATCTTTTTTGAAACTCTTCACACAATGGTGGAGTGATTGCTATTTATTTATTTCTTCTTCTCCAATTATACCATCATAAGTATACTACCCAATTTAATTAATAGAATGCATCAATGGAGGGATAATACTATAATGGGTTGATCCAAGGGAGTAGAAAAGGGTGAATTGGATGTTATTTCTTAATTTAATATTTTTTAATCAATTTTATTTTTGAGATTTTAATTAAAGGATATATGTTATCCTTTAAACTCACTAATTTTAAGGATACACATTCCAAGTGCTAAAAGAATCCTCTACCTTGGAGTTCTCATCAATATGATCCTCCAAGTGTATAGGTGATTAGCTGTAGGATAGTGAAAAATTAAAATTGGTGAGTGATTTAGGATTGTTGTATTTAGTTAAATGAAACACTCGAATTTAAGACATTGAAATAATTTAAAAATAAATTCAAACAATACACCCCATACGATAACCAAGGAGAAACTCATTCATTAAAATTGAACTCACTTAAGAGTTTAAATATCAAATAATCCAATCAATTCAATCCAAAGTTGACCACTTTATAGCCAGATCAACACTATCAAATCACCTTTTTAGAATGCATGTTTCTTAGGATTCTTCTTAGGTCTTTGAGGATCGATAACCCAAGATGTAATACAATGAACGCTTACACCATACAACTTGGGTAAATTTGGGTGCAACCAAACTCTGAGGATTTCCCTTTTCTAATAGATTACACTTTCTTCTTAATTCCCACATCATCCTTTTGAGCATCCTTTATCCTTTCCAAAAGAGACGGTTGAACAATCATTTGTGAAAGGATTGATTATGTTCCCTTCTTTATGATTCCTATGTCCATCTTCATTTACTCTAAGAAGATTGGATCCTTCTCAATTCTCATAAATGATAGAATCATTAGGTCCTTTCTAATTAGATAATATTCCACCTTGTTCGCTTTCCCTGGGAGGTAATGGATTGAGAAGTCATAGTCTTTAATCAACTCATACCATCTTTGTTGATGCTTGTTTAACTCTTTCTGTGTGAATATATACTTGAGGCTTTTGTGGACTGTATATATTTCTCACTTCTCCCCAAATAGATAATGTTTACAAATTTTTAAAGCAAAGATTACCGCAACCAACTACAAATCATGTGTTAGATAATTCTACTCATGAACTTTCAATTCCCTTGAAGCATAGGTAATTACTTTGTCATTTTGCATCAACACATATCGCATGCCCTTATTCGAAGCATCACTGAATACCACAAAAAGTTCTCCACTTGTGGGTAAAGTGTGTACGGGCGTAGTGATAAGCCTTATTTTGAACTCTTTGAAGCTTTCTTTATATTCATCACTCAAAGAAAAATTGACTCCCTTCTTTGTTAGCTTGGTAAGAGGGTTTGAAAATCATGAGAATTTTTTCAAAAATAAGCAATAATATCCAGCTAACCCAAAAAATCTATGGGTATACATTACTGATGTTGGCCTCATTCATCCCTCTATTTTAGCTGTCTTGGATGGATCCATAGATATATCATTGCTTGTGATGATATGGACCAATAATGAGACCTCCTTCAACTAGAACTCACACTTGCAGTACTTTTTATAGAGATTCTCATTTCGTAAGCTCTCTAGTACAATTCTTAGATTCTCCTCATGATCCTCCTTGGTTTTGGAGTATATTAGAATATCATCTATACAGACTACCACAAATTTTTCAAGGTAATCTCTAAAGACTCTATTCATCACATCCATGAATATTTCTGGAGCATTAGTAAGTCCAAAGTCTTACTATGAATTCATAGTGCCTGTATCTTGTACGAAAAGCAGTCTTAGGGATATCTTCATTCTTCACCTTTACTTTATAATATCCCTACCACAAATCAACCTTAGAGGCGTTTTTTCTCCACATAGCTAATCCAATAAGTCATAAATTCATGGGAGATGATACTTATTCTTTATCGTGATTTTTTAAGCTCATGATAATCGATGCGAAGGCACATTGACCCATCCTTCTTCTTGACGAAGAGGACCGGTGCACCCCATGGTGAATCACTTGGGAGTATAAACCCTTTATCTAGATTCTCATGTAGTTGTTTCTTTATCTCCTAAATCTCCACAACAACCATTCCATATGGAGTCTTTGATATTGGAAATGCCCCAAGTATAAGGTCAATTATGAATTCAACATCTCTTCTAGATGGAATTCTAGGAAATTCCTTGGGAAAAAAATCATTGAATTACCTCACAATAGTCATGTATTCAAGGATGGTTCCATCCTTAAACATAATAATCTCAGCTAGATACACATGCTCATATGGTAGAAATATCCGCGCTTGAGACGATGGAGCTAAAGAAGATTCATCTTCCTCCTTTCACTTGTACATAATCGGGGGTCGATTATCCACATGGAGAGTGATTTCCCTCTCACGAAAACTTTTGTTGGCTCTATATAGGGAAATACAATCCATGCCAAGAAATGCATCAAATTCTACAAGAAGAAGTATGATGAGGTTTACCAGGATGTTCAATCCACCGATTATGACATGGGAGGAGTTTTATTCATGGGATGCAATGATTTCCCCATTTTTCATACTAACTAACATCTTTACATCCATGATTTGTGGTGGAATTTAGACTATTATACTAAACTTTTAGGATATAAAAGAATTTGTATAACTAGAATCAAAGATTATGTTCTCTATTATTGAATGAATATTTGGTGTACCTATCACCACTTCGTTTTTGGGGTTCACTTCGATGACAGTGATGGAAAAGATCTCACTTGATTCCTTGGAGGTTGTTGGTTTCCTCCATAAACACTTGTATTAGGGAACTAATTAGCAAGGTGCCCTCGTTTTTTATAGTTGAAGAAATGAACAATGAGTTGAGGTTAAAATGGAGTTTTCTTATCCTATTTCATAGCTTCAGGTTTTTCTTGTCGACAGTTAACAGCTAGGTTCTCTTCTCTTCCACACCTAAATCATTTCCTCATCCCCTTCAGGTAATTTCCGGGGTGCTTCTTTTCCACAACTTTGGTAAGTGGGGAGAAATATTTTCATAGTGATATTGGATTTATCCATAGGACCACTAGAATTTAATTCCACCTTATGCTTCTTATCCCCATGATAACGTTGAGATTCTCTCATCTCCATTTCGACCATGATGGAACATTGGAAAATTTCCTCACTGCTATTGAAGCCACAGATTATCAGGGATTTCCATGCACTTGGTTTCATCCCACCAAAGAAGTTGTTAACCTTGCATTAGGGGGTGACAACAATGCTAGAGGCATATCATGTATGCCTTTTATAGTTTTCCTCATATCCTCTGACAGATTCATCAGATTTTTTCTTGATGGAAAGGAAGTCCATTTACATCTTAAGCCAAAGGGTGCATGAAAAATATTTATCTAAAAACATTTTAAAGAAATCCTTCCATTACAACGCCTTGATCTCCTACTCAGGCTTCAGATTTTTGATCAATATCCACCATTGATCAGCTTCACCCTCCATATGATAAATAGCTAGAAGTACCTTCTCTTGTTCGAAACATCGAAGGATGGAGAAGAACTTATCAATGGATTTGATCAATTGTTCGGTGAATGAGTGATCAAATAATCCATTAAAAGTAGGAGGCATTTGTATCATGATGCTCTCGATAATGACTTGTTCTTTCTTGGGGGGGGGGGGTTGAATGTTATTCTTGACCCATGTTTCTATTCAAAGCATGATTTAATTGAGAGAGAATCATGACAAAGTTTGCGATTACCACTCCAATCAGATTGGTAATCTCATTAGCATAGTCATCACAATGATCTTCACATCAGTTGTTAGCCCGAGTCCTCCTATTACCAGCCATTGGTTAGAAAAAAATGAATGTTAGGGGTAACACATAAATGTTAATCCAAAGACAAAGACAGATGACTTGTAAATTACTTTTATTCCTTAACTTATGAATTTATAGGCTTCAATCTTTGTTATTCATGATCTACTTTCTAACATATATTCTTAGGTTAATATTTTTAATTCCCTTAATAAGGGTTCATACTAATCTTATGATTTTACAAAAGCATATCCCCTAGGAGTGTCATAACAAAGAGTGCAGAAAGGCCTCTTGTCGTGTACCAGGATACCTCGGGTCAAGCCAGAAGCTCCTTGTTGGGGTTTTCCCCACTAGGTACATATGTGCCAGAGCAACCTCTACCTGCTCATATCCATACGAGGATGTATTTTTTTTCATAAATCACTTACTTGATACTCACCAAAACATAGGGATATTTTTATTATACTTAGTCGTGTCTCTAACTCTTCACTACGGTTTTCAAATTCTAATCCCAAAAACAATGAAACATATCCTTGGATACCAAATATGAAAACCCCTCTCTTCATTACACAATTAAACATGATTTATTACATAATCTTTACTTGATAAAACATAGAAGATCAAGAGTTCTAGTGTCTTTGGGGATTAGAATCATGAAATAACAACTTAGAACATTAAATAAAACATCTTTATTGAAAACTTCCTTTACATGACCACTACATTCCCTCGTACTTATCATTTCATGGGATAACCTGAGGACACACATAAGAAAAGGGTGATCTATAAAGCCCAGTAAGGGAATAAACATCGAATTAAATGAAGAATAAAATACATGTTAGACAATAGACATATCAATTCAACACAATAGAAACATGAACATAAAGGAATGATAAATCATGGTAATCATAACATAGAGACGTGGCAACAACAAGTAACATGGAATTAGCATGAGCCAAGACTCATTGCACATGGAGCATGAGTAAACCCTCATTTAACATGAAGCATGAGTAAAACCTAGTTTCATTTGAATTAACATGAGTCAACACCCATTTCACATGACATATCATGATACTATACTTTACCCATTTCATTGGAGCGCTATCAGGGAGCACCCTTCTTAAATATTGCATTTCACGTATAAGTGTGCCACATGGATCATATAACATGGAATCAATCAACATAATATGTTATTTCAAGATTAATTAATGTGGAATAATACATTAAATTACCACTAAATATGTATATGTGCACAAAGGTGAATACCCTTGATAGAGATATAGGTATGGTCATCACTACACAGTGATATTGGCTTGAAAAAAACATGGTGTAATTTCAGCAGCATAACGACGTGGCATAAGGATTCATAAAAATGGTTTATTATAGATAAATGGGTGTCTAATAATATGTAAATGAAATGTACAGTAAGGGGGCTCATATAGATACATTTCCCAACAAATGTAATGGAATTTATATACTTAATACAAAAAAATTGCTTGATTGTAAATGAGAAGAGATAAATTCCTTACAGAATTTATGCATGATAAAGGGTTTACATGGGAAGAATTAATGAGAGGGAAAGGGAATATATCATTAATAAATCATGAAAAGAGAATTATATAAGAGGTTTGAAATCATACCCCAACATTTTTAATTGAACGCAAAAGGATATAAAAATATAAAGAAACTTGGACAAAATTTAGAAAGGATGAAATCCATTACATGGAAGTGTGATCTCAAAGGCTTGGGAGGGAATTGAGAGAGACTTATTGGGAGATTGGGGAACCTTGATAGGATTCTAGAGAGAGGAGGGAAGAGTTTGGACAAACTCTAATGTCTTTGAGTGAAGTGGAAGTTAGAGCTTTGGTGGGTTTATAGAAGAAAGGAGAGCGAATTCTTTATTATTTAGGTTTAGGACACCACACATTAAACTAGTCAAAACCACAAACCATCCAATGGTTTTTGACCATGTATTTTTTAAAATGGGAGTGGAGAAAAATATTTTATAAGTACAGTGGCTGAAGTTATTAAAATAATAGGATTTCCTATGTGGAGGTGAGTCACACACTCAAAGAAAAAAATTTAAAAAGAAAAAATATTTTATAAGCCTTGAAGGGTTCATTAAAGATTTGTAAAGTAAAACAAAAAAAACCCAAAATCAAATTATATTAATGGTAAAACATATATTGGCTGGAAATAATGTTTATATTTTTTTATTACATCACTATTGAATCATTATGATGTCATAAAACACATTATTTATTTAAATGGTATTTAATTTTTACCCAAAAATTCGACTATCTCAGAAAATTATGAAAAATTAAACATTGGATAATTTTGAAATCCTAATTTCAAAAATAATATTCATTTTATCTAAATAATTTTCTAAATATGTGAATTTTTACTTTTAAAATAAAAACATACATTTATCGAAAATTCATGGGTTTTGACAAAAATAGCTTTCAAAATTTAATAAAAATTACAATTTCATTCATACAATTATACAATAATTTATATTTAATAAAAAGAAATTTAATAATAATAATAATAATAATAATTTAAGAAAATATTATTTAATTTAAAAATCCATTAATTCATCAAAATAGATTTCTTAGTTGAATATTAATTAAAAATACTATTTGTTCTTTAAAAAGTATTTACAAAGTAAAAATAATAAAAATAATGTGTATTATCTATACAAGAATAATTTACATAATCGTGGTTCAAGGGTTTTATTACTTAACCCTTTAAAACACCCGCATATAATCTTAGGGTGAGGTGTGTGATGGCAACAGACTCTTGCGGTGGCTTGAATAACATTACTCGAGTGGTAATCTCTATCAACATCAACCTCTCTCATAGGCTATTCCGCTCGAGATTAACATATTCATGTTTGGTGTGGGCATGGTCTAGAGTGAAGCCCAATGATGGAACCACCTTTCCGATCACTGATGAATGGGATTCGTATGGGTCAAGTCTATTCGATGAAGCCATCACTTCCTTTGTCTGAGTAAATTAGATTTGTTAAAGCCCTATATTTATACTAAACATGTGATCACTGTTCAATGACTATATTAAAAATAATCAAAATTCATCAAGGTATTTTAAAATACAAAACATAAAACCAAATAAGTGCATAAGTTTTACATAACCCTAAGAATACATATAAATATACCAAGAGGAATTTCCATTAATGAATTTTTGGGTCGTTACAAGTTGATCATTTAATGTTCTTAAAAACATTGAACTCTTCTTGTTGTTCACCAATTTTGAAAATAAATTGACCCTCTGAAACATAAATAACAACACCACCTGTATCCAAGAAGGGTCTACAGAAGATGATGTGAACCTCTTGATCACACTCTATATCTAAGACTAGAAAGTTATCTAGCCGAAAAAATTTACCAAACCAAAATAACAAGTCATATATCATACCCACATGATGAGTGAAATTTCTATAAGGTAATTCCCATATGAATGTAGTGGGTTGAGGGTCATCCAAACTCAAATATCAAAATAGTGAGTAAGGGAGAAGATTAATACTAGCACCTAATTCACACAAACAATTGAGATGATCAGAATTTCCTAAGGTACATAGGATAAAAAAACCACGTGGGTCTTTTAATATGGGTGGGATTTTCTTTTGGAGTATAGCACTAAACTCTTTAGTGAGGATGTAAGTACCAAATTCATCAAGGATCTTTTTGTTGGAAACAATTTTCTTAAGATATTTTAGATAATATAGAATTTGAATTAATGTTTGAATGGAAGGAATGTTTACTTGAGGTTTTGGAAGGAGACCAAGTAAGTAAAGAAGCTCAACCTTGGTGTTACTTTGTGGTTTCAACTCCTCAGGGAAAGGGATGGGTGGGGAAATATTTTTCAGAACAATAGGTATATACCTCACCTTTTCATCAATTTTTTCTTTTCCATTATTCCTATGATTTTTATTTGACTTTTCAGCTTGAATTTTAGATGATAAATTAAGATTGTGATCATTTTCATGAATCTTCTGTGAATTTCAGCATGTGTGAAAAGAATATTTTTATTACTAGATTGAAGGAGATTTTAATTTTTTGAATTGTCATGGTCTTTTTCAAAAACTGTTTGAGTGTTCAACCCATTTCTAGTGATAAAATCCATGGAATTATCTCGAGGATTCAGTTCAGTTGTACTAGGAAACCTATATTTTCCCTAGAAGTCAAATCTCTTGCATGTTGGCCAAGTTTTGTTTCCATTTTTTTCATTCTCACATCATTTTTCATTTTATCTAACTAATATAGATTTTTTTGTTGGTTAGCTGAGTCGTGTATCTTTCATCTTGAGAATTTATTATATTCATGATTAAATAAAACATAGAAGACATTATATTATCATTGTTTCCTTGTGCATTTGAAGACTCACCCCTTTGTTGATTTTGAAATTTTTTTCTTGGTTGGCTAGATTAATTAGGGGTGGTGGATTGTTTAATTAGGCCTTGATATTTCCAGGATATGTTTGGATGTTTCCTATAACCTTGATTATAATTGTTTGAAAATGGATCTTCTTTAGGAGGCATTATAGGACCAAAGTTAACAATGTTTGAGTTTTCATGTTGTTGGGATGACATATCAAAATTTGGAAAAACGTTTTTAGTATGCCCAAACATACCAAACTGGGCACACTATTCCCATAAATATTGTTTGGTGTTTTGATAGCCAATTTGATTAATAGTTTGTTTTGAATTATGGTTCTTTAAAGACAGAAATTGGTTGGTGATTTCAACAAGGGAAGATTGAGTTTCATTCATTAAAACATTGTTAACATTAACATTTATATTCATTATTTTCCGTCTTGAATTTTTATGTTGTGAATTCAGGGAAAGATTATTAAAAAATTTTCAATGTTTTTTATCAGTCTTGTCAACATAATAACCCCTAGTAGCCTGACCAACTAGATTCTGTCCAAAGGATGACAACACTTCATAGAAGGTTTCCATGAAAAGGTGGTATGTGAGTTGATAAGGGGGAAATTTCCTAATAAGATCCTTAAATCTATCCCAAGCTTCATGAAAATAATCTCCATAGTCTTGATAAAAACTAGTGATTTTTTGTTCTAAGTTCACCCTTAATCCTTTGGGGATAAAATTTCATAATGAATGAATTATATATTTGATCACAGTTTTCAAAAATATTTTCATCTAGATTTAGAAACCAATTCCTAGCATTCCTTTAGAGAAAGAGGGAAAGACTCAAATTATTAGCTCATTCCCTGTGTGTCCTAGAAGAGGTAAATTTTGTACAGTGTTGTAGAAATATCTAATGAAGGCTAGGGAGTCCTCATTATAGATCCCATTAAATGCATGCGGTAGTTAATTGTGTGATTGTTTCAACTCATAGTTTCTTACTCTAGGAATAAGTTTAATGGACAATGGATTGCTTGAAACTTGAGGAAGTTGGAACTCCCTCATCCTAGGCCTTTCATCTTCATCTAAGAGTTTATTTTCATTTTGGAAGTTGTTATCAGGGACTCTATTATCTATGTTCTCTATTTCAATTTTGTTTTTCTTTCTTCTACGAGTAGTAAAATGTTTGTATATTTCATGTTTTTGGGGCTCTAGACTACCAGAAGAGGTTCTTGTGCTCAGTAAAGTGTATAAACAATTCAATGTAACAATACAATAGAACTAATAGGAATAGGAGTAACAAGAAATTTGAGTACACTAATAGAAACACCAAGTAATAAATAAAATTTAGTAGTTTTTTTTAAAAAAAATTATGTTTTTTTATTTGAAATTTTTTATGTTTTTTAGAAAAAGCAATGGTCACACGTGCCTTCCCCAACAACAAAACCAAAAAATAACCTAAAATTTCATTAAATTTTGTAAAAGTTTAAAATTTATATTCCTACCAACTACTGTATATGTGGTAAGTAGGGTGAAACCCACACGGAAGGTAATTATGAACACTATTATGCTAAAAACTATAAAAAATACACCACTGTTGTCAGTAGTGGGATAAATTTCATTTTTTACTTTTTATTTTTTGTATTTTGTTTAATATATGGCACAAATAAAACATTGAAATCCTTTTTAGTTTTTGTTATAAACTCTAATGAAACAAGGCACATGCTAAAAATAGTAAGTAACAGAGATATAAAATATTGATAAATGAACAATCAATAGAAATATGTCCGAGAAAAACACCTTATTCTATTGGTTGGAAAAATATTTCTATTTAATTAAAATTTGATACAATATACCACCATAGAAGAGAATGACTCACTTCCCTCACCAAGAGTAAAGTCATGAAGATTGATCAATCTTGGAGTTTTCCACTCCAAGATTGAAAACATTAAAAAATTTGATTTGAAAATAACGACAGAATGAACTCTTTATAAGTTTTGAAGTTTTCTGAATTTATTAACTTTTGAAAAATGCATCAACAATAAAACTCTCCCAATGATTTTGGATTTTAGAAATAAAGTGCTAGTGGTACGATGTAATTGAATTTATTTAGAACTGATCTCACCGATCAATTCTGAATACATTGAATTCATAAAATAAAAAGGAAGTAAAGATACCAGAAGAATTTTTGTAATTCCGTGAACTCAAAGGTTTATCCAAATATCTTGTTCATTATCAATACAATGAATGGAAACATGCTAGAAGAGAGTAAAAAATACTCAGAAACGAGGGAAAGAGAACTCTATAATGATGTGCTCTACTTTCAAGCTCTGTCAACTCCAGGTCTATCCACTAGATCTCTCTACTTTGATGAAAGAGATGCTATCGTGAGTGAATGTGTGATTTAAATGTGTCTCAAATGTCCCCACAAATTTGATGCTTGCTCTATTTTAAGTACCCACTATCTTTTTCTTCTTGTCACCGCCACTCTTCACCGACTTAAATTTTTCTTTTACTGTTGCACTACACATGTGTATTTTTTCATGAACCACACGTCACACTAGATTCTTCCTTGTAACTAACTCCGGTTGAGTTAGTTGAATGCACGTTGATGTTTTTAAGGCCTTGTTGTGAACCTGAAAAGAAAGAAAAAAACAGAATAGTATAAAATACAAAAGAAATAAATAAATAAAAATTAATAATTTATGTTAATATATGATTAAAAAGATTTTTAAAAGAATTAATAACCTTTTAAATAATGTTATTAAATAAATTATTTAATTATTATTATTAATGACTATTAATTAAAATATAATTAATTACGATGAAATAAAATTTATTATTAAAATAACTATTTTATAAAAGTTTAATTATAATTGTTTGTGTATTATAAGCTGATATAATAATGTTTTTATTATTAATAAAGTACAAAAAGTTATATTAATAATTAATTTTAAGGTTAAATTGTTATTAAGCTATTAATATTTATTAATAAACATTAATAATGTAAATTATAAACATTATGTTTATTATTAAAATGAAAGTTAAAAATAATTACTTTTTTTAAATTAAATGGAATATATAATTTTAATTTTAATAATTAGATTTAATATTTACATTTTAAATAATTTTAATTAGTATTTTTTATATTTTATTTAATTATTATTATTTATTATTTATTTTTTGATTTATTATGTTTATTATTTATTTATTTATTTTAATAAATTATGTCTTCTTTCCCCCCCACCCCTAAATTCGGTGTAACAAGGGGGGGTCTTTGATTATCAGTCACGAAGGAAGCAGTTCTGGTGTCAAACCCTTGTCCTTCCTAAGGTAGCACGATAAACAGGTTCAACAGCTTCTTTGGCGGCTCCACATCCTCCAAGAAATGGTGTGACTCGGATCATCCTCCTCCACATGTTCCCATAGTGGTGTCAGCTCACAGTTTCAGCATGGATTCTGCCTCTATAGAAATGTGGTAATACTCCCCATCCCGATGCCAAATCCATCCAAGGAGATTACTCTAGGGTGACCAATCTAATCCTCCTCGTGGCGAGGGGTAACTAGTGTGCAAACTCCTCTGGTGCATAAGAACAACGGTTCATCTTTCTTCAACCTCGGTTCGCAGCAAACAATTCAGGAAATAACTCCTTCTCCAAGCGGTAGGTGACTAGAGGTTCTTGGATCTTCAAATACGCATCAAGAATCTTCACACATCGGCATGGAAGAAGGTTCTTCATTGAATGCAGATCGACCTCTAAGTGGGTTGCAGAATGCTCTTCAAGTGTAGGTTGGATTTGGGGTCTCAACAGAAGGCGGTAATGGTGACCTCCCAATGGGCTGTGACCTCAGCACGACTCCTCCTTCGTTGAGGGTTTCGAGAAGACTTCAGATCGATATTGGATTTTGGAATCTAGATGGTTGTGGTTGTGAAATGGTTGCAGAAATGATTTCATTAGTTGAAGAATTTGTGTGATGTGGTTTGATAGAAATGTGGTAGAGAATTTAAAGATGTTGGGAAGCAACAATGGTGAGTCTGTGAGAAGGGAGTTGCGGTGACAGTGAGATGCAAGGGAGGAAACACTAATGGCCGAAGGAAAAACCTAGTGTGGGAAATAATGTATTGGTGAGTAGGATTAGTGGGTGTAGGAACTATCAGTGAGTGGTAAATGGGAATGGATGCAGTGCATCGGTAGGTGGATGTGAAAAAGGGGAGAATCAAGGAGTTGGAAGACTCACCGATGGTTAAGAAATAGAATGAGCCACCGATAGATAAAAAAATAAGTAATTGGGGTGATGTGAAACCAAAGAAAGGAAATGAATAGTGAGTTAATGACTCATCGATAACAATAAAAAATGAGTCACTAATAGTTAATATAAAATGAGTCTCTAGTGTCAGCGTGGAACCAATGAAAATAAGAAAAGGATCGGTGACTCGAGAAGATCGGTGTGTCAGGAAATTAGTGAGTCACGACATTGGTGCAAGGTGAGAGACCTTTAGAAGAAGAAAATAAATAAGGACACCAATAGTTAAAATAAAACAAGATGAGTCATCGATAGTTAAAAATAGGAGACTGAAGCCAATGCACAAGAGAGACCAATGCTATTTCAAAGTGATCAGTGAGTCATGGCATCGACAAGTCACCGCAGATCGGTGCCAAAACCTTAAAACATCGGTGACATTGATGGTTAGGAGGTTATTAGTGACTCATGACTCACCGATAGAACAAATTGAACTGAAAACAATAAAAAAATATTAAAGAGATAATAAAATGAATAAAATATTAATTAATTAAAACAAAAGAGAAATTAAAAAACTGTTAAAGAATAAATAATTAACTTAATTAAAAACTAACTAAATTATTAAACAAAATAAAAAAAAGAAAAGTGACTTAATTGCTAAATAAGAATATAAATACTAATATTAATTAATTAAATATCTTAACATTTGAAAAATAAATACAAAGAATTAATTACAAACATGAAATTAAAAAAATTAAAATTAACTAAATATATTAAACAAATATGTTAATTAATTAAATGATAGAATGAAAACATAAAATTAAAAACATGTTATTTTATTAAACTTTAACTTAAATGTTTTAATTTTCTAATAAAAAGAATAATTAGACTAGTTAATAAAGTTAATTTATTTTTATAAAACTAATTTAAAAGAGTAAAGTTTAAAATTTATAACTAAATAAGATTAATAAAAATTGAAATGAACAATTAATTAAATAATAAACATTTAATATTATTAAAATACTAACCAGATTAATATTATTAAACTATAAAGTAATTTTATAAAATTAGGATAATTATAAGGACTGTATTAATTATTTAAAAGACTAAAAACACATGTTTAATTATAAAAACTGATTAATTAAAAAATTTAGTGATAGATATAAAAAATTGCCATTATTTATTAAAAAATGGTTAAAATAAATAATTAAGTTATTAAAAATTAAATAAAATATGTGGCAAAACTATGTAAAAATAAAGCCACATCACCTTTCCATTAATTGAAAGATGATATTGTCGTTCGTGCTTATGTATGGATTACCACCTCTATAAGGCGATGTGATTTATTTTTCATTATCACATCACATGGATGGTATATATGAGTGTATATAAAGTAATAATATTATATTTATGATATAATTATAATTATTGAAATATAAAATAACACTTACCTTCATTCTATCTTGATCTTTGAAAAATGGAAACGTTACTCATGAATACATAGGGCCTACCATCTCCATGAATGTGACATAGTTCATTTTTCACAATCATATTTCTTAGTTGGTTTTTAAAGTATAATTGATGTATAAAAATGATAATTATTTCCTAATAATTATTTTAGGGATTATGTAATATTTAACTCTTTTACTATATTCAAACTACCAAATTCATTTTGGATAGATTGACTAAATATCGTAAAACACCTAACGTGAACTTTATTTATTAAGTAATTAAATATACCATTATATGAAATAAAATAAAAGTAATAATAAAAATTAATTTTTTCATTAATAATTTAGGTAATTACTAGAAGTTTATTATTTAGTACTATAAATAATATACAAGATGATTCTGACATAAGGTAAAGGATTTAGTCTCAATTTCCTTTCATTGAGGCATATTTAAATGTTATGAACCATTTTATTTTATAGTGTATATATAATAACCATTTAAATTTTATATCGTGAATCCATCATAATTTATGGTATTTTAATTTTCAATCAAAATTATTTAATTTAATGGTATTTTACCTAAATGTTACCAAGTGGTTAGGGGTTTCTTAACTCAATTTCATTCCATTAAAATATATTACTTATTCATTATCTTTGTTATTTTAGGATTATGTGTTTAATTATTTTTGAATTTTTATGTGGTATTTTACCTTTATTTATGTATATTTATATTTTATATATATAATAAATACATTTATCAAACCTCACTTCAATGGTATGATATTTGTAAGATATTTCATCTCAATTTCTACTCCATTGAGGTATATTTGGTTTTATGAATATATTTGTTTATATGAAGTGTATATGGTCTCATTTTGATATGTTATATCATGAATATCATTATATTTATGGTATTTAATATTTCATTTGAATTTATTTATCTCATGGGGTCATGATTTAAAAGTTACCAAAGTGGTAAGGGTTAATTTCAAAATCTCATCATTATTCTGGATTATTTTAGTATAAGTATCTAAGGTTGGAATTGTTTTATATTTATATATTATTCCCAAACTATTTTATTAACCTATTCCAATTTCTATATATTAAAATTTTTCCATTCACTTCTCCCTATTTAAGTACTCGAGATACTGAAATCATGTTTTTAAGTAATACTGACTTTTTCTACTCAATCAAGAATCTTTTTCTACTATATCTATATTTTCATAAAAATGTTTTTAGGAATATTTTTAATATTATATAATGATTTATTAAGGGAATTATTATCCATTTTTACTTTTTATAAAATGGTTTTAATGGAATATTATTTTCATTTTCTAAACAAGGAACTTATTGATTTTTTCCAAAAATGTGAAAAGTTGTATTTTTTTGACATACTCAGCATGAATATAATTTCCTAATGTTTGAACACTCAAAGATATGAATATTACTTTAAAATTTTCCTTGATTATTTTAAAATAAAATTCATCCCCAAATATTCTATATAAATTTAATTTTTAAAAGATTATTTCATAGTGAAAATTGTATTTTTCCTCAGGAATGTTTTTAATGATCTCTTTATGGTATTTCAATTCTTCATAAACAACAACCGTTTAATTATCCATTAGGTAAATGTTGTAGTATTGCAATCCATACTTTTTTTATGGATGGTTAATGACAAATTTCATCGATGAAATTATTGAAATTTTATATTCCAGTTCTTCCTATATGGATAGTTTTTTAATAATAGATATTGATTAAGTTTTGTTTTTTTAATATAATGAATGCATTGGACATATTAATGGGTGGATAGGGCCTGAAATTACACAGAAACTCGATTAATCATTAGCTATTCTGAGACAAACAAGTTGGTTAGCATTATTAAATGGATTTTTGGAATATACATACCCATATTTTAAACTATCATGGCACAAGGCCTTGATGGTAGGTTTTAGATATTGGAAATTATACATTCCATAAGTATGAAACATATTATTAATGTCCATTTTTTGAATAATATCCATGGATAAGTTTCAAACTCATTTGATTGTTTATATGAAGTCACTTGATCTTTATTTAATCATTCCATATTATTTTCTATAATCACATTATTGATTAAATTAAATTCATTTTTAGTTGTTTACCTTTACATATTGATTATGAGTTACTTACTCATGGTCGATTCTACTATATTTAACCTTTACTAAGCATCCAAGATCTCACTTATTTTTTTCCTTTCTAAAGGATATGAAGAAGGAATCTTTTAATGAGTTCAAGGATGTAAAATTTTTTACTTTCAAAATGATTGGTATTTTATGTTTTCAAATATAATGTGAGATTCAAGTATATATCTACTTTTCCAAGGCTATTAATTTTTTTTTCTTTTGGTTACAATTCCATTTATCTAGTGATAATGTAATAAAGTGACCACCATCTATGAGATAAATGGGCTAGGGTATTTAAAAAACAATTTCATTTTTAGGAAACATAATTTATAAAAGTAAAAACAAATTAAATATAATATCCACCCATAAAATTCAATAAAAACCATTTTTTATGGAAACGTATTTTTGAAGCATAAAATGTTTTTTTGAAAATTGTGAATTTTTTTTATGCATTAATAAATTAATTTTAATTATATAAAAAAATTATAATTTTTTTCACAATATATGTATTCCTATTCATACCACCAATTTAATTACTTGGTTATAATGGAATACTATTTCACTGTTCACTTGGACTTGGTGTTACTTGTAAAACAAGCTATCGAATACCTCATATTTATATCAAAGGAATATATATTTAAAATATCATATTGTTAAACAATGGATCATACAACTTTCTATTAAAACAGAATATATGGTAGAGTAGAAATAAATCATACCTTCAATCATGTTAGGAGCCTCTGGATCATAAGCCTCAACATCCTACAACTATCCACTTATCTAACCACCATTTCTTTAATCCTGATGAGGACCAGTTAGAGGTGGTAGTGGTAGTATCAGATCCTAATACCAACCACCTAATGCATCTATCCTAGCGCATCTACCATGATGACATCTTTGGGTATCTCCCCGACCACCCTTTGTATTTCCTTGGTTCTGTCTCTACCTCTGATGTCATGGTCCATCAACTGCCTAAACATCTTTGTATACACAATTGGATGAGAATTCTCAGGAAATATAACCTCACTTGTTGTAAGAGAATAAATTTATTTAACCTATAAAACTAGAACCTTAATATAAACATTGATCAACCAATCCTCTAGAATGATATTTGTCCCTAAGAACACCTTAGGATCCTATGTTATGTAGCCCACTACTGAACCAATGTTGCTGATGTATCTACACTTGGGTGACCACTACAAAAAATTTCTAACTTTGGTTGCTTTGATAGAATGTTGTTTTCCACTAGTGAACACTCTATTATTAATGAATATGTGGTGATAAAAAAGAGGCACCACCCCAGCTCATACATCTCTAGGAATCCTATATTAAACATCCATGATTGAAAGTACCTATCATGCACCATGTATAGAAAGTATAGTGTGAGGTTAGTTAACCTTGATTCATTATCAACTACAAATATACTCCCTTGAAGAAACACAAGTAGTTTATGAATGTGAACCACTTGCTATGTTCTTAAGAAATCCTACCCCCAAATGAGGCACTCAAACTCAGTAAGGGACACTCAAACTATCCTACATATGAGTTACCTTGATCTACCAACATCCTACATCGCCCTATAGAACACTAGTAGTGATCACCACCATATAGTCAATATGGGTCTGAAAAAGTAAAAATAATTAAGACATCATATCAATCTAGTATTATACTACATATGGTCTAACCTCGTTTGAAAACCATGGTGAACTCTATCTCTAAAAAATAAGAAGAAAACTTATTCTAGGACCATCCTCATCCTATATGTTTTGAATGATATTTTAACAAACATAAAAAAATATTATCATGCACTATCAGTGGAAGGTCTTCTTACTTATCAATGTGTAAAATCAACCCTCCTTTTCCATTTAGAGGGAACAACTCAAGAACATGTACCTACACTGAGGCCTTGTCACTAATTTGATAGTAATCAAAATCCTATTGAAAAATTTTCATAGGAAATATATGTAGAGGAATCTTGTGAGAGTTAAGATATACCATGGATAATTAAAATAATATTTGGGACATGAATAAAGAGTGATATGAAAACCAAAATACATTCCAATATGATGAATGTACCATTTTACTTACAATAGAAATCATGGTGTACTAAGTTAACAAGAAGGTTATCACAATACTAGTTAATGGATACCTCAGAGTCCGCACAACCACTAGGGTTCCTAGTCTATGAGTTAAACTCAAAAAACTTCAACACCATTTATCTAATTTCCACACCAATCCTCACAACCAATATACATCCAAATTATTTTATCATAAAAATCTAGGATCCGATATGACTCTATCATAAGTCGACCCACCAGGACCCCGTTCGAGATAGCAATATTCAAGAATTGGCACCTCATGTCTACTTACAATAGGCCAGGGGCTAGTGACTAGCACTGAGTAGGAATGTCCCACATATGGGAGGACTTATCAAAATATACATGTATAAACATCCACACCTGTATCTCCATACACACCGGTGTAAAGTGGAAATTAAAAAAAATTTGATAAGTAAATGCATTTTCAACCTCTAATACCCCACAATAACGTATAATAATATAAGCCAATGTAATGATGGAATGATATATGTGCAACAACTAGTAAGTGGGTCCAATGAGATAACAAGAGGGAAAAAATATCAGTATGAAACCACCATCTTGACCACAATTCCTACTACCAGAGTCACCAAGTATCACTAATCCCCACCTACACAACCCCCTAGATCTCTATCAAATATAATTCTCCATGAACAATAAAACATGTGTGGGAAGAGGCCATATATGGGTGAATTTATATAAACCCATAACAAATCCTAAAATCACCATGAATTAAAGCATCAAATGAAATAGTTAGCTCAAAACCACAATAAAGAGGGAAAATAAAAGAGAACCCAAATGTGATTATAGGAGGTACTCAATCCACAGAGTGTAACTAGAGTCTTCATATCTAGTTGAATGATCATTGATCATCATTTATCTTAATAGAGTAATAACATTAGATATATTATAAACATATTATGGTAGAAACATATTATCTTTAAGACCCCTTAGCTGAGAAAATTCAACTCATAGATAGAGGATCACATCCTGGGCCATAGGGGGATACATAACTCTATATGTATTCTCCATAGGAGGGGTTTATATGCTTCTGATTTTGGTAGTAGGATTCCTAACCCTTCTTAGGGATAAGGAATGTGGGATCATGACCATGAGACCTATGGTGGGATACATTACCCTACCTTGGATCATCCCTTAGATGTGGGATCACATAACATATGTAGTGGTTGGGATACATAACCTTATCTAGGGGGATCAAAGACTCAAACAATATACTAAATATGGAAATTCACTCTGAAGAAACCAATCAAATGCATTAAAAAAGTAAAGGGAAGAATACGATGTGTCCATGGGATAAACACCATGTACTCTATATTCATCCAGTTGGATGTGAACTATCTCGAAGGCAATGTGTTTAAAATTCCACTACCTGTAATGTGAGACTACTCACATAGCATGTCGGGATGAGGCTTAGAACTTGATGTGTGCCTCTTCCCAAGTCATGTTCTGTTAAGTACTACATGGGGGTGGATTTTTCTTAAATAGTGTGTGGGATACCCAACTTCCCTAGGTGTATAATCCTTATACAAGCCAAATTAGGGCATCTAGGGTTAAACAATGTGTGGGGACTCCACCTGAACATGTGATATTTTTCTTTATAATAAACCCTAGAACCATAGAATTCTGGATGACATGACCTATGTTCTTCCAAACCACAATCTTTTTAATTAGTAAATTTCCAAACTATTAGCTTCCTCGTGAATCTTAATCTCTATTTATGACATTCCCATGATTTCCACTAAAATACCAACAATAGCATTTTGACTACCATCAACACCTCATCAAAAATTGGATTCCATCCATTATTTTTTAGATAATAGAATTAGTCTCCTTCTGTCAAAGGATCATCATCTTTCATGGTAAGGCTTCTAAAACAACCATCATCCAATCCATATTTTTTATGTAAATCATCATCATACAAACATAACCATGCCATAATTCGTGATGATAATCCCAGAATAATTATATATGGAAAAGATGAATAATAATATATTGAGTTTTGGTTCCTCGAAATAGTCATACCATTGGTCAATGAACAAAGATGATGAATATATGTAGAATATTGGGATAAATCCATAAAACTCCAAATTTATGAATATTAAATGGCCATTTTTAGTTTGGATATCTTTCATTAAAGGAAATAGAATATATTATAACTATATAAGATTTAAATAAATGTTCTATGAATTTAAATTATAAAATACATAAATCAAAATAAATATAACGGATTAACTAGGATTTATAATGGTCGATTCTAGATTAGTTTGTTTATAGGTAATTCATAATCACAAAGAAAAAAAATTGGGAATAAATCCACAAAAAAATATGTAATAAAAGAATGGATCAATAATTGGTGACAAACACGTTCACTAGAGGTGATGTCAAATAATTTAATATGTTCTTCTTTCAGTCAATGAATATTCAATATTAATTAATGAAGAAGATAAACGGGTGTTTTCATTATAAGAAATTCTATATCCAAAGTCAAATGATAACTTTTATTGAACCATATACTTTCTATCTGACTCTCAGAATATCTAGAGTTAGGAGGCTAACCCTAAGGATCCTTCATAAAGAGATATAAATAATCATCAGTTAGGGTAACAAAAATTAATAATAAATTATTTTATTTACATAATTAATTAATTACATTACTGCTTGAGATAATGCATTATCCCAAAACTCGATGTGAACAAATCTTATATCATGCCTAGGGTAAAGCCCATTTTCTGAACTCAATTGCAATCTCAATTTTTCAATCAGATAGTTCATCTTTATGAAAAATAAATTCACTTGAAATATAATAAATTTTTTTATTTAAATATAATTACTAAACATTGGGGTTAAAATGAACCCTGATAATCACACCATCCTAAAAATAAAATTTAAGTTAATAATAATAATAGTTGAAGGGTCTATAAATAACAACCAAGGTTGTTATTGTGAAAGTTATCCAAATAAGTGGTCGGGAAAATAATTAAGATAGGATGAAAGAGTTAGATTGAGACGTAATGTTTATAAAGAAACCTCCACCATCTTTTTGAGAAAATGTTGGTCCAAAAAAAGTCGACTAGTGATTAGGAAAAAGTTAATATTAACTTTAAGTTATTGAGAACTCCTGAGACCTAAAAGGTCGAATTTGGATCATACTAACTGGAAGTACTTATTATGAAGTGGTTGGAATTAATCAAGGAAGTGGAGAAAGATATATATCTGACTATAAAGTTATTTAGAAGATATTTAATTATCAATATTTCTTGAATGATCCAAATTTTGATAGAGTCTAGGTGTTTTTATATTTTAACAAAGGAAATATGTTTGTGATGGAAAATTAGTCTAAATTTTAGAGGTTTTGAAACATGCACAAGATATCATAATAGATAAAAATATTAAGGTTTTTGGTTTATGATGTGTTTATAACCAAATATACGATCAAGGGTTATTATAATAAAAATTTCTATGTATTCATAATTTGTTAGTAAGAAATCTCCAGCAATGGTAGATATTGTAGGTACATGAAAGTAGAGTTCAATTTTGTATCACCCCCATTTTATGTAATTAACACTTTATTTTTTTTATTTTATGTATATAAAGTAATTGGGTTACGTTTTAGTATTTTTATAAGAGTTATGAAATATTTTTAAATATTTTTGGGAGGTGCATGATTTGACCACAATTAGTTAAAACTGTGTAAAAACTTATAAGAAACAGTGAAACTGAAATAGAGGGAATTGGGTAGGCACACAACTAGGAACATGGTTTGGAAAACCATACTTACACCCAGGGGAAACCATAAATTATTAAACTATGGGGTTTATCATGGTTTGTAAAAAGTTTTTCAAAATGTTTTATCCAACCATTTGAGGGATGATTGGATGTAGTGTCCATCACATGGTTAATATACTGTTTGCCTAACCGTACTCCCTAACCCTGCGTAGTTAAAAATTAAAACTAGATTTTATGAATCTCACTCACTTTACACCATTAATAACCTTTTCCCTATAATAAGGTCATAATCTAAAATCCTCTTCATCCTAAGGCTGTGGATACTATTCCCTTCGATCCATGAGTGATTCTTAGGATAATATAATTGTGTTAGAGGTGCATATTCCTTAGTAGGTTCCCATTATTAATTATTTTCATTTTTTATTCTTCTTACCTCTCTTGTATTCATGAATATAATACTCTAGGTATGGATTCAGGTTGTTTATTTCTAATATTGTTGAGATATGGTTGTTTTTTAAGGGTAAAAAGATCAATGGACATTTTCAGTTGTTTCAAGATGAGTTTTTTAATAAGTCATTCCATTATTTGTTTTCTACTAAGTCTGAGAGGTAGGTGGGTTCATTGTCAACTAATCTTGATTATATTTTGAAGACTTATTTAGAATTTATTTAATTTATTGAATTGATTATGAAAATTGATGGTTGATTTGGTGGAAAACCACTATAGTGATAGATTTTTGAAATGATGGAAATCAGATGGTTTGATGGAAAAATCTCTTGGTTATATTTTTAAATGTTTGATTTTAAAATTATGGATTTGTTTTGTTACTTGGAAAATGGGCTGTGAAATTTTTTTAAGAAAATAATTATTTATTTAATTCTTTTCATGAAAATAAATTTTTTTACTAAAATTGCTTGGCATGATTTGGAATACATGGTTGGTTTGACTTCATTTTCAGTGACATGGATCTATGGAAGTAGTGTGTGACATTAGGTAACTTTATATATTGTTCCCATGTGATGACTTGGAAGATAAATGTGTAGCTACTCATGATTATTGAACTATCACCTCTAAATGAATGTGTGGATGTGAGAAATGGGCATTCCAAATAGATTTTAAAAATGGTTTTAAAAAATTGTTTGGATGATTTCTTTGGAACAGCTTTGGTTTGATATAAATTGTTAAAATGATTTGAAATTATTTTATATAAATTTTTTTATATAAATTCATTAACATGTTTCATCATCGTGGAATGATTTAATAATTCATTATGAAAATCCTACAAAGGTTTATACTCACCTCTTGATGGGGCACTTTGGTGCATTTGAAAATATTGTATATCAAGAGACATGTAAAGTCATGGTATGTTATTTATTTATTGATGAATTGTGATACCATGGAAATTTATTGTGGATTTAGATTTTGGAGAAGGTTGGGAGTTTCTAAGTTGGTGTCATCATTGTATTTGAGTTTTGGGGGTTTGGTTTCCACTTTTTTACTCTAATATTATCGGTATGGTTTGGTTTGGTTTTCATTGAGTTATACCAGGCACTCATGCATAGTATAAAATTTGTTTGGTTAAGTTTATTATGGTTTGTTTTATTTTCAAAGGTAAAACCATCCCCCATTTTTTATGAATCCCTTGGTATTTATTTACACCCTTTGGTTTCATGGATATGTCACCTAAGGACTGATCACACCCATATCCTCTTCCCACGACAATTGGTGAGGTCCATGTTGTTAAAAATGGTATCAGTTTATTTAGTACTTGTGTGGGAAACATAATTCATGTTATTCCTTGAGTTGGGTTGGAATCATGGAGTAGAATAATTATAAAATAAAATTTAGATCATATAATGGCATTGCTAAACTATTTATGTTGAAATTCAAGTTATTTGGGCGTTGGGTACATGAGTGTTTTGAGAAAGTTCTTATAGTGGTAACCTAATTGTCATGGGATTAGCCAATGAGAAGATCATGACATGAATTTATAGAAATTACTTCTCACTAGGAGTGCTTAATTAATTTTGGGTAATGATTTTTGAGTTGGAGAAAAAGCATTGATTTTTTAAAAAAGTTGAAAATGGTAAGATTTTCAAAAGAATGGTGGGAATTTCGAAAATAGTTTTAAAATGATATGGTTGAATTTTGGAAAGCCTTGTTGTGATTTGTGTTATGTGGTAAATTTCTAATTTCTAAGTATTTATTTGATAAAGAGTGAGACTAAATAGTGATTTCTTTTGGTTAATAAAATGGGACTGGGTAGATGTTATAAGAACCAACTCGAATAGGCTATTGAAAATGTGGTTTCACTTGATCCATAAGTGAACCAATAACTAGTTTAGAGTATTGTATAGGATTTTTAATCCATGGATAAAGGGAACATATGGGATTAACCAGGAAATTGGATCATTACATTCTATTCCCAATGTATAATCCACCCATATTTTATGGTGATTTAGAGCCAGAAAAAGTAGAATTGTGCTTCAATAGGATTAATCAAATCATTATTTTTATAGGCCCAATAATTGGACTAAAATTTCTGTTGGAAACCAATATGTTGTAGGATTTAGCACGCAAGTGGTGGTATTTTTTTGTTCAGATTGAATCAGACCATGTAATTTCATGGTAGTATTTTGAAGAATTATTCAACAAAAAATTCTATCCTCAGACATTCAGAATTTCTAGAAAAATGTATTTTTTCAGATTGAAGTAGGAGAATCTCTTAGTAATACAGTAAGTGGATAAATACATGAATACAGTCTTCTTTTCACCCAAATTTTCTTCAAGTTAATCCATCAAGGCACACATTTTTGAATCGGGGCTGAGGATAGATAATCAATCAAATATTTCCATGAATTTTATAATGTATTATATAGAAATGGCCAATAGAGTGATGGTGAAAGAAAGAGACATCTCCAGAACTATAGGTGGAGGAATCATGTAGATAACTATGGGAAATGATGAGAACTCCAATAACATGAATAATAGGAAGATAGACACCTATTTCTAACGTGGTTGTATTAATAAGAATTAGATAGAAGGATTGAGGAATCCTCCTCCTAAACAAAATAGTAAGTTGGGATGTTTTTAGTGTTGTTCGTTTGATAATATGAATCAGGATTGTATGAAACCACCTAGGGAATGGGATAACTATAATAAGATGGAGAATATTTAGTTCTATTGTCAAAATACACCAAGGTCAGGTGCAAGAGATACATAAAATTCTTCTGAACAATCATATTACTTTATGGGATGAGTGAACTAGAATAATTCTCAATTGTAGAATCAAGGAATACATATTGTTTCTAGGAATACCATGACTTCTCAACCATGGAAATCTGAATAGGGAAATAAAGACCAAAGTGTAGTGAGTAAGAAATTATAAGGAGATGAGAAAATGATTTTGGATGATCAATATAGAACTTCAATGGTGAGAGGTGTGATTCTTTTGAATTATACCCTTGTGAAATCTTTGTTTGATATGGGTGCATCCCATTCATTTATTTCTTCTCATGCTATTGATCTTTGGGTTTTCATATTTAGATGATACCTTCTATTATGAAATATCAAAATCCTCTTGGAAAAAAAGAATTTAGATCCTTTATGTGTAAATCATGTTATATAACTATTGATGGTGATGAATTTATTTGGAATTTCTATTCTCTTGATATGGGTATGGATTTGTTGAAAATATTCAAAGCTCACATATATTAATATATATAAAGTTCTTGTTTTATAACTGATGATGGTGTTGAGTATCTATTTAGAAGAGATCAAAATATAAAGGTATGTGTAGAAATATTTTTGTCTCCAATAGTTGTAAATATATCGTACTAGTTTTCATCTTTATCCTAGGAATCTATGAATTAAATCAAGAATAGTGGTTTTCTAACATTTTTTGATCAGTTTCCAGATGTTTTTCCTAATAATTTCTCAATATTTCCACCCAAAAGATAAGTATGGTTTATGATTGATCTCTTAAGAGGGATCAATAATATATCAATTTTTTCTTATTGGATGAAATGAACATAATTAAGGGAACTTATTTCACATTTTGAATGTTTGGAAAGAAAAGGGATTATTCAAACATGTAAGCTTATGTGGGCAACACTAGTTCTTTTGTAAAAAATGATGGTGAAACTCTTAAGCTTTGAGTAGTTTATCCTATGTATAACCATGTTATGATAAAAATAAATATTATATTCCAAATATTTATGTTATATTTGATCAATATAGGGTATCCTAGTGGTTCTCTAAAATTAATTTGCCTTCAGGATATCCCCAACTATTGGTTCAAAAGGAGGATATTCTGAAGAGAAATTTCAAGAGTTGATATGGACATTACAAGTATGTCATCATCAATTTTGTTCTTATGAATGCTCTAAACATATTTATATGATTTATGAATCATATATTTCAAGTATATCAGGATTCTTTCATAGTGATGTTTTTAGGTGACATATTAACGTATTCGAGGATAAAGGTTGATCATGAGAAACACTTAGTAATAGTGTTGGGTATCTTTCTGGATCATTGTTTGTATTCGAAACTTTCAAAATGTGATTTTTGGATACAAGAGGCACATTTACTTGGAAATGATATCTATTTAAAAATTGTTTCCATTTATCTAGAAAATATAGATGCTGTAATCTCTTGGAAACTACCAAAGAATGTCTTTAAGATACACAGTTACATTCGTTTGGCTGGTTATTACCAACATTTATTTCTTCATGAATTTGCAAGACTAGATTCATTAATGATAGTGTTCAAAAGGAAAAAAATTTCCATTCCAATGGAATAAGGAATAGAAAAAGTATTTTCCTGAGGTTAATGTTCACTTTACGTCATCAACGATCTTTACATTTCTAGAACCAAGACAAGGTTATGTGGTGTATTGTGATGCTTCGTGATCTAGGATGGGATGCGTTCTCATGTAGGTTTATCATGTTGTTTCATATGGATCACGATAGTTACAATTTCATGAAAAGAGACACCCAATATGTTATTTAGAATTAGTTTATGTAGTTCATGCTTTTAAGACTTTACATTAATACCACTTTGGTGAGAAATTTATTATGTACATAGATCATAAGAGTTTAAAACAAATTTTATCACCATTATATTTGAATGTTAGACAATAAATATAGATAAAGTATACTAAAATGTTTTACTTTGACTTGATGGATACAAAGGTTATAGGAAATTTGGTAAAAGATTCATTAAGTAGAAATTCATTTAGTGAGATGATGAAAGAGGCTTCAAATAAATGGTAGTTGATGACAGTAATAATGGATGTGTGCTTTGTTTTTTAAGACCATGGTAGTTATTTTCCTTTTTTTGGTTTATATTGTACTTTATTGGGTTGATAATGGTAAAGTGGAAAAACATCTGATTCTAAATGTGTTTCTATGAGGTAAAAGAATGTTGGGGAGACCATTTACTGATAAAAGGTGGATGAGAGTTCATTTTTTTTTGTGTTAGAGATTGGATAGTCATACATATGAATTTTTAGGAGAATCTTATTAAATCTTACCACCATTAGATAAGGGATCTTCATCCTAGAATAAAAAATATGTACAAGGAATTGAAATCACTATTTTTGAGTGATGAAAAAAAGAAAAGAATATTATTTTTTATGAGATGGATCACCTGTTAGTAGGTTAAGGCATACCACCTATGGAAAAAGGGTATTTGTTGTCTTGATCAATTCTAGTGTGAAAATAGGATCAGGTTGCTATGGATTCTGTAATAGGTATACAACGTTCAGTTTGGAAACATGACTCCATATGAGTGATAGTAGTTCAACTTGCAATGTTATACCATTTCATCCCTATTCATGAATCTCATACAGTGGAGGGATTTTCCAAAATCTATATATGAGAATTGGTAAAAGGGAATGGAGTTCTAGTTTTTATAGCATTAGACTAATATCTATAGTCTATATCACGTTTCTAGAAATCATTAAAGAAATCCCCCAGGACTCAGTTGACTATGATCATGGGGTATCATCCATATATGAATGGGAAATAAGAATGGATGATATAAATGTTAGCAACCATGATTAGGGATTGTGTAATCTATTTTGGTGGATCATAGATGGAGAACATATCGTTAGTAGAGTTATCATATAATAATAGTTATCAGGCCTCAATAAATATGGATATTTTTGAATCATTGTATGGGAATACTTATCATTCTCTAATATTTTGGGTGGAAATAGGTGATACTTCACTTATTAAACCAAGCCTTGTGAAAGAGACAATGATAAAAATTCAGTTGATATGAAAGAGAATGGAGATGGCCAAGAGTCATCTGAAATATTATACGGATCATCATTGACCACAGTTTTCCTTCAAGTTGAGTGATCATGTGTTCTTAAGGATATCTCAAATGCCTGGGAATCATCTTGTTGGGAAGTAGGTATTATTATCTACCTGATATATAGGACCTTTTGAGATACATGATTGGGTTGATGAGGTTGGATATCTATTGGCTTTTTCATAGTGGTATAGTTTAGTACATAATGTGTTTCAGTTATCTTAATTAAATAAGTATCAACTTGGTCCTGAATATGTGATTATATGGGATCACATTGATCTAGAGTCGGGTGATATGTTGGTTTATGTACCTGTGAGTTTTGAGAATAGGGAATAGAAAGTCTTTCATGGAAAAAACATTAGTCTAGTGTCAGTCTTATGAGAAAATGGAAAGATTTTGAAAGAAACATAGGAACATGGGAAGGAGAAGGTCAAAAAAATGGGTCGATCTATTTCAAGACAATGGTTTCTTTCAACATTCTAAGTACAGAAAGGCCAATGGTGGGGATAATTTAGCCACCTATATTTTAGTAAATAAAACATTTATTTGTGTATTTTAAATATATAGAGCTATTTAATTTTGTTTCTGGAGGTTTGGAGTAGTTCTGACGTGTTTTTGGGGATTTTCTAGAGGTATATAGTTTGAGTATGGTTAGTGGAAACCTTGATAAACCTTTTATGAAACTGTGTAAATGAAATAGTGGGCACTGAGTAGGAACATGTTTTAACCGAACCATGTGGCCACGCAAGAGAAACCATGATTTTTTGGATAGTGGGGTTTAGCACAGTTGGAACATAGTTTATCAAATACTATGAACCAACCATGTGAGGGGTGGTTGGAGGTAGTTTCTAGTGAACAATTTTTCAAATCATTCACCTTAACAATGAATCGTTAAAAATAACATTATGTTTTTGTGTATCTCACCTTTTTTACATCCTTAATGCCTTGTTTTCCCTCTAATAAGGTCATAACCCAAAATCCTTTTCCCTCAAGTTTTTGTAGACCATTCCTTTCAACCGAAAAGTGATCCATAGTCAAATATATTTGTGTTAGAGGCCATTATTTCTTGTTAAGTGCTTGTTCAAGGTAATATTCATTGTTGTCTTTTAGTCTTGTGGTTTTGGTTTCTAATTTTTTTACTTTGATATTATTGGTTTGGCTTTGTTTGGTTTGGTTATCCTTGAGTTGTATCAAGTACTAAAGCATAATATTTTGGTTTCTTGCTTATGGTTTTTTTATTTGGTTGTTTTATTTTTAAAGTGAATATTATCACCCAATTTTTTATGAATCCCTTATCATTTATTGTCAGCCTTTGATGTCTCAGATATTTCAACTAATTTATAGTATCTTCCTCTGCCTCTTCCCAAGACAATGGGTGAGGGGTGGGATGTTAAATTTCTTCCTCATCTTGGTGGGTGAATAAATTCATTAGTTTCTAGAAAATAAAAAATAAAGGCATACATAGAAAACCCACATAATCATATTCTCACTTTTCTTAGGAGCCACTGGTGTGTTTCTAGTTTAGAGAAGTATGAAATTTATAGTGTCCAAACCCAACTCATTTGTGGTTTAAATATGAGAATATTAATTTTATGAATAATTACTATAGGATATTCTCATAGTAAATTTATTATAGAGCATCAAACAATGTGTTGGGATCGAGTATACCTATTGATGGACCAAATAACATTAATTTGAGAACTCATGGAAGAGTGGGAAGACCTCATTGAGAAAACGTTTTGTGCATTAAATGATTCAAGGAAAACTCTTTTAAGATAAGTAGATAATATAATAGTTATATTATAATATATTAACTTTTAGAGTATGATATACGATTTTGATTTCATCTAGGATTATTTTTCCATTTTTTGATACTAGAGTATAACATTCATTTATATTGGTAAGATTAGATGATAAATTGTGATTACGAGTGGAGTTGATTCCATATTATATAAATATTGATAATCAATTTGGTGAAAAGGTTTTCTATGGTTTTAATAATCTGGAATACTCTCTAATGATAGGAAAATTTGAAATATCATGGTAATCTTTTATACTTCAGATAGAAACATGTGAATTTCTTAGAAAAATGGATTGTATGTGTAGAATCATGGATTAAATAAACTGTTATAGTCAATGAGTTCTTCCAGACAAGGCTATCCAAATCTACAATGGATAGTGGGATATTCAATCATGTAGGGAATGACTAATGGTAATACTGGTTATATATAAAAAAAAATTTAATTATTTAAGAACAAATTGTCATTGATTTCTTAGACTAATGATAAAAAACCAATTTTATATTACATTGATTGTTTAAAAGTATCACTAAATATATAAAACAAATAAATGTAATCTTTTATTCCCATATCCCCCAAAACAATACACTAGATTCCCTAACACTCTCAATAATTAATTGACAATGTTTTTTACCTTTTTCCAATCAATATGAGAGATCCCCTCCTACCAAGTGATGATGAGTGACCTTCTTATTGATTAACCTCCTTATCTATGATAAGCCTCTCTTAGGTACACCCCTCTGAAAATATGATTGGAAAAACCCTTTGATGGTCTAAGGTATAATCATTTTTTATATTATGTTCCATAATGGTTATTTTTATAAATCTGTCTCTATAAAAAACATTTATCTATACTAAGTTTTATTATTAATCTTTACTAATTTTTTTATAATTTATGTGTGGAATATTGAATTGTTTCAATATTTGAATGAGAAACTACATCCTAAAATCCAATAATTAAAAAATATGTTGTATATTTTTAAAATAATGATTTTTATTTTATGAAAAATTAGTTTAATAGTTGTTTAATTATATTAGTTTAATTTTTTTTTAATTTTTTTAATCATTAGTTAATTATGGTAAAATTATCTTATGAAATTATTTTAAATTATTAAATATATATATATAATAATAAATAATATTTTAGTATAATTTGAAACATATTAGATTAATTAACATATATTTTGTTATAAAAATATATTTAAGTTACTAGTTATAATCTAGATTTAAAAAATGTTGATTCGATGTTAAATTAATGTTAATGTTTATAAATTGTATGAGTTTTGTGTCATTAATGTTTATATATTATATGAGTTAAATATTTTGTTTTGGTTCATGAGTGTTCTTAGAGAATACATAATTTTTGGTGTTGGGGACTAAAGTGGTTTTAATTGAATTATTTTATTTTAGTCATATTTTATTATATAACTATATTTTCTTTCTAAAAGTATATACATATGGGGACATATGGATAAAAATTGGAACACATTATCTAAGAACACACCATAGTAAGATAAGGGTTTAGAGGAGTTTCTAGATTTTATAATTTCTAATCGACCTATGGATGGAAGAATAAAATTCCAGTTTCCTAATTATAAATTTGGAAGATGGTTGAAGAGGAATTAATTTTTTGAATAATTGATATTGAAACAATAAGATACTAAATATGAGTGTTGAATTTAAAAACATAATAAAATTTTATATAAATTTTGACTACTAATATTAATCAATATAATTAACTTTCTTCTTCCCTGGTAGTACATAATTAATTTTAGAACAGGATAAATAACGCTTTCATAATTTTCATAAAATATCATCAACATCAAAACATATCAATAAAACCACTCATGTATATTGTATATATTGACTTAATAAATAATTTTCTATAACACTAGGATAAACTAATTAATATTTTAAAATATAAGTGGGAAATGTTTCTGATTTTCTAGAAAATATTTCTAAAGAAAAATTTAATCAATTGAAAATGATTTTTATAAATTAGTTGAACATGGAAGACAATAATTTCATGGAGGATGTGTCAAGTCACAACTATATTTTCTGCAAAAGTTTTACCTTATCAAGAACACTTTTTTAATTAAAAATAATAAAATGTATATGATATTTGAATTATTTCATTGTTCATTTTATGATAATAAGATCCTAGAGTTTTTTTAATACATGAAGAATGTTATTAACAATTTTTTCTTAAATTATTAAAAATACATGTATATCCTAATGATTATATTCTATATTTTATAGTGGGTTCAAGTATAAAAGGGTTTAAAATATATCCAACTTCATGATGAATCTAAAAGAGTAATATTGGAAGTTTCAATTAATATACTACTATGGGGAAGTATAAAAATAAAAAAACCAATAAAAATTCTAAAAAATGTTCTTTAATACCCCAATTATAAATACTATAATTATTATCCTAATTCAAAAAAAACATAAATTGAAATGATATGAAAAAAATGCTGGATTCATAAGATCCTAGAGATACAAAATCATGTTAAACATTTAATTTATTATATCTATAATTTTAATCTAATCTATGGAATGTTTAATTTGGATTGAATACCCATGTATTGAACCCATTTGGGACTTTAAGTACTAATTATAGAATTTTAACAGATATTTTGATCACATAAAATTACCTTTATGGATTTTTATGAATCATACTTATGTTCTAATATCAATGATTATTCATGTCAAAAATCCTAGAAATGAAATTAAGGTATACTTTTATACTCTAATTAAAGAGTTTTATGAGTTATTAAAAATGATCTCGAAACATGTAATGCATATATTATAAATATATTCAAATTACCTATTTCTATAATGTGGGTCATTAGTGGATTTCATGAACTTTAGAACTTATATTGGTTTAGATTTTCTTGTTTATAACTTTGATTTTGAGAATGAATGACATACTTATTGTAAAAAAGTATTTCTTATTGCATCATTATATATTTCTCAGTGCATCTAATAGATTTTTGTTAAACAAGTCAAAATTAAATGGAACCATTGATTTCAGACCACAATTAATCTTACTCATAGGTTTATTAAAATAATAACACCTTGTAAATATTGAAGGAGAAATTGGGAACACAAATCATTTGAAAAAAGAATGGGAAATAAGTTTTATAAACATCCTTAATTGAAGTTAGAACAAAAAAATAGAAAAAGTCATTTTTTTAAATGTTCATATTTGTATTTTAATTTAAAATTTCTTAATATTGATGTTATAAATATTGTTAATAATTTAAGTGAAAATTTTACATTTATATTACTTAATAAGAATGTGAAATTGAAGGAGTATATTAAAACTTATAAGGATTTAAAATAAATAAATATAAATCATGATCAAATGATAGATGGTAATTGAAAATATGTTGGACAAATTTTGACATTGAAAAATAAGGAGAAATATGTACTCCATAAAATATTATATAATATGAAATTACATGATTACTATATAAGTAACATTTCAAAATGTTTCGAATTAAATAATAATAGGTTACATGGATTTAAAATTCATGGTTCACATATTTTACAAGTATAGTTATTATCTTTTTCATTTTATACATTATTTATTTAAAAATTAAATGTACTGGTAATGGAGTTTTACACTTTATCGATTTTTTTATAAAAATATAAAACCAATTATGTTCAAAAAGCATCATAATATAACTATATCATTTCTTTTTCATATATAGATAACATTTCACCTATATTGTTTTAAATCATGATGCATTAAACTATGAATTTTGATGATGAAATTAAAGTATGAGGAAACATACATTATCGATAGAAGTATACAATTGAGAGGTAAATTATTTATATGTTTCTATTCTTAAGTAAATAATTATTTCCAATTCCTTGTATAGTTAATTATGTTTCATCCATATTGATTTACTAATACTTCAGTCATTTGAAATATTAATTTAAAAACAAATCCCTATAAGAAGGCTCTATTTTTTAAGGTTTCTTTATGGAGTGGTGTATTACCTTTTTTCTATATACATATATGATATTGATATAACATTCAATCAAGTTGGTATTGTTAATTACATATCTAATCAATCTCAAACTGAAAGGAAATCTATTTTTTTATTTTGAATAGATCAGTTGTTAGAACCTTAAATATTACACCATCATAATGATAATTATTCTAAAACCATAAATATGTTATAATAAATAGTCAAATTATAGATCTATTGAAGAACATATAATAAAAATGAAAAAATGTTTGAGACGTAAAACAAAAAATAATAAAAATATGATAAAATTTTATAATAAATAGATAGTATAATGGTTTACAAATCCTATAAGTTCATAAATACTACAAATTACATGTATAATAGGTTGAAATATATATTTAATAAATGTAATAATTTATGTTATTTTTTTATAGATCAATAATATTGACATCCAAGCTAATATAATAGGTAATTTGATGTTTTTGGATGAGTTTCCTCTAGGTAAGTCTTTTAAATTCAATGATTAAAATGTAAATAGTATCAAATTTCATACCATTAATCAGGAATAAGGTTTAAAAATACAAACTTTTGGTATATTTATATTTACTAAAATGGGGTATTATGAAAATTTTAATAATATTACTGAATTAAACTACCACAATCATTTTAAAATTATTTTATTTAAATAAATTTTTTTCAATATTACCAAGGCTATTAAAGAGGATTCCATAAAATTTACCTATTTTAAATTATCTTTATTGATTAATATTGGTGGATGTGAAGACCATGTGCATAAATATTGGTATTATAAAAAATGTTATATACTATATAAGATCTATTAGATGAAGGGGGGGTGTAGTTGTGTACATGAAAAAAAGACTGGTCTGAAATGGATAATAAAGAGGAATAATTAACTTGTGACATTGAATCCCATATGTGAAAAGATATTTAATTGTTTATCTACGATGATATTGAAAATATTAGTCCTATAACAGATATTGAAGTGGAATAAGTAATGGCGGATCATGAGAATGATTTGACTATTGAAGGAGAGAATGAATATATGTGTAGATATCAGTTAAATTAACAATTAACATAAGAATTGTATTATTTTATATCATTACTCAATTTAGATTATTGTATTTAAATTTATTTTTATTCCTTAAGAGTATAATTTTTATAATTTAAATATTAATTTTTTTAAAATATTTGTTTTAAATTTTTTTAAATTATTTTTAGGATATAAATTTTAAGGGGAATACATTTCTGTGATAGTATATAATCAATGACATATGTACCGCGCGTAATTATAACTTCATATACTTTTCTAGATGATTCCTTACATACTACATCCAGAACACCCACTAGGTTACTATTGAAACAATATTCCCTATAAATACATGAAAACCATCAGAGAAATATGTTTGAACATCATTTCATGCTAGATATTCTCATGTGTTGATGGATCATGGGGCTATTCCACTTACCTCAAAAGGATGTTATAGGATCATGAGTATAGGTTTCAATTTTAATGTGAAAAGTTTATTTCATTTTTGTATACTAATAGATAACTTTTTAAACAGATACAAATAATAATATTATGGGAAAAAATTAATTTTTTATAAGTGTGTAATATGAATGGTCTGAGGAAAGTGGTAATATTTGACAGTTTTTGGGTCTTGGCAGATGATGCTAGGGGAATATTAGTTTACATCTTGGGAAAATTGTCCCATTGAACAAATGGCCCTTCCCTTTACATATTTAGACATGTTCATATGTATTATAATAATGAGGTATCCTATTGATATATAAATAAAATTTTAATACATTAATCATATATAATTATATTTAATTTCATTATATAATAAAATGATAATAATTTGAGAGATTTGTTATGATATTATTTCATTTTACTATGGCCGATTATATAACATGTCCATAAATGTTAACAAATTTGTATTGAAAATGAAAATAATTTAAATATATATTTTCGTATGAGTTTAATAATATCTCATTTACTATTTAGAAAATATATGAAAAAGTATTTGGAGGGGTACCTTGGGAGAAGTAAATAGTTTTTTATCTATATTCACCACAATGAGATATATTTGATATTGAATAATCTATTATTATATTTATATTAGTTTATAAATAAGTATAAAACTTCTATTAAGCAAACCATTACTTTTATTTATAATTTTCTAGAAAAGATGCATTGAATATAGAGAAACAAGAAATCCCTCACACATCCAGTTCAATGATTTTTTCAAGAAAAATATATTCCATGGTTTTATTATCATGGATTATGATATTTATATGTTGAATATTATTTATTTTACATATTAAAATATTGATACCTCTTTTTTCATTTTAATTATGAACATATGGAGATAAGTTTCTAGGATAAAAGAGTGGTTAGATACCCACACCAACACTATTAGTGGTTTTTTGAGAAATCCTTCCAAATATGTTGGGATATAAACTTTTATCTTTTAATATTTTTGCTAATTTTTTTGACTTTATATTAAATTTAAATAATATTTTATTTTTTATGTTAAAATAAGATATATTTGGGGTGCCAACCCCATACACTATTACATTGTCTCCTACGATGATCCTATTGTCCGAGTCCTTAGGAAGGCGGATCTTGTTCATGTGCATGTGATGTGTAGCACCCATGAAATTTAGTATAAATATTTATTTTAAATAAATATTTATTAAATGGATAGTTTCATAACTAAAGAAATAAAATATATTTTTCATAAAGAATATTTTATAAAATTTAATACTTTTCTCTTTAAACACAAGGAAATGGAAAAAGATCATTTAAAATATTATTGCTATAAAAGTTATAATTTAACTATATTTATCTTTAACATTCTAAGAAATTATATATATAGATGTTTATTGAACATGAATTTAGTCCTAATATGTTCTCATTTAAAAATTTATATTAATTTTGTAATAAAAAATTATATTATGTTTAGGAAATTATGAGAAATATGTAAAAAAAATTAATCGTTATCGATTTGGAATTATTTGAAGATAAATGATAATATATTATAAATATAAATTCTAATAATAAAATAAAAGTTATTGATAAATAAAAAATATTTATTTGAGATGAATATATATTAAATAATTATAATTATATGAGAATAATATTAATCTTAAATGAATATATTTATTGATAATTATTTTTTAGAGTGAGTATCTCAAGTGGGGTGGGAATTGAGTACCTAATAAAAATTTCTATTTAAAAAGGATTAATTTGAACCCCCCCCCAAATTAATTTAAAATGTCATAGTTAATCATTACGAAGGATATTTATAATTTATTTTATTTCAAAAGGTTTCTTGAGGATTTATTAGTTGTTGGGTAAGTAATATAAAATATTACCTTGTTCTTTGAAATAAATTCAGTTAATTAGAATCATTTAAAAAAATGATAAATATTTACTATGAATGAATTATTTTTTGTTTGATTAATTTTTTTTAGTTTTAAAATATAAAATAAAGCAAAAACACACAATGTAAATTTGAAATAGGAGGTTCAGTCTCAATTTGGGACTTAATCCTCTTAAATTGATGATCACCTACCACCAAGTAGTTTATATTAAATAAAAAAGCTGATCCACAATCTGTATCAGGTTTTATAATAGTTTACCACTGTCCTGGTCACACATGACCTCTTCCACATTTATATGTGGGAGTCCAAACAAAGAGGACATATAGGGACATCTACCACATTTATGCATTGGAATAAAGATGAAAGAGAAGTTATGAAAAGATATTAAGAATATTATAGTTCAATATAAGAGACAATGTTCATGTGATAAAACAGAGTATGCACACACACTGCTAAAAATTTACGAACAAATAAATAAAACTGAGAAATAGAAAAGGTATAGAGATATAAATTCATATTCTATTTTAGTGAATCTTGTGACTCTTGGAATGAATATAGAAATTAAACTTGAGTCAAGTTATACTAGAAACATCATAAAAATAGATTGTCAAAGACTCTTATGTTCCTGACTGGAGGAAATTAGTATATGTGTGATCTTTGAATTCCTTATTCGAGTGTTTTCTAGGTTGTAGTAGTTCATTTCTTCAGCTATATGTGAGTGTTCAGTAAGCATGATATTTTATCTTTCTATTCGCTTGACAATTTTACACATGATGGAGTATGATTCACTTTTATCTACAACAACAAAAAGAATATATATCCTCTTTTCTCCCTCATACTACAATTATGAAATCCACTTTAATGCATTATGTCCATAATTTAAGAGAAAATCATTAAAATAACAATCAGTATTAACTTCAGTAATATAGTTATTTTAAAAACTTAATTGAAAAAGATAATTAAAATAGTGGTGGTGTTTTAGTCTGGTGGTTCAAGTTTGGTGTCAACTCGATCTGACCTTATCTTAGAGTCTAGCACTCTCTCCTTAAAATAGTTACAAATGGATGGATGCATCTTTTACTTATTCAAATTTCATCCATAGTTGTAACTCCTCTAGAAATAGGTCAAGATGAAGGTAGATCATTATTATGGTGCTAGGTCAAGCTGGCTTTGTCTCACACTTTGAAAAATTTACATTCTGGCGGCATGAAAACTTTATGGTGAGATATCCTGGTGGTATCTCATACTTTATAATTTTTTCACTCTAGGGGTGTGTCACCTTATGTTATATTCAATGTTGTTGGTGATTCATAGACAACAGTGACTCATAGGCGACGTTGTCTCAAACTTTATCAATTGTCCAGTTCATTGATATGACATCCTGATTGTTAGTCCTTGTCTAGTAGTAAGTCTTGTTGATAGTGTCTTAACCATAATTTTGTCCAATCATTAGTTGTGACTAGCAGTGAATAATACTTAGTAAATTTCATTACCTTTCATAGAATACATGACACTTATATAGAAACATGGAACTCATTAATAACATTAGATTCATGATATTGTTATCATTAAAACTAGAAGGTCAAAAATATCCCCCTTTTAAGGATCATAAATCATGGAATCAATGTTATTATAGATATAAGATATGACATAAAAGGTAATATAAATAATTAAATTAATGATATTATATAAATAATATGTTCAGATGATATCAAAGATAAATGATAAGAAAATAATGGGAAAATATCAAGTACCAAAAGGAAAATAATTGTATCAAAGGAAAAATATAAATATCATAGTAATAAATAAAAAAGGATATAAAATAAATGACATATAGGTAAGTTGTCCCCATTTTGGGATTATCAAAAAGGCAATGAGTAGTAGGAATAAATACTATAAAAGTGTAAAAATTAAAGAGGAATAAGAGTAATTATAGTTATTCAAAATGATTATAAAACAATTTATTATAGAATATACCATCAAAGACATAGTCAAATACATAAAAAAGTCATGGATTTTAAGGAGGATCTATTGGAGATTTTCTATTAAATTTCTTAGGATTAAAGGTAGGAGGAGAAGCAGCAAATCATGGAGGAACTAGAGGCAGAGAAGATGGAACACCAGTGGGTCTTCTAGTTACAGTTCAAGGGGGATGATCTGCTACAATGAAAAATGGTCGTATTGGCCTCATATCTTGAGCAAGAGGTATAGGGAAAGGTTTTAACATGGCATACCAAGGAACATTAGGATCCCTTTTCACACTTGGTATAAAAGATAGTGTTGGAGCAAGGGGAATAGATTCCCATGAAACAATGAAAGTACCATGAACATGAAAAAATGGATTCATCAAGTTTAAAAAATCTATAATGATTTATCCACATATTTCCATTAAACTAAATAAATCACCCTTATCCTCCATAAAGTGACTCAATACAGAAGTAATCTCCTCCAATTGTATCACATTCTCATTAAAGGCCCGAGTCACAAGAGGAATCCTTAATTTTTTAGCTATGAATTTAAAGTTTTAACCCATATAATTCTTGGTGTAGATCCTTGACAGGTAATAATTGATGGGTTTTGTGATTGTATACCTACAAGATTTCATGTCATAGGAATATGAGGAAATAAAATTAATAAAGTGGTCACTGTTATTTCTGATCTGTATGGAGACCCAGGCTTAACATACATGGATATTAAATCATTTTAGATGAATATTTAGTACATTTTAAAAATACATGCATGAGGACAATAATAGTTTAGTGTATTTGGAAACATGGAAAAAAATCCTCTATCTTGGTGAAAGATCTTCAACATATCCCATAAAGATCTACACCATTAGAACTTCTACCTAAAAGCTTTTTTCATAACCTGGATAAAGTAAAGCTAAGAAAGGGGTGAGATCAGATGCTCAGTATGTGTAAACAAGGGAGACATGTAAGCATAAAAATGAATATAATATTAGGATAATGCAATTATAACATTAATAGATCATACCCTACATATCAGAGGTCATAAACCTGAGTTATGGGATAAATCTTGGAAGTTCATAAGATAAGAATCCTATGTAAATAAACATCATTAAGCATGAAATCATAACTAAAGAACAAGACATTGGATTTGTGGCATACATATAATAATAGAAACTTTTATGTCAGGGATATCAAACAAGACCTTTACAACATGTTAGTATTGGGCTACAACCCATGTACCTACTTCTGGCTTGGGCTAGCAAACTGTATACCCACTTTTTTTATACTTGAGCTACAACCCATGTATCTTCTTGTTTTCTAGATTGGGATACAACCTATGTACCATATTTCTGTAAGGATTGGGCTGTAACCCATACAACCTCTTTCTTTTTGGGATTGGGCTTCAACCAATACACCATATTTATTTTCGGGCTTGGGAAATAACACATGTACCTTCTTGTTTTGGGATTTGGCTACAAACCGTGTACCCTATTTCTTTTAGTCTTGGGATACTACCCATACAACCTCTTTCTTTTCATGATTGATCTATAACCCATAGACCCTATTTCTTTTCGGGCTTTTTATACAACCCATGTACCCTTTGGGATCATATAAAACTAATCATTAACCAATGCATTAGAAGTATATATATGTCCCATAAGATCATAATAAAACCATTAATACATACGCCACAAGATAATAAAACATTCATCATATCATGACCCAAAAAAAGACATAAGTTTTATGAACTTTAAATCATAACCCTTGAAATGAAATGGGTATCATTAACATTTTATTACACTATAACATATGGAAAATAGATAGGTTTCATAACAATTTCTTCAAAGCACTACACGTGAAAATTAGAGGGTTTCTTAAAAAAGTAACCAATAAAACAAAAAGATTTCATAAAGACCATGACATTAATCATAACACATTCATATAAGGGATATTAATTAAACTGCTATATCATTTCGTATAAATGGATGATTAAAATCCACCGATTTCATATTTGATGAGAAATAATTTTGAAATATCCTCTAAAAACATTTCTTAAGGAAAATCTCTTTTTTTATTTTAAAAGTATTTCAAATACAAAAAACCATTTGAAAATAATTTTCTTATAAAATAACATGAATACATATAAAGAAGACATGGAATCATTTTAAAAACCTTTTTACAAGAAAACTTTTAAAATAAGCTTCAATAAATTGTAAAAATCATTTTATTTGAAAACACATAAAAAAATTTAAAGAAAGATTGAAAATGTTTTGAAAAACATTTCTTTGAAAATAATTTGAAAACTTATAAAGAAACACTGAAAACGTTTTCAAAACCATTTTTCATGGAAACTTATAAAATAAACTCGAAAACATTTTGAATATAATTTCTTTGAAGGAACTTTGAAAATGTGTAAATAAGGCTTGAAAATTTTTTGAAAATAGTTTTCCATGAAAACATATAAAATATGTTTGAAAAAATATTGAAAATAATTTTCCTTGAAAATTACATTTTATAAAATATTCTTAAAGATTAACATTTTCAGCAATGAAAAAATATCTTCAAAGAAATGATGGTGGGTAAATCCATACATATCGTATGTGGTCAAAGGAACATTCCTTTCGAATGGTAAATATGATATAAAAGTGATTTATTCAGAAAGAGACAAGAATATTCCCTTGTAGATATTGGTAAAAGAAAAAAAGGGTAAAAAATTATTTTAGATATTATTGGGGAATAGTATAATATTTTTGTAAACCCTTTTTAGAAAACCTTGATTTTCGACCGAAGAGAGGGTAAAGTCAGGCATTCCTAAAAACACTTTCTTAAATATATTATGTACCAAAGAGTAGATAATGGTACCAATACCGGATTATATATTGTAATAACAAATTATAAGGAAAATTTTTAATATTATTGAGATATGGATCATAATATTTCATCAAATGAATCATAGACATAAACAATCTCGAAAAGCAATGAGATTGTTTCAATAAAAACACTTATAACAGGGTCTCTTGGGATCATGTTCTCCATGTAAGTAGAGTAAATTGAATGAAGCATAAAACATCATGATAAAATTTAGATTAAATATATGTGATGTAAAATAGAATCATGTAAACCTTAAAAATGAGTTTTGGTGCATAAAAAAACATAAGTCTCAAAGAAGTCAAATTGAGACATAACATTTTTACCGATTTGGTATATTTTGAAAGTTAAATCTCTTGAAATAAGGATAATGAAATTGGAATGTGAATAAAAAATCTAATTATATGATACATATAATAAAATCATGGGATGTACGTACACCACACAAAAGGAATGAGTGGAAAACATAACATTTAACTCATGAAAATTAAAAGTGAGATGAAATCCCCTTACATTGTGTCTTGACTCTCTTCATACTCATACAAGTTTCTTATATAATAAATATAAGATTATTATAAATGCTCTATTGAATAATATTCTTATAATTATTTCCATATATGTTTTTATTATAACCTAATATTACTTTCTTGTTAACGATCCTATGTTAAGGTTTCACTTCGATTATTATTCACTTTGTTTTTCACATGTGTCTTAATTTGTTACAACTATTATAATTATAATTATATAGTTACTAAATATTGTAAAATACGATATAAAAATCAGGTATATATATTATATGTGTATTATAATAATTTATAGTTTAAAAAAGTATGAAATGGAATACACCTTTTATAGAGATTGTAAGTCGTATGTACAAATGAATAACATTTCCGTCTTTATTATTGAATTGAAAGAAAGTATGAAAATGGAATACAAATATATATATATATATATATATATCATTATTAAATTGTCATTAATATATTTTATATATAATATATGTTCATTAAAACCATCCTTAATACATTCTATGCGGTGTGTAAAGGAATCACATCGCTTTGAGGGGGCTGTAATCCACACTTCCTCAAACGAGATTATCGTATTAGCACCAAATAGAATGTAAAGAGATGTGTGTTTTAAAAGGAAAAAAGAAGCTTAAATACACAATAAATATAATATGTTACATATATAAATATATTTAACATCATAATGTCCACCATGATTGGTGGTAAATGATAAATGAACAATCATCATTTAGTGAGGCAGTAGTTCGCCATACACAGAAACAATATGTTCAACATCAATTAGATGGAGGTGTGTGTAAGTGTAGTTTAGAAAATTTTAATATAAATATAATACTATATATATGATACTGGTTTTTTCACACAATAATAGAATATAGAGAGTGGAGGGTGTGTAGAAGGAAAATAAAATGAAGGAGCGTGAGAGAAGATGTTACCTCAAAATTGGGTAACTCCTTTTGGTATGTGCCAAAAGGCATCATTGAGAAGATTTATACCCAATGGGATGATTCAAGGTATAAGGAAGGATTTTTTGGAGGCTAATTAAGAAGATTTTGGATAATCATAAATGGTTTGATAGATGTTAAGAATGGGCATATGTGGTGGCCTTTTATAGGGACAGAAAATGACTCACTGGGAATTTTTAGAAACAATTTAGGTTTGCACATGTTATTTCCTAAAAAGTCATAAAAAACCAAAAAAATAATAATTAAAGGATTATGGATGAAATATTGATTGCTAATGTGTGTTGGAAAAGTTTCTCGATCATTTGGGAACTTAATTTTAAGTGTTAGTCCCTAATTAAGCTTAATTTGGCCTTAACTACTGTGATTAATTTTAATCACAATTAATAACCACTTTTGTCAAAAATTAATATGGTATTATTAGAATATAAATATTATAATGAATAAAATGGTTTATGTAGGTTTTTTTAAATTCAAATCATATAAGTAGAAAAATTAATATTAATGATAATCTTGTAGACCAGAAGAAATAACGTGGTTTTAAAGTAGGAAAAGTTTAAAAGGTTGTTAAGATTTTATATTAAGTTTCAAAGTGAAATTGGTGATAATGAATTAAATTATATTAATATCTGTTATTTTTATTTAATGTGATCTTAAAAAAAATTATAATATAATTTAACATTTATTATTAATTAAACAAAAATTCATCATTAACTAAAAATTAGTATTTTTCATTATTCATTAAAAATTGAAGTATCTCAAAGAATCCCAAAAATTTATCCTAGGATAATTTTGATGTTATAAAATAGAAAATGAGTTTTATTTTATAAAATTCAATTTTGAAATGTGTCTAAAATTAATTTTATTTTTAAATGTGGTTCATCTAAGAAAAAGGAATTTTTAAAATAAAAGGACTTCATACAAAAATCTCATCCTTCATTATAAATATGTTTTATTTATATAAAACAATCATAATAAATATTTGAAAATTAGTTATTACTATTCCCATAACTATGTCTAATAGTCAGTTTATAATTATATAATTTAATTAATTATATATATATATATATATGTGTGTGTGTGTGTGTGTGTGTTTCATAAAAACTTTGTGTTGCAAGAATCATACTACAAGTCGGTGTTTCTTATAGTGCAAACCACATTGGTATTATGTGTAGCACAAACCAAGTTGGTATTTCATGTGAAAGGAATGTTTTAAATAGTGTTTTAATATATATATATATATATATAACTATTTCCAGTGTCATGTGAAATGAAAAATATTGAAAATATAAATTAATTTGAAAAAAAAATCTTAGAATCATAGAGTGTTACATTCAGCCTATTTAAAATTAAATTATCCCTCAAAATTCATCTGGGGTGTCAAAGGTTTAATAATGAAAATATTTGTAACAACCCAAAATTTTGAATAATATATTTTTTCCTTAAAATTTAGTTCTTATTATGTCATAACCAATTAGAAAATAAATAAGTATAAATGAAATGTGACCATCGAGTTTTGACTGTTATATTAACATTGGTCAATATAACCGTTGGAAACAATAATAATTTTTAACATTATAGTTTTTTGTTTAAAATAGAAATAATAATGGATCACTAACGAATAAAGAAGAGTTAATGGCCTCATACAATAGACTCAGGCCATACGAAGCCCATCTTTCATAGTTTGGGAAGGGGGTAGCATCACTAGGATTTGGTCTGGACCAAGCCCATGTTGAGCTTCAACATATTATGCTTGAATAGAATCACCTATAAGAGAAGTTAATGCTGATAGAAATCACCACTCAGGCAATGTTTTCTAAGACTCCCCAAGGTTCTATCACTATTTCACACCTTACTCTTAGGTCCTATGCAGGTGTTATATGGGGATATGTAATGAGGCCTTAGTTAATTTGTGAAATATTTTTGTATAAATAAAATTGTTCTTGTAAAACTTTTTAATTTCAAATTTAAAAATAAATATAGGATGAATTTTTAAAAGTTTCATATTATTGATGAATATTAATTAAAGATTATTTCAAAAAAAATATACTTTAAATAATTAATAATTGGAAATTATTTTCAAAAAAATGGACATATATTGTTGTGATTAGTATGTAATTTAGAGTCTGATAAGATCAACTTAATTTTTTGGTGAATAGTAAATCATGAATAGTAATATTACATCTATGAATAGTAATGTGACCAATGGAATAGTATCCTCACTTAATAAAGTATAAATATAATTTAGGCATCTTTAAGGGTAATGTGATAAGATATCATAAGTAAATAATTGTTTCAGAAATTATTAGTTAAGTATTTCTATTTTTTGGTTAAAAAGGAATTTTACATAAAAATTAAATATCTCATACTAAGAAAATTATTTTCATAAAATTGAGTTCATTTTTGAATTCAAAACATCTATATTAGTCTGGGGCGAATTTATGATATTTTTATAAAATGTTTTGTTTTTTGGTGAATAGTAAAAATACAATTTTTGGGTTTTTAGTGATTTTTATGATATCATAATGATTTAATATGAAATTATAAATGTAGGTCTCCTAATTTGGACTAAAATATTATATGAGGTTTCTAAAGTGTCTAAAATCATGGGAAAATACCAAGGGTAAGCGAATGGTTTTCCAAAAACCACTAAGGAGGTGTCCCTTAAAAATTAATAAAATAATTCATCACTTTTTCTATAAATACCAACCCTTTACTTTATTAATTTCATTCAAAATATCTCATAAAATAATATATGGCCATTTTACCTCCCAAGGATTCCTCCCAAGGTGAACTCAATCCCCCCAATGTCCCAACATTCATGTTTTTTTAAGATACTCTTTTAGGTAAGGGAGCCTTTCCCCCACTGCTTTTAGTCAGAACTACTTTTATGTTATTTATTTTAGTTTCCATTTTATTATGATTGGGTTTTGTTCTTATATAGACTTATTGATTTTTATTTTATTTTAAAATGATGAAATACCATTTCTACTCTGATCAACCTCTTTTATAATGTTTTAAGTGATGCTGTTAGGATGGTAAATTTTCGTAAGGGAATTCTCAACATTTTTTTCCATTCAAGCTCTCTTCTTTGTGGTATGTCATTAAAGTCACAATACCATGTTCTTATTTCCATTTTATTCTATCCCAATACTATATTATTAGTATTTTATGAATTGGTGAACCTTGTACCCTCTCTTTTTAGTGTTTTCAAAAACCATGATGTATTGTCATTTTTCTGTAGATTTTTAATCTCAAAATCTCAATCTCTTTTTTCTCAAGGAATTATATTATTTTCATTATGTGAATACCAAAAACTATTTCATTTATAGTGGTGTTAATAAATACATAAAAATGATATATTTGATTCTGGAATTTACATACATAAAACCTTATTTCCCTTTTTGTGGGTTATAAATGACACAATGATCATCTTTTTAAGCACTTTTTAAAACGCCAAGATTTTTTATATGAAACCCATTTATTTTATTATATTTCACTTATTTATGATATTTTTTATTATGATATATTTGGTGCACATGAAAATATAAAGATATTAAGGGTGGTCCCTGATAGAGCTCCAATGTATCGGGTACAAAATTTAATCTCTAGAGACGGCAAGTTTTATGATACTTGGTGAATAACCTTGATAGTTTTTATAACCCCTTGTAGATGAAAAAATGTGATATGATTATGAATGTCTAAATTAAATGTTGTAGCCAAATTTTCAAGTTAATAGTAATGTTATTAGTGTTATTATATGCCTCTTTATCATTCTTTTATGATATTCCTCATGTTCTTATTGAAATAACTAAAGTTCAAATGTAAATTGTTTCACTTGTTTCCCTTTACTAGGCATTCTGCTCACCCTTTCCGTTGATGTATGTCCTCAGGTTATGATATGTAGTAATTTTACTTAGGTTGAACATTTAAATAATCCTTTCAAGGTTATTAAAATATTGTTATATGTTTTCATGTATTATATACCTTTTTTCCATAACACTATACTTTAAAGATCCTCTATTTTTAAAATGTAATGAGAAGTTATGTAATAAAAAATAGAGATACCATAGTTGGTATCATATGATAGTTTAATTATTTGTGTAATGTAGGATATGATAAATTTCGGAATAATCCTTTAGAAAATTTTAAATATAGTAAAACTTCCAGGTATTTTGGTGAAATATAATGTAAGTGGTTTCCGAATAAATAAATCTCTTTCTGGATACGAACAAGTGGGCGTGGCTCTGGCACATATGTATCTAGGGGTAAAAACCAAAAAAATCACTTTGATATAGACTCAAATGGGAACTGGTTCATGACAATAGGCCCTTCTAGACTCCTGGTTTGACAATATTGGGGGATATGTTTGGTTAACCAAAATATTTTTATGAATCATTATGGAGTATTTATAGAGAAATGTAATTATTGTTAAAGAATAATATGTTAAAGAATGAATTTTTAAGACATAAAAATACTTTATATTTAGAATATTTGAAAATTAAATAATATTCTTACTAAGGTTTTAAAATTTTAGAAAATAGAGAGAAATTGGAGGAGTCATGCAAATGGTGACTGGAATAGACCATGCACTGATGACCCTCTAATGGAAGTTAGAATAGAAAATTTCATGAGAACGATGAGCCATCTGACTAAAGTTATGGGGAATGAAAATAATCAAGATGCACTACTGCAAAACTAACCTTTACCAACGGTTTGGAACCGTTGGTATAGGCCTCCAAACCATTGGTATAGCTTATACCAACGGTTTGGAGAACCGTAGCCAAGTAAGCCGTTGGGATAGGTATATACCAACGGTTTTCCAAAAACCGTTGGTATAGACCTATACCAACGGTTTTGGGAACCGTTGGTATAGGTAATATGAAATCTATACCAACAGTAATGGAACCGTTGGTATATAAATTCCAAAAATAAAACATCCGATGGGATTTGATCCCAGGACCCCTCGTTTATAATTGAACGACTTAACCACTAAACTAACATCACTTTTGTAAACATAATTTCATAAATATATATATGTATTATCATAATTATAATAAATTTTTATTTATATAATGTTCTCGGTTAGTGGATCTGGAAAAAGTAAAGAACCTATCCCAACGGTTTTCAAAACCGTTGGGATAGGTTCTTGTTGGGTGTAATGTTGTTGGCCGAATGTTGAATTTTTTTGATGCTTTTTCCCAACGGTTCTTGAGAACCGTTGGGAAAGAGTGACCTTTCCCAATGGTTCTCCCAAACCGTTGGGAAAGGGGTGGGAAAGGGGGGTCTTTCCCAATGGTTCTCCCAAAACCGTTGGGAAAGGGGGGGTCTTTCCCAACGGTTTGGGAGAACCGTTGGGAAAGGGGTGGGAAAGGGGGTCTTTCCCAACGGTTCTCCCAAACCGTTGGGAAAGGGGGGTCTTTCCCAACGGTTCTCCCAAACCGTTGGGAAAGGGTGTATATAAGTGTTGGGAAAGATCTGATTTCCAGTAGTGATGAGATACCAATTTCTACATTAAGGGAAAAAATTGTTGAGTTGTTTATGGGTCAATGACCACCAAACATCAGTGGATTTACCAACCCAATGATTACAGAATAATGGACCATCTCTATCGAAAAGATCTTTTCTGTGCTTCGCTGTTCAGAACAAGAGATGGTAACCCTAGAATTTTACCACATAAAGAGAGAAGTTGGTCATTGGTGGGAACTAATTGAAAACATGATGCCAAGAGTGATGGTTGAATATTTGGAGTGGGAAGAGTTCAGAGGGATCTTCTTCAACAAGTATTTCCCTCGTTTGATGAGAACAAAAATAGAGGAGTTTCTCAAGGTGAAGCAGAAGGAGAATGAATATGTTGGAAGCTAATAGATTAAATTCACATGGATTTCACATTAAACCTTTATATTTTTCATTGATCCAATGGAAAGGTTGATAGATTATTCAATAGACTAATACCTCATCTGTAGAAGAATCTATCTAACTGAGACTATAATAGCTATGATGAGATTGTGAAGAGTGCTATGAAAGTCCAACTGGAGTTCAGTGAGACTTAGTGGTCTCATAAATCCATATACAAGAAGAGATAAATTGAGCCAATATTAGGGATGATCATTGATCCGAGAAGATGAGACAAGAAATTGAAACTTCCCATGTGTAATATGTTTGGGAAGAAGCATTCATGGAACTGCCTTCTCAGGAGAGGGAAGTGATAAAAGTGTTGAAGATGTATCCATATCACATGGAATTATCATATTGAGGTGTAGCCAAAACTTCCCAACACTAATGTCAAAGGGAATATGGTATAGGCCTTACCTGATGTGCAATTCTTAAAGTGTGGAAATCTTGGGCACTTTTTCCAATCACTGTCCAAATCTGAAGGTGGTGGAGGCGAATCAATATCATCCTTAGAGAAGGCCAATAAAATAAGGTCGTTCTTTTTATATCACAACAGTTAATTTGGAAGCTCCAAATGATGTGGTGGCAGGTACTCTGATTGTTTTCTCAAAGGTATAAATTATTTTTTTGATTCTGGTTCTATGAATTCCTTTAATTCCTCCATGTTTTCAAAGAATTTAGAGTCAAACCATGAAATTATAAAAGTAGAGTTATCAGTAAAGAATCCATGTGGGATTATCCAAGCATCATTTGTGTTTAGAAACTTTATAATTTACATTAGTGATCACAATCTAATCGCAAATCTAGCAGTCATTCTCAAGCTAGAATTTGACATTATACTATGGATGGACTGGATCTCAAAGTATAATGCTATGATCAAATTTAGAAGAAAGGAAATCTTAGTAGTCTTAAATGGGAAACATATAGTTATCTTTCATGGAGAGATTTCTCAACCAGATATTTTTCTAGAAGAACCTCATATAGAATTATTTATCGAGTTGATTGGTGAAGAAGAAGATGGAAATGAGTGTATAATGATAGAATATATCCCTATCATCTAGGAATACATTGAAGTATTTGAAGAGGAGTAACCTAAACCCCCAAAAAGAGAGGTAGAGTTATCCATTGAACTCATACCTGGATCTCATATGATATCAAAGACCCCATATATAATGGAAAATATGGAGTTATAGGAATTAAATAAGTAACTCCCAAATCTTTTTGAGAAGGGGTTTATCTAACCATGTGTGGATCCTTGGGGAGAACCTATTCTCTATGTAAATTAGAATTATGGATCAATACGACTTTGCATTGATTAAAGAGAACTAAATGGGATCATAATAAAGAACAAATAACCTCTTCCAAGAATTGATGACTTATTTGACTAGCTTCGTGGGGATCAATTCTTCTCTAAGATTTATCTTCATTATGGTTATCATAAATTGAGTGTAAAGAAAAAAGATATTCCAAAAAACACCTTCCGATCAAGATATGGGGATTATTAGTTTATTGTTATGCCCTTCATACTACCTAATGCACCTTTTATTTTAATGGATTTGATGAATAGAGTCTTTAATGATGACCTTGATAACTTTGTGGTAGCTTCTATTTATGAAATTATGACATAATATAAAAGTTTTGATGATAATAAGGATCATTTAAGGGTTATTTTTCAAACTCTATAGAAGAAGATGATTTTTGGAAAGTTCTGCAAATGTGAATTTTTATTATAATTAGTTTCTTTCATGGGGAACTTTGTAACCAATTATGTAATCATCATTGACCCGGAAATGACAAAGGTTGTGGAGGAGTGTCCTCATCCTACAAAGATAATTGAGATTTATAGTTTCCTTGGATTATAAGGACATTATAGTAGGTTTGTGAAAAAAAATTCATAAAATTCTAATCTGTTAACAATGTTAACTTGAAATGGGGTCAAGTTCATATGATAAATTTAGTGCGAGGAATGTTTCGAAGAGTTTAAGAAAATATTAGTATCTACACCTTTTTTAACTCTGCCTTCAAGTAGATAAGGATTCATTATTTTTAGTGATTCATATCTCAAAGGGCTTGGGCGAGTCATCAAGTAAAATGAACAAGGCATTGCTTATGTATCTAGATAGTTGAAGACTTATAAGAATAACTATCCTATGCATGATCTTGAGCTGGATAAGGTTGTTTTTACTATGAGGATATGAAGTCACTATATTTATGGGTAGAAATGTGATATACACAAAGACAATAATAGTTTGAAGTATATTTTTACACAAAAGTAATTGATCATGAGACAAAGGAGATGGTTGGAACTTCTTAAAGACTATGATTATTCAATTCATTATCACCCTCGAAGAGAAAACCAATATGCTGATGCATTAAGTAGGAAAGACCTCGTTGTTCTCTCCATGACAAGGATTCAAAGATTTACCTTGATCCAAGACTTAGTTAAAATGGACATAGGAATTATAAGGGAAGATAAATCATTAACCCTATCCTAAATGATTTATCAACCATCATTACTAGAGAATTTCAAGAAGGCTCAGAAATAATATCCTTTGTTAAAGAAGAATTTTGAGGCTGTAAAGGATGGGAAGCTCCCTAAGTTCAATATTGATCAATAAGGTGTAATTAAATTTCTTACAATACTATGTTTTCTATCTATTCTAGAAATAAAGAAGGAGCAAATGGATGAAGAACCTAACTCTACTTTCTTTATATATATTGAAAGAAAAAAATTTACAAGGACTTTCATGATAATTATTGGTGGGATAATATGAAAAGGGATATTGATAAATATACTACAAGGTTCCTAGTATGTCAGCAAGTGAAGGAAAAGAGACAACTTCCTAAAGGGCCTTTACAACCACTACCCATACCAGCATAGAAGTGGGACAATATCATTGGGGCTTTTTCACTAGTCTCCAAAGAAGTTCCAAAGGAATCAATGCGATATGGGTTATAGTGGACCGTCCCACCGAGACTACCCATTTTATATCTATTCGAGAAGATTTATCTCTAGATCAAATTTCTCGAATTTACGTGAAGGAACTGGTAAGGCTATATGGAGTTCCACTATCTATCGCATGTGATTGTGATCCAAGATTCACATCAAAATTCTAGAGAAGTATTCAACATGCTCTGTGTATCGAATTGAATTTCATTACGGTATATCACCCCCAAACTGATGGATAATCTGAAAGTACTATTTAAACACTTGAGGAAATGTTGAGAACATGCTCAATGGAGTTTAATAGTATATGGGATCAACATCTCCTATTAGATTAGATCTATTACAACAATAGTTTTCACTCGATAATTCAAATGGAATCCGGTGAAGCTCTATATGGTAAGTGACCTAGAAATCCTACATGTTGGGATGAAGTTAGTGATAAAAAGCTTCTAAAGACCGATCTTCTTCAATAGATAATAAAAATGGTTCATGCCATCCAAAAACACATTAAGGATGTTCAAAGTCAGCAAAAGGGATATACTGACAACTGTCAAAGGGAATTGGAGTTTGATTTTGGAGATAAAGTCTTTCTTCAAATTACACCTTGGAAGAGATTCATGAGGTTTTGGAAGATAGGTAAGGTCATCCCTGGGTATATTGGCCCAATGAAATCCTTGATCATGTAGTAGTAGTGGCTTATCGTCTTGCACTTCCTCAAAATATAGCACAAGAACATGATTTTTTCCACCTATACCTCTTGAGAAATTACACACCTAACCGTTCACATGTACTAAATCCAGAGGTTATACAAATGAAACATGACCTCTCTTATGAGGAGCAGGTGGTGAAGGTCTTGGATCATAGAGACAATGTTCTACACAACAAGACTACCCACGTTGTTAAAGAGTTGTGGAGGAACCAAAAACAAGAAGAAGCCCCATGGTAACTAGAGAAGTCTATGAGGTATAAATACCCACACCTTTTCTCTTCTGAGGGTACAAGTTAAAATTTTGGAGATAAAATTTCTTAAGGGGGGAATAATCTAACGACACAAACTTTTGAATAATATATTGTTTCCTGAAAATGTATGTCTTACTATGTTATAACAAAAACAAATATTAGTATAAATGAAATGTGACCATCTGGTTTTGACTGTTATATGACCATTAGCCTATATGACCATTAGATACAATAATAATTTTTAACGTTATAATATTTTGTTTTAAATATAAATAATAATGGATAACTATTTCAGAAAGAAGAGTCGATAGCCTCATTCAGTAGACTCGGGTCATACGAAACTTATCAGTCATAGCTTGAGAAGAAGGTAACATCACTAAGCTTTTCTCTGGACTATCCCCATGTTGAGCTTCAACAAGTTATGCTTGATTGGAATTGGCCATGGGGGAAGTTCAAGCTGATAAAAATTGCCACTCGAGGAATGTTGTCCGAGCTGCGTCAAGATTCTATCACCATTGCACACCTTACTATTAGGTCCTATGCAGGTGTTGTAAGGGGCAATGTAATGATTCCTTAGTTACTTTGTGTAATCCTTTTGTATAAATAAATTCTTTATTGTAAATTTTTTGAATTTCAAATGTCAAAATAAATACATGATGATTTTTTAGAAGTTTCATATTATTGATTAATATTGAAAAAAAAGAGTGTTTTAAAATATCTTTTATACATTAAATAATTAATAATGTGAAATTATTTTCTTAAAAATAGACATATATAGTTGTGATCTATACAAAATTTAGAGTCTGATAATATCAACATAATTTTCAGTGAATAGTAAATTATGAAAAGTAATATTACCCTTATGAATAGTAATGTGACTAGAGGAATAGTAACATCACTTAAGAATATATAAATATAATTTACGCATCTTGAATGGTAACGTGGAATAATAGAATAAGTAAATAACTATTCCAGAAATTATTTGTTAAGTATTAGTATTTTTGGGTAAATAAATATTTTACTTAAAAATTAAACATCACATATTTAGAAAATTATTTTCATAAAATTGAGTTCATTTTTGAATTCATAACATCGATATTAGGTTAAGGTGAATTTATAAAAATTTTATAAAATATTTTGTTTTTCAGTGAATAGTAAAAATACAGTTTTTGAGTTTTTATTATGTTTTATGACATCATAACGATGTAATATGTAATTTAAAATGTTGGTCAACTCATTTTGATTAAAATATTATTTGAGGTGTCCCAAGTGGCAAAACCTATGGTCAAATACCATGGGAATGCCCATGGTTTTGAAAAAAACACTAATGAGGTCTCTCTTGGAAATTAATAAAATATTCCCTCACTTTTTCTATAAATACCAACCATTTCCTTCACTAAATTCATTAAAAATTCCTCTTAAATGAATATATGATATTTTTACCTCCCAATGAGTCCTCACAAGGTTCTCTCAATCCCCCAAGGTCCCAAAATTTGAGTTTTTGAAGTTACCTTTCAAGGTAAGGGAGCCTTTCACCATCCACATTTAGTCAAGACTTCTATTATGTTATGTATTTTAGTTTACTTTTTAATATGATTGAGTTATGTTCTTATATATCATAATTTCATTCCATTTTATGTAAAAATTATAAGACACCATTTCCAATCTCATAAAATGATTTTTTTATGCTTTAAGTGACACTGTTAGACTGCTAAATTTTTATAAGGGAACAGTCACTGGTTTTTCCATTCAAGTCCTCTTTTATGTGGAATGTATTTCAAGTCTCAATAACATGTTCTTATTTACATTTTATTCGGTAAAAATACTATATTATTAGTCTTTTATGAATGGGTGTACTGTTTACTCTCTCTTTTTAATATTTTTAAAACCATGTTTCATAACCGTTATGCTGTAGAATCTTCGTCCCAAAATAAATATCTAATTTTTATCATGAAATTCTATTATTTTCACTATTTGAATACCAAAACATATTTCATTTCTAGGGGTATTAATAAATACATAAAAATAATACATTTTATTCAAGAATTTACATACATAAAACCCGCATTCCCTTTTTGTGGGTTATAAATTACATAATGATCACGTTTTTAACACCTTTTAAAAGACCATGATTTTGATATGAAACCCCTTTATTTTATTATATTTTTGTTATTTATGAAATGTTTGATTATTATCTATGTGTAAAAAATAAAAATAAATACATATTAATGGTTCATTCTAATATATATCTAATTCACTAGGTAAATAAATTATTCTTTAGAGATGATAAGTTTTACAATACCTTGGTGACTAACCTTTGTGGTTTTTTTGACACCTTGGGGATGAAACATGGTGATATGACTATGAATGTCTATATTAAATGTTGTAGACACATTTTGAAGTTATTATTCATGTTTTTATTTCTACTATATTCCATTTTATCATTACTTTATGATATTCTTCATCTTTTTATTGATATCGCTCATGTTGAAATATAAATTGTTTCACTTGTTTTCACTTAGGGGCCTTATACTCAGCCTTTCCTTTGATGTATGTACCATGTTTATGAGATTAATTAATTTTATATAGGATGAACATATCAGGAATAATTTCAAGAGGATTAAAATATTTTTTTACATTTTCATGTATTATGTACCTTTTTTCCAAGAAACGAGACTTTAATGATACTTTGTTTATAAAATATACTGAAAATTTATGTAATAATAAAGAGGGATGAAATATGATTTATTCATAGAATCACACATAATAAAAATTGATACCAATACTTCCCTTATAAATATAAATTTAGAACCATAAAGATTACCAAAAGCAACATATGATTGGGTTTCCACATTGGAGAATATATGTTTTGTGTGGAGATTGGAAATGGAAGAAATGCGTAAATATATATATGGAGTGATTGTGGTCATAAACCAAAAACTAATTAATGATAAAAGTAATGTTTAGGGACTCAATGCCATAAATTTTTAATGATTTAAAATTCTATTAGCTCAATTAATGTTAAAGTATTATGGCAACAATATTTTTGATCACTTTCCGAATATTGAGTAATTATTGATAAATTTATATAAAAAATTAATTATTGGGTTGGGCATTGAAAAATTTATAATACATCCATTACCACATGGAACGAATGTGTATAAATTAACATTTATGAATAAATAAATAAATTATTATTTTAATAAATATTAAGGCCCATAAAAGAATAAAAAGTCTAACTATTTGTATCAACAAAAATTAATACTAATATTTCATTGTAAATATTTGTTCAATACAAATACATATACATTAAATAGGACATCATGTAATCTATTTGTAAGTGTGAAACCTTTATCATCCTTCAGTCACGGGTTCACGACCCGTACCCTTGCTGGACTTTATTGGTTGTCACCAGACATACATGATGTTCTTTTTTTAAACCATGCTTATAAAATATTTAAAATGGAAATCCTTGAAATAAGGTTAATCACTAATTATACTTTTAACCAAGTTATTCATGACAAAATCAGTTCAAAAAAACTTCCTCTTAATTTTAACTTATACTTTTCATGAATGGTTAACCTTATAACCCTTATTAAAGATGAAAAAAATCCAAAACATTAGAAAGAGAGTTAAAAATTTATATTAACATTAATTCCACTTTATAAAACAAGGTTGATCTTGTTTTCACATTCTAAACATGTGAATACCCTCATCATATATTCTATTGAAACATAGTAACAACCTAAATTACCATTAATCCTTTTAGAAAACAATCATGCTTCCTAATTCAAAAGTATAATGGAATTACTCATTAACTCCAAAACAAATGTTGTAAACTTCATTAGTGGTTTCTGAAACCACATATAAACAATTCCATACTTAGTTCTAAGGTAATCAATACTTTCCAATTTACTTATTCCTATCCCACGTATCTTTATCCATACCACATTATCTTATCATAAATAATATATTATGTTTTACATTCCCTTAGTCAATATATCATCTTGTCCTTAAGTCACTTCACCAATCCATAGGGAACATTCAACACAAACATGAAAATACTAAGAAAAAAAACTATACAAAACAATCATTTTATATTTCATCAGTTATAAATTTTAAATCTAAATAAATAAATACTTTTATTACTTCATCCTTAATCCATTAATAATGTTACCTCATCTAATTACATAATATATCTTTACATTAACTTTTCATCTGTAGTCTTGTCGTCATCATCAATGTAACCATTACTCCCACCAAATTGATGATACTCTCTAAGAAGATTCCTCTTGGAACATTGGGTTTCATACTGACCATTTTCACCACACTTAAAATAAAAAACCTTTAATGATGACATAGAGAGGCCAAAATTCACATCCATTTCTTCAACTGAACTCTTCATTTTCCCTTGTAGTAACTTTCTTAGTGTCCTTATTTTCAATTGTAAAAACACCTTATTGTTTCTCTAAGACATTCACATAGGTGATTCATTCCAGATTATTTATACAAAGGAAACCAAATATTATTTCCACCATGGTATCCAATAGCCAAACTCTCTGTGAACTACTTCTTTCTCTTCCTTGGTGAGTTTGAGAGTTATGGTAAATATTGTTAATCATGTTTTGTGAAAACAGATTAGTCATGATCATGGCATATTTCAATATAGTGATCTTCCCAATTGACTTATCATCATAAAATCTACCATCACATTCAACATTAATCCATTTCCTTCTAGTTAACAACATTTAATAAAACATAAAGCATAGTGTGAGCTTTAATTATCATAGTAGAAAAACAAATAGTCATGGAAATAATTTCTTATGGGATGTATAAATAATAACACCTTCCATAATCTACGACACCATGGTATTATCCAAGGTTATTCATATCTAACTTATATCTAAATTATTCATGATGGTTTGTGAAGAGTTTGAGAATTACCAAAGCATATCCCCCGGGAGTGTCAAACCAGGTGGCCATAAAGGCTTGTTGTCGTGTACTATATTACCTCAAGTAATGCTCGGAACATCTTTTCAGAGTTATTACCCCTAGGTAAATCTATGCTAGAGCCACATCCACTTGTATTATATAGATATAGATGAATTGCTGGGAAACAAATCACTATATCATTTACCAAAATTCTTGGATATTTTCCAAAATGTTAACTCATCCTTATACTTATTCTTAGAGAAATTCCTAGATATATCCTTAGAAATAAAAATAGGGATCATAATAATGTTTTCCCATCTTATTTTCCAAAGTTTTACTAAATATTTCTTCTGATAAAATCTATAGAAACCTAGGCTTAACATACATGGATATTACATCATTTCAGATGAATATTTAGTACATTGTAAAAATACATTCCCAAGGACCATAAATTTTAGTGTCTTTGGTAACATGGAAATGAAATATTATATCCTGGTGGAATATCTTCAACAACTCCCATAAATATATACACTATCAACACTTCTACCTAAAACCATTCTTTATAACCTAGATAAAGGAAACTTAAGAAAGGGGTGATCTCAGATGCTCAGTAAAGGTAAACAAGGGCGACATGTAAGCATAAACATGAACATAGTAGTATGATAATGCTATTATAACATTATGAGATCATACCCAGCATATAAAAGGTCATAAACATGAGTTATGGGATAAATCTTGGTAGTGCATAAGACATGAATTATTAAAAAATAAACATCATGAACCATGAAATCATAACTAAGGAATAATACATAGGATTTGTATCATGTGTATAAGAATAGGAAATTTTATTTTAGATCTACCTACCAAGACCTTTAAAACATGTTAGTCTTGGGATACAACCCGTGTACCTACTTTGGGCTTGGGTTAGTAACCCGTGTACCCACTTTCATTTATTATTGGGCTAATATCCATGTATATTCTTGTTTTCGAGCTTGAGCTACAAACCATGTACCCTATTTCTTTTTGGATTTGGATAAAACCTGTATAATCTCTTTATTTTTTGGATTGGGCTACAACCCATACACCATATTTCTTTTTGGTATTGGGATACAACCCATGTACCTTCTTGTTTTCGGGTTTAGGCTACAACCTATGTACCATTTATCCATTAGGCTTGAGATACAACCCGTACACCCTATTTCTTTTCAGTCTTGGGCTAAAAACCATACACCCTCATTATTTTAAGTATTGGGATACATCCCATGTACCATTTGAGCTCATATAAAACTTATCATTACCTAATGAAATGGAGGGATATATAGGTACCACCCATCTCATAATAAATTCATTCATACATGCGCCACAAGATAATAGAACATTCAACATATCATGACCTAAAAAAAGACGTAGGTTTTATGAACATAAAATCATAACCCATGAAATGAAGGGGGTATCATTAATATTTCACCACATCATAAATTATGTAAAATAGAAAGGTTTCATAACCATTTTATCAAAGTATAGATCATGAAAGGACGTAGTTTTCTTAAATATGTAACCCATGGAAGAAATAGATTTCATAAAGACCACAACATTAAGCATAACACATTCATATAAGGGATATGAATGAAACATTTATATCATTTCTTAGAAATGGATGAGTATTATCAACATATGTCATATTAGATAAGAAATAATTTTGAAATATCCTCTAACAACGTTTCTTGTGGAAAATATCTTTTCAAGTTAGAAAATAATTTTTAATACATAAAACCATTTGAAAACCATTTTCATATAAAATAACTTGAAAACTAATAAAGAATACATGAAATCATTTTGACAACATTTTTCCTTAAAATAATTTAGAATAATCCCAAAAACATTTTAAAAACTGTTTTCTTTGAAAACACATGAAAACTTTTAAATAAAGTTTGAAAATGTTTTGAAAACCATTTTTTTGAAAAAAATTGAAACCTTATAAATAAATCCTGAAAACATTTTGAAAACGATTTTTATTAGAAACTTATAAAATAATCTTGAATAAGTTTTGAAAACAATTTCATAGAAATAACTTTAAAAACATATAAATAATACTTGAAGACATTTTGAAAACAGATTTCAATGAAATCATATAAAAGAACATTCATTTATCATGGTAAAAGGGATAGAAAAGTGCTTTTTCAGAAAGATAAAAGAATATTACCTTAAAGATATTGTTATTATACAATGGTGGTAAAAATTTATTTTAGTTATTATAGTAGAAAATTATAATATTCTTGAAATCCATTTTCAGAAAACATAGATTTTTAACTGAAGAGAGGATAATGTAGGGCTTTTCCAAACACACTTTCTTCACCATCTTATGTAACAAAGAGTAAAAAACTGTACCAATACATGAGAATATAATGAAATAATATTGGAGAAGGAAACTCAAGAATATTGTTGAGATATGGATCATAATATTTAATCAAAGTAATCATAAACATAAACAATCTTGAAAAGCAAAGAGATTGTTTCAATAAACTCTTATAACATGGAATCTTGGGATCTTATATCCATATAAGGAAATGAAATTACATGACGCATATAATACCATAAAAATATTTAGATTCATGATATTTAAATTAATATTTATGTATTTACACATCGAAAAATTGTCTAAATTCATAACAAAATATAAGTCTCAAAAAAGAAAAATCGATAAAAACCATTTTTACTGATTTGGTATCTTTGGAAACATAAACCTCATGAAAGATAGATCATAGAATGGGGATGATAATACCCATAAATTTAATTAAAAGATATAATATAATCATGGGTATTACATATACCACACAAAAGGAAATAGAGGTGAACATAACATTTCTCTAATGAAAATTAAAAGTGAGATGAAATCCCCTTACCTTGTATCTTGACTCTATCTATACTCATACAAGTTTCTTGTATAAAAAATATAAGTTTATTATAATTATTATAAATTTTAATATTCTTATATCTATTACTATATTTTTTTTATTATAATCTTATATTACCCACTTGTTAACGATCTTATGTTATGGTTTCACTTTGGGTAATATTCACTTTATTCTTTGCATGTGTCTTAATTTGTTACATCATTGATCCTTATACTTATATATAATTATATAATTTAATCCCTGATATAAGTATCAGTTATATAAATTATATGTGTATTATAATAATTTATAGTGTAAATAAGAATGAAATGGAATATACTGTTCATGGAGATAGTAAGACGTATGTATGTATGAATGATGTTTCCATATTTATTGCCGTATTGAAAGAGATTATGTAAATGAGATATATATATATATTATTAAAGTATCATTAATATATCATATATACCATATAATTTCATTAAAATCATTCTTAATAAATTCCATGTGGTGTGTGAGCGAATTACATCGCTTTGAGGGGGAAGTAGTCGACATTTCCTCACACGAGATTATCGTATTAACACAAAATGGAAAGTAAAGATATGTGTGTTTTAAAAGTAATAAATAAGCTTAAATACCTAGTAAATATTATATATGACATATATAAAAATAGTTTCCATCATAATTTCCACCATGAATGGTGGTAAAGGGGAAATGAACAATCATCGTTTCGTGGGGAAGTAGTTCTCCGTACACAGTAACAGTATCATCAACATCAATTAGATGGAGGTGTGTGTAAGTGCAGGTTATAAATATTAAATAGAAAAATACTAGTATATTTTTAATATATTTTTTCCATAGATTAATGAAATAAATATGGTGTAGGGGTTGTAGAAGGAAAATAAATGGAAGGAGCATTGAGAGAAGACATTGCCTCTAAATCGGGTTACTCTTTTTCATTTGTGCCCAAAGGCTTCCTTGAGAATATTTCTAAAAAAATATGGGATTAAAGGAAGAAGGTATTATTTTTAGGAGGCTAATTGGGAAGATATTGGATTAAATTAATTGTATTTAGATGTGTGAGGAATGGGTATAAGCGTTATCCTTTTATAGGGAAGGAAAAAGACTCAATTGGATTTTTTAGAAATAGTTTAGGTGTACACATGTTATTACCTAAACAATGTCATAAAAAACAAAAAAAACACAATAATGAAAGCTTTATGGCCGATATATGGATTGAAAATGTTTTTTTAATTTTATAGGTAATTTGGGCCTTTAAATTTATGGGTTACTTCTTAATTAATCTTAGTATATCGCTAACTACTCTGATTAATTTTACTCACTTTTTCTAATTATTTTGGTCAAAAATTAACATGGTATTATAAGAATCTAAATATTTTATTGAATACAATGGTTTATGTCAATTTTTTTAAGTTCAAATCATATAATTGTAAAAATTAAGATTAGTGTTAATCCTACATATGGGATGAAATAAGAGGGTTTTAAAGTCAGAAAATGTTCAAAAGATTGTTAAGATTTTATATTTAGTTTCAAAGTGAAATAGATCCTAATGAATTACATTGTATTAATTTATTTCATATTTATATAATTTTACATTAAAAAAATTATAATATCAATTGAGTTTAACAATTAATTAAACAAAAATTCAAAATTTAGCTAAAAATCATTATTTTCGTTATTCATCAAAAAATGAACCATCTCAAAAAACTCCCAAAAATTAACCCTAGGATAATTTCAACATTATAAAATAAAAAATGAGGTTTATTTTATCAAAAAAATTTCTAAATGTGTCTAAAATTAATTTTATTATTAATGGTGGTTCATCTAAGAAAGCAATATTTTTAACATAAAATGACTTTACCCAAAAATATCATCATTCATTATCAATATGTTTTATTTGTACAAAAAAATTATAATCAATATTTGAAAAGTAGTTATTATGATTAATATAAATATTATTAATGGTTATGGGATAATTAATACATTTAATTAATTATATATATATATATATGTTTCAAAGAAACTCAGTGTTGTCTACATCATATGGAAAGTCGGTGTTCCTTATAGTGCAAGCATAGTTGGTATTGTGTGTAGTGCAAGACAAGTTGGTATTATGTGTGAAAGGAATGTTTCAAGTAGTGTTTTAATATATATATATATATATATATATATAACTATTTCCAATTTCATGTTAGACGGAAAATATTGAAATGAGAAATTAATTCAAAAAAAAATTCTCAAATTCTCATTGTGTTACAATCTGACTCAATGTTTCATGGGGATTATCTGGATGAATACTAGAAGAACCGGATGAGGAAGCTTTAAAATATTCTATGATATTATATATGATCACTTAATCATAAAAAATTGGAGGACGATCACTTTATCTAGATCCCACTAAGGTAATATTTTCAATCCTTTCAAGGAGAGCATCCGTACTAGCTGGAAATACAGATTGCAGTCCTTCAAGAAGAGACTCACAGATTGTAGATAAACACTTATCATCTTATTTTCTATCTCATACTCTTGGAAGTGGTGAATAATTTTATTTAGGATATTATTAATATAAAAATGAAATACATATTGAGAATCTTTCTCGCAAATGAGATTCTCCTGAGGAGGTCAATTCATTAATTTCACATGAAAATTAGACAGAAATTTATTACCAAAAGCATCCAAGTCTGTTTTTGTGACAAAATAAACAAGAAACAATATAGGAATATCAAGATCTTGAACATGAGTTCTAATTGAGATAAATTTTTCTAATATCATATCAAAATCAATGTGAGCTATCAAAGATCCCACAAGATCTCCTTTATTTTGAACCTTAGGTCCACCATCCTTTGGAGTACTCTGAATTAATCTATCTCATTCTTTTTAAATGGGAACAACCCAAATATTTGAAATCATAAAAATATAAGGAAAAACATAACTATTAGAGAGGTCGAAGGTATCACAATAGATGTAGGTACAATGGTAGTAGGTGTAACAACAACTGTCTCCACACTCTAGGCAGTACCAACAACCTGTTCACTAGAATAAAGTGCTTCCTTTACATAAAAATCAAAATTATGAACAACATATATAGATTCAAATTATACCTGACTGTTAACTTTAGTCTCATCAATATCCATGTCATCCAAAATTACATCAATTCCTCACTCAGAAGAAATAAACTCTTTATTTTCTTACTCAGCCACATGTTGTTCAGCAATTACAATAATACCCATCTGCTCAACCAAGGTGGAATCAGAAACTATATTCCCATCACCAAATAAACTCACTTAAGTTCCATAAATTTCCTTATACTTTTTAATTAATTCTAATGATGGTGATTATTCTCCCTTAAAAATTACATCTTTTTCTTTAATCATTGGTTCAACTTCTTTAGAAAAGCTCAGTTTCTCAATAGATTTACTAGGAGAATCAAGATGTGTTGTACGCAACTCAAAATCCTTTGTTATAATCATTCCAATTGAATCACTAGAGTCAGAATAATCATCATCACCACTAACATTAACATCTTTATCATTTCTATTTCCATTACAAATTTCATTTCTATTATCATATTCTTCTTAATCATCACCATTATTAGGATCATATTCTTCAGTTGATTTGGAACTTTTGTATTGATCTTCTTTCGAGACCTCAATATTATCTTCATCACTTCTCAGAAGACTTTTTCTTTTTTAAATCCTTCTAGGTGTACTAGAAGCTCCATATTTTATGGGAGAGTATTTTTGAAATGTGTTAGGATCACTACCTTTATCAAGATATGGTTATTTTTCAACTTCTTTTTCTGAAATACCCTTTTCTTCCTCATTAGAGTATTCTACAACCTCATCAGGATCTAAACATAGATAACAAAACATCCTTCAGTCTAGTAGGATGATCCGTTGGGTTAAATTATCTATATAGATTCTCACTGTCTCTAAACCACTATGTTTTATATGGGTTCCATCTAATTTTCATCATTTTGTAGAATGCTTTTGAAATAAAAAAACCACCATAGTCTGTAATTGTTTCTTAATTATAAGAAATGGGGCCCTTATACTTTAACATTGTAGAAATCATCTTTGGATAAATTAATGTGTTTAATCATGAAGTTGGATTTATCATCTCAGACATATAAACTGTGAGATACCAACAAATATTGATCATATGTTATTTTCTCATAAGACAGATAAAGTGAACATCTTGGTATCTCAAGGTTGAAAAATCACCTTCCTAGGGCATTGTATGTGTTGTAAAAACTTAAACAACAACCTATAATCCTCATCCAACTCTGAGGCAATAGGTCTTGTAGTTAACTCATTACCAATAAGTTCTGCAAGAGCATATTCAAATATAAAAAATTCATTATCCTCCGGAATAGATCCATGATAATACTGATAAATCCATTCATGAGGTACACCTATACACCTGTCCCATTGATTTGAAGAAAATACAACATTTAATATATCTATTATAGTTATCATCCATTACACTTCTTCATTATTAAATCCAAACTCAAAAAACTGGTAGAAGATATGTACCAACCTAGGATAGAAAGGTCTCTTATTTGAGGAAAACCAATATTTTCATACTTGTTTCTCTATAACATTCATAACAAGAGACTTACTAGAAAAAAATAATTATTATCTTTGACATCCCTTTTAGCTACTATGAATCTGTTTGCAGGCACATGATTAATTGGTGCATCTAGATTTAGAAACCTTCGTTCACCTTTTCACTACTTGCCTAATCTTAACTCATATAGAGAAGTATTTGAAGATAACTTCATCCTTAGAATATAGATTAGGTCAATATGATAGGCTCAGTAGAAGCTAAATATAGGTTAAGGTTGGGGAATGGAGGTATCTTGGGGTTTGAGTGTATCACTCTAGACTTGAGGTGTGTTTGAAATATACATAATGTTGTTTTTATATTTTTTAGGATTTTAGGTATTCTAGAATTGAAATCAAAATAATACTAAAAAATAAAATTTGAATTTGGTAATTGGAAAAATACTTATAAGGTCATAGAAATAAAATAATATTGAAAAATAAACTGCCAGTTCAAAATATTAGAAGTTGAAATTTTTTCAAATTTATGAACAACCAATTGTTGTGTCACCTAATGGTGTATCACATGGTGGTGTGTAACCCGATGGTCTATCACTCGATGGCGTGTCACCAAAGGGTGTGTCACCCGAGGGTGTGTCACCTGACATTGTGTCACGTTACGACGTGTCACCTGATACTATGTCACCCAATAGTGTTTCACCCAAACAATAAAACTTAATTGAAATTAATCACTCCTAACTCTTGTTTGATATACTTAATTATCTTAGAATTCAAAGTCTTAGTAAATATATCAGCTAACTAATGTTATATTCTAATAACTCAATAGTGATATCCACTTTTTTGAAATGATCTATCAAAACGTGATGTCTTATATCAATGTATTTTTTATAGAATGTGAAACTAGATTCTTAGATGCTAATAGTACTTATTCTATCACAGTTTATAAGGAAATGTCAGAATTGATATCCATATTTTAGTAAAATGTGTTTTATCCACAAAATTTGTTCATAAAACCTTTTACAAGCTATGCATTCAGATTCAATAGTAGAAAATGAAACAAAATTATGTTTCTAACTACACCATGAAAATAAAAACTTTTTTAAAAAGTGTCATATTATAGATGTTCTTTTTATATATAAATTTCATTCAACAAAATCACCTTTATAATAACTCACCACATCAATTTTTTTCTCTAGGGTAAAACAATCCTATTTTTTATAAACAATAGGTATTTCAAAATTATATTAACAAAAAACAAGTGTGATTATTTTGTATTTTCTTAAAATAAATCACACATGTACACACTAAAAAATATATCTCTTCGTCTAGCAATTTAGTAGAGAAGACATCCCATCATACCTTAGTGATTGGTTTGATCCACTGTTTCCCAGTTTCATCAGGATCTAATTTACATGTGGAACTCATAAGATTATCACTACTTTTGGTTCTTTCGAGATTAAAATGTTTTAATGGATATTTTATACATTTTATTTGATTTAAAATAATTACATATTTATTTTAAAATTCTGAAATCCATGAAAGAAGTTGGATTCTCCCATTAAACTTATTTCAAACTCATTTTGCATCATTTTTATAAATTTGTACGTATAAAATTTCTTGAAGATCTAAAAATAATATCATATAAATAGATTTTTATAACTAAAATATCTTTTGATATTCATTTAATGAAAAGAGTATAGTTATATATAATTTTTTAAAATCCTTTTGAAATAATAAAAATGATGAGCCTACCATACCAAGCTCTTGGATAATGCTTTAAACATTATAAATCTTTAGTCAATTTCAAAACATGATTTGGAAAATGAGTATATAGAAATCCATGCGGTTTTTTGAAAAAATATCCTCACCTATAAAACCATTCCTAAATTCACTATTGACATCCATTTTATATTTTTTGAAATCTAAATTTGTTTGGTAGAAAAGTAGAATTCTAATGGATTCAAGTTGGGATAATGGTGAAAAGGTTACATCATATTATATTTATTCATCTTTATTATAACTTTATACATCATGTCATGCCTTATTTATAACTATTATTCCTGACTCATCAACCTTGTTCCTAAACCCCTATTTAGTTCCAATAGTCAAGGTTTTGATGGGTCTATTTACAAGTTCCCAAAAATTATTTCTTTCAAATAGATTCAATTCTTTTTTCATGGACATCACCTATAATTCATCATTAATTTCATCATTCATATTCATAGGTTCATGTTGAGACAATAATGCTAGATGTTCAACCTAAATTCTAAAAAAACCGCTAGTTTGTGCGCCTATATCTAGATTTCCAAGAATAAACATATAATGGGTATTACTTAAAAGCCCTAACACCTCTAGAGAAATAAGTGCTAATAAATTTAGGTTATATAGGTTGATATTTAGGTTCTGGAAATTCTATAGTACTGAATGATTTTTTTGGCTATTTAATATTTGAATCAGAAGGTTTAGAGTTTAAGTTCAAAATTGATAAATCATTTTCAAGGTTTTCTAGGGAGGTATTAGCCTCATGAGTATTAGTATCATCAAATTTAAAATAACTTATTATTCTAATATTTTAATTATCTTATTGAAAGATCTAAAGGATTTTTTGGGGTTTGAATAACCAAAGAAAATTCCAACAACAATTTTATAGGAAAATGTTTCCAAATTATCCTTAGTATTAAGAATAAAGACTTTGTAATAAAAAAAATCTAAAGTAATTAACCTTTTTCTTCCTATTATTCTAAATTTTATAAGGTTTATTCTTATGGAAAGGTTTAATCAATACTATATTAATAATTTTATAGGTTGTATTGACAACTTCCACCCAAAAATAAATAGGTAGGTCATATTCATTTAACTTGGTCTGAGCTATTTCTTATAAAAATATATTTCTTCTTTATATAAATAAATTATCCCATGGGGACCAAAGAGTATAGAAGTTAAGAGTGTATCCATTTTTTGAGAAGAAAGATTTCAAATCATGATTCTAAAACTCACAAATATGATCACCTATTAAGGTCTTAATACTAAGTCCACTATGATGTATTACAGACTTATCATACTTGATAAAATTGGAGAAATCTTCACTTTTGTAGGTTAGAATGTATATCCATGTATTCCTTGATAAATCATCTAGTAAAACGTAAACATATTTCTTTCAATTTAATCTAGAAACTCTTGAAGGTCTAAACAAATCCATATGAACCTACTCAAGGGGTGGATAAGTTGACACTTCCTTCTTTAATTTAAAAGAAACCTTGTGATGATTCCTTTTTGATAGGTGTTAAAGACTTTATCAGTTGATAACTCAAGATTATGTATATCCCCAACTAATACTTTTATATTAATATTAATAAGTGACTGAATGCAGTAAAGACCTAGTCTGCTTCTCTGGAGCCAAGATTCTTTATGGAAGGCACTTCTGGATGAATTTTTTTGATAAAATAAAGAATTTAAATCAACAACATAAAAAGTATATTTTCTTAAAGTAGTTAAATTCAAATCATTTTCAAAATCAAAAAAATTGAAAGATTCATTTTAAAATTTCATATAAAATCAATCCCTAGAAAACTAATAAATACTATGTACATTATATTTTAAACAATCAAAAAACAAAAACATATAAAATAAAACTGAATTTTTGTTACCAATTTTTCCAAGGATGATGATTTTTCCATTTTTATTTTTAGGAAAGGTGACATGACCACCATTAAACATAATAAGGATCTTGAAACATGAATAATCTCCTTTCGTATTTCTTTAAAAATCATTGTCCAAGTACCATATACTTATACATGAAGTCTTTAAACAATTTTCCTGCAACAATTTTTTTAATAAGAAACGACTTTGGTACAAAGATCTATTTGGGTATATATATGTTAGTAATCAAAGATTTAGGTTCCCACATTTCCTTAATGGGTTTACTATAAACAAATTGAAGAATTTTTTAAATAAAAACCTTGTTAGTTCCTTTACAAAAATAATTGGTTGTATAAATTCCAAGTCTGTATTTTGATATAAATGTTTTCTTTATTATTCTCCTCTATTCGTGTTGATAACCAATTCTAATAATATACTTAGGGGAAACTTGATTATCTAAAATATGAGTAAAAATTTCTCTAACATTTTCATATTTTTTACATATTTCTTTAATTTCACATTTTATGGTCTAAGTTCTCGATTCTCTTTGATCAGTTGAGTATTTTTATATCATTCAATAGACATTTTAGATGTTATATTTTTAATTATATCATTCTATCTTTTAAAACTTTTCATTTATCCTTATTATCATTAAAATCATCTTTCATCATTTTACAATATTCAAACATCTATTAATGAGACATATCATTATCATTATTTTCATTTTTATAAATATCATCATTATTTATTGGTAGAATACTAGAAACAGTGAGTACCTCATTTGATTTTATAATAAATCACATGATATCCCTATCGAAATTCTCCTCATGTGATGAATCTGAATAACTCAAGTTGTCACTAGAAGAACTCCATGTGGCTTTCATTTTCTTTTGGTATCTTATATCCTTGTAACCATAAATCTTCTATATTTTAATTTTGTACAGTCAATATTGACAGATACTTTTCTTTTAATTTCATTGTAGACAATCTTAATGTTATCTTTTTTCCAATATTTCGTCTATGTTTCTTTAGATTTATATATTTTTTATAGTTTGAGTTTATGAAAATATTTTCTTTATATGGATCTATTAAACCTTAGGGCTTGGTGATCCATCTCCTCATCACTATTTGGTGGATATTCACTATCAATTTATCTATTATCCTGGATATTCTCCTTTAATTTTTCATTATATTTAAATTATTTAGTCTTGAAGGATACTGATCTTATTTTAGGATCTTCATCTTCTTCTCGATTTACCTTTAGATCTTCTTCATACCTCATAATTTTAATAATTAATTTCTTAACTTGATGTTTTATAATGTTAGATGACTCTCTTATTGAAATAGATGAGCCTCTCCGTCTTTTAGGCAGGCATCTTAACAGCCACGGGATCTGATCCTTGTCAGATATTGGTTATCCAAGTTAGCTCAAGGTATTCACAATTTCATTAAACCCATGTTACATGTCAGAAATAGTTTTGTCTTGATTCAAAATAAAATTATCATAATTAATTTTATATATGTTAAGTCTTATATCCTTAAAATTATAAGTCCCTTCATGGGAAATATGCAAATTATCCAAAATTTCATAAGCTTTTTTATGTACAGAAATTATGTTAAATGCTTCATATCCTACATCTCAGTAATGCTCCATCATTTCTTTAAAGTTATTGATACTGGGTAATTTAGTAGAATCATTCTATATACTTCTAGAAGTTACAATAACTTAAATTTATATTTTATAGAAGTCTAGATTTCAAATCCTATAATTTATATATGAATTTTCATTTTAATATTCCATTGTGCATAATTGGTACCATTGAAAAAGGGAAGTTTATTAGTATCATAACATTCTTATCTATTATTCATTTAAATAATTAAATATATAAATAATAGAAATTTAATATCTTTAAATCTTAAATAAAATCATAGTGAAAACCATTTTGAAAATTTTAATACCAATGAAAAGAATAGTTTTATACCAAATGTTGGTTAGAGTGAGTATCTCAAGAAGGGGGGTGCTGAATTTATTACCCAATTTATGTTTAAAACTTATTAATTTTAAATATTCTAATTAATTTAAAATGGTCTAATTAATCAATAAAATATATCATTATAAGTTATAATCATTAAAAAAATTCCTGAATATTGAATAATTATTGCATAATTAATATACAACATTACTTAGTGATTTGAAATAAATTTACTTAATTAAAATTTTATAAAAATGGTGAAAAATATTAACTATCAAATTATTTGTTTTTTTATTATTTTTTTAGTTTTAGAAGTGAAAATAAAGTAAAAAAACGTACAATAGAAATTTAATACAAGATTTTCAGTCACAATATGAGGCTTAGTCCTATTCAATTAGTGATCACCCACCATGATGAAGTTTGTATAAAATAAACAAGTTGAACCAAAACCTAGATCAATCTCTACAAAAAATTACAAATATCCAGGGCACACATGAACTCTTCCACAATTATATGTGGGAGTATAGACAAACAGCTCATGAAAGGATCTCTAACATAGTTATTCATAGGAATACTGATGAAAGAGATTTTTTGAGAAGTTATCAAGTATCTTCCAGTTCAATAATGAAGACAAGTGGCTGTGATGAAATATAGAATGCACAAACACTACTATAAATGTAAGAATAAATAAATAGAATTTTCAATCTAAAAAGTATTGAGATTGAAATGCTTGGTCTAATATAGTGAATATTGTGGAACTTAGAAAGAATTTGGAAATGTATCTTTAGTTGGGTTCTCCTAAAAATTTTAGAAAAATAAGGTGTCGTAGAATCTTATGTTCTTTACTGGAGGAAAGAAGAAAATACATGAACTTTGGCTTCTTCAGTTGAGTGTTCTCCAGGATTTAGAAGTTTATCTCTTCATATCTATAGGAGTTTTCAGTAATCACGAGATCTTATCTTGCTATCACTCCACTTCACACTTTTACTTACAAGGTAATCTTCATCACATTTATCATCATCATCAGTAAACATATCTGGATCATATTTACTTCCACATAATAAAAATATGAAATCCACTTTAATGCACTATGTTGATCATTTAAGAGACAATCATTAAAATATAAATTTTCACTAACATCAATAAGATAGCAATTAGAATAATTTAATTCATAAATATAATTAAAATATTGGTGGTGGATTAGTATGGTATTGTGAGTCTAAGGGTGACTTGCTCTGACTGTGTCTTAGAGTCTAGAGCCATCTCCTAACAATAGTAAAATAAGGATTTTTGTCTCTTTTATTTAACCAAATTTCATGTCTGGTGATAGCTCCTCTGGCAGTAAGTCAAGCTAGTGATGTCTCATAGTTTTCCAAATTTATGTTCTTATGGCATGAAAACCCAACAATGATATTTCCTAGGGATATCTCAAACTTTACCTATTTTTCACTCTGGAAGTTTGTCGTCTGACAATGTCTTCCATGCTTATGGTGAGACAAGGACAACAGTTACTCATATGTGATGGTGTCTTAGACTTTGTTATTTTTCTAGTTTTGTGGTATGACATCTAGACAGTGAGTCCTTGTTTGGCGGGGAGTTTGGTTTATGGGGTCTTAACCACTATAGTGACTCATCCTTAGTAGTGACTAGAAGCGACTCATACTTAGTCAATTTCATTACTTGTCTCATAATACAAGATACTTAAAGAGAAACATGGAACTCATTAATAGCAATAGAATCATGATTTTATGATCATTAAAACCAAGTGGTCAACAATTATAAATTTAAATAGATATATAATGTTTATTATGACATTAAAAATATTAATTTTAAATAAATATGTATAATATAATGATAATTATAATTTAATTATAATGAATATATTTAATATATTTAATATATTTAAAATTATTATGTATGTAAAAAAAATTAAATATAGAAAATATGATAATAAATAATAAGTTCTTGAAGAAAAAATAAATTATTAATATAAAAATAAATTAATTAACAATAATAGTTGTAATATTTTATCAATATATATATAATATTGAAATTATTTAAATAATTTATTATGTTATTTATGAATTATTTTTTAAAAGTTAAAATTAGACTGGACTATTAACATGACATATTAAATATTCATAAATTTGTTTTTAGAAAAAAAAATTATATACAAAGTATAATAAATGAAACTAGAAACCCTAGAACTTAGGGAGATTAGCCCAAAAACCTAGGTAGACCACCAAAATTTACCCAAGCATAGAGGTGAAACAAGTTGGTTTGTGCAAGGGATTTATGTGGGTAGGAACTTGGCCTCAATTAGAAGTTCACAAGCAGGGAAATTGGTATTTAGCATCCACCATGGGGGTTATGAATTATAGTCACTAGGAGAGCATCAAATCCAGTCGGTCATAATAGATTGCTTATGCCACCACTTCATATATGAAGGAGTTTGCAGGTGAGTGAGAAACTGTTGTGAGATCACTTAAAGTGGGTATTATTAACCACTTTTAAATAAATAAAAATTCCAAATGAAAAATCACCCCCACCATCGTCTTCAACCTCCCACATGACACTATTACTGGATATTTATAGAACACGCAGGCACACACACACAGATATATATATATATATATATATATGTGTATTTATATATATATCACACCAAGGAAATAACTCAGTGGATTTTCATGATTCATGTATGGTTGAATGGTGATAAGACATATCTCATAGGGCCATAAAAATAACTTAAGATACTCATTTCCTCCCCAAAACACTATTATTGAAGTACTAATAAGTCATGTATATATACATATACATCATTTTTTGAATTAGTGGAACCTTCATGATATTATGGGATGCAAGGGATGAAATAAAATGTTAAACCATAATCGATTTCATAATGAATCCTCATTTTCCTCTTGGCATGTTACTATTGCATTGTATTTTGTGAGACATATATATTTACACACATTTTTCTTCATAGTAACCACACCTAATGAGTTTTTGTTAAAATAAATATGAAACAAGAATAAAAAGAGGTTTTTAGTATGATCATGGGGTAAATAATTTCTTGAGTTATTTCAATGCATTTAATAGATCCGCATGTGATGGTAGAATCATAGACATACCTAGAGAAATCATAATTATATAAAGTTCATAGAAAATATTTCTCCATCACTAAATATTTTGTAAAATAATGATTCAGTTATAATATATAGTGGGACTCATAGTAGAGGAGGCTTATAGAATGGGATCTTATTGTCATGGTATAGCCCAATCCTTTGGATGTAGTTGAGCTAACTGATAGCATCCCAGATTGCACACAATACTATAACTCCCATGATCAAACCTTCATAGAGTGGTTTATGGGGGTTATAGAGGGAAACACTCTAACGCTTAGGGGTATAGGGGATTAAGTCCCCTGCACAATTTTTTTGAGTTATTGTAGAAATGATGACCAATATAGATGATATGACTGGAGACGTTGATAGGGTACTATAACAATATGTAATAGGGTGTTGTATCATATCATACTTGTCATAGTCATTATAGCATGGTTGGTTGCTGATACTAAAAAAACACTATATATCATCAGACATTACAACAATAAATATTATAGAATAGTGTAATTACTATGTGGGAATTATTATAATTTGGGTTACTATTCATAATATTGATTTATGAGATATTTCAAGATATTGTTTCTCATAATCTATGAAATCACCATTCAATTATCCTCCTAAGTACATCATAGAGATGCATTTATTCAGCCATGCCTTAAAAGACTATAAGAATTTTATTTCATCTCTAGTGAGAAATATATCATCAACATATACTACTAAGAAAACTAAAACACTCCCACTAAATAGTAAATAGACACATGGCTTGCATTAATTATTTATGAATAAAAATTCTATTATGGCCTCATCATAACAAATTTTCAATGACCAGGATTCTTTCTTTAGTCCATAAATGGATCTTTTAACACTTCATTACTTTTTGGAATCCATTGGAGTCACAAAACCTTCATGTTGTGTCATATATAAATCTTCCTAAAGTTTCCCATTAGGTAAGGTTATTTTGACATCTATTTTCCAAAATCACTAATTCATGGATAGGTGCAATGGAAACCATACATCTGTTAGATTTCAACATTGATTTTGGTGAAAATGTTTTTTCATAGTCAATTCCTTGATTCTTTTTAAAAAAAATTAATCAAGTCATCCTTTATAGGTACTAACGTGTCCATTAATGTCCATTTTCTTCATAGATACCCATTTTTAACCAATGGGATTTAAATCCAATGGAGAGTCTTCCAAAATCTAGAAATGGTTTTAGATCAAGCAATACATTTCATAATTCATTTATTATTAGAATGTGGAATTTTATATTCCACTAAATGGTTCTTTATAGTTAATAAAATCATTATTATCAACTATTAATTAGTCACCATACCTGATGACTAAAAAAACTTACTTTTATAGTTCTCTAACCTCTTGAGTACTCCAACAGAGTAATTATTTCTCTGGAAAATTTTCTTCCACTTCTGGGATTTGTGGAATTTTATTATGTTCTAAATCTTGTTTATCTTGAGATTTTAATTCATTGAATCCCATCTCTCTCCCAATTTCTCTTTTAGTGAAAATATAATCCTAAAAAAATTTGAGCTGTATTTAAATGAATAAATTTTTTTCTAAATGATTGAATAGGTAGTATCCCTTTGTTTTTTGGGATATCCTATAAGTTACACTTTATTACATGGGTTGAATGATTGTCACCTTAATAGTAAATAAAAAATTTATTGTAACCCCACACATGTAAGTAAAAAAACACAAGTTTATTTCCATTCCATTATTGGGATGGATGGCCATTTGTTACTTTAGTTGGCACTTTGTTTAATACATATGTTGTTTTCTATAATACATATACCCAAATGGATAATGGAAGACTTGCAAGACTCATCATTGATCTCACCATTTCCAGAAAATTATGGTTCCTCCTTTCACTTACATAATTTCATTGAGGCGTATAAAGATGTGCGAGATAACATAAAATCCAAAACTCTTGTAAATAATTAATTAAGTATTGATTAAGACATTCTCCATGATGATCTGAATAATGTTTCTTAAAATTCATAACATTGTAGTTCTCAAATTAATTCTTGTTTTTCATGAATTTATCAATTGTGTCAAACATATACCTCCTTAAGTATACATATCCATATCTACTAAAATACTTAGTTAAATTAAAAAAATTGTGAGCTCCCACCCATTTCTTCAATAGGAAATGGTACACATACATTGGTATAAGCTAATACAAGAATATATATATCCCACTCACCTCTCCCTCTAAATAAAGGTTTGGTAAATTTTCTTTAAAAAATACACGACATAGACCAAGTGGTTTTAATACAAAACAATATAAATATCCATATTTATTTAATTTAATCAAACACATTTCATTTACATGACCAATATGGTTATGAAAAATTTGGGTTTTTTGTGATTCATGTGAGGTAACTTCATTATCAATTACCATTATTTGGTTTGGGTAATATAACAAATAAATACTGTTATGTAAATGTACCTTACCATAAAAATTCTATCTAAATAAAATAAGATACATTTATTACCAAAATTTGAAGATAAATCCATATATATAATGTATTGATATAGAAATAAAGTTTTTGGTAATTGAAGGAACATAATAACAACCCTTTGAAACAAATATAATTCCAATTGGCAATGTGATGTTTAAGTCCTTGATCGCTACTATAGAAAGTTTATCTCCATTGTATACTTGATGATCTACCTCTCTATGGTCTATCTTCCTTGAATCTACTTGGTTTCTATATTTGAATACATATATGAGAAATATAATCTATATAAAATACCCAATCTCTATAAACATAAAAATTGAACTCAGTAACAAATGCACTGGAATGTTCCCCATTATTATTTGGTTGGGTGTAATTTTTCTTCTAGTTTCCCTCCTCCCCACAAGTGAAATAGATATAATCATGTTCCATTTCTTTCCCATCTATTATACAAATGTTTGAGGGGTGTGAATAATCATTGGTCTTAAACCTATTTTCATGAAATTTACATTTGATCACAATAAGTAAGGAGTGTATTTCACGTTTCATATCCTTATCTACTTGGCGACTAAGAGTAATAATATTTGGAAGATACTTTCCAATTTTTTTCATATTAAAATTCAAAAAAAATATAGTGAATATCAGATGGAGTGATACCAAATTGTGGTCAGTTCCTAGTTCTTCATGGAGTTTAAACTCTAGAACCTCTAAGAGCTCGACATAGCTAATTTTTTTGACCACTTGAAGAACATCTAGGGAACCGTATCCATGAATTCTATAAAATAGAGCCTTATAAATATCCAACCATTACTGTATAGATCTCTCCTAGTAAATACCCCAATAGTGCTTAAGTAGGATATATGCATCTATGTTTTTTTTGATTTTTCACTTGTTCACCAGCCATTGACGAAATCATAAAAAATTGAAAATATACCATATCGCAAAAATATTATTCATAGGAAAGGAAATCCTTATAACTATCTATATTAAGAGGAAAAATAAGAATTGAGGATTCTATCATGTAAGACTTTCATCCATGGAATATCACAACCTAAAGGTGTGTGAACCACTCATGGAAGTTACTGAAATTTAGGTGGTTATCTTTCCCCAATGTTTATTATAGGGATAATGTGAATAATGAACTTTTAATTTCATTATGTAATTAAAAATATATGATTATTATTTTATTGATTGATTTCAAGATAAGTGAGATGTAATAAATTAAAAGTTTATTTTTATATTTATTAAATATCCCACTATTTTATAAACTCTAAATAACCCTCAATATTAACCTCAAAATATCTAGTTTCATTAAAAATAGAATGACAAGGATCCCCATTATGTTTCTTAATGATCTAGGATTTTTCCATGAAAACCGTAATAACAGAATTATTTAGGTGGTATTTCCAACTATGAAATTGCAGCTCATTGATCTATTGAGTGGATTTCCCTATCTTTAAATCCTAAGTTGGTTTTCCTAAACACAAACCTACAAATTTGTTTTAAACAATCATTGTCCATTAAACTCAATTAAATTTTATTTAAGCCAATCCAAAACACTCTTGAGAAATCCTAGGTTAAATTTAGTGTCTAGACATTGGACATGTACTACTCTTAGTTCAATGGTTTCATTCCCAATCAAGTAATGGAAGTCTTAGTCTAACTTAATATTTAACAAAGTGATTTTAATTTATTATACATAAATTTAATCTTGTTTTATCATTGACATGTATTTTTAATATTAAGTGGATGTTACCTAATTAATTAACCACATTGGATAAAACATTTAAACATAATTCATATATTTAGTTTTTATCTTTTCACATGAATTCATTTATTTATGTGATCAAAGACTTACCTCCATATAATAAATAACTGCATAGCTAGAAATAATTAATTAATCAATTTACCAATTTATGGGATTTATTTGGTAGTTTATTTAATGATAGGACATTAAATTAAAATTAGACTGGGGTAAATAACTCTTATTGTTGTTCTAGGTATGAGTTACCACATTCCAGGTGTCCACCTATGTGTCACCTAGGTTGTCATCATTATGGTTCTATACTAAAACCCCTCCAAACACCTTAGGGTGTTCTATTAGTTGAAATTTTTTATTACTCACATGCTGATGAGGGGAAATAGATGTTTGGTTAAAGGGGATTACATAAATACCTTTGGATACACAATTCCTACATAATAACAAGGGGAGGGATAATTAATAGGACATCATTTATTTCAATAATAAATAATTTAAAACTAATGAAATAAATTAAATTGAAACATAAAACACAAACATAGATCTTGGGAAAGCTCATAAACAGTCATACATTTAAAAAATATGGAAATGTAAATGGATATAATTAATTTCATTATTCATTATATTATTATTTTAGATAAAGGATGATTAATTGATTAATTAATTATTTTATTAATTAATCCCCTTAGAGCGTTAATGGTCATCTGATTTAATTGGGGTATACCCATCATTAATGGAATTCAGGAAAAATAAAGTACATAATAAATAATTACATATTAATTACAAAACATTAATAGACTATTTAAAATAATTTAAACCCATTATTAAAACATCAAACACACACTGGGGTTCCAATAATAAAAATAAGGTTTTAATTCTGTGATTTTCAAAATTAATGTAATTTTTTTTTCAATTAATGGTTGAATATACGACACTTACATGTAACTTAACATTATATACCTCAATTTTCATATATCCAAGTCACATTCCCAAGCTTCTATGTGTAAACTAATCCAAATAAAATAGTCTTAAAATTCCAACAAGACACCATGTATCCAATTTCTGTGTTTGAGGTTAGCCCAGTTAGCAATCAATGTGCAATAAATCACCGATTTTAATTAATTTATTGTCACATCTAGGAAAAATGTGCTTGGTTATATGACATGTGCTCCAACTACACGTCGTGTAAACTTGTTTTACCGACCAAATATTTTTCAATTCCTGATGGCATCTCTGGTCATTTATCATTTTTTCTTAAACCATTACGAAATTGAATCACTGAACTAACATGACTAATATGCTGATAACATTTTAATTCAAAATGAAATAAATAATGAATAACATGAAATGAAAATATTACCAAAATTTTTCATAGATGAACAATCAAATAAATAATTATAATTTTAAATGTGAATACTATTATATCACTTGATGGTTCTGGGAATAGGGTAAGAGTGTATAGGTGGGAGACACATTAAAATTTCTTTTAATAATCACTTCCCAAAACCAATAGTGAGTATCTTTCACATCAAATTTATAATTAATTTATTTAGAATGTAATGAAATTAATACATGGTCTTATGAAATTTCTTCATCGGTGAATGTTGATCATATGAAAATACCCTTTTGGAAAACTTTTGTTTCTCTATGAGAATAAAAGGATAATATCTCCTTATTGGTGATCAACACATGCTCCTATGATCTCTGAGCTATACCACTCAATCTTTGGGTTCTAGCAAAGAGAGTCAAATGACTTGTATTGTTCGTTCTTGATTTCTCTTTCTTCAATCTTAAAAAAATCTATGTTGCACTTATCATTCTTGATAGAGATAGAGAAGAATGATTTTAGAGATAATTCATTGTGAACATAAATTCTTTATTCTATATTTTTGATTCTATACACACAATACATAGCCGCATATTTATAGAGTTGTTATTTAAGATAAATATTATTTAATTGTATAATATCCATTAAATATATTTAATTACCTCTAATAAATTGCGTTCAATATAATAATAATTAGGTAATTATTATTTTGTGGTGCGCGTAAACATGCAAAACAAAAAAATTTAAATAACAGTTTTTTAATTAATATTTTTCAGTGGAATTAGCCTTTTTTTCAAAATCCTCACTAATTTACTGAACAACTCAGTAAATATTTTAGTAATAAATAATAATTTTATTCAAAATCTTGCAAATAAATGTTAAATAAATTATAAAATAAAATAAAATAAATATTTTATTCACAAGCTGGTGAATAAATACTTATTTAATTTATGTGATCAATTTAACATGCATAAAATTATTCCTTATACTTGAGAATAATATTTATTCCATTAATTAAAAAAATAAAATTTAATCAATATCAATAGAAACACATAATGTGTGACCATATAGTATTATTTTCCGTTGGAATTAGGCAGGTTTGGATAATGTTCAAGATTAATATGTAGCAATGAGTCAAGGGACCCAAGAGAAAGAACTTAATGTCACAACGTAGACAACCACATATGAATACTAAATGTGTAATATAATAATTTTTTCATAATATCTCATCAATTTGGTTTCACATCTATGTCACCAATCTATAATATTGATATGTCTTTCTTTGAATATCTAAAATTAACAGGCCATTACACGATAGCCATAGAATTTTTTGTGAAAGTTCTATTCCAATCAAAATATTGAGATATCAGATTCATTAAACATAGAATAGAAAAATACTTCCTCAACTTATTCAATAATTTATTGTCACTCATGACACAACTAATGTATCCTACTTCACCATGAACTGTTATCATCATGGTTTACCAAATAAATCTAAGTATGTGAATTGTAACATGCATTAATAAATATCATAAAATCTAAGGACCATCACACATGCTCATAGATAGGAATATCTAATGACACCAACACCCATGGAATTCCAATAGGTGTATTTTTTATTATAATCTCCCGTCTTGGAGTTTAGAAAGTGATAACTTCATAAGAAGAAGCCTCGTCTTCTTATTAGTACCCATAGCTGTCCGTCTATATAATATGTGTCAGATCATAGTACATTGGAAAACCAAAAAAAATTATTTTAGAATATCCTCATAGAAAATCATGGTTCTAATAATATGAGGGAACATATATGGCATCATCAATGTGATTAATACTCTAGGAGATTATTACATTATATTCATGAATAATAAAAAATAATATATATTAATATTAAAAAATATAATATATATATATATATATATATATTCAAAGTTCAAACAGTTCATATGAGGACAATAAATCTAATAGTAACATCATGTTATAATTCTGTCAGGTACATTTTTATCCTTGTCATGGTTTCCCCTTTTCATTTTGTTAGTAGGGAAAAGAAGGAATTGGGAGGATACATATATTGGTTAAGCCAGATATTTGTTAGAATTTTTATAATAAAACCATCTGATTTTGATGAATATAAATGATTTATAGGCCATTTAATATGGTTACACAATCTGTAAAATCTTAAATAATAAAAAATATATTTTTTTAACAAAATTATACGTGATTTTCATAATTTAGGGTAATTTTCAATTACATGATGTGTAATGGGGTTACACATCATTTAAATTCTCGATCAGTTGTTTTGAAAAAGAAGACTCGTCTTAATTTACTTTTCCTATTTTATAGTCTTCATTGATCACAACCTAAGAGCCATCCCCATGTGATTTTGGAGCCCTCAAACACTTCTGTGTCATTCTAGTCGACAATTTATCATTGTTATAGTTATGGTTTGACTCTCGAGTTATGATTTCTTCATTTAGCTCAGTCTCTTTTACATTCCCACATAGAAGTTTTTTAGAAAATCTTAGAATTTATGAAACTAAACTCCTTGTTTTTGAATCTCATTTCTAGGCAGAGTTCCCAAATCTTCTACACCTTTGTTCTTGTTGGAGAGTTTCGTTACAGGAGATTTGTTTCCATGGAAAAGGTTGGTGGTTCCATTTAAGATTGAACAATTGATTTAACCCTATGTTTCATGATAAATTGATTTATAATGTTTTATTAAAAATCCAATTCTTTTGAATTGGGGGATTTGTATTTTACATGGCACACAATTGGGGGAAACACCTAATTCGAGTGAATTGTCCTGTATTTCTGAAACTGATGGAATTTTGTGAAATTTAATATGATTAAATTAAATTGTGGAATTGAGTTCATGGAATTTATTTCAAATAGGTATTTGAGAAAAAAATATTTAAATTGATTTTATATAAACCTATTGGTTTCATATGGTAAAATGTATGTTTTTATTAAAAACTAGTGTGTTGATTTTTAAAAAGAAATTTACATATTTGAAACGGGATAATGGGAAAAATTATATTTTAAACCATTTTAATATAAATTTCACATCAATGATTGTTATTTTAGAATATTAAACCCAATATAATTAGTGATTTATTGGGATAACACTTTTTCATACACTTTAAAACTAAAAAAACCTAGTCGAGTCAGTTATATCCCAAATGTAATAGGGGTGAGTCATATTTGACAAATGTAATAGAGATGTGTGTATAAACATATTTTTGTGATCAACATTGAGTGTGGGAGATCCAATATCTTGGAACTATAATAACTTTTGTAATATGACCATGTGGATTCCTTGTATATATTATGAATATATTCAATTTTTTTGTAATCTGTTTTACAAATGCCTTGTGAATTTATTTAAACGGTTTTATATAAAATGTTTATTAATCCATTTTTTAAATTATTTCCATCATTTGAGTTGTAAAGCAATATTTTTTTATATATGATTTTGAATTACCATGATTTTTTATTTAAAAATTCTAATATTTTTTTGTTTAATTAATAGTGGAATCTTATTATGAAATCCTAGGTGAGACCCAACTAAGATTTTAGCTCACACCCTACCTGTGACTTTGGGTGTTTTTAGAATATTTTTTTCTTTGTTCTAGGAAGGGGAAGGTTCCACTTGTAGGTGATAGTAGCTATTGATCCTTGGACTTGGAGAGTTATTTCCACTTTTATATAGGTTTTTTGTTTGGGTTTTCATGTACTTTGCTACAGTACTTTGAGTTTTTATACCTATTTGACATTTAGTATAACTCTCAATATGGATTTTTTCATGCATGCATACATGTTTTTTTATTACATCTATGATGTTTATTTAAAATCCGTTTCCACTTTATTTTTTATGATACTAGGTTCTAATCATCAACCTTAGGGGATTAGGAATACACTTCGGTCCATGTAGGGATCAATTCGATTATCTGTGTACCAAACTACCAAGGCTAGTTCGTGACATATTTTGTGTGGTGTACCTACATACCTTTTTGATATGCTATATAATGACTTATTTTATCTTCATGGTATTTAAATGATTCATTAAATGATTATTCTTTCATGAGGTTTACTATTTTAATATAACAAAAGAAATAATGGGGATTTTTCATAATTTTCCTACTTTTTGAATATTTTTTATGTTATAAACCTAATATATTTTATATGGTGTATATAGTACCTATTTTATAGGTTATATCATGAATCTCTTAACTCTCATGATATTCTAGGTTTCATTTAATATTATTCCCTTCATGGGGTTAATTATAAAAATTTCAACGTGGTATGGTATGTATAGTAATATTTAAAGATTATTTTCCTCATGAGTGTTTTTAATAAAATTTAAATAAAATTTCCACAAATAAACATAAAAAACCATTATTGTTAATTATCCTCCACTGGGGATATTTTTCATTGATACCTTCCTCATTCTTTATATAGATGATTTATGTTTGTTTCGAATATATTTTTCATTAACCCATTTTTTTTTCATGGGTCAATCATGTTTCTAGTTGAAAGGTATTTAACACACTTTCATTATATGGTTTATTCATGTTTAAATGATAATGTTTCTTAAACCATTTATTTTATATGGGTTACCCATGTTTCAAAGATATTTATATTTATCCCATTTATTTTACATGGGATACTGATGTTTTTAAAAGATTGTTATTTTACTACATTCATTCCTATAGGTTTCTCATATGTCAAAGAGTTTTTTATTTAACCCATTTATTTTCCATGAGTTACTCATGTTTCAAATATATTGTTATTTATCCCATTCATTTTACATTGGGTAGTCATGTTTCAAAGTGTATTTTATTAAACACATTTCTTTTCCATTGGAAATTCTTGTTTAAAATAGTTTTTTATTCAACCCATTTATTTTCTATGGGTTAAACTTGTTTCAAAGGTTATTTTGTTAAACCCAGTTATTTTTCATGCATTAATCATGTTTCAAAGAGATTATTTTGGAACTCATTTCTTTTCCAGTTGTTAATCATATTTTAAAGAGTTTTTTATAGAACACATTTATTTTTCTTGTGATAATCATGTTTCAAATATATTATTTTCGATCCCATTTTTTTCTCTAGGTTAATCATGTTTTAAAAATATTATATTGGATGTTTTTTCCTTTTCATTAGATAATCATTTTTTGAATACAATAAAGGTTGTTTCAATGAATTTTTTTGAATTCTCTATGTTTTCCCTTCTCGTATATTATTAATGATGGGAGCACCTAGAAAACACTGTGTGATCCCATTATTGCTTATAAAATTGGTGTTCCAAGATAGTTATCTAATGAATTGGGTATTCTAGATATTGATGTTTTCCATATTTGTTATTCTATTTGTAAGGGTTATGTAAGGGTTAAATGGGATGATGTTCCTTGATACATGTAATGTTATGTATTTTATTGTAATGGGATTATAATGATTATAATGGTTATGATTTATATAACAAGGATGAAGATTATTTATTTTGATGACTCTTTACTTTTCCATGTTTTCATATTTTATGTTCTAGACATTAATAGTTATGATTTATTTTACTATTAACTCATGAACATTTATTATTTCCTCATAGACTTATGCACTTTTATTCTTATTGATTATATTTAATGGTTAATTCTTATGTTTACCCATATATAGAATATGAGCTCACCCTTATTATGTTTCCTTTTCCCCAGGTTATAATGAATTGCATTGAATGATTTATGTTTATAAATGATTTCATAATTTTTATTTTGATGACGTATTCTAAAATAAGAAAAGATTGTTTAAATGGGAGAAATGTTGTTTGGATGACTTATGGGTCTAAGTTGATATGATTTTTTATGTAATGGGTTTTATAATTTCTCTAAGACTATAATAATAAAAGGTTTTTAGGGTTGTACTGGATACATATTTTCCTTTTTATGTTTTAATATTTTGATGGAAAATTTGGGTTACAATTATCACCCTCAAATATTGAAATGTAAATTTGTGGATTTTAGCATGGGATTTGAGAGTACGGGTCATGGGATATTATATAGGGAGTAAGAAATGATATAATTATAATAGATATTTTATAAATATAATATTATTTATTTAAAAAAATGAAACTACTATTTAAGGCTGTGATTAAAAATTAAACACATCATTCATAGAGGTGGCTGTCCTCACACAAACATGATAACTTTTTAATTTTTTGTCAATGATTTTAGAGGAAGGTAAAAATTGTTATTATATTAGTATAATAAAACATCATCATATTAACAATTTTTTTATCATATTGAATTGGTTATATTGGATTTGATGGGTATAGAGTAATAAAATAACTAGAAAGTTTGGTTGTGAGTATTAACTCTCCCTTAGAAGTTATCCCTTTTGTAAATCCTTAAGTTTCTATAGCTTAGTCATTTGTTGGTTCTAGATATTCAATGGTATCCAGAGGATACCTTCGATTGAATATGAATGATTTTTAGTTAATGCAAGTATTTATAATTAGAAGAGAAATGGTGTGGATTTAAACTCCTTTTATATGTAAAGAGAGTTGATTTTTTTTATAAAATATCTTAACATTTAAATAATTTTATTTAACTACTCAAGGAAAAAGGCCCTAAATGATTTGGAAAAAAGGATAATGTTTAGACTATCTCCACCATCCAAAATTATATATGTTTTTCACATGTTTTATCCTTTTTTACTATGTTAAAACACTTTTTCCCTAATTTACCTTTATCACAGAAACTCCACATTCCCCATCGGTAACTAATTTTAATTCCTAAAAATAAAATTAAAATAATTTAATAATATGAAAATACATATTAAAAATATGGATATCAATTGATGTAGTATAATTTCTATGTCATAGGGAACATAATTTTACTCTCATGACACATAACATGTAAAATAAATTTCTTAGAAAAACTTCTTTTTGAGTTTAATTTTTAGAGGGTAATATTATAAATATTTTTACTTTTTCAAGAAAAAATGGATTATTATAAAATAAAAATAATTTTTTTCTAGTAGAAACTAGATTTTAATTTTATAAAAAGTAATATTTAATCTGTATAAAGACCAAAATAGTTTTTTAATAGGACTATATATTACTTAAGTAAAAAATATATATTCAAATGACTTCTAAGTTCAAAATAATATTTTAGAACACATAATTTTTTTCTGTCAAATATATCTTAAATGTGTTCAATTTTATAATTCAATATTATATTATAAAAATATGACAAAAAAAATCAAATTTGGTAAAAACTACACTTTTCACTATTCCCCCAAAAATAAAATATTCTATAAAAATAATAAAAATTTATATTATGTTTTTATTTCCATGATAAATGAAAAATAGATGTTATTTTTTTATATTTAAGTTTGTAAATTGGAAAACTTAATTTATGATTAAAAATATAATATATTGTAAAAATAAATTTTTATAATAAAATGAATTTTCCATATTAAAAATTACTAATTAATCAATTATTAACATATTATTCATAAAATAAATTTATGTTAGTATTATTCAATCATATTAAAAATAATTCTGTGAAAAAATGAAGGTTTACAGAATATGCGTTTTTTTATTCATAAAGTAAATTGAAAAAAATGGGATTTTGAAAAGTATAGAAGGTAATGTAATATCTATACATATATGTATTTTGTTACATATTAATATAAACCAAATTTTTACGACAAAAATCACATAATATATTCATGTATAGACAAAGAATCATATAAGATAAAGTCTTATTTTTAGGTGGTAGTTCAGCTAGCATGAATATTGTGGAAATCTATATGAGCTTAAAATTTTCTCAGATACAGTTTTCTTTCAAATGGTAATTAATTAAGGCCAACATGAACATAGTCTAAGAAAAATGGGATTCATCAGGAATAATTTTTTATATGTATTTTATTCATTCTAACTTTACTTTTTGATTATGTATTATGGTTCATTCAATTTATACCAGAAAATTTAATGTCCCTATTTTAGTGGTCCTATATAATAATCTAAATATATCAATTATTTCATATTTAGTTTAGTAAATTGTTTGAAAAATTATATTTAATATATTATTTATTTAAAGAAAATGTATTCTGAAATATAATGTTTTTCCACAATCAAGAAGATTTGGGCCAAAAGGCCTCTAGGCTATGGAGAAGATTAGATTCGACATTACTAGAGTAACTCCCTGATGAATGAAAGTAATAGAAGTCACAAGGATGAAATAGATAGATATATTTATGAAGGTGGGACATGTCATACATTCCACTTGTTACAAGAATCACAAATATTTTCAAGAGGCAAGGTAGGTTGTCCTCATCATAATGTTTTGATCTATGAATATTCAATGAATAAGGTTTTGGGGAAGGTATGTTTCCATGAAATCACTACAAAACCTTTGAGAATGTATCATGACTTATTCCACTGGTCATTCAGGACATTTAATTTTATGTCAATTTTTCTTAATATCTTAAAAGTATTGTAAAGGTTCCATTATAATCCAACATAACATTTTATTAACCAGAAATAATAAAAATCCCATTCCATTGAGTAAAGGACTAATAATACACTAATAATACAAGGAAACTATGTATATCTATCATAAATATGTTTTCCCATTACATTAATTATTTTTTATTTTAAGGATGAATAGATATCCCCTTTATCATGAGAAAATTCAAACAGATTTTCACTTAATCCATCTAGAATTCGTATTTATAGTTATTTGTATATAAATTCTCCTTTGGTAATGTCCTTAACATAGTACTCAATTTCTATTCATGTTCTTCCGTACTTTTGGAATATTTGAGAATATCTTCTAAAAATAACATAATAAATTATTTTATATAATCTAAAAATACTATATGCAACATCTCCTTGAATATTTTTGAAGCATTAGGGAGTCTAAAAATAATCACTATGAACTCATATTATCTATAATTCTAATTTTATAAGAAAACTATCTATTTTGAACCTACAACTTTAGACATTACATTAGAATAAACTTTGGGAATTTTCAAATAGAAATAAGATTTTATGAATAAATGAAAGTGTCATATTTAAATATTAAAAATTTTATTTATAATAATGATTTATAATATTTATAATTAATCATGTATTTATAATCAATTTGATATAAATAATTACAATATCATTTTAATGTTAAAAGGGATATTTTTTCTATAAACTCTATTTAAGTGAATAATGTTTTCCCATTTAAATTAGTTAAAGAAATCTCTAAAAATTAATGATCTAAATTAAATTTGATGATTATAAATATAAATATAATAATATATTTTTTCTAATTATTATTTCTAGTAATATACATAAATTAATATCTTCTTATGCTTGAAAAATTAATTTCCATTAAAAATATGTTTTTTCATCAAGTTTTATGGGTTTATTTTTAATTTTTAATCTAAAACATCATTTAATTAAATGTGATTAAATGGATTAAATTTTTGGTGTAATAATAGTTAATATTATATAATATGGTTTTCATATTGTTTTAATAATTTATCGCAAAAATAGTAAAAAACAGTTCATACGGTTATGGTTAAAACATGTTTACAATGGGTTAATCTAAGAAGATAATGGTTAAAATGTACTGAAATCTTGTCTTAATACTATGTTTTGAGTTTATATATATTATTCCCTTATTAATTTATGATATAAACATTTTATATCCAATGTTTCAAAAATATGAATTGATATAATTTTAAAACATTTTAAAGATATAAGTGTCCCTCTAACCTCAGTTTTAAAAGGGAACCTCATCACCTAAATTATCCATACCTATTAAGAGATTTATCTATACCCAAATGTATAAGAATGTCGACCATAAATACTTAACCATGATCTATATGTTATTTTTTTCCCAAAATACCATCAATCTGGTATTTAGGAGGATATCTAAATGAGTAATTCCAAGAATAGGTAGTCATCTTAATTGAACACCATCATTTATCTTCTCCATTTACAGGAATAATTTGTTTCCTAAAAATTAAAATTTAATAAAAAAACTATCTCTCAAACATTTATAAGTTATTATTTTAATTTTATAATATTTAACCATATCCTTCTTCTTTAAACGGGGAATAAAACTGACGCTTCTCTATATATAAGCCTACTATTTCACAAAGTGATGTAATTTGTTTTCTATCGCCAGCTCACATGGATATTAGTAATTAGGAAAGTACTGAATATATATTATAATTATGAAATAAATATTATTTTCTATATTTAATATATCATCTAATTTTTTACCCTTTCACCAACTAAAAAATGATAACGTCACTCAGGATTACATGTGGACAACACCCTCTAGAAGCGTTGTGCTTCATTTTTCTTGTTTGTATTTTACGGATGATCCTAATTATGTTAAAAATGAATATTTATTATAGTTATATATGAATTAAAATTTTTATATAATATAAAATACACAAGGACTATAACTTCTAAATCAAAACATAAATGGAAAATGAATCACATAACTTATGAAACATTTTTAATAATGAATAATTTCTAACAAATGAGTGATTAAATGCAACCAGTTGATAATATATGATATTATAAATATATATGGTTATATTATACATGTACAAAAAACCAAATTCTATTATATAGTAACATAAATCACATACAAATAAGTTGAGGCTTGAGGTATTGGATTTCATCTCAATTTCAACTCCCTTGAGACGTATTTTGTATTATACAACTATTTTATTTTATCAATTTTATATACTATACCATTTATATATTTAAAATTAATATATATTTATTCATTTTTATTAAATATAAATATCATATTTTCTTTTTAAATGGATTATAATTTAAAATCACTTAATTAGGTTATAATTTATTTTACAAACTTATTTTTTGGGGATTACTGATATTTTTCATCGAAGTCTTATAATATATTCATAATAAATTCTATATATTTTCTTCCACTTTAGGTATTTTTTGTTAACATTTTCTCTTCAAAATTTTCCCCAAATTGGAACGTGAATTATGAGAAAAATGTTTAAAATTAAAACTGGTCATATTTTTTCATCAGGTATACATTTATTTGATTCCTATATTTTTAGAAATTATTTTATAGAAGTATTTTTTATTCAATCATAATTAAATATATTGTATTTAACCCTTAATAATCATGTTATCTCATCCTTAATATTTTTCTTTTTATAGTATTCCAAGGTGAAATCATTTAATGATTTCAAGGATGTAAAAAAATTTCTTTTTATATTGTCTTTATTTTATTTCCAATGTTAAATGAGATTAATTTATGTATTTGGTTTTTCAATACTACTAAAAAGATTTATCATTGGTGATGTGACCCCTTGTATCTTATTCCAATGTAATAATGCAGAAACTGACACTTAGTAACTAGACCTGGGATTTTTTATAGTTGGTATTAAAGAATTATTTGTAGAAACATTGGGAACTAAATTAAGGAAAACATTGATTGGGGAACAGAACCCTATGATGCACTTCAAGGATATATCTAGATGTATGATAACATCATAATGTTTTTGGTAAGTTATAAATCATTTTTTATTCAAATAAATACTTTCAATTATATACATTATAAATAGATTTGGTTTTGGCACAGTTTCATCTGGGGATAATAAACCCAAATATAGTTGGAGACATATATCTCTACCATCATTCTGGTTTATAGTGAGTGAGAACCTCATTGGACACTCCAAAGGCATATAGTTGGGTTAATTAAAATTTTATTTATAATTCATTTTGCAATATTTTAACATATTCTTATCATTTAATGATATTCCCAGTGAAACCATGTTTATGATTTTGATATTATAAATGCCTAAATTTTTAATTTATGTCAAGAGATACGCATGATTTTTTAAATATATATTTGGATTTACAATTCCAAATTCTATGATCTAGTTTAGATTTATTCCATTATTTTTAAATGTATCTTGGAAAAAGTGATGGTGTCAACAATCATGGTCAATGTAGATATTTCCCTACAGATAAATCCAATACAAATAGTGTTGGAGCATAGAATATTATGACCATATTAGGGAAGTTAGCCTACTTTATTGCTTATAACCTTTCACATATGGAGAAACATAATATTAAAAATCATGATACAATAAAAATTCACCATTTCATGTACAAAAACCCATATCATTAGTGTAGCAACTGATATATTACTTGTTGGGTAATTGATTAAGATCCTTCAATAGTACTTATGACATAGGGTGTAATGAAATGTAAATGGTTATATATGCTTTATATTTTCTTAACATTGATGTTGATCAGCAGTGGCCAATAATTAAGAATACTAGGTTAGTGTAAAAAATAAAACATATTTAATGGATTGATTTTAATGTAAAATTCATCGATAAATATTTCCCTCATAAGGAAAAAACTGAAATAAAGGGAAATATCATGAAATTAAATCAAAAAGAAGAAGATAGTTTTACAATGAATTAGAATATGATTAAAAGACTACCTATTCATTATATAGATTACAAATTTAATCCATAAATCATGATTTTCCATTTTCTTTAATGGAATTATGAAAATACTTCAAAGGGTAATGGTTTCTCAATTACTATAATTATATAATGAAATAGTATTATGTTCTATCATAAAATATAAGTGATTTTATACTTCCTATATATTCATGGTAAGTTATGATAAGAAGAAGTTGGATGAGAAATATGGAATATATAATGATACAATGAATAATAAGGGAACAAATCAACTACCACTATGATAAAACTATACAAAGAAAGATCATCGAAAGTGATGGAAAGGCATGTGTGTTTTTTATAAGTGTGGAGATTTGGGTCATCCGAATAATGAATTAAAGGGAAATAAAGAGACTACTATTATCATAGGAATAATCTATAGATAAATGTGGAATTTTTCAAACGAATGTCTCAGGAATCAACTTTACCAACCATAAAAGATGATGGGGGGATAATTCCAAGAGTATGTGACCACTACAGTTAAGGACGAAGTTCAAAAAACAATAGTGGTAGGTATATAAATAATAAGATAAAATTTAGTTAATGCGTTATTTGATTCTAAAATTTTGTGTTCTTTTATGTAATCCATGATTTCTAAATAATTAGATTTTTTCCTATAAAATTGTGAAAACAATTATCATTTAATAGTCATAATTGTAATCATTCAGCAATAGAGATTTGTTGGTTTCTTCCTATTAGGTCACATATACATTCCCTATTTGAATAATTATTTATTATAATAGTGGTTTAATTTTATAGAATCCTTTGTATGGACAATAATTCAGAATATAATTCCAAAATTTATTTACAAGAGATGTAAATAATGATTCATCATAAAAAATTGTAATTTATTATGTTTATAGGGACACTTTATTATCTAGGCCATGTCTAAATCAACTAACAAATGATCTTTTAAATTTTATTATTTGAAAATAAGATATAATATAAAAATGGATGGGAATGTTAATATTTAAATTGATGATATACCTATTGTACATGACTACATTGATGTATTTCATAGGGAATTACCTTATAATCCTTTAAAATGGGAATTTAACTTTGATATTGAATTAATCCTTTATGTGAGACCTATATCAAAGGATCCCTAAATAATGGCCACTATGAAATTAGTAGTATTGGAGATATAACCTTAGGAGTTGTGTGATAATATATTTATATTCCCTAAATGATTCTTTATAGGGATCCCAAGTTCTTTTCATTACGAATAAAGATGGATATATGAAGTTTTACATTTATTATAAAGAAATGAATATCATTACTCTGAAGAGAAAGTATCTTCAACCTCACATTGATGGAATGTTTAAATAACTTCATAAAGCTAAATATTTTTCAAATATTGACCTCCATTATGGGAATCTTGAATTGTGTGAAAAATGGAAGATATTGTAAATATTTCATTTCATAATAGGTATGAAAAGTACATATTTATAATAATAAAATTTGGAATAACTAATAAAACTATATTTTTATGGATCTAATAAACATAGTATTCATAGTATAACATGATAATTTTTTTTGGTATTTATTCATGATATCTTAGGGTAATATATATGTTTTTGGACCATGAGAATCCCACGTGAATCATTTTTAGACTCTTATAATAATAGTTTTATATGGGAAATTTACAAAATTGGAATTATTTCCATCAAAAATATCTTTTATAGGATATATTATCACTAAATATGGAACCTCTGATGACCTTGTGATAGAAAAGGTAGTAAAATAATGGCCTACACAAATGAAAAAAACCAAAGGTACATAGTCTCCTTATTCTAGAATGATATTATCAGTGATTTTTTCAATGTTTTATCTAATTAGCTAACTTATAAAACAAGATTACACATAAAAGGGTTAAATTTGTTTGGACCTAGGAGTTTTGAATATTTTTTGAGGAATTAATAGGAGGTCTATAAATGGTCTGCCACTGACTCTACAATAGGGAAATGACATGTTTGTGATATAAAATAATTCCTTAACAAAAGGGTCTTGGTTATTTTATATGATAAATAATAAAGATATTACCTATATATCAATGTAGATAATGACTCATTAATAGAATTATCCAACCCATGATCATGAGTTAGATTCCATATTATTTTCATTTAAAATATCCAGATATTATCTCTTAAGAAAAATATGTGGGAAATTAAAAAATCATATGATTCTAAAATATATATTTTCATAGAAAGATATTAACATGAGGAAAATAAAATTTCCCAAACTACTCACATATTTTTATTTATCAATACAATACCACCCATGGAAGGAAAATAAGGGATCTTGTGCATTGATTTGGAAAGATCATGGAATCCTAACCAAAATGAGGGTTCACATGGGTCAAATTATAATGTATTTAGTAAATATAGATATAGAAATTATTTATAAAGTGTAAACATCACTCATTTTTTAAAATATTTACAGTACAACGTCATTTGTAATGATAAAAAGTTATCAGTCTAACAATGATAATTTTTCAAAAGGAAATCAATTATGTAAATGATTGGAATTTGAAATTCATTTTTTATAAAGAAGGTGTTTTAAGATATAGAAAGATGTTATTTTATCTATATAAACTTATTGTAAATAATTAATTACTAGATGATGTTCATAGATTGATTTTTTATACACCCTCATAGAACCAAGATTTATATGGATTTCAAAGAAAATTTGTTTTTGGATAATATGAATTCATAAATTGGTGATTATTCATCAAGATACATGGTTTTTCAATATGTGAAGGCTAAGATACAACATCCTAGAGGGGTAATGAAACATATACCAACTCCTATGAGGAAAGAGAATGAAATTAAAATGTACTTTTTATCCTAATTTCCATGTAATCTAATAAATAATAATTCTATATGGGTTATTGGTGATTAACTTACTAAATCCACACATTTCCCTTATATAAGAGATGATTTTCCTCTTGATAACCTCACAAAGATATATGTTAATAAAGTTATAAGAAATAATAGTATACCTATTTCAATTGAATCTGATCATGATATGTGATTTACATTGAAATTATGTAATACTCATTAGAATAATCTTTATACTGATATATATTTCTATTCCATATATCATTCTTAAACCGATTGATAGTCCAAAAATACCCTTCGTACATTAGAAGACATGTTGAGGCCATGATAATTTGAATTTCAAGGTATAAGGGATCATTTTTTTCATTCCGCAGAGTTTTCATATAAAATTATCTTTCATTCAAGTATTTTAAAGGTGTACAATGAAGCATTATATTGTAATAGATGTGATACTATAAATTTTTAGAATGAAGTTGATGAAAGGTATCTTGTAGGAACAAAAATTAATAGAGGCAGTGAATAATTTCATGTATATTTAGACCCAAATTAAAGTATCTCGAAACTATACAAGTGTTATATAGATTAGTGATTGAAATATTATTAATTTCATGTGGGAGAACAGGTTTCGTAGAAATTTTCTATATATAAGCATGTTATAAGGTTTGATAAGAAATGAAATTTCATTCCCATGTATGTAAGACCTTTTCAAACTATTTAAATAATTATATCCATGGATTAGCATTTTTTAATTCCTTTGAACTTCTCTAAAATACATGATATTTTCCATATCTCATTGTTAAGGAAGTATAATCCAATACCAATTCATGTTATTACCTCTAAAATAGAATTGGAACATGATATATTTTTCTATATATAACCTATCCTGAATCATTATACTAGTGAAATAGTGTTATGAAATTGGATGACTTGTTTGGTAAAGGTAATTTTTAGAAGTCATAAAATATAGGAATCAATGTAGGAAACTAGTAATATTATAAAGAAGAACCACCCTAATTTCTATATTATGTAATATCTGTGAAAATTTTGAGGATGAAATTTTTGAATAAGGGAAGTATATAAGGCCTGATATTCAGTTATATATGGTTTTTTACTTTAATTTCATGAAACTATAATATAATTATAATTCTAGTTTTTCATGGAACAATAATTCTATTTTTATAGGATGTATATCAGTTTTGAACATTCTTGGGAAAAATTAACAAATATTAGTTTTTTGAAATTTTCCCTTAGAGAATAATATTTTATATTAATTAATAATTTAGAATTTAAATACTTATCCTTTTTTATAATAATTATTTTTAGTGTTTATAATTAACTGTTTATGTATTTTTCATTTTATAGAAATAAAAATAAAATAATTTTAAGGTAACCAGGGATATTTTCTTCCTGAAATCTATTTATAAGTGCTTAATGTTTTTACATTTAAATTAATTAAAATAATCTATAATAAAAAATTATTTAAATAAATTTTATAGAAATTATATATAATTATAAGAATTTAAATACTCATAGTTATCATTACTAGTAATATAGTTAATTTAATATCATTTTATTCTTGAAAAAATCATTTGCATGAAAACTATTATTCTTTAGGTTTTGTGGGTAAAATTTTAAATTAAATTATACCACTTTTGTGAATTGAATTTTTTAAAATAAAATACATATAATTAATTAATAAAATTAATATTATGTAATAATTTCATCTTATTTTTTAGTGATAATTAATAGTAGAATAAGAAATTTTTTTACCATGATAAGGTTAAAACTAGTTTACCTGGGGTTAATCAAGAAAGATAAAGTCACGAATTTTCTTTAAAAAGTGTCTCAAATATATAGTATGGGTTTATTTCAAACATAAACCTATAGAACTAGAATTTTAGTAATTTTGTAACAATTTATTCATGAAATTGGCTTAATAGTATTTCAATCATTGAAAATGTGCAATGATGAATCTCAACTCAATTATAAAAGGTCACCTCACCCCCTTAATTCATCAGTCTTATTGATCCATTTTTATATAAAAAACATAAAAAAAATCTCTCACAAACATCCTTATATACATTATATAGGTGAGGGTTTTCCAAACATACTAACCCCGGGGTAATTAATTTTAGATCTAAAGGAGATATTTAAAACAAGAGGTAATCCTCATAACTGAGCACCTTTATTTCACTTTTTCTATTACCATAATATGTTATTTCAAATACATTCCAATATATAATAAGATAAAACTATGATTATGTTATAATATTTATCCATATACTTACCATCAAATGGGAAACAAAACCATTGCGTGAGTGTACAATGAACTACCAACTCGTAAACTTATACAACTTTTTTTTCCATCATCACTTGACATGGAAAGTCATAATGATAAAACTAATGAATATTTATTTGATAATTATGAAAAAATTGTATTCCTCGAAAATTGAACATATCATATACTTCCTTACTATTCATCCATTTAAATGATGACAATGTATCTCATGCATACATGTGGACTACCTCCTAAATGAAGAGATGTGATTCATTTTTCATGGACACATTTCATTGATGATGATAAGTGTATATATAATGAATATTTATGAATTTTAAATCATTTTTAAAATTATGTAGATAATAAATTCATGACTAGGAATCATGGAACATAACTTTAGAATAAAATCATACATGAAAAAGATAATATATTACAACCCAAATAATGATAAAAATGAATCACTATTATGAAAATTGTTATAAAATTTTATAATGGGTCATATATGATATTATAAATATTTATATGGTTATAATATGTAATTATAATAAATATAAATTCATTTAATGAGGTTAAAGAATTTTTAACCAAGTGAAAGTGAGATATAAGAGATTTTATGTAACGACCCGAAATTTTTAAATAAATTTTGTTTCCTAATTTTATGTGTTATTGTTATACTCAACAAAAATGTTTTATTTGATAAACATGATTATAACTAAAATGAGATCAGTGGGTTTTAACTATTATATAACCATCAGTCAACATGACCGCTGTGAACAAAATGTTTTGATTATTGTCTCTAAATATAAGTAATCTTGGTTAATTATTATAGAAAGAAGATTAGATGGCCTCACTTAGTAGTCTTGGACCGATCGAAGCCCATCTAACAGAGCTTGGGAAGGAGGTAGCACCACTGGGCTTTGCTCTGGATCAAATCCAAGCCGAACTTCATCATGTGAAGCTGGAACGAAATTGCCTTCGTGAGAAGTTCAAACTGATAGAAATTACTACTCGGGCAATGTTGACTGAGCCGCCCCAAGCTTCTATCACCCTAGAACACCTTACTCTTAGGTCCTATGCTGGTATTATAAGGGGTTATGTAACGAGACCGTAACTACCTTGTGTAATCCTTATTTTAAATAAAAATTGGGATTTCTTCTTATGATGAAGATTATGAATTTTGAAATGACCGGATAAATATAGTATGCATATTTTTGATGAATTTTAGAAAAAGGATATTTTAAATATGTTTATGTAAACCCTAAATAATTAAAAATGTGTAATGATTTTCAAAAAATGGTCTTCTGCAATTATGTTCAGTACTAAATTTAGAGTCTAATAAGATCAACTTGATTTTTAATGAATAGTAAATTATGAATAGTGATTTTATGATTAGGATTAGTAATATGACCAAATGGATTAGTAATCTCACTTAAAGAAAGTTTTAAAATAATATATGCACCTTGATTAAGTAATGTGATTCAATAAAATAGTTAAATAATTGTTTCCTTAATTATTATTCAAGTATTAGTTTTTTCGGGTGAATAGTGTTTTTTTAATTAGAAATTTAATTAAAAATAATTAGGAAATTATTTTTATAAAAATGACTTTATTTTTGAACTCAGAGCATCGATATTATGTTATGGTAATTTTTGGGGTTTTTTTCTGAAAATAATGAATTTTCGATGAATAGTGTTTTTATTTAAAAATTAAATTAAAAATATTTAGAAAATTATTTTTATAAAATGGATTTCATTTTTGAAATCAGAGCATTGATATTTGGTTAATGTGAAATTTTGGGATTTTTCTGAGAAAGTTGAATTTTCAGTGAATAGTAAAAATACAGTTTTAGGGTTTCGGTATGTTTAATGACATCATAACGGTGTCATGATGCTGTCATGAGATCTTTTGAGGGTTGGCCGGACAAGGGTGATGAATTATTGTTTTGGGGGCCCCATGTGGCCTAACTCCATGATAAATGACAAGGGAGAGCACATGGGTTTGAGAAAAGCACATGTGAGGTGTCCCTTGGCCATTAATGCCTTGTCCCCTCACTTTCCCTATAAATACCAAGCCCTCCTCTCATCCATTCGACTCCCCACTCATTCCCAACGAATTTCTGGTCTCATTACCTCCCAAGGAGTCCTCCCAAGGTGCCCCCAATCCCTCAAGGTCCCAACCTTTGAGGTTTAAGAGTTACATTTTAAGGTAAGGGATCCGACCTCTCTCTTTCTTTTCAAGTAATCTCTTTTATGTCTTTTCTTTTATACTCCATATTATTATGTTGGAGGATGTTCTTTTATATTCATCCTACTGCCTATTTCATGTTCATATGATGAGAGACCCCCCCCCCTTGCTCTCATCAATTCGTTTTAAGAATGTTTAAGTGGCGCCGTTAGGCTGCCGAATTTTTAAGGGATTCTTTCACCTTCCTCGTTTTCAAGTTCTATTTTCATTCAAGTCTTTCATGTTCCTTTTTATTATGTTGGGGTATGATCTCTAAATTATCATACTGATCTTTTATGATCATATGATGATAGACCCCATTTGATCACTTCAATTCAGTATTTTGAAGTTTTAAGTGGCGCCGTTAGGCTGCCGAATTTTTAAGTGGTTCTTCACCCTTCTCGTTTTGAAGTTCTACTTTCATGTCAATTATTTCAAGTTCTTTTTTGTTATATTGGGGTATGATCTCTATATATATCATACTGGACTCTTATGTTCATATGATTAGAGACCCCATTTGATCTCTTCAATTCAGTATTTTGATGTTTTAAGTGGCGCTGTTAGGCTGCCGAATTTTTAAGTGGTTCTTCACCCTTCTCGTTTTGAAGTTCTACTTTCATGTCAATTCTTTCAAGTTCCTTTTTGTTATGTTGGGGAATTATCTCTATATCTATCATACTGAACTCTTATGTTCACATGATGAGAGACCCTATTTGATCTTTTCAAATCATTTTTGTTGAAGTTTAAGTAACGCCGTTAGGCTGCCGAACTTTCATTAGAGAAATCTAATTTTTGTCTTCCTTCCATGTTTTTAATTTCAAATGGTATGTCCTTGAAATTTAATTACCATGATTATGTATCCTTCTTATTCTGTCCATCTACTATTTTATGGGTCATTTATGAATGTTTGACCCATTTTACCTCTCTTTTTAATGTCTTCTAAAACCTCGTAACATAGCCGTTATGCTGCAGAATTTCCGTCTCAAAATGTCTCTCTCTTTTTCTAAAGTTCTTTTATATTATTAAGTGAATACTCAAAGCTCTTTCTTCTAAAGGGGTATTCACATATATACCAAAATGTTCTATTTTAAATTCTGGGATTTACATACATGAGACCCACCTTCCTTTTCTGTGGGGTTTAAAGTGATGTAAAGATCATGTCTTTAAAGCAGTTTTTAAAACGTTATGATTATGAAATGAAACCCATTTATTTTATGCTATATGGGTTATTTATGAAATGTTTGATGATGATATATGTGGCTCACATGATAATAAAGTCAAATTTAAGGGTGCGCCCTGATAGCGCTCCAATGCATTGGGTAATTATGTAACCACTAGAGATTACAATTTTCACGATACCTTGGTGAATAACCTTGGTAATTTTAAAATGACACCTTGGGGATGGACCTTGGTGATATGTTCATGATTGTATATGTTAAATGATGTAGCCACATCTTCAAGTTATGAAAAAGTTTTATTTTTATTATGATATGCCTCATGATTTCATTTTCATGCATTAAAGTTCTTTTCATGACTTTATTGATGTATCTCAAGTTCATATGTAAAATGTTTCACTTGTTTCCCTTGCTGGGCCTTCTGCTCACCCTTCCTTTTGATGTATGTCCCCAGGTTATGAGATGCAGTAATGAGCCTAGGGTGAACATGAGGAGAAGCCTTTCAAGTGTTTAAGAAGAATGTTTTTTTTGTTTCATGTTTTATGTTCCTTGTTTCCAAGACACTAAACCTTAAAGATCCTCAGTTTCGTGTAATGGAATGAAAAGTTATGTTATAAAAAGACGATATGTTATAGTTGGTATCAAAGGATGGTTTAGTTATTTTTGGAAATTAGGATATGAAAACTCTAGGAGGAACCCTATAGAAAAGTTTAATATAGGAAATCTTCCTGGTATTTTGGTGAGTATTGAGTAAGGGGTTGCCAAGCAAATACATCCCTGTCTGGATACGAGCAGGTAGAGGTGGCTCTGGCACAGATGTACATAGGGGTAAAACCCGAAAACACCACTTTGAGCTAGACTCGAACGGGAACTGGTACACGACAATGGGCCTTGCTGCACTCTTGGTTACGACACTCCCGGGGGATATGCTTTGGTAAATTCATAAGCTTGGTATGAACCATTGTTAAAGGAACAATGATAAAATAAAATAAAGGTTCACATAAGAATATATGATCATTCATAACCTAGATGGGAACCTAGGAGATCACAAGTTAGGGTATACCTTTCATATACAAGTTATCCTTATATGATTTCAGTTCCTTTTCATGATTATTAGCTAAGTACTTAAGCCCCTAATTATGCTTTCTATTCTTAGTTAATGGTGGGAAATGGAAGAACATGTTCTGACAACCAATGTGATAGGAAATGCGACGATTTTCGTATTAATATGACAGGGATGATTAAGGGATTAAAATATGATTATTATTTTGGAAGATGTTCATTATTTTGGGAACCATATTTGATCGAGGTAAATAGATTACTACGGTATTTTCATTAAGGAGTAAGGTTGACTTATATTTTGAAGAATCGATGAATTTAAGGTGAACTTATAGTAATTTAGGTTACTTATGGGAATGACTAACCTATCTTGGGTAAAATATGTTTAGGTTAGCTACTTTTTTATAAGATGTTAGGAGTGGTTGATGTTGTCTGGAGATGAACAATGAAGTTGTTTTGGAAGACTATGTTATCAAATCCTTATTGTATTTGGGTTTCAATCTTAGTTTGGTTTGTTTTGAGGAATTTTAAGGACCGTTAAATATGGAATGGTCTATGAGGAACTTTGGGTAGTACCATGGAACTTTGATGATTTAAAAGTAGTTTCCATTCCTATGGGATTCTTTCTTTTTGAAGAGTTGTTTTACCTTAACCTTTCTGTTTTTGGGATAATGTTTAAAGATAGAAGAAATAGACAGTTAATCTTTTGTAGATTATGTGATTCTATAAAAGATGATTTTTGTGCTTTTATGAGACCAAGTGTTTTTGAATTCTCATCATTTGGAGAAAAGATTAGTGTTGGTAGGGACTTGTTAAAGGATGAAACTCTACTTTAAGGTAGGTATATTTTCTTATGTTTTTGTTCTATGTAGTAAATGAAATCCTCATAATTATGAAAAGAAACGTAAAACAAATATGTTGTTGGTTTACGTTTCCTACTAGGTAATCAAAGACCGTTTACACACATCATAAGTTTGGGATTTTCTCATGGTTAAATTTCTCCTAATCATGTTCTCTATCACTCTCCCTCAGAACTTGACCCTTTGTTTTCTCCTCCATGTCCATGTTTTCCTACATGGAACCCTAGTGTGGGTTAACTCGGGTGACCTTTGTACTTCCCTTTCTTTATTTTAAAGTAATAGTTTTACTGACTCCTTTTCCGATGTGGGACTTTCAATGAAATTTTAAAACCCAATTTTAAAATTGCGAGGACGCAATTTCTTAAGGGGGGAAGATTGTAACGACCCGAAATTTTTAAATAAATTTTGTTTCCTAATTTTATGTGTTATTGTTATACTCAACAAAAATGTTTTATTTGATAAACATGATTATAACTAAAATGAGATCAGTGGGTTTTAACTATTATATAACCATCGGTCAACATGATAGCTGTGAACAAAATGTTTTGATTATTGTCTCTAAATATAAGTAATCTTGGTTAATTATTATAGAAAGAAGATTCGATGGCCTCACCTAGTAGTCTTGGACCGATCGAAGCCCATCTAACAGAGCTTGGGAAGGAGGTAGCACCACTGGGCTTTGCTCTGGATCAAATCCAAGCCGAACTTCATCATGTGAAGCTGGAACGAAATCGCCTTTGTGAGAAGTTCAAACTGATAGAAATTACTACTCGGGCAATGTTGACTGAGCCGCCCCAAGCTTCTATCACCCTAGAACACCTTACTCTTAGGTCCTATGCTGGTATTATAAGGGGTTATGTAACGAGACGGTAACTACCTTGTGTAATCCTTGTTTTAAATAAAAATTGGGATTTCTTCTTATGATGAAGTTTATGAATTTTAAAATGACTGGATAAATATAGTATGCATATTTTTGATGAATTTTAGAAAAAGGATATTTTAAATATGTTTATGTAAACCCTAAATAATTAAAAATATGTAATGATTTTCCAAAAATGGTCTTCTGCAATTATGTTCAGTACTAAATTTAGAGTCTAATAAGATCAACTTGATTTTTGATGAATAGTAAATTATGAATAGTGATTTTATGATTAGGATTAGTAATATGACCAAATGGATTAGTAATCTCACTTAAAGAAAGTTTTAAAATAATCTAGGCACCTTGATTAAGTAATGTGATTCAATAAAATAGTTAAATAACGGTTTCATTAATTATTATTCAAGTATTAGTTTTTTCGGGTGAATAGTGTTTTTTTAATTAAAAATTTAATTAAAAATTATTAGAAAATTATTTTTATAAAAATGACTTTATTTTTGAACTCAGATCATCGATATTATGTTATGGTAATTTTTGGGGTTTTTTCTGAAAAAAATGAATTTTTGATGAATAGTGTTTTTATTTAAAAAATAAATTAAAAATATTTAGAGAATTATTTTTATAAAATGGATTTCATTTTTGAAATCAGAGCATTGATATTTGGTTAATGTGAAATTTTCGGATTTTTCTGAGAAAGTTGAATTTTCAGTGAATAGTAAAAATACATTTTTAGGGTTTCGGTATGTTTAATGACATCATAACGGTGTCATGATGATGTCATGAGATCTTTTGAGGGTTGGCCGGCCAAGGTTGATGAATTATTGTTTTGGGGGCCCCATGTGGCCTAACTCCATGATAAATGACAAGGGAGAGCACATGGGTTTGAGAAAAGCACATGTGAGGTGTCCCTTGGCCATTAATGCCTTGTCCCCTCACTTTCCCTATAAATACCAAGCCCTCCTCTCATCCATTCGACTCCCCACTCATTCCCAACGAATTTCTGGTCTCAATACCTCCCAAGGAGTCCTCCCAAGGTGCCCCCAAGCCCTCAAGGTCCCAACCTTTGAGGTTTAAGAGTTACATTTTAAGGTAAGGGATCCGACCTCTCTCTTTCTTTTCAAGTAATCTCTTTTATGTCTTTTCTTTTATACTCCATATTCTTATGTTGGAGGATGTTCTTTTATATTCATCCTACTTTCTATTTCATGTTCATATGATGAGAGACCCCCCCTTGCTCTCATCAATTCGTTTTAAGAATGTTTAAGTGGCGCCGTTAGGCTGCCGAATTTTTAAGGGATTCATTCACCTTCCTCGTTTTCAAGTTCTATTTTCATTCAAGTCTTTCATGTTCCTTTTTATTATGTTGGGGTATGATCTATAAATTATAATACTGATATTTTATGATCATATGATGAGATACCCCATTTGATCGCTTCAATTCAGTATTTTGAAGTTTTAAGTGGCGCCGTTAGGCTGCCGAATTTTTAAGTGGTTCTTCACCCTTCTCGTTTTGAAGTTCTACTTTCATGTCAATTATTTCAAGTTCCTTTTTGTTATATTGGGGTATGATCTCTATATATATCATACTGTACTCTTAGGTTCATATGATGAGAGACCCCATTTGATCTCTTCAATTCAGTATTTTGATGTTTTAAGTGGCGCCGTTAGGCTGCCGAATTTTTAAGTGGTTCTTCACCCTTCTCGTTTTGAAGTTCTACTTTCATGTCAATTCTTTCAAGTTCCTTTTTGTTATGTTGGGGAATTATCTCTATATCTATCATACTGAACTCTTATGTTCAAATGAGGAGAGACCCTATTTGATCTTTTCAAATCATTTTTGTTGAAGTTTAAGTAACGTCGTTAGGCTGCCGAACTTTCATGAGAGAAATCTAATTTTTGTCTTCCTTCCATGTTTTTAATTTCAAATGGTATGTCCTTGAAATTTAATTACAATGATTATGTATCCTTATTATTCTGTCCATCTACTATTTTATGGGTCATTTATGAATGTTTGACCCATTTTACCTCTCTTTTTAATGTCTTCTAAAACCTCGTAACATAGCCGTTATGCTGCAGAATTTCCGTCTCAAAATGTCTCTCTCTTTTTCTAAAGTTATTTTATATTATTAAGTGAATACTCAAAGCTCTTTCTTCTAAAGGGGTATTCACATATATACCAAAATGTTCTATTTTAAATTATGTGATTTACATACATGAGACCCACCTTCCTTTTCTATGGGGTTTAATGTGATGTAAAGATCATGTCTTTAAAGCAGTTTTTAAAACGTTATGATTATGAAATGAAACCCATTTATTTTATGCTATATAGGTTATTTATGAAATGTTTTATGATGATATATGTTGCTCACATGATAATAAAGGCAAATTTAAGGGTGCTCCCTGATAGCGCTCCAATGCATTGGGTAATGATGTAACCACTAGAGATTACAATTTTCACGATACCTTGGTGAATAACCTTGGTAATTTTAAAATGACACCTTGGGGATGGACCTTGGTGATATGTTCATGATTGTCTATGTTAAATGATGTAGGCACATCTTCAAGTTATGAAAAAGTTTTATTTTTATTATGATATGCCTGATGATTTCATTTTCATGCATTAAAGTTCTTTTCATGACTTTATTGATGTATCTCAAGTTCATATGTAAAATGTTTCACTTGTTTCCCTTGCTGGGCCTTCTGCTCACCCTTCCTTTTGATGTATGTCCCCAGGTTATGAGATGCAGTAATGAGCCTAGGGTGAACATGAGGATAAGCCTTTCAAGTGTTTAAGAAGAATGTTTTTTTTGTTTCATGTTTTATGTTCCTTGTTTCCAAGACACTAAACCTTAAAGATCCTCAGTTCCGTGTAATGGAATGAAAAGTTGTGTTATAAAAAGACCGGATGCTATATTTTATCATAATTTCCACTCCATTGAGATATATTTTCCACACCATATAATTATCATTAACAGTAATGGAGTTAAATTTGGATCCTGTTATTCTTGAAAATTTAATTTTCTTGAAAAATAAATTTTCATCACAATTTTTGGGTTTATTTTTTAAATTAATTTCTGCCACTTTAGTAAATTGAATAATATAAATTGGAATCCATATTTTAAATCAATATAATTAATATTAGGTAATAAGTTAAAACTTTTCTTTATAGTGAATAGTATAAATAGTAAAAAAAAATTACCATGATACAATTAAAACCGGATTACAAAGGGTTAATCTAAAAATATATGGTCAAAAATTAAATTAAAAAGTGTATTAATTATTTTTTTGAGTATATTTCAAGCATAACTTAATATAAAATTAAAATGAAAATTTTTTAGCCTTTTTTTCATGAAATTTCCTTAGAAATATTTTAAATCATTGTACTAGTCACCAGAATTATAAAAGGGCACCTCATACCCTCAATTAATCACAACTATTCATCCATTTTTGTTGAAAAAACCTAATAAAATATATCTAAAATATCCTTAGAAATATTATATGGGTTTTGGTTTTCCCACATTACAAACTCCAGGGTTATTAATACGAGATCTAAAGGAGATATTTCAAATAAGAGGTTACCATCATAATCGAACACCTTTATTTCACTTCCCATTTTACCAAAATAAATTATTAAAAAACAATTAAAATATAATAACATTAGTATCTAAAATGTAATGATATATTATTATTATTATTTAATAATATTTTTCTATTTTAGTACCATTAAATGGGAAACAAAACCATCGCTTTTCTGTTCAATGGACTACCAACTCCTGAACTGATACAAATTATTTCCATAATCACCAGAAATGGAATGTCTTAATGATAGAACTAATACATATTATTTTTTGAAAATTATGACATACTTTGTATTTTTTAAATTTAATATTTCACGTACTTCCTTAACCATCCTCTCTTTAAAAAATTATAATTTCTATTATGCGTACTTATGTACTACTACCTAAATTATACAATGTGAATTATTTTTCAGGGACACATTTAATAAATGATGATAGATGTTTATATGATGAATATTTTTTATTTTAATATAATTATTGAAATTATGTATATTATATATCCATGATAATGAAATAGTTACCATACATTCTGAATAAAAATATACATGAAAACAGAACAAATAACACCTAGTATAATGATAGTAATGAAATACTGATGACAAACTAGTACTAAAATGTTATAAGGTGATTATATAAGATATTATAAATATATATGTGGTTATAATATATATTTATAATAAATATAAACTTATTATAATGAGGTTAAATCATGTTCAATTATGTGGAAGTGGGCGGTATAATATTTCTTCTCAATTTCCACTCTATTGAGATATATTTTTTATTATATTCATATTTTATTCTATGTAGAGTATAAACTAAAGCTTTGATATTTATAACATGAATTAATATTTATTCATGGTGATTGATGTTTCAATTCTCATTAATTATTTCAATATGTTACAATTTAAATTTTATTAAACATTTAATAGTTTATATCACAATCTCATTTTTTTAGGATTTCTTATATTTTTAAATTATGGATTTTATAATATATCCTTCCTAAAATCAATATATTTTCATTTAATCATGATATTTAATGATATATATAACTTCAGTATATTTTTTATTAACTTTTAAACTTGAATCAAGAAAAAAAAATTAACTGAAAATTGGGTCTTATTTCTATTTTTGATTAGGTATATTTTTTATCTATAAGCATATTTAGAAAATACCTTTTTATTTACACATGATATATTTCACTATATGTGAACCTTAATATGTGTATGACATCACCCTTATTGTTTTCAATTCCCTAGGATATGAAGAATAAATCTTTTAATAAGCTTCATGAAGGCATAATTTATTTATGTTTGATATTTTAGATCCAATTTAAAATGAGAATCATGTAAGTATAAAGTCCTTTAAGACTACTAAAATGATAAATAATAGGTTATGTGAAACCATTAATCTTATTTTATTATAATAATATATACATTGACTCTATTTTACTAGATTTTGGTTTTTTACACTCCTCTAATACAAAGTATCTACCACCATATTTGTTATCCCATGATAGTAGTGTAATTCATGGTCCATTTCATTGAGTAGTACAATAATCCACTTTGTTTCATGTAAATCAATTTTATTGTGGGTATAAAAATAAAACATTGGTAATCCGTATTTTTTTTCTATGTTTCACAGTTCAGATAGTGTTTTTATTTCTATAATGAAAATATTACAGCCTCTACTTCAATATCATGAGTTGGAAATTTTTATACATATTTTTTTAAATAGATGGATAAGAAAAATATATATTATTTTTCATAAGGAATCCCAAAAATCATTTATATTATGTATCAATATTTTTTTAAGATCATTCATTACCTAATGGAATGGGTAATAATCTTATAGGAAATAATATCTTCTTTAAATCATCAAAATTTTCTTAAAATTCCATCATATAAGTGAATGTGAACCATTTACATGTACACATTGTTAATAAACTGGGTAATTTATAAATTTTGTTAAAAAATCATCGATATTAACCATCTCATCAAAATAAATTATGAATATTGGTCATATCTATAGGTTTTGGCCATTCTTCAACCAAACTTTTATTTTAAGGGTCAATCTATATTACATATTGAAAGAAAATATTGACAAAAATGGGACAAGTGGAATTTAAAATTTACACATATTACATTTATAATATATCTCCTTTGTTATATGAGTGTAATGGATGGTGCAATGAACATTCCCAAGATACCATCAAACTTATAAGCAACCCAATTTTTTTTCATGGGCCTAAAGGGTGTTCCCAATCCCTGTGGACTGGAAACAAGTTCTTGGGTATCAAGAACGTACCCCTGGGAATGTTTTTACCCTCATAATAAACAGATGACTATAAATTAATGAGTAACAAGAATATGGAATTACTTATCCCAAAATTAGACATCAAGGAATACCAAATATATAGAAACCTATTTTAAATAATCCAAATGGGGTAAATGAATAATAAAAATCCATAAAAAATAAAACTAAAAATAAAAAAATAAAATTAGTTCTTGAATATAAAATATAGAATATGATAGGCAGAGCTAGAATATATAACCTCAGCCTCAAAGTAAAAGAATAATCCAAGAATATATATTTGATAATGATCATTAACCATAACCAAACACTAAAAAAAAACCAAGGAGAATATCCAAACAAAAATAAAGACCTAAGAACTGAAAAAAAACATGGGTATTTCATTCACACATATAAAATGTTGTGCATCAAGGGTGTGGGTGAAACGTTCCCAGTAAGATATCACCGTTGATTTTAATCAATTAACTTTACAAAAAAATCCATTTTCATATTTTTTCATAATATATAAAATAGTTTTCCTATCACTATTCCATAATCATGTATAAAGGAAACAATCACCATACCTTGTCATTTTCTTCCATAAACAAAATACCGAAATCATATATGACAACAAGCTGTAACCTATTCAAAATAATAACTTTGAAAATATAATAGGGATAAAAATCATTTCTTCAAAATTTACTTCAAACCAATAAAATTGGTTTTCAATATAAATTGAATAAAAGATATCCATATTCCATATTTTCTCAAACCAATTCTAAAATACAAGTTTAAAAAAATTATAACTTCACATTACAAATCACACTATCAAAATACATTTGAAATATAATTTTAAATTAAACAAATACTTGTCTAGAAAATTGGAAAATAGTATCATAGGCTTGCAAATATTAATTATTCATAGAAAATTCCAAAAACCATTAAATAGTTTTATGGGATAAAATTATGACAAGGTGATATGAATGATTCATGAAATAATATCCCCTAATTAATAATTTTTATAAAATATCATCATAGGAAAATCTCTAGGATTTATCATGAATGACTCTGTACATGGTTTTCTTAATTAACTCTGACTAATCCCCCTATGAGAAATTGGAAAATACAAAAAAATTACCCCATTAGTCCACTATGTAAAATATTTAAACCCATAAGAGGTTACCTCTCTACTAGGGAAATAAAATGTGAGTTTATTATAGGATAGTAAAACATGAATCAAAACCTCCTATTAGCTATCTTAGTTTCCATTATATCAATCATTAGATGTGAGAAATAAATAAATATTTAAGTAATTACATTAATGAACAATAAAAACATTTGGAAATAAAATTCATCTCACATACTACTCCCTAATAAGAAATTGACCCTTTATATTTCATTCATCATAATTAATCCTATAATTGTAGAATAATATATGACATCCCCACTTGGGGCCACAACATAAAGGTATATCAAATATAGTAACAAGGGGTTTAATAAGGGTGACATAATATTAAATTAATTCCATAACAAAATGTCAATGGGGATTTAAAAAAAATTGTAATGATAAGCCACTTGTCTTATTTTTAAATCTTATTTAAAAAACAACCCATCAAATGAAATTATCAAAATATTATTTTAAATCCCTTTTGATATCAACCATTTTTTATGAAATGGAATTTAAAATACTAAAAGAACATTATGTAGTAAAATTATTTAAAATGGTCCCACATATGCCCATATTTTTCAACACTTTAAAATCACCAATTTTTCCTTAGAAACCATCTGATTGTTTTACTAGAAAAGGGACATGGATAAATATAAAATGTATAAATCACAGTTCAAAAGACCTGAGAATCAATTTTTTTCTAAGTGTGAAATCTATAGAAATTCATTCACAATACCACCATTAATATCCCATATAAATTTAGTTTAAAAATATATTTAAAATATCCAATAATTTCATGGAGTGTAATATAAGGGATGTTATATATAATAACCTACCTCTTCAAGATGTATAAAATCACAACACATCACCTTCAATAAATAATTCATCAACAATAAAACCAATGACCTATTAAATCCCCAACCAATCAAATCCAAATCATTAGAGTCATCTTGAATTCTAATCCACACCCATATAGTGGTTTTGTTTCATGAGGGATTTATGAATAAGGGGGGAGAGAGAATTGAAGAAATGTAAATATAAGTGAAGAGATTGGAAGGAGATTACCTAAAGAAACACCCTTCAAATGGTGTGGGAACATGCCAAAATTGAATAAAATGGATGGAATACTGGGGTTTTGTTTGAGAATGAAGGGGATGAGAGGAATGATTTAGGCCTTCAAAACATGGAGGGTAAAAAATATATATTCACTTTTAATAGAATATTAATAAGCCACATGACTTTATAAACTATGTTCCAACCTTGTGAAAGCCACTAAATGGAACTCATACACTAGAATGTTTTTTCAAACCATTCACCAACTATTAAAAATTGTTATAAAAAATCACATACCTACATAATGGCTACTCACAATGTTTCCCCTAATAGTGTACAAGTCATGCATCAATACTATATGCACAAAAGAACATACATGATTTCTTCTAGAAGATGCATTTTTTTGTCCAAACTATTTCATACCAATGAATACTAATCAGTTTCATTCAATTGAACAATAAATACATCTATGTAAGACATACCCTATGTTTTTTTTCTTAATACTAAATATTGAACTGGTTATAGTAAAAACTTATATTAAATTCTGCCATCGATCATAAACCATTAAAAAAATTAATCACCCTAAATTAGTATAAAATTTTAAGGAGAATTAGTATGTGGGTGTTATAACTCTCCCTACTATTCTACATTATACATAAAAAAATATTATTTTTTATAAAAAAGAAACCAAAATTAAAAATCACCACACCCTAATCAATATAGTAGAAGGTGTCGAAGAAAATTTTAGAAGGATATTGTAACAAAGGAAATGATAAACATTCATTATTCCCTTGAATATATATCAAAATAAGTAGTCAATATAAAAAATATCAATAAATATTCAATACAAAACATCTCTATAAGAAGAATTAATCAAACTAATACCCAATATAGTTATTCTCATTATTTAGAATTTATCTAAAATATTTGAAATAATGAGAAACCTATATGAGTGAAAGAAAATTACAAAAAAATCATGATTCAACATAATAAAAGAACTCATGAATTACCTTCAACCAAACTAATCTCTTAAGAAACCTGATTATGTTCGATAACGAAAATACAACCTAAAAAAACATTTAGAATTCCACTAAATACAAAACCACCCCAAAATTACAAGATCAGGTTAATGAAACCATTATGTACCCAAATATCTAAAGATTGTTGCAGCTATAAACATGACTCATCAAAAATCAATATTATTATAACTTTAGTTTATGAAACTACATCAAAGGGTTACTTGGTTCTAAGTTAATAGAGAACCACCTCATAGTGTTCAGGATACAAAATATCAATTGGGGGAACCCCTAGTCTAACCACTAAAAACCAAACACCTCAGTTAGCCATTCCCATAATATAGACCATCTAATATTACATCCATAAAACCCAATATCATGAATACCTCCCACCAAAAATATAGAATTATAAATAAACCACAAAATCATTACAAAATAATTCATGGTTATCAATGAATAAGAACTTCTCATAAAATATTAACCAGGGATACCCCAAAAGTACACATCAATAAATGACCCCTAAAAACAACAATTTATCTAAAATAAAAAATCGTGAATATAAAAACATGTATTCACAAATATTCTATAAATTTTTATCCTCAACCAAGTTTCACTAGACTAGCATACTTAACTTAACCTACATGGTTAACAAAATAAAAACTATAGTTATACACCACCTTGAATAATATCAAAAACCTTCACTCACTCACTAAGTGATAATAAAAAAATGCCACTATATTTATATTCTAAGTAAAATAGAGAATAGTAAAAAGAAATACCTTAAAAATAAACAACTCATATTTAATAGGGAACATTATTCAATGATTAAATTAAGTAACAGGATATATAAACTCATCTCGGTCTTGTTTTATATACCACATAAAATAGTCTCAATATCAATCAAGGTAGAAATTAAAGAGAAAAATTCACCAAAAATAAGAAAATAAATTTCAAAAATCATCCTTATAACCCATTAACCCTTATAATTTTTCCCATATTTCTTTAAAAAGAAGTGAATCTTTCAAAAGAATTCAATAATTTAGATAACCATATTATCTTTAAGAATTATCAGACTAATTAAAATTATAGAACTCACTTAGTCTTTAAAAATTATAATTTATTTCAAAAAAAACCATTATATATTAATGTAAATGGAAACACTTATAGTATATTATTTTTAAAATAAAATATTCTTGGAAGAACACTCCTAGGGAGTCAAAATAAATTCACAAATAATTTAAAAAATTATTTTAAAACCAAAACACCTTCCATATTTAATATTGAAATAAAACTCCTAAAAAATAATTTCATAATTACAAATTCCTTTTATAAGAAATTAAAAATGAAATATTTCAACTTAAAAAAAAAATCATTAAATTTCACCTTTAACATACATAAAAAAACTATGATGTTAAATAAAATGGAACCACATGGATATCAATTGAAATCTAAACCAATGAAATCAAAAAATCAAAAGATACACTAGGATTTCATCATTTCTATTGAGAATGATTTCAAAATGGACTAAGAATGAAGGGGTATAAGAAAAAACATAAAATATGTAGAACTACAATTGACTTAGCCACATGGTTTGATGGTCCAAGTACAACTCAAGAAATAGTTTCTAATTTTTTTCTAAAATCAAGCATTTTTTATACATTGATTATCAATCCATGAACTCCAACATCACAACTCTAACTTATTATTTCAGATTATTCCCAAAAAACCAAGATAAACCCCCATTTCAACTTGTAAAATTATAATGAGGATCAAAATCACACCATCTTAAATACCAATCAAAATGAAATAACCAAAACAAACCCAATTACCCATGTAAAATTGAGGTTTAAGCCAATATATAGTGGGAAAGGATATCCCACACCATCCTATTGAGTTCTGATAGTCTAATATTCATAATAAAAAACCTATGAGAAAGAAATATAATTATTACAAAACCTATAACCTCTTGATAACCTAGTTTAGATGCAATTTGAAATGAATTATCTTGGGATACCACTGATATAGTACCAGACCAAATATGGCACTAGGATCGTTGGGAATTCTAAATCACCATGAGAAATAATATAGTTTCTAGGTAACAATTTAGTTATATAGGGGATATTTTTTCCTCACAATAATAAATTTAATGATAAAAAAGAAACTATAATGAATCAAGCAAAACTTATCCAAACATTGTACATTCATGCATATCTAAAAAACTGAAAAATAAATTATGTATCCAAATTGAAAATAAGCATAATAGAAATCCGTAAAAATATTTAAATAAATATAATATAGTATCATAAGTACATATGTACAAAAAATATAATAATCCACATTAACTTTCATAAAACAACCTTGTTAAAAAAACTACCCGAGTATCTTTACATAAACACAGCCAATCAACATAACTAAAAAATCTATCAATAGACCAAGAAAAATATCCTAACTAAAGTATATAATTAGGGAGATAAAATAAAATTAGTGAACTAAATGCACAAACATATATTGTTATGCATAAAGGGTGTGAGATAAACATTCCTAATAGGATAACACTAAGGAATCTATAAAATTCTCTTTATAAATTATTTAATTAGTTATTTTTTGAATATAAAAAATAAAATGTGTAATTTCACTTTTCAATAAGAAGGATTAATGTAAAAAACAAAATTCCATTTAAATTATCTATAAGGTATTAATTAATCCCTTAAAAAAATAAGTAATAACCAATTTAAAGTCATAAGTTTCAAAACTCAAACATTGAAAAAAATATTTTGAATTTCCTTCAAAAAAATGTAATTGGTTTTGAAAATACATGGGAAAAATCATTAATATTATCCAAATTTTCTAAAAAAAAATCTCAAGTACATTTTAAAATAAATGATTACTAGTTCACATTAAAAAACTCACCATCTAAATTGATTTTAGAAACAATCTAATATTAAAGAAATTCATGGATGAAAAAATCAAATATAAGTATCACAAGATCCAAGATATAAATGAGGCATACTAATACCTATATAAAATGATAATTATATCATAAATATAATGTTTTTTAATCATATATACTAATATATGAAATTATTGTGATGTAAAAGGAACCACATCATGTAAGGGAGGCTTTAATCCACATGTCAATGAATGACGTTATGACTTTTTTAAGGGTGTGAAAAGGTAATAAAGAAAATGATATATTATATTTATTGAAATATAATTATTTCATGAATATAATATAGATCTTATCTATGTAACATATTTTTAATTAACCATGTCCTTAATAAATACCATGTAATATTTGAACCTATCACATCTCTGTGGTGTGGCGGTAGTCCACAAGTCCACAAACAATGTAATCGCACTTAAAAAAATTGTAGAAATGTAGGCGTGTGTTATATAACAATTCTAAAAGTATTAAGAAATCATAAATATCAAACATATCATATAAAAATAGTGTATTCATCATAATAACCAATCATGAGATGTGGTAATAGAAAAACAAACAACATCATTCCATGAGGTGATAGTTCTCCGTAGACGAACCATAATTTCGTTACCCATTTGATGGATGTGTCTGTAGGTGTAGAATGAACCCTTAATATAACAAAATAATAGTATATAGAGTATTTAATTATATAAATATTTAATAATAATAAATTAAGGGTCATAGAAAAATAAAACATAAATGAACATTGAATAATATTACATCTTTTTCGTGTAACTCTTCAATGTTTTCCCAAAAGGGATTCCTCAGTTGGATATCTACCATAAATGAGGAAATTAGGGTGAATTGATGATTATTTGGATATAATTTTTGTAGTTTTTGGAGTAACCACTGGGTTTGTATAGGTGTAAAGAAATTGGGAGGGTGAATACCTTTTTATAGTGGAGGGGAGTGGCATTCATGTAAATATAAAATTGTAAACACTATTGAGTAGTCTCCCTTACATAATAGACCTCCAATAATGATCCCAATTAGATAAAAGATGTTATATGGTATAATAATGTCTATAAAATAGGGTTTTAATGAGTTCTGAGGTCATTTAGAATCTTAAGATCCAATTTTAACATCTAAGTAACCACCTTTATACCTGAAACACTGTAATTAATTTTAATTAAAATCACTAATATTTTTGGACAAAAAATAAGTTTAAATTATTATAAATTATAAATTATGATGATTAAAAATATGGAATCATTTTTTCTAAATTCAACTCATTTAATTGGATTAAATTAATTTAAAATGTATCCCATATACGGGATGACAAAGAATACTTTTAAATTAAAAATTTCCAAAATTTTACTATGTTTTTATATCTATATTCAATGTTAAATTATTTATAATGAACTAAAATGGTTTAACTGATATATAGTTGATAAAATTATACATTAAAACTAATTAAAAAAATTTAACTATATAAATAATTGGATAAAAAAGAAGTTTGGAACTAGGATTCAGTATTATTCACTATTCATCAAAATTTGAACGTTCTTGAAAAAATACCAAATATTATACCAAAGTAAATTATGATATTTATCTTCCAAAAAATAAGTTCATTTTTTCTATATAAATTATTAAAGTTTAAAATTTTATTTTTGAATTAATTATTTCTTTAAAATGTAGAAAATTGTCTATATTAAATAATAATAACAACAATATATTATTATTCCATATTACTCAGTCATGTATGCAACACAAGATTTCAAAGAAACACATTGTTTCATGTTGAGTAAACTATTTATAATAGTATAAATTTTAAGGTAAACTTACTATCTATTTAATAAATATAAATAAATATGCAAAAGACACATTCTGTCATTATTTGGGATGTGATGGTTATTACCACTAGGAAATTTTTTCCACATCATACATCCACTTTTTTATCAATAAAAAGATCTTATTTCTAGGAAAACCATATTCAAAAAACATTACCAAAACTTCATGATGTTATCCCATACTTAGTCTTATACCAAGGGTCTTCATAAATATTCTTTAACGTAAATCATAAAAATTAACTAGCCATTTTATTTGTTATAATATATATAAAACAAATCCTTAAACACACATTATTTCATAATTTTTCACATATTTTCTTGTTAAACACAAACCAGGGATCTAGAGGTCTATTTGTAATAGATGAATAAATAAATAAATACATCATGTTAAACATAAAAACACCATATTTATATAAAACTAAACATATCTCTTATAACTCACCTAGATCTTGTAAAACTATATAGGATTATTTTGGGGATAATAAATAAGGAAAATGGTATATAAAAAATCGTAGTAATGGAATAAACATGGATATAAAGAATAACACGAGTTTTAAGATGCATAATATGAGTTATTAAAAATAATGATAATATGTATGGAAACAGGGACTAATGAAATGAAATAATATGGTCATGAAATAATGTAATATGTAAAAAATAATAAATTACATTTTAAACCTAATTCAAGGGTCACTCCCAAGACCATAATAAAAATTTGGATATAGTAACATGGTGGGTTAGGTACATTACTTAATCCCATATATTGCATCTCATGAGATATAAGGATTTAACAAATGAATTTAACAAATATATAATTATATTGCACATATCCCATAATGAAAATAATGCATATGTATTAGACAAGATAAAAAATAAACCATACAAAAATCATAAGCATGAGCAGACCCTTAAGAAGTATGTGGGTTTGATAAATCTTATTCAAGGAAAAATCTAAGGATAAGTAAAAATAATCCCAAAAAGTGGAAGGAATTATTTTTTTAGAATATCATATTTTAATAAGGTAAATAGGCCTTGAAAATAGTGTTTTATTGTAGAACACTCATGTGAATGACCTGGAGAATAATGTATAAAAATAAACCAGTCTTGTCGATGTTTTAAGAAATATAAAAAATCATTTTATGAAGAAAAAATAATACTAGATTATATAATTTTAGAATTTAAAAAATATGATCTTAATAATATATTTATGTTTTTTATAATTTATTTAGTGTTTTGAAATATTTTATGGGGGTTATGCTTTACATTAGATGATAAATAGGATTGTTCCCTTAATTAGGGAATATTTTAAAGTTGGAATATTAAAGGGAACAAAAAAAGTATAACCTGAGGAATGAAAATTTTATTTAACTAGGTATATTTTTAAAGAAAATATAAGAAACAAATTAACAATTAGATCGGATATATAATGTGTAAAAAGGACAAATTAAAAGGATAATGTGTAATCAACAAGTAATTAGGGTGTTATAGAACTTCCCTTACCTAATGCCTAAACTTTCTCTCTTCTTTCTATTAATGTATTGAATAATTATATTGGGTTCATTAAAAATATACCGAATAACATTATTCATATTTATTTAGTTTTATAATGATTATTTAATATCATTATTATTTATTTTTAATATATTTTCCACTTATGTCAGTTACTCGTGGTTTTTTGGTTAATTTATTCACATAACATCAGTTTGTTATCTATAGTCAATGGTGTTATAAAATAACATCATGATTTAAGAAATATTAAATACTTGTTTTATTTTTTATTCCATTATAATATTTCTAACATTTTTTTAATTTTTATCGCATAATAGGTCCAATTTTAGAAAGGTGCCTTGATAAATTTTTTTAATGTGGTTAATGTTACTATGATTCTGTCATTTTAATAACACATATAAGATATCGTATATTAATCTTAAATAATATTAATGGATTAAAAAAAATATATTTTTTACATATTGAGTAAATTTATAATTTCATCCATTTTAGTTGGTAAATTAATATTGATGATGTTTTTTCATGGAGGCAGTGGTATACTTGCAGGCATGAATGACACTTTCATTTTCTATATAATGTGAGGGCGTAACATCCCAAGATTTTATGAAATTAATTATATAATATTAATTGTAATTATTTAACATATTTTGTTACACCTAATACATATTTTATTTTTCATTACATGAAACACCAGGTTTGTCTTTCATAGAACGCAACATCAAGTCCCTTTAGTGGAATATATTACATTCAAGGTCATGTATTACTGGAAAAAATATACTATTAATATTACTTATTAAACATAATATTTAACACCTAGTTGTTGGAATTTTAGGTATGAATATGATTAAATAAATTATGAAATTATATTTTACACATGTTTATAAAATTAATTCATTGTTTACCAATTAATTAGAAATGAAAATAAAGTCCAATCGAATACAATGAATGTGTTTTTATGAAAATTATTTTTATGACCAGAATGATGTTTTATATTAATAAATTAAATTAATCACTAATAGTGAAATATATTAATGAATTTAATATGTTATATATTCAATAATATAGTTTTTTAAATTCATCCATTTTTTGAAAAGTTTAAGATAATAATTAATCAAAATTGAAGCAAAAAAGATGTATATTTTTAAAAGGCAGTATGACATTCTTTTAGTAGTGCACTTATTCTAAATATATTTTTTATAATTTTATTATATAATTTAAAAATATAGACTCATTTTTTAATGTGTAATATCAAAATTTACTTTAGGTGAATTTTTGATATTTTTATGAGAAATTTAATATTTTGAAGAACAGTGGTTGACAATGAATTTTAATTAAAAAATGATTTATTGTATGAATAATTTATGGTGTAAAATTGTATTTTTATTTAGTTATTAAAGTATAATTATATAAATTATATAACATTAAAACTAATTTAGGTCATTTTAAACAATTTTGAATTGAATTTATATTTAAAAAATTAACAAACATTTGATCATTTTTACCTTAAAAACTACGTTGTTGTCTCATTATCAAGATTAATTTTAAATTAATTTATTCCACTTATGTGATTGAAATTTTGAAAAATGGATTCCAAATTTGGAATAATAATCATTTATAAATTTAAATAAGGTGAAATTAGTATTTTACCAATATTATTAGTGAGTGTAATTAAAATTAATTACAGTGATTAAGGACAAAGAAGCTTAATTTATGACTGAAATTTGAAAATAATATGTAAAAATGACCATAAACGTGAATAAAAAATATTTCATGGCCATATTTAGTCCATTAAACCACTATGTAATTATAATTTTTAATTTTTAACCCTTTAGGGACATGTATAATGTGAGTAGAACTCAAATAACTTCTAGATTACCTAGTGTGTCATCTCCCTCCATTTATAACATTCCTACTCTCCTCCTCACATATTCACACCAATAAATCCATTTGTATCCTCCAACCCTACCTGAATAATCTCCCAAAAATCCCTCCCCTCTCATTAGATTTTTCACTTCGATTAAAAATACTACCAAGGAATCCCTTTCATGAAAACCAAATGGAGTTACCTGTAAAAGAGGTAACATTCTTTAACATGTATTTATGTTTTATTTCTTCATCCACCAATTAAATTATTCTTATTATATAATTATATAATAAATTTTGTATCTTAATTATACTGAGAAGTTTTAATTTTATGGGATCAACCTAAACCAATACACATTGCAATCAAATTTGTAACAAAATTACAATTCGTGTACGACAAATTACCACCTCGTGAAACAATTTATTTTATTTTTCCAATAACACCTTCCATGGTTGGAAAATATGATGGAAACACTATTTTTATATGATATTTAAGTTTTCTTAATACCTATTTAATATTTATATAATTCATACCTTTATTCTCTCTATTGTTTTATTATTATGATAACATTGTTTGTAGATGTGTGGACTACCGCCTCCTCAAAACAATGTGATACGTTCCCAAATTAAATAGAATTTATAAAGTTTATAAAGAATTTAAATAAATAAAAAAAGTTTATTATTCAGAAATATTAAGGATAATCATGAAATACTAGATTTAAGGCAAGGGATTGTTTTCTCACTTTTTAGATCTATGAGATATGTTTCATATTCACCACTTACTTATTTTGTATATTGTATCTACTTAGATTTTTGATATATGATATCATTAATTTTTTTATATTCATGTAATTTATATTCTTAATTTAATAATTATTATTTCATGAGATTTATAGTTTCAAGGGTTCCAAATCAATAATGAATTTATGTAACATTTTTTGTTTACTTTTATTTTATTATACACCTATTTTGCTTTATAAGGTTCCTATACTACCTCTTTGATATGTTATAGCATGAATTTACCTTTTTTCATGATATTCCAAGTATAATTTAATGTTATTACCTTTATGGGGTCAAAGATTAAAATGTTTCAAATTGGTTTGGAATGATTTTGAATGGTTATAGATTATTTTTTTTATGACTTATTTTAGTGATAATTTAAGGTCATTTAAATTAATCAACATAAAAAACCATGTAGTTAATTATAATCCACTTGGGATATTTTTTATTGATATCATCCTCAATCATTCTTTGGATGGGATATATTTGTTTCAAAGATATTTTTATTTAACTGAATTCTTTTCCCTGGGTTAATGATGTTTCAAAGTGATTTTTATTTGACCCATTTGTTTTCTAAGGGTTAATCATGTTTTCAAAAGATTTTTGGTTAACCAATTTGTTTTCCATGTTTTAATGATGTTTGAAAAAGATTTTTATTTAACCCATTTATTTTCCATGGGTTACTCATGTTTCAAATAGTTTATTAATTTACCAATTTCATTTATATGGGTTAATAATGTTTCAAAGAGATTTTTATTTAACCCGTTTATTTTCCATGGGTTACACATGTTTCTAAGTGATTGTTTATTATGTCATTTATTTTTATGGGTTATTCGTGGTTCAATGAGTTTATTATTGAGCCAATTTCTTTTACATGGGTTACTCAGGTTTCAATGAGTTTTTTACTGAACTCATTTTGTTTTAATTAGTTAGTCATATTTCAAATAGTTTGTTAATGAACTAGTTTATTTATTTTGGGTTAATAATATTTCAAATAGATTGTTTGGGAACACATTTATTTTATATAGGTTAATCATTTTTCAAAGAGATTATAGTTGAAGGCATTTCATTTTCATAGGTTAATCATGTTCTATAAATAATAAAGGTTGTTTTAATGGGTTTTAACGAACTCTCTATATATTTGGTTCCAAGAAATTATAATTGATGGTTCATACCATATAGCATTAGGTGAGGCCATCATAACATATAAGAGGGGTGTGCCTAAATAGTACTTTAATTCATTGTTTACCATAGAGATGGATGCCAGCCTAATTGGTTATACCATTTTAAGGTATGTCTAGTGTTTATATAAGGGTAAAATGATATTATGTTCCAAGACACAAAAAATTGATTTATCATTTCTTTCTATGAGTTTATACTATTTATAATGATCATGATTGAAATCACATGGCTCATGATCATTGATTCTGATAACTCATTCATTTTCTTTGATTACTAAATTTAATGGTCTAGGTATTTAAGGGCATGAGTTATTTTATGATTCTCTCATGCACATTGATTACACCATCATACCCTTATGAACTCTCATTCTCATTGATGACATTTAATTGTTAATACTTTTTCGCTTACTAATAATCTGATCTCACCCTTCTTATGTTTCCATTTTACCAAGGTATTAATTAATGATGCATAATGATTTCTATCTATAAAGTATTTTTCAAGGATGATGTATGACCTGTTGTGAAATAATAAAAGTTGGGTTAAATGGTAAACATGTTTTTTGATGACTTATGGGTACAAGTTGATATGATTTGTTTATATAATAGTTTTCATGAATTATAAAAAACTCTAAACCTAATTTTTTTTTCTATTTTGTACATGATCCATGTTTTCAATTTTATATTGTAAGGTCTATATGAAATTTTAGGGTCACAATTATCATCATTAATGCCAAAAATGTAAAGTTATGGATTTCAGCACCGGGTTCTGGAATATGGGTCCTAGGCTACTATATTTGGTATAAAAGGTTTGTTTAGATAAATTTGATGATAATGAAGTTTTCATTTGATGTTATCTTAATAGTTATATAAACTTTCATAGGTTTATAATCTTAATAATGATCGTGAGTTCAAATATTTAGATGCCACATTGAGGTTTTAAGCGATGAGATCTTAATGTGATTTTTGTAGAGTTTTTTTATGATGAGGTATTTTAAACCTCTATGATAAAACGAAGTGTTTTTAGGGATGAATTATTTTTCATGATTAAAAAAAATGGGATAACCCATATCCTCGGTGAGAAACCATCGTATTTGTCAAGGAAATGGGGATTGAAACCATAACTGAAGAACGATAAGGGTTCTATACACTACTAGTAGTCTACATGATATCTATGTTACTATGACTTTTTATTTTAGGTAAATTTATGTTAATTCAAAAAATCTATTTATTTTAAATTTAAAAATAATGTTTTATTTATTTTAGAAGAATATATAATCAAATCCTTCAAAAATTATGGGTTTAAATCTTAGTTAAGAAATTTTTGAAGAATTTTATGGATAGTTATTTTTTGGAATAATATAGTTTCATCATAGGATAATACTATTGAATATTGAATATTAGTTAATTATTTATGGTTAACCAATTTTTTGAATTATCATACCATCTCTTAAACATTTTTTTTGTTAATATCTAAAGGCTGATGGAAAATCATAAATATGTCATTTATGGTTATATAGTATTTAAAACCTAATTTTAATTTTCTTGGAATTAAAAATACATCTTGAATACTAATCATTTGGAAAAAAATATGATATTTTTGGTAGATATTGATTAAATGATGAAATTAGAATCCCCAATTAAGTATATTTCTTCTTGTACTATATTATACAATAATTATCTAACATTAGGACAATTAAATTGAAATAAAATGTTACCATATTACCATCATTTTTTATGACATAAATGACCATTTCCCCACCTACTAAGCTTATGGTTTTTTATTTATTAACATTATATTTACTATGTTCTATATATATATATATATATATATTAGTCAATGGGAATTATTTCTTCATTCCAAATTAATCTTTTAATTTCCCATATATGTTCTCTCAATATTGAATACTAGTCATGTGTAACTTATGGTGACCTCTAGGTTTCTCACCTCCCCTTTTTTAGGTAATTTTTTATTAACTATTCTTATTATGTTTATTTTAATAAAATAATTTTAATAATGTTAACACATTGTTAAAAAAGAATGATTTCTAGGAATAAAATCATTTTAGAGGGGTAGAATTTAGCATCCCAATTTTTTATGAAATATATTCTTATAATTTATTTAAATTAATTAATATATTGTGTTACACATAGAAAATAGTATATATTTAATCACATGAAACACCAATTTTATATTGCATTTCACATAACATATATTCCCTTTGATGAATCTTGTTACACGTAAGGCTGATGCATACAAAAAAAATCTATAATATTAATATTACTTATTTAACGTACTAGTTATCACCTAGTCATGCGAATGGAAGGAATGAATATGATTAAATAAATTATTAAATAATATATTAAACATGTTAATAAAATTAATTCATTTGTTATTGATTAATTATAAATGAAAATAAAGTCTAACTGATTATAAAGGATGAGTTTTTATGAAAACTATTTTTATGACCAGAATGATTCTTTATATTAATAAATTAAATTAATAACTATTTTTGATGTATATTAATGAAGTTTTTATGTCATATATTTAATAATAAGTTTTTAAATTCGTATAACAAATTTTTATAATATTAAGATAATAATAAATAAAATTTTAACAATAAAAATATGTATAATTTCAAAATGTAATTTTTCTTCCTTTTAGTGGTTAACCTATTTTAAATATCATTTTTGAAAATTTTAAATTTTAATTTGAAAAAATAAAACTAGTTTTTAAAAGTGTAATATAAAAATTTAATTTTGATGAATTTTTGGTATTTTTCTAAGAACATTCATATTTTGATGAATTGTGAATGACGCTGAATTTTAATTGAAAACTTATTTTTCATCAAAATAATTTATAAAGTTAAATTATATTATTAATTGGAATTAATGTAATAATAGAAAAAATTTATATAATTTAAAACAATTTAATTTAGTGGAAAAAACTTCACAATGAATTTAGATATAAAAGCACATCAAACTTTTCGCCATTTTTACTTAAAAAACTCACTTTGTTGTCCCTTCGGCGGGATTAATTTTAAATTAATTTCTACCATATATGGTATTAGACTTTATAAATATGGATCCCATATTAAAAATTATAATAAATTTAAATGTATAATTTGTTTAACAAAGTTGTTTTCCAAGATGATTTAGGAAATTAATTAAAATTAATTATAGTTATTAAGGACGAATAAGGTTAATTAATGACTAAATTTGAAAAATAAGGTTTAAAAATTATCATACACATGTATAAAATTTAATTTCTGACCTAATTTCAACCATTACACCTCTAGTGATCTTTAATGGACAGTTTTTAACATTTGGGGATAAGTAAAACTTGGTCTATAGTAAAATCCTTTCATGAATACTCAATGTGTCATCACCCTAAAATTATAAAAGTCCTCCTCTCCTCCTAAATTATTCGCACCTCAAAAGACATTTGTTATAATAACTTTGTTCTTTATTACATACTTAAACATGATTTATTACATAAATCCTTCACTTCATACAACATAGAAGATCGAGAGGTCTAGTGTCTTTGGGGATTAGGAACATTACATAACAACTTAAAGCATAGAAAACAACATCTTATAGAAAAATTCCTTTACATGACCACTACATTCCCTCGTACTTAGCATTGCATAGGATAACCTGAGGACATGCATAAGAAAAGGTTGAGATATAAAGCCTAGTAAGGGAATAAACATGGAATAATATGAGGAATATAATACATGTTAGACAATAGGAATAGCAATAGATCACAATAGAAACATGAACATAAAGGCCTGATAAATCAAGATAATTATAACATGGAGATGTGTCAACAACACTTAAAATGGAATTAGCATGATCCAAGGCTCAATGAACATGGATCATGAATAAAACCTCATTACACATGAAGAAAAAGTAAACCATCATTGAAATTGAATTATCATGAGTCAACACCCATTTCACATTATGTATCATGATACTATACTTTACCCAATGCATTGGAGTGCTATTAGGGCACACCCTTTCTTAAACATTTCATTTCATGCATAAGTGTGCCACATGGATCATAAAACATGGATTCATTAAACATCATCATTTATTAAATGATAAAGGAATGTGTAATTCATACATGGAACTACACAATCAATAAGTAAATATGCATAAAGTTTAATACCCCTAATAGATAGACATGCATGGTATTCACTACACATTGACTTTGGCTTGGAAAAATGTGGTGCAATTTCGATAGCATAATGACGTGACATAGTAATTCCTAAAAAAATGGTTGATGAGAGAGAAATTTTTGTCTCATTATATGAACATGAAATGTAAAGTAAGGGGGTCATATAGATACATGTCCCAACAATTGTAATGGAATTTAGATTCATGATACTAAAGAATTGCTTGAATGTAAATGAGGAGAGATAACTTCTTTTCCGAATTTTGGCATAGTAACGGGTGTACATGGGAGGAATTTAATGAGAGATAAAGGGGTCTCTAATCATTAAAACATAAATAGGGAATTATGGGGGATGTTATAAATCATACCCCAACATTTATAATTGAAAATAAAAGGGCATAACAATATTATGAATCTAGGATAAAAAGAGAAAGGTAGCAATTCCATACTTGGAAGTGTGATCCCAAAGGCATGGGAGATTCTTGAGAGAGGATTATTGGGATCCTTGGTTGCCTTGGGAGGATTATATAGAGATTATATAAGAGTTTGGATGAAATATGAAGGCATTTAGTGAAGAGGAAGTGGGAGCGTGGGTGGGTTTATATAGGAAAGGAGAGGGAATTCTTTATTATTTAGGTTTGGGAGACCACACATTCAACTAATCAAAACCCCAATCCATCCCAAGGTTTTTGTCCATGGTTTTTTCCAAAGGGGAGTGGAAAACAATATTTTATAAGGCCAATGTCCTAAATTCTTAAAATAACAGGGTTTCTTATGTGGAGGTGAGTCACACTCTCAAGGAAAACAATTTAAAAAGACAAACTGTTTTATAAGCCTTGAAGGGTCCACTAAATTTTTTTAAAATAAATCAAACAAACCCAAAATCAAATTATTTTAATTTTAAAACATATATTTTCCCAACATAATTTTTATAGTATTTTATTACATTACTACTAGGTCATTATGATGTCATAAAACACATTATATATTTAAACGGTATTTAATTTTTACCCAAAAATACGACTGTCTTAGAAAATTATGAAAAATTACCAATAGATAATTTCAATGTCATGATTCCAAAAATAATATTAATTTTATCTAAATAATTTTCTAAATATATGAATTTTTACTTTTAAAATAAAAACTGACATTTATCGAAAATTCATGGGTTTTGACAAAAACTACTTTCAAGCCTTAATAAAAATTACAATAATAAAAAAAATGTATATTCTATATAAAATAATAATGTACATAATCATACTACTAGGTTCTTGTTACATAACCACTTAAAATACCCACATAAGACCTTAGGGTAAGGTGTGTGATGGTGACATACTCTTGGGGTGGCTCAGATAACATTTCTCAAGTGGTAATATCTATCAACTTCCACTTCTCTCATAGGCGGTTCCACTTGAGCTTAATGTATTCATGATCATCTTGGGCTTGGTCCATAATGAAGCCCAATGACACCAACTCCTTTACGAGATCCGAAAAATGGACTTCGTATGGGTAAAGTCTGTTAGATGATGCCATCGCTTCTTTTGTTAGAGTAAATTGGATTTGTTAAAGACCTATATGTATACTAATCATGTGATCACTGTTCAAAAAATATATTATCAATGGTCAAAAATTTTCATGTTATTCAAGAATCCAAAACATAGAACTAAATAAGTGCATACATTTTACATAACCATAGGAAGATGTTTAAATAAACTAAGAGGAATTTTCATTAATGAATTTTTGGGTTGTTACATTTGTCTCTTCAAAAACACACCAAAATAATCTACTAATATCCCTAACCTCACCCTATAGTCTCCACTCATGGATGGAAGCCAACTAAGGAATCCCATTGGTGCAAACAAAAATAAGTTACCCAAAAAAGATGTAACATTCTTCAACATGTATTTATATTTATTTTATGTCCCTACCATTAATTTTTTTATTTCATGATTATCTATAAAATAAATCTTCTAAATATAGTGATATTTTATTATGTTATTTTTATACCTACTCCTATAAAAACTTCCATTAAATAGGTAAAAAATTATCATTCGTGTATCGTGAAATACCACCTCGCAAAATGATATCGTTCGCTTTTTCATTTACCACATCTCATGGTTAGGAATTATGGTTGAAACCATTTTTTTATTTTATATAATATATATATATGTTTTTTAAACTTATTTAATTTTAATAACACTTACCTTTATGCTCTCTAATTTGTATAAATATGACAACAAAATTTGTGGGTATGTGGACTACCACCTCCTCAAAGTGATGTGATGCATTCACACATTACATTGAATGAATTAAGGACGAGTTAAATTATACATATGTGACATAAATATCATATATATTATATTTCTGACATAATTACCTTTCAGGAAATATATTCTATCATTTTCTTTATTACCCATTCACACACTGAAAAAGATATAACATTGTTCATGGATATATAGACTACCATCTCCTCAATGCGATGCGATTACTTTTAAATCACATGAATTATATATATAAGTATATATTATTAAATAATAAGAAATTTATTATATAATGATAATTATTGAAATTTAATTATTACTTTCCTTCTTCCCATAATGATCATTGAAAAATGAGAACGTTACTCATGTGTATGTGTGTCCTATTTTCTATATTATTGTAATGAAAGTTCCGTTTTCATAACCTTAATTCATGATTTGATTTATAAGTATAATTAATGTATAAATTAAATAATTATTACATGATTATTTTTCTGTATATGTTTTAATAATTACCCCTTTGACCAAACTAGAACTACCAAAGTCTTTTTTGATATATAAACTGAATATGGTCAAAACATTAGACATAAACATTATTTATTATGTAATATTATATAACATTTTTATAAGTGAAATTAAATTATTAATAATCTTGGAAAATTTTATGAAGTAATTAGATAATTAACATATGTTTATTATTTAGAAATACTGTGAACATGCTTGAAAAAACAGACTTGAGGTAATGGATTTTAATATCAATTATTACATCATTGAGATATATGTCATATTCACCAATTAATTATTTTGAAACATCCCATTAATTTTTTTTGCTAAATTTTTTAGTCTTTTATGCTTTTTCCATTTAGTTGTATGGGTAGGGTCGAGAAAGAATTGGGAGTATGCCTATAATGGTGAAGTCAGAAATTTTTTTGGGGTAATCAAAATTAAAACCACTGGTTCTGTACCATGTTAGGTATTTACATGACGTTTCATTGGTTACACAACATGTATATTCTAAAATAATAACAAATCTATTTTTATCCAATGTAGATGTTTTTTTTGTGATTATGGGACTTGTCAATTACACAACGACTAATTGGGTTAAACATCTTGTAAAATCCAAAGGGTTGCTTTTAAATAGAAAGAACCGCTGAATTTTATTTTCATATTCTCCATAATTCCTTGTTTCCAACCTAAGATCTGTAACCATGTGATTTTAGATCCCTCTAACAGATCTATGTCATTTTGTTCAATAATTAATCATTGTTGCTTCTGTAGAGTGTCTCACAGGGTAAGTGGTCTCCACTTTTCTCCTTATCTTTATCTTTTCCTCATATGAATTTTTTAGATAATATTGGAATTTATGAATATAAACTATATTCTGTCAAATAATTTTTCTATATATAGTTCATAGATATCATGTTCCCTCATTCTTGTTAGCAGGTTTCATTACAGGAATAATGTTTTTCTATGAAAAAGGTCGGTGGTTCTGTTTAATATTTTCTAGTTGATTAACCTTATGTTTCATGATAATTTTCTTTAAATTGTGTTATTAAAAACAAAATTATAATGAATTGAGGGATTTTGATTTTATGAACATGAAATTGGAGAAAACCCCCAATTCTGTTGAATTGGAGTTTGTTTGGGAAATTGATGTAATTTTTTGTATTTTAAATTGTTGAATTTAAATTTTGGAATTGATTTCATGGAATTGATTTCAAATTGGTATTTAAGAAAAGAAATTAAAATGGTTTTGATATAGACCTAATGGTTCTATGTTAGAAAATGAATGTTTTGAATAAAAACCCATGTGTTAGTTATTAAACGGATATTGAAATATTGGAAATGAGAGATTTGGATGAATTTTATTTCAAACAATTTTATAATAAATGTTTCATAAATGATGGTTATAAGAGCACATAAAAGCCTATATTTAGTGATTTATTGGGATAACACACTTTTTGATGCATTACAACCAAAACAAAACCTAGTGAAGCATTTGAAAACCCTGATGGGATAGTGGTGAGTCTTCTTTGACCAGTGCTAGAGGGACCAGTGTATAAACATATTACAATTGAGTATGTTTTTTTTAAATGGTTGGGGGAAGCCTCATTTATTATTTAAAGAAAAGACCTCTTTCTAACTAGGTATAGGGAGACCCATTACATATCCTAGAGTCCCAAGACCAAATGGTATAAATAAAAGGCCTGAAATTCCATTATTGGCCCAATGGCCCCTTTGGGGAATAGAACTACTATAGTACACATGCTTCTATAGTTCCTTCCTTTTGGAATATGACCATATGGATAGATTTTTTATATTTGATATATAAGAAAATGTTTTTCATAAACTTTTTTACACATTCCTTGTGAATTTATATAAAATTATTTATATAAAATGTCTATTAATCCATTTTTTATGTATTTACATTTTTCAAAATTTAAAGCATGATTTGTTTTCAATATTCTTGTGAACATCCAATAAATTTGTTAAAAAACTTAATGCTTTGTTGGTCAATTAAATGTGTCATCTTATTATGGAATCTATGGTGAGACCCTTCTAGAATTTTACCTCAAACCCTACCTATGCCATTAGGATTTTTTAGATTACCTTATTCATGGTTTGAGTAAGGATAATGTGACATTTATAGGTGGTGGTAGCCATTGATCCTTTGAATAAGAGAGTTGTGTCTGTTGGGACAAGGGTTATTATTTTTATTTTTTGTACATTTATGTAGTAATTTATGTTTTCATACCTTATTGGATTCTCTTATAGTCTCACTTGTATATTTTTTCTTATATGCATACTATTTTGTTTTTTGTGAGTCCAAAATTTTTGTCGCTAATTTTTTTACACTTTCACTTTGTATGATAATTGTTAGTAGTCACCAACCTGTGGGGGTTGGGAATTCCCTTCTGTCTATGTCAGAACTAGATAAGCCATCGAGTTATCATTATACCCAAAAAAGTTCATGAAAAGGTGGAATCATAATTCTAGGTTGATCTTCATATCTTGATTTTAGTATGAATTGTCTAATAATGTCTGTAATTACAAGTTAGTTGTGATTGAGTTCCTAGAAATCACTCACCATAGTGAACCCTAAGTCATTACGGTTGGTTTGGGATAGACTCATTAATGATTTTTCAAGTATATTCCTAACATTTTATTTGGATATGATTGAAATCCAAATCTTATGTTTTTATCTGGTGTTATTAATTTCTATTATTCGTTATTTTGAGTGTTAAAATGATTTCTTCTACATTGTTTCTTATTTTTTGCTTCATCATGCCTATGAGAAGATGTGGAAATCATATCTTGGAAGAATATTTTGATAAACATCAATGTGAAAATCCTATCATGGGCTGAAATCTGGTTGAGGTGATTGTGAGTACTATTTAAGAGATGGGATAGGCACAAAAACCAGTTCTTGTTTCGAATCTAGATGTTGAAACTCCTAGGGATATTTTTTGAAATGGTGATTCAGAATTACTTTGTCATAATCCCCTATCATCAAAATTCTCCCACGATCCTCAAGAGTACGGGAATAGTTGAGTAGGATGGAGTGTCTTTCTTTGGGTTATTATAAATAGATAATTATGTCAAGGTGAAGTGTGACACCTTCATGCTATAAGGACCGAGCAGGAGATGGTGCTACATGATGATGATTGTAATGAATCATGAAGGTATAAAGTGGAAAGACTTAACATATCTTTCTATATACTAGTTCTCTCTATGATCGACAATTTTAGTGAAGGCTATTGAGTTCTTAAAACTCGACCAAGATGATATGATCATAAAAAAGTATGAAAAAAAATTCCAACCAAGTGAATCTTTCACCATAGATTGTATCAAATGAGAAGATGAAGAGTTGACGGTTCGAGTTGGGATTTCAATCAGATATTTGTTACCAATTTTTCTTGTTAAATATTCCTTCTTTTTCTGATGCTAAAGATATTGCATTGATGATCAAAATAGACCTAGCTGGAATGTCAGGGTTGTTGAGAATTTATTTCTCCTCATTTATAGAGTGAATTCCTCTAATGTAAATATGAAGCATGCTGATTCTCATAGTGGTTCTCAGTATTAGAGTTTTTCTAGACCTCATGTCATTCTTATAAGAGTCCCATTTAATTTATATCAGTGTGTAATGCCTGGGTATTCAAATAGTTTTTTCACTGATGCACCCATGATATATGGATCCTATAGATGCTCAGGTCACCAATAGATGTTCTTCTATGACTTTTACACTTTTATTTGTGTAAAAAGATCATTATCACACGTCAAAATAATGTTAAAATCAGATTCATCATTTATAAAGGGGTTACAACCATATGAATCTATAAGGAATCTTATTTAGGTAGTGAAAGAGTCTCTAGAGGAAAAATACAGGTACAACAACCGTGAGAGGTACCATCACTATAGCTTCTTCATAAGTGACTCTTTTATTTGATACTGGTGCATCTCTTTCATTTATTTAAACCTATATTGTTAATCTAATAAATCATCCTATGATTATTTTATTTTATGTGAGGAATATTGATACACCCCTTAGAATTAAGAGAGAGAAGGGTCTTTGTAGTATCACTTGTGTTTTCTCTTTTTCAGAAGTTGAGATTACATGGTGTTTTCTAGTTCTCAACAATAAACCATTTTATGTCATATTTGGGATGGATTAATTCATTACCAATAAATCCTGAATTTATTGTTATCTTCGATGACTCTTCTTTAATGTACCCAATGGGGTTTTCCAAATCATTCGAGGAGAATGAGATGTGAGGTCGAGTAGATCCGAACCATCCAATATAAAATTATGGAAATTGATATGTGTGTTACTTTTGATTTGGATACAGATTCTTTGTTTGGTGATCTCCCTCTATTTGTCGTTAAAGTTCCCAAAGTGCTTCCTTATGACATCTCTAGTTTTCCACCAGTAATAGAGGTATATTTTTCTGTCAATTTATTTCCTAGTATCAATCAGTATATTTTCATTCATAACTCATTAAAACATTTGAAATGAAAGAGTTGATGACTCAGTTGGATGATATTCTAGAGAAATAATTCATACATCCAAGTTTTCTACCTTGGGAAGCACCGATTCTCTTCTCTAGGAAGGCTGATGATTCCATTCACCTTTGTGTTGATTACCAAAAACTAAATACCAGAAACGCTTAGCCAGAGGCAAGACTCTAACCATTTATTAATAAAATAAAAGCACAATAGGTACAAGAGGACCAGAACAGCTACATATCATAAAAATAATACTCATCACCACCCACTTTAGATACTAAGTCATATGCTTTATCTGTTTCCCACTATGATCTTTCGTAGTGTTTAAGAACCTTGGCATATTTTCTTCCAAGATTCATCTTCTCTAAGTCCAAAAACTCCTTTGAGGATTGCATAGCCCATCTTTCCCTCCCAACAAAAGATCTAGTGGACACTGGCCTAGGAAGATAAGAGTAATCTTTCTTCGCTCTTCTCTGTGGTGGGGTAGTCTTAGCACCTTCCTCTCCTTTCACCTTCATCCTTGAACCCTGAACAAAATTACTATACGAAGGCCATACCACACCACTATCCTTTTCTCTGTCACTATTTAAAATATCACTCCACTTTTCCAATATTTTCACATCCTGATAACCATCCTCCAAACCACAATCCTGCTGAATCTGACTTTTGACATCAATTATAGCAAGACATTATGGCCGGTACCAAAAACTAAATAGAGTCACCATAAAGAACAAATATATATTTCCTTGTATTGATGACCTTTTTGAGTAATTTAGAGGGTTGAAGTTGTTCTTGATGATTGATCTTTGGTTTATTTTCAATTAGTTGAGAATAAAATAATCTGACATTCATAAAACATCCTTTTAAAGAATATATTTCCACTAAAAGTACCTCATCATTCCATTTGGTTTAACTAATTCTTCTTTATCGTTTATCAATTTAGTGAGTAGTATTTTCTAGGAGTAACTTGATCCTTTATTAGTAGTATATATGGACGACATCCTTGTTTTCTCTATGTCTAAGGAAGATCATGTTCATCAATTGAGAGAAGTTCTATAATTTATATAGAGTCTTAAAATTTATGAAAAGTTATCAAAATGCGATTTCTTGATTTGAGAATTTATTTTTTGGGGGCACGTGGTGTCGGAACATGGTATCTCAGATGGTCCTGAAAATATGAAGGTTGTTATGACTTGGGAACAACCATTTTTTGAGATTCAAAAATTCTTGGGTTTAACTGGGTATCATCGTTGATTATTTAAGGACTTATCAATGTTTTAATCTAAGATGAATTATTTTAATTGAAAGGAATTAATGTATTATTAGGATGAGAAATTTCAAAATTATTTTTTTTGATCTTAATGGTCTTTTGACTACGGTGTTGTTGTTGACTCACCCAAAGGTCAGGCAGGACATTGTGGTCATCTATGATGCATTAGGTTTAGGTTTGCGTTGCATTCTTATGTAGGGTGATCATTTCATTTCTTATATATCTCATCATATTAGGACACATGAATATAATTATCCGACCAATTACCTTGAACTTGCAGTTGTGATGCACACACATAAGAGTTGCAGCACAACCTTTTAAGAGAAAGGATTTCCATTTTTCAGACCACATGGTCCTGAGATATATCTTCTCTCAAAAAGATTTGAAAATCCACAAGAATAATTGGGTGGAATACCTATAATATTTTGACATTTATATAACAGATTCCCTGAAGAAAGGTAATTCCATTTCTGAAACTTTGAGCAAGTAAATCCTATAACAAGCCATGAAGAAATCATCAGAATTGTGGAACAAGATGGATCTCATTGCACAGTTGAATAGTGGAGTCCTAGAATCAGGGATGGTGGTTGCTTTAGCTAGTGTTTAGTTGAAATATTCTCTTATCATGATTTTTATTCAATAAAATTAGCTTGATGAAGATTTTTATAGAATTAGAGACTCTCATTATGGTGGGGAGAGTGTGATAGACTTGTAGTTATCCACAAAGGTTATTCCATGCTTTCAAAATCACTTTGTTGTGCCATGAGTGGTAAGTATATCTTTAATGGGGGATTGACATAATTCCCAATGGGAAGTCCACCTAGGAACCAAGAAGAAATTCTATAACATATGACAATGATTTAGGTGGTCGGGTATGAGATGAGGCACACCTGAATTTTTATATTATTATTATATGTGCTAGCAGGTCATAGAAGAGCCCTAGAAACCATTGAGTTTCATATTACCACTTCCGGTGCATACTAGGATGTGGGATGATATCTCTATAGACTTTGTGGTTGGGTTTCAACATACTAAGGGAAAAAAGAATATGATACGGGGTTTGATCAATCGGGTGACTAAATTATCTCACTTTATACCCATTCATAATACTAAAAAAGTTGAGGTGTTGGGTAATATCTATGTGAAAAAGATCTTTAATTTTCATAGAGTTTCGTCTGTTATAGTTTCTAATGTAGATCATCAGTTCACTTCTCTCTTTTGGAGAGGCCTTCAGGAGGCACTGGGATCTCTAGTCCATTTGGGCACGACATACCATCCACTATCTGATTTCCAAAAAAAAATAACTAATGATATGTTATGTTCCTGCATTATCATCTTTAGTGGAGCATGTGATGTCCATCTAGGACCGGTTCTATCATAATTTAACAATAATTACCATTTCATGATCAAAATGGATACTTTTAAATCCTAATATGATTGTCCTTGAAGATATCCATTATGTGGGTTTTAGATTGGTGAATCATCCTCGGTTGGAACAAGCTTGGTTTAGGAGAAGACCACAAAGATTCCATTTATTCATCAGAGAATTTTGACGACATTGATCTGATATATGTCTTATGATGATTGTCAACACATATAGTTGGAATTTTCTATTTGTGATATGGTGTTCTTGAAAGTTTAACCTTGGTTGGGTCATCGACAACTTGGGAGGAAAGGAAATATTTCTCCTCAATTTTGGGACATTTTTTAGTTGTTGAGAAAGTGGATAAATTTCATTCAATTTATCACTCCCAGTACAGCTCATGTAAGTACATAATGTGATCCATGTATCTTAGTTATAGAGGTATATACTAGATCCATCTCATGTTTTTGGATGGAGTGATCTTGATATGGAAGCTGATTTATCTATGAATGAACAGCTATTCAGGATAGTTGATTCTGAAACCAAGGTACTTCATCGGAGGATGATACATTTGGTTCGAGTACTATGGAAGCACAATTATGATTCTCATCATACATGGTATCATGTAGAACTGATAAGAGAACAGTGGACACATCTTTTTGATATGGAATCTTCTTGATCATATTTCTAGGGATATATTTTTTTATAGTGGGGAGGTTGTAACTAATGGTTCCAGGTGCAACAGAAGAATGCAATGTTTGTAAATATATTAAACATTTCATTATTAATCATTTCCATAAACTATGATAAAGGATATTCCACATCAAATTTATAATTAATTTATTTAATATTTGAAGAAATAAATACTTGGATTATGAACTTTCTTTATTGGTGAATTTTGATCATTAAAAACACCATTTTGGATTATCATCATTGCGCTATAAGGTTCCTGTAACATCCCCAAATGATAAAGGGTTAAATGACTATATGATATGACTCATGTCAACAAGGTGCACCTTCCTTTTCGAGAGCCTACCTGGTTAGAACTCCACAGTTAAGCATGTTTGGCCTGGAGTAGTGATCAGGATGGGTGACCTTCTGGGAAGTTTCCCAGGGTGTGTGTGAGTGAGGAAAAAGCACACTGGAAAGGACATGTGTTGGCCTGTGGGGACTGTCATTAGTCAGATGACCTGTTCAGGCACGTGGGTGGACCCTGGGGTGGGCCCCACGTGTCTGCGGGGCAACTGGGGGTACCTGGTAGTCCAGGACCCGACGACCACGTTAAGGCGGGGTGTCTTTACTGTCACCAGGACCCGGTTGTCACATTTGGTATCAGAGGAGGAACCCAGCCTTAAGTGCGGTGCACTGCCTGGGTTGAAATGTAGAGCCCACAACGAGGGTGTTGTGCTCTAAAGGGGGGGGTGATTGTAACATACCCAAATGATAAAGGGTTAAATGACTATATGATATGACTCATGTCAACAAGGTGCACCTTCCTTTTCAGGAGCCTACCTGGTTACAACTCCACAATTAAGCATGCTTGGCCTGGAGTAGTGATTTGGATGGGTGACCTTCTGGGAAGTTTCTTAGGGTGTGTGTGAGTGAGGATAAAGCACACTGGAAAGGACATGTGTTGGCCTATAGGGACTTTCATTAGTCAGATGACCCGTTCAGGCACGTGGGTGGACCTTGGGGTGGGCCCCACGTGTTTGCGGGGCAACTTGGGGTACCTGGTAGGCTAGGACCTAACTGTTATGTTAAGGTGGGGTGTCTATACTGTCACCGGAACCCAGTTGTCATAGTTCCAAGTATATAATAACTCTAGCGATGATCCACACATTCTCCTATGATCTCTAAGAAGCATGACCCGATCTCTGAGTTCTATCCCAGAGGGTTAAATGAATTCTGTTGTTCATTATTGATTGCTCATTATTCAGTCTTGGAGAAATATCTATTAGACTTATCTTTTATGAGATGGATATAAAGGTAGGAGATGAGATAGAATTCATTGTGATAAATAGTTCCCTATTATCAAGTTTTGATGCTCTAGAATATAGACATAGCCTCATATTTTAGAGTTGAGATTTAAGTTTAAATATTATTTTACTTCATAATAGCCAATAAATAAAATTTATAACCTTAAATAAATCCCATGCCTTATAATAATAATTATATAATTATTATTTTTTGGAATGCACCAACTTGCACAATAAAAAATACTATATACCGGTCTAGTTAATTAATATTTTTCACCAGACTCGATATTGGTTTGTTCGAACTATTCTATCATTTATTGAACAACCAAATAAATGTTTTATTAATAAATAAATATTTTATTAAAAATCATGTAAATAGATATTTATTAAAATATTCAATAAATAAAATATATATTTCATTTGAAATTGAGAGATTAAATATTTATTTAATTTTTGTGATCAATTTAATGTGAATTAAATTATTCCTCAGAGATGAGAATAATTTTGATTCCCTTAATTAAACTAAAATAGAATTTAATCGCTAACAATGGAAACAAAATGTGTGTGACCCTCTAGAATTATTTCTCATTGGTCTTAGGTGGCTTGCCTAAATTCCCAGATTACTGTCTTGCAACGGGTCACTACATTCAAGAGAAAGAACATAATGTAGCGAAGATGATACCCATATATGAACGATGACTTTGTAATATAATCCATTTGTCTCAATATCTCATCAATAATGTTTCACATCTATGTCACTAACCTATATTACTGATTTGTATTTATTTGACTATAAAAAAAAACAAGTCTTTTCATAATGGTGATGGAATTTAAAGAGATTATTCTATTCTAAACAAATGACCATGATATCATCTTCTATAAAAATGGAAGGGACAAATCCTTTTTCGACTTATTCAATAATGAAATAACCCTCACGATACACCCAATATATATAACTTCACCCTAAATTGTTATCATCATGGTTTATGAAATACATATATTTATGAGAGTTGTAACATGTGTTAACAAAAATTATAATGTTTAAGGACCATCACCCATGCTCATAGATAGGTATATTAGATGACCCCTCAATATTCATAATTCGTATTGGTGGATCTATTCTCATAATCTTCCATCTTTGAGATTACCAATTTCAAACATCACGAGAAGGAGCCTCTGATTCTTACAAGTACTAACATTTGATAGTGTATGTACTTTGTGTCCCATCATAGCATATTATCGAACCATAGAACATTATTTGAGAATATTCTCATAGGACATCAAGGTTCTCATCATAGTGGGGTACTGTTATTATCTCATCAATGTGACATATACTCTAGGATGTTATTACATTATATCCATGTATAAGAACAAAAAAATATTGAATAATTTTTTTTATTAACATTCAATACATTGAATATATATTTAATCAAAGTTAAAACAATTGGTCATAGGACACCTACTCTGAAAAACATCAACTTTAACTATATCCAACTTCATACGACCTTCAGTTAGCTAGACCTCAAATGATAGTAATGTTTCTGCTGAATCAAGACTTTATTAAAGGGTTCTTCATTTTTTTATTTCATGAAAATATTACTCACTTGAATTTCAAATATCTGATAAAAATTCCTAAATAGATGATACTTCTGAATTATGTGTTTCATCTATTAAAGTGACCTTGGCCCCTTTTCAAGATCCACCACTATAGTATTATCAAGATAGAGTGTGATTGGATATTTATTTCTAGATACCACATCATGCTCTTAAACTAATTTCCATATTTATTTTGCTTCTTTAGCTACATCATAATCCACAATATACTTAGAATCTACTATAAAATCTGTAACCATAGCCTGGTAAGACCTCTTCTGGCTCACAACACCTCCATTAAAAGTGAAGATGTATCTCATTTGTCACTTCATGTCATCATGATTAGTTGGAAAACTATGATATTCATATCCTCTGATTACTAGATCCTCATATCCTCCCTAAATCAAGAATATATCTATTATACACCTCAGATACTTAAGGATAGTCTTGAATACCATCCAATGGTGGTCAACTGAATCATCTTTATATCTTCATAACACACATTATGTGTAGGTGACATCTATCCTAGTACATATCATAGCATACATGTTTGACCCAACCATTGATATGTTTAGAACCTTGTCCTTATGTTTCTTTCCTCATGTGTCTAAGGACACATTTTTATGGAATGATAAAATTCATTTGATGCTGGAACAAATCCCCTCATAGATTATTATATACTGAATCTCTTTAGTATCTTGTAATTGTATGGAATTTGAATTAGACCAACCATCATATTGGATGTATAATGATGGATCTTGATCCCAACAATATATGATATCTCACCCAACTATATCTTAGAGATTCATTTAAATTAAAACTTATGATGAATTAAACTAATTTTATAGGTTAATATTACTTTTTAAGGTTGGTTAAATAAATTTTATTAGAAGTGATAAGGTTTTAATGGCTTTCAAAAAAATCAAATACTAAATAGTGTCCAAATTGACATAATTGATATTTAAAACAAATATATATTATTAGTTGATATAATATTCATAATAAACTAAGATTTATCAAAATTACTTAGATAAGGTTAAATATTTTAATAATGAACCACTTGGGGTTCTCTTGGTAGTTTATATTAAGTTTATTAACCATATAATATAAAAATATAAAGAGACATGGTAAATGTCAAACTATCTAACTAAGAGTTAAATCTAAAAGATAATGTCAATATGGTGACCTAAACCTGTATAAAACATATTGGTAGAGCGGTTTTCAACCCATACACACCTTAGACTCTATATAAATCATTTTGGTGCTATTATAAACCTAAAATGATTTTATTATAAAATAATATTTCTATCTTTTCCCAAAGTGATCCTCACCTCTCTTATAAAACGGAACTTCCCCTTCTCACAAACTCACACCTAAAAATCCATTTGTATCAGCCAACCTCTGCCCAAATATCCTCCCAACTTTCCTCCCTTCATCCTAGAGTCCTTAATTTGTTCATAAAGCCAACCTATGGATCCATTTTGATCAAATAAAAAGGAAGAACCTGAAGAAGAGGTAAATATTTCATCGCCTCTTTCAAATTCTTTTCTTCTTTCACATCCTCTTTTTTTGTTGTTTCCATACCAAAATAATAAATAAAGTAACTTCTACATACTTTGATGTTATTATAAATATGGTAAAACCATATTTTTTATTCTATCCATCCTATAAATGAAAAATTCACTATACGTGTGTATGTACGACATACCGTCTCCACATCGTGGTGTAGTTTGTTATTCAAACAGTTAACTATTTGGATGGGTATAATAATGAGTATAACTAATGTAAATAATAAATATAACATTTTAATGATTCAATATAAATTATATAACAACAAATTACATACAATTTATCCATCAATATAATGATATTGTTGCTCGTGCGTACGTACGGATTACCATCTCCATGAACACGAAGAGATTCATTTACCCATCGTAACCATTGAAGAATAATTTTCAGTTGATGACTAAAAATAATGTTTATTAACATAATATAATTTTGTATATGAATCAAATAAATCTTATCCATAACAAACATGGCTTACATAACCAAGAATATTAAGTCAAACGAATCAGTTAACACCTAAAATGATGATACTACTGAAATATTATTAATAAATAAATATTAGAGGATCATATATGATATCAAATTTATGTATATAATTATTGTATAATTTAATAAAAATTATTTAACTATTATATAATATGTTAACGTACCCTTGACCAAGGAAAAGTAAAAGGTAAGGGTTAATTTTACAATCTCTTTATTATTTGAGGTTGTTTTTACATAAGTATCTATTGGGACCTCTTTATCATCAACATCCATGTTTTCTTAAAAATGTATTTCAAAATATTTTTACTATTTACTAAACTATGGGATAAAGTAATTTATACCCTTATTTGACTTTATATGTTTTTAAACAAATCTTTCCATCGTTTTCCAAACAAGGCACTTTATGACCTTTTCGACAAAATTAAGGTAAGATTGTTTTTTTAACTTATATGGCGGGTGAAACTATTTTACGTCGTTATAACATCATCAAAGATACCCTTACAGGCTTATAAGAATATTTGAAAAATATATATTTTCTTTTATAATTATGTGACTCTTAAATGGTTTTAAAATAAAAAGGGGTATTTCTTTCAAATAGTTTTCATTTCATCTATGTCAACATCCATTGATTGATTTTAAACTTGTCTGAAGTTGATTTATTATGATAAAATCTACCATATTTTATTGAATGTTTTTTATATGTTTGATTGTGGATGTGTTATTTTTATACCATTCATGGTTTATGGTTAAATTATTGACATTTGGTATGCTAGTTTTAATATGAATGTTTATGTTAGGGTTAAAACTTTTCATATGAGGAATGTATTGGACATAGTATGTGATGGGTGGAGCCCGCTATAGCTCCTCGGTGCATTGGAATGTATCATGAGACAATTATACATGGAATTGGATGAGGCCTTTCCTAAATTTTTATATGGTTTTGGCTGAGGCCTAAAACATTTTTAGACGTCTTGGCCGAATCCTTGACAAGATGTTTCAGAATGTCCAGAATTATACATTTCCACATTATGAAAATAATAATAATGGTTCATGTGGTTATTCAACTAGTATAATACCCATGACTATGTTTTATTATGGAATTCTTTACACATCTCATACTCCTGTAATAAAGTGTTCATTTTTATTATTTGTAAAGACATGTGTTTTTAATTATTCACCATGCCTAATATTTATTTTATCTTCCGTTATATTTCTTACCATTACTGAGAGTTTGAGCTCACCCCCTTCTTATGCTTCATTTTCCCAGGATATGAAGAAGTTAGTTATGAGTGACTTGCTAGAATAACCTAGGAGGGTTGGATGTTTCTAATGGAATTAATTATTGTTGTATTTCTTTTCAAGTTTTAATATTGAACTTCTGTATGTATCTTGTTTCCAATTATACTAAACTGATTGGTCTTTCGGGACATGATTACTTATATCATGCCAATGGTATGTAATAGAGCACCGACTCTGAGTAACTAGGGTCAGGGTGTTATAGTTGATATCAGAGGAAGTTTAGTAAAAACCTTGGAAACTAGATTTAGAAAATACTGATTAGAGAACATTACCCTAAGATAGACTTTGGGGATTAGTATAGAAGAAATTCCTAGAATTTTGGTACCATAGTGATTTTGTGAGTTTATGAAGAAATACATCCCTCTCTGGATACAAGCAGGTATAGGCGGCTCTGGCGTAGATGTTCCTAGTGGTAAAACCTAAAAAAAACTACTTTGAACTAGACTCAAATGGGAATTGGTGCATGACAATGGGCCTTGCTTCACTCGTGGTTAAGACACTCTCAAGTTATTTTTTTAGGATAATTCTCATTTTCATTACAAACCATTATGAAGGATTTATGAGTATATACCTCCACAATAAAAACATTTTTACGATTATGGATTATATCCATAAACTATTCAATTTATGTTAAGTGTTTTACAAGTTTGAAATTATGTATTGTGATTCATAAACTAATATATTGTATTCCATTGTTTATAAATGGAACCTAGTGGAAGTAATGGATACCGTATCAATGCACGTAATCCATGTAGGTATTTCCCTCATACTAAAGATAATTATAGTGGATATGGTTATGCAACTGGTGCTGATCAACTTATCACCATACTCAGAAAACTCACTTAGGTTATTAATAATTACCTTACGTGTATAGATCACCATTACCCACAATGAGGAGGATCAATTTTAGACCACTTCATGAGGAAAAAACTAACAACATTCAATGGGAGTAAAAATACATTAGTAGATGAGCAATGGATAATTTCCTTAAAGATAATATTTCATGCTTTGGGGAGTAGTGAAAGGGAAAAAGCTTTCATGTCAGTTTATCACCTCACGGGAGATGCAGATCAATGGTGGTCATTGATTAAAAACACAAAGTAATATGAATAAATATGAAAAAATGAATGGGGGGGGGGGTTTAAATATATTTTCTTATAAAAATAATTTCTCACTCCCATCGAGTGCATATGGAATGACAATTTCTGAGTTTGAGGAAAAAGGAGGATGAGAATGTCGCAAGGTTTGAGGCTAAATTTACAAGGTTTGAAAGACATGCTAAAAATTATATATATAACCCAAGAAGTAAGATTGATCATTTCTTTAATGGGATAAAACAATTTCTCAATCTTACATTAATCTCACAATCCTTCTCATCATATAAAGATATTGTCTCATGTACTGTAAAGATAGAAAATAAATTCTACAAGTATTATGACTTTAATGAAAATCAAGAGAAGAAGAGATATTTTGAACACTCTGGGAATGTAAATAAAGAAATAGGGAAGAAGGGAAAAGATCAATTTCCACCCTGTGATGATTGTGAAGGAAGAACCCTAGTGCATGTCTAAAATAAAAAAGGAGTTTGCTAAAAATGTGGAAAGAAATTCAATCTTTCTAATGATTTTAAGGAGAATAACGAATCTACCAATGTTAAATTCTAAAATTTCAGGGAGATGGTACATTATGCAAATGAATTTCCTAAGAATAAGGTAAACTTACCTCAGAAAAGGCCAAGGGATAAAATCCAAGCTTATGTGATCACTACTGTTGAGGTTGAAGCTCTGAAAGGTGTGGTGGAATGTAATTTAATGGTTTCCTCAATTTTAGCCAATGCTTTATTTGATTCTGGATCATTGCATTGTTTCTTATCTTCCTAGTTTTCTAAGAAAATTAGATAATTCCAATTTGATTTAACAAGATATTTGTTAGTAAAAACTCCTTAGGGAAGTATCATTGCAACAACGTTTTGTTATTCAGTCCCCATTAAGGCATATAAATGATATTTATCTGATGATATAATAATCCTACAAATGATTGAATTTGATATAATCTTAGAGATGGATTGGATTTCATACCATGATATGAAAATTTATCGTAAGAAGAAGGAGGTTACATTTCTCGATGATGATAAGGAGTTTCTTATCTTTAGAGTATAAATGTCACCATCTGATTCTTATCTAGATCCACCCCCAATAGCTCGTCTAAATTCAATTATTGGGGATGATGATAATGATATAATTATGGGTGAGGAAAATAATGTTGGAATATAGAACATACCTATTGTTCAAGAAAATGATGATGTGTTTCTAGAATATTTTCTTGGACATCCTCCAAAACGAGAAATTGAGTTTTCCAATAATTTAATTCCTGGTTCAAGGCCCATATCAAAGACCACTTATAGAATAGCCACTATGGAATTAGAAGAACTAAATAAAAAAATCAAGTAATTTATTAATGAGGGATTTATTCTCCCTATTTTTCCTCCATGGGGAGCCCCTATCCTTTTTGTTAAGAAGAAATACAAATATATGAGGTTGTGAATTGACTACCGGGAGATCAATGCAATAAAAATAAAGAAAAAGTATCCCCTATCTCGCATTGACGATTTATTTGACCAACTTCATAAAGCTCAATATTTTTCAAAGATTGACCTTTGATCTGGATATCATGAATTGTGTTTGAATAAGGAAGACATTTCGAAAACAATATTTCAAACCAAGTACGGGCATTATGAGTTTATATTAATGGCTTTTGGATTGACTAATAAACCCTATATCGTCATGGATCTAATGAATTGAGTTTTCAAAGAATATCTTGATGAATTTGTAGTGGTATTTATTTATGATATCTTGGTATACTCCAAAATCTATGAAGATCATGAAAATCACTTTCTCATTATTCTAAAGACTCTTATAAGAAAAGAATTATATGGGAAGTTTAGCTAGTTTGAATTCTGGAATCATGAGATTTTTTTCGTGTCCATATTGTCTCTAAGGATGGAATCTATATTGATCCATCAAAGACCAAGGCAATCCCTAAATGGCCAGCACCGATGAGTATAACTAAGGTACACAGTTTTATTTGTTTAGCAGGTTATTATCGACGTTTTTTCCAGAATTTTTTCTGGTTGGCAAACCCATTAACCAAGATCACACGTAATGGTGTTAAATTTGTTTGGAAAAAATAGTGTGAATAATATTTTTAAGAACTGATGAGAAGATTAGTTAATACCCTTATTTGACCTTATATGATTTGAAAGGAATCATTTAGTCATTTTCCAAACAAGGTACTTTATGACCTTTTCAAGAAAATTAAGTTAAGAATGTTTTTTATCTTATACGGCGGGTGCAGCTATTTTTTTCCATTATAATATCATCTAAGCTTCCCCTACAAGCTTATAAGAATATTTTCAAAAAAAAAGGTTTTCTTTAATAATTATGTGACTCTTAAAAGGTTTCAAAATAGAAAGTGGTATTTCTTTCAAATAGTTTTTATTTCATCTTTGTCAGAATCCTTTGATGGATTTTAAACTTCTTTGAAGTTTATTTATTATGATACCAATCTTCCATATTTTATTGAAGGTTTTGTGATATGTTTGATTGTGGATGTGTTATTTTTATATCATTCATGTTTTATGGTTAAAGTATTGACATTTCATATTCTAGTTTTAATATGATTGTTTATGTTATGTTTCAACCTTTTCATATATGGAATGTATTGGACATATTATATGACAGGTGGATCCCGCTATAGCTCCATGGTGCATCAGTAGGTCTTATGAGAAAATTAGATGTGGAATCGGTCGAGGCATTTCCCAATTTGATATTTGGTTTTGGCCGACGCATAAATCATTTTTAGACGTCTTGGATAAGGCCTTTTCAGGATGATTTAGAATGTCTAAACTTATAAATTCCCTCATTATGAAAATAATAATGATGGTTCATATGGTTATTAAACTAGTAGAATACCCATGACTACGTTTTATTATGTAATTATTTAATCATCTCATATTCCTTCTATAAAGTTTTTATGTTTATTATTTTCAAATGAAAGTGTTTTTAATTATTAACCATGCCTAATGTTTATCTTATCTTATATTGTATTGCTTACCCTTACTGAGTGTTTGAGCTCACCCCTTTCTTATGTTTCATTTTCCCAGGATATGAAGAAGTTAGTTATGAGTGACTTGTAGGCAAAATCTAGGAGTCTTGGATGTTTCTAATAGAATAAATTAGTGTTGTATTTCTTTTCAATATGTATGTATCTTGTTTCCAATAATACTAAACTGGTCAGTATTTTAGGACATGATTCCTTGTATCATGCCAATTTTATGCAATAAAGCACTGACTATGAGTAGCTGAGGTGGGTGAGTTACAAGTACTCCTACGCAATAATTATTTCTCGGGAAAAATTTATTTCTCCAATGGGATTTGTGGAATTTGGTTATGTTCCAAATATTGTGTATATTATTCTTGGACTTCAATGAAGTTCATCTCTATCCCACTATCACTTTTCGAGAAAATAAAATCCTCAAGAAATGTGAGATGTCATTCAACCAATATTTTTTTTGATGGATTAATATGTATTATCCTTTTTTTTATTTGGGATATCCTATAAAGAATCCCTTTATTCTATGGGGTGAATGAGTTTTACCTTAAGAGGACTTAAAAAATTAATTCCAACCCCACACTTGTAAGTAAAACAACACAAGTTTCTTTCTATTCCATAATTGGTATGGAAGACTATCTGTTACTTTAGTTAGCACTCTGTTTACTGCATATGTTTTTTTCTACAATGTGTATCCCAAAAATGATAATGGAAGACTTGCATGACTCATAATTGATGTCACCATTTCCAACACGGTATAGTTCCACCTTTTGCTTAAATAATTTCATTAAGGTGTATAAAGATGTTTGAGATGAGATAAAATCCCAAACTCTTGTAACTAATTAATTAAGTCTTGATTATGACATTATTCATGAGTATCTGAATGACGTTTCATAATAATCTTACCAATATAGCTCTAAAATTCATTCTTGTATTTCATGAATTTATCAATTGAGTCTGACTTATACCTCATTAAGTATACATATCCATATCTACAAAAATCATCAGTAAAATTAAAAAATTTAGAGTTCCCACCCATTTCTTCAATAGGAAATGGTACACGTACATTGGTATGAACTAATACAAGAAGCTCTATATCCCTTTCACCTCTCCCACTAAATAGAGGTTTGTCAATTTTTCCTTATAAACATATATGACAAAGACCAAGTGGTTTTAGTTCAAAAAATTATAAATATACATCTTTATTTAATTTAATAAACCACATTTCATTTACAATACCTAGTTGGTTATTCCAAATTTGGGTGTGGTTTGATTCATGTGAGTTAACTTCGTTATCTATTAACATTATTTAGTTTGTATTTTCCAAAAAATAAATATTGTTATGTAAATGTGCCTTACCATAAAAATTATATCTAAATAAAATAAGAAACATTTATTTCAAAATTTTAAGATAAATCCATCCATATCATGTATGGATATAAAAATAATGTTTTTGGTAACTGAAGGAACATAATAACAACCCTAGGAACAAATACAATTCCTATTGGAAATGTGAGGTTGAATTTCTCGATAGTTATTATAGCATGTTTAGCTATGTTGGATACTTGATGATCTACCTCTACATGGTTGATCTTTATTGAATCTACCTGGTTTCTATATTAGAATACATGTATGATAATTGTAAGCTGTATAAAATAAACAATCTATATAAACATAAAAATTCTACTTGATAGAAAATGTAATGGATTATTCCCCTTTATTCATTTTTTGGGAGTAATTTTTCTTCCAATGTCCCTTATTATCTCATGTTAAATAGATAGAATAATATCCCCTTTATTTCCCATCTATCATACTAATCATGGAAGGGTGTGAAGAATCATTGGGCTTAAATATCTTTTCAGGAAATTTCTACTTGGTCACCATAATGAAAGAATGTCTTTCATGCTTCATATCCTTATATACTTGGAAAAGACGAGTAAGAATATATCGAAGTGACTTTTCAAGGGTGTTTATATTAAAATTCACAAAATGATAGTGATTCTTAGATGGAGTGACACCTAAATGAGGTTGGTTGCTAGTTCTTCATAAAGTTTAAACTCCAGAACCTCTATGCACTCAACATGGCCAATTAGCTTGACTACTTGAGGAATATCTAGGGATCCCTCTTCAAAAATTCTCTAAAATAGATACTTTTAAATCTCTAGTTGTTACTATATATATCTCTACTATTAAAGACCACAATGGTTCCTAAACAGGATATATTAATCCATGTTTTTTGAGTCATCATTAGTTCACCAACCATTAATGAAATACTAAAACATTGAATATAGACTACATCTCTCAAACGTATTCCATAGGAAAGGAACTCCTTATAAATATCCATATTATGAGGTGAAATAATAATTGGGGATTATAGAATTTAACATTTTCTTTCATGGAATATCACAACCTGAAGGTGTCTGAACCACTCCTAGAAGTTACTAAAAGTTGGGTGGTTATCTTTCTCCAATGTTTATCATAGGTATAATGTGGACAATGAACTTGTCATTTGATTCTAAAATTAAAAATATATGATTATTATTTCATTTATGTATTAAAAAATAAGTGAGATATAATAAATTAAATGTTTATGTATTTATTTATTAAATCTCCCACTATTTTATCAAGTCTAAATAACCCTCACCATTGAACTCAGAATATATAGGTCATTGAAAATCTAGTGGTAGGGATCCCCATTATGTTTCGTAATGATCTAAGATTTGTCCACAAAAACCATAATAAATAAATTATTTAGGTTGTATTTCCAACTATGGATGTGAACCTCATTGATCTATTGAGTAGATTCCCCTATCATGAAATACTAACTTGGTTTTCCTCAAGACATACCTCCAATTTTTTTGAACTGTCTTTGGCCATTAAACTCGATACAATTTCAGTTAAGCCAATCGAAAATTCTCATGAGAAATGCCAGATTAAATTTAGTATCTAGGCTTTAGCCATGTACTATGCTAAGTTTTATAGTTCCATTCCCAATCATGTAATTAATGTCTTAGCATGACTTAATATTTAACTAAGAAATTTAAATTTATTATACATAAATTTAATTTTTTTATCATTAGCATGACATTTTAATATTAAGTGGATGTTACTTAATTAATTAACCATGTTGGATAAAACATTAAAACAAAATTCATATATTTAATTTTAATCTTTTCACATGAATTATTATATTTATGTTATCAAATCCTCAAATCCATAAAATAAATAACTGCATAACTAGAAATTAAAATTAATCAAATAACCCATTTATGAGATTTATATGGCCATAGATTTAATGAGAGGATATTAAATCAACATTTAACTAGGGTAAATGACTCTTACTATTTTTCTTGGTATGAGTTACTGCATTCAAAGTGTCCGCCTATGTATCACCTAGGTTGGCGTCATTATGGTTCTATATTGAACCCCCTCCAAACACCTTAGTGTTCTCTATTAGTGGAAAATTTTTATTAAACACATAAAAATGAGGGGATTCAATGGTTTGGTTAAAGGGGAGTACATAAATACATTTGGACACCCAGGTCCTACATAATAATGAGAAGAGGGATAACTCAGAGGCCATCATTTATTTTAATATTAAATAATTGAAAACTCATGAAATAAATTAAATTAAAACATACCACACATACACAAGCCTTGGGAAATCTCATAAACAATAATATATTTAACAAATATGGATAAGTAAATAGATAGAATTCATTTCATTATTCATAATATTATTATTTTAGATAAAGTAGATTGTATTAATTAATTATCTAATTCCATTACATCATTAATGACCATCTAATTTAATTTGATTATACTCCTCATTAATATAATTCATGAATAATAAAAAACTTAACCAATAATTACATATTAATTAAAGAAAATTAATTTTCTATTTAAAATAATTTAAACCCATTATTAAAATTTCAACACAAAATGGGGTTCCAATCATTAAAATAATTTTTTAATGCTGTTATTTTCATATTTAATTTAATTTTAATTTTTTATTAATGGGAGACTATGTGACACGTACATGTAATTAAACACCATAAACCTTAGTTTCTATATATCTATGTCACATGCCCAGGGCTTTGATGTGTTAACTAATCCAAATAAAATCTTGTTAAAATGCTAACTAGACACCCTGTATCCACTTATTGTGTGTTAGGTTGGCTTAGTCAACATGAATTTGGAAATAAATCGTCATGTGTAATTACTCTCATGACACATCTAGGTTTCTCACCTCCCCTTTTTTAGGTAATTTTGTTTTAACTATTCTTATTATCTTCATTTTAATAAAATAATTTTAATAATGTTAACACATTGATAAAAAAGAATGATTTCTAGGAATAAAATCATTTTAAAGGGGTAGAATTTAGCATCCCAATTTTTTATGAAATATATTCTTCTAAATTTATTTAAATTAATTAATATATTGGGTTACACATAGAACATAGTATATATTTAATCACATGAAACACCAATTTTATATTGCATTTCACATAACATATATTCCCTTTGATGAATCTTGTTACACGTAAGGCTGATGCATACAAAAAAAATCTATAATATTAATATTACTTATTTAACGTACTAGTTATCACCTAGTCATGCGAATGGAAGGAATGAATATGATTAAGTAAATTATTAAATAATATATTAAACATGTTAATAAAATTAATTCATTTGTTATTGATTAATTATAAATGAAAATAAAGTCTAACTGATTATAAAGGATGAGTTTTTATGAAAACTAATTTTATGACCAGAATGATTATTTATATTAATAAATTAAATTAATAACTATTTTTGATGTATATTAATGAAGTTTTTATGTCATATATTTAATAATAAGTTTTTAAATTCGTATAACAAATTTTTATAATATTAAGATAATAATAAATAAAATTTTAACAATAAAAAGTTGTATAATTTCAAAATGTAAATTTTCTTCCTTTTAGTGGTTAACCTATTTTAAATATCATTTTTGAAAATTTTAAATTTTAATTTGAAAAAATAAAACTAGTTTTTAAAAGTGTAATATAAAAATTTAATTTTGAAGAATTTTTGGTATTTTTCTAAAAACGTTCATATTTTGATGAATTGTGAATGACGCTGAATTTTAATTGAAAACTTATTTTTCATCAAAATAATTTATAAAGTTAAATTATATTATTAATTGGAATTAATGTAATAATAGAAAAAATTTATATAATTTAAAACAATTTAATTTAGTGGAAAAAATTTCACAATGAATTTAGATATAAAAGCACATCAAACTTTTCGCCATTTTTACTTAAAAAACTCACTTTGTTTTCCCTTCGGCGGGATTAATTTTAAATTAATTTCTACCATATATGGTATTAGACTTTATAAATATGGATCCCATATTAAAAATTATAATAAATTTAAATGTATAATTTGTTTAACAAAGTTGTTTTCCAAGATGATTTAGGAAATTAATTAAAATTAATTATAGTTATTAAGGACGAATAAGGTTAATTAATGACTAAATTTGAAAAATAAGGTTTAAAAATTATCATACACATGTATAAAATTTAATTTCTGACCTAATTTCAACCATTACACCTCTAGTGATCTTTAATGGACAGTTTTTAACATTTGGGGATAAGTAAAACTTGGTCTATAGTAAAATCCTTTCATGAATACTCAATGTGTCATCACCCTAAAATTATAAAAGGCCTCCTCTCCTCCTAAATTATTCGCACCTCAAAAGACATTTGTTATAATAACTTTGTTCTTTATTACATACTTAAACATGATTTATTACATAAATCCTTCACTTCATACAACATAGAAGATCGAGAGGTCTAGTGTCTTTGGGGATTAGGAACATTACATAACAACTTAAAGCATAAAAAACAACATCTTATAGAAAAATTCCTTTACATGACCACTACATTCCCTCGTACTTAGCATTGCATAGCATAACCTGAGGACATGCATAAGAAAAGTTTGAGATATAAAGCCTAGTAAGGGAATAAACATGGAATAATATGAGGAATATAATACATGTTAGACAATAGGAATATCAATAGATCACAACAGAAACATGAACATAAAGGCCTGATAAATCAAGATAATTATAACATGGAGATGTGTCAACAACACTTAAAGTGGAATTAGCATGATCCAAGGCTCAATGAACATGGATCATGAATAAAACCTCATTACACATGAAGCACAAGTAAACCATTATTGAAATTGAATTATCATGAGTCAACACCCATTTCACATTATGTATCATGATACTATACTTTACCCAATGCATTGGAGCGCTATTAGGGCACACCCTTTCTTAAACATTTCATTTCATGCATAAGTGTACCACATGGATTCATTAAACATCATCATTTATTAAATGATAAAGGAATGTGGAATTCATACATGGAACAAAACAATCAATAAGTAAATATGCATAAAGTTAAAATACCATTAATAGATAGACAGGCATGGTATTCACTACCCATTGACTTTGGCTTGGAAAAATGTGGTGCAATTTCGATAGCATAATGACGTGACATAGTAATTCCTAAAAAAATGGTTGATGAGAGAGAAATTTTTGTCTCATTATATGAACATGAAATGTAAAGTAAGGGGGTCATATAGATACATGTCCCAACAATTGTAATGGAATTTAGATTCATGATACTAAAGAATTGCTTGAATGTAAATGAGGAGAGACAACTTCTTTTCCGAATTTTGGCATAGTAACGGGTGTACATGGGAGGAATTTAATGAGAGATAAAGGGGTCTCTAATCATTAAAACATAAAGAGGGAATTATGGGTGATGTTATAAATCATACCCCAACATTTATAATTGAAAATAAAAGGGCATAACAATATTATGAATCTAGGATAAAAAGAGAAAGGTAGCAATTCCATACTTGGAAGTGTGATCCCAAAGGCATGGGAGATTCTTGAGAGAGAATTATTGGGATCTTTGGTTGCCTTGGGAGGATTAAATAGAGATTATATAAGAGTTTGGATGAAATATAAAGGCATTTAGTGAAGAGGAAGTGGGAGCGTGGGTGGGTTTATATAGAAAAGGAGAGGGAATTCTTTATTATTTAGGTTTGGGAGACCACACATTAAACTAATCAAAACCCCAATCCATCCCAAGGTTTTTGTCCTTGGTTTTTTCCAAAGGGGAGTGGAAAACAATATTTTATAAGGCCAATGTCCTAAATTCTTAAAATAACAGGGTTTCTTATGTGGAGGTGAGTCACACTCTCAAGGAAAACAATTTAAAAAGACAAACTGTTTTATAAGACTTGAAGGGTCCACTAAATTTTTTTAAAATAAATCAAAAAAACCCAAAATCAAATTATTTTAATTTTAAAACATATATTTTCCCAACATAATTTTTATAGTATTTTATTACATTACTACTAAGTCATTATGATGTCATAAAACACATTATATATTTAAACGGTATTTAATTTTTACCCAAAAATACGACTGTCTTAGAAAATTATGAAAAATTACCAATAGATAATTTCAATGTCATGATTCCAAAAATAATATTAATTTTATCTAAATAATTTTCTAAATATATGAATTTTTACTTTTAAAATAAAAACTGACATTTAACGAAAATTCATGGGTTTTGACAAAAACTACTTTCAAGCCTTAATAAAAATTACAATAATAAAAACAATGTATATTCTATATAAAATAATAATGTACATAATCATAGTACTAGGTTCTTGTTACATAACCACTTAAAATACCCACATAAGACCTTAGGGTAAGGTGTGTGATGGTGACATACTCTTGGGGTGGCTCAGATAACATTTCTCAAGTGGTAATATCTATCAACTTCCACTTCTCTCATAGGCGGTTCCACTTGAGCTTAATGTATTCATGATCATCTTGGGCTTGGTCCATAATGAAGCCCAATGACACCAACTCCTTTACGAGCTCCGAAAAATGGACTTCGTATGGGTAAAGTCTGTTAGATGATGCCATCGCTTCTTTTGTTAGAGTAAATTGGATTTGTTAAAGACCTATATTTATACTAATCATGTGATCACTGTTCAACAAATATATTATCAATGGTCAAAAAATTTCATGTTATTCAAGAATCCAAAACATATAACTAAATAAGTGCATACATTTTACATAACCATAGGAAGATGTTTAAATAAACTAAGAGGAATTTTCATTAATGAATTTTTGGGTTGTTACATTTGTCTCTTCAAAAACACACAAAAATAATCTACTAATATCCCTAACCTCACCCTATAGTCTCCACTCATGGATGTAATCCAACTAAGGAATCCCATTGGTGCAAACAAAAATAAGTTACCCAAAAAAGATGTAACATTCTTCAACATGTATTTATATTTATTTTATGTCCCTACCATTAATTTTTTTATTTCATGATTATCTATAAAATAAATCTTCTAAATATAGTGATATTTTATTATGTTATTTTTATACCTACTCCAATAAAAACTTCCATTACATAGGTAAAAAATTATCATTCGTGTATCGTGAACTACCACCTCGCAAAATGATATCGTTCGCTTTTTCATTTACCACATCTCATGGTTCGGAATTATGGTTGAAACCATTTTTTTATTTTATATAATATATATATATGTTTTTTATACTTATTTAATTTTAATAACACATACATTTATGCTCTCTAATTTGTATAAATATGACAACAACATTTGTGGGTATGTGGACTACCACCTCCTAAAAGTGATGTAATGCATTCACACATTACATTGAATGAATTAAGGACGCGTTAAATTATACATATGTGACATAAATATCATATATATTATATTTCTGACATAATTACCTTTCAGGAAATGTATTCTATCATTTTCTTTATTACCCATTCACACACTGAAAAAGATATAACATTGTTCATGGATATATAGACTACCATCTCCTCAATGCGATGCGATTACTTTTAAATCACATGAATTATATATATAAGTATATATTATTAAATAATAAGAAATTTATTATATAATGATAATTCTAGAAATTTAATTATTACTTTCCTTCTTCCCATAATGATCATTGAAAAATGAGAACGTTACTCATGTGTATGTGTGTCCTATTTTCTATATTATTGTAATGAAAGTTCCGTTTTCATAACCTTGATTCATGATTTGATTTATAAGTATAATTAATGTATAAATTAAATAATTATTACATGATTATTTTTCTGTATATGTTTTAATAATTACCCCTTTGACCAAACTAGAACTACCAAAGTCTTTTTTGATATATAAACTGAATATGGTCAAAACATCGGATATAAACATTATTTATTATGTAATATTATGTAACATTTTTATAAGTGAAATTAAATTATTAATAATCTTGGAAAATTTTATGAAGTAATTAGATAATTAACATATGTTTATTATTTAGAAATATTGTGAACATGCTTGAAAAAACAGACTTGAGGTAATGGATTTTAATATCAATTATTACATCATTGAGATATATGTCATATTCACCAATTAATTATTTTGAAACATCCCATTAATTTTTTTTGCTAAATTTTTTAGTCTTTTATGCTTTTTCCATTTAGTTGTATGGGTAGGGTCGAGAAAGAATTGGGAGTATGCCTATAATGGTGAAGTCAGAAATTTTTTTGGGGTAATCAAAATTATAACCACTGGTTCTGTACCATGTTAGGTATTTACATGACGTGTCATTGGTTACACAGCATGTATATTCTAAAATAATAATAAATCTATTTTTATCCAACGTAGATGTTTTTTTTGTGATTATGGGACTTTTCAATTACACAACGACTAATTGGGTTAAACATCTTGTAAAATCCAAAGGGTTGCTTTTAAATAGGTAGAACCGCTGAATTTTATTTTCATATTCTCCATAATTCCTTGTTTCCAACCTAAGATATGTAACCATGTGATTTTAGATCCCTCTAACAGATCTATGTCATTTTGTTCAGTAATTGATCATTGTTGCTGCTGTAGAGTGTCTCTCAGGGTAAGTGGTCTCCACTTTTCTCCTTATCTTTATCTTTTCCTCATATGAATTTTTTAGATAATATTGGAATTTATGAATATAAACTATATTCTGTCAAATAATTTTTCTATATATAGTTCATAGATATCATGTTCCCTCATTCTTGTTAGCAGGTTTCATTACAGGAATAATGTTTTTCTATGAAAAAGGTCGGTGGTTCTGTTTAATATTTTCTAGTTGATTTAACCTTATGTTTCATGATAATTTTCTTTAAATTGTGTTATTAAGAACACAATTATAATGAATTGAGGGATTTTGATTTTATGAACATGAAATTGGAGAAAACCCCCAATTCTGTTGAATTGGAGTTTGTTTGGGAAATTGATGTAATTTTTTGAATTTTAAATTGTTGAATTTAAATTTTGGAATTGATTTCATGGAATTGATTTCAAATTGGTATTTAAGAAAAGAAATTAAAATGGTTTTGATATAGACCTAATGGTTCTATGTTAGAAAATGAATGTTTTGAATAAAAACCCATGTGTTAGTTATTAAACGGATATTGAAATATTGGAAATGGGAGATTTGGATGAATTTTATTTCAAACAATTTTATAATAAATTTTTCATAAATGATGGTTATAAGAGAACATAAAAGCCTATATTTAGTGATTTATTGGGATAACACACTTTTTGATGCATTACAACCAAAACAAAACCTAGTGAAGCATTTGAAAACCCTGATGGGATAGTGGTGAGTCTTCTTTAACCAGTGCTAGAGGGACCAGTGTATAAACATATTACAATTGAGTATATTTTTTTAAATGGCTGGGGGAGTCCTCATTTATTATTTAAAGAAAAGACATCTTTCTAACTAGGTAGAGGGAGACCCATTACATATCCTAGAGTCCCAATACCAAATGGTATAAATAAAAGGCCTGAAATTCCATTATTGGCCCAATGGCCCCTTCGGGGAATAGAACTACTATAGTACACATGCTTCTATAGTTCCTTCCTTTTAGAATATGACCATATGGATAGATTTTTTATATTTTATATATAAGAAAATGTTTTTCATAAACTTTTTTACACATTCCTTGTGAATTTATATAAAATTATTTATATTAAATGTCTATTAATCCATTTTTTATGTATTTACATTTTTCAAAATTTAAAGCATGATTTTTTTTCAATATTCTTGTGAACATCCAATAAATTTGTTAAAAAACTTAATTCTTTGTTGGTCAATTAAATGTGTAATTTTATGATAGAATCCACGGTGAGACCCTTCTAGAATTTTACCTCAAACCCTACCTATGCCATTAGGATTTTTTAGATTACCTTATTCAAGGTTTGAGTAAGGATAATGTGACATTTATAGGTGGTGGTAGCCATTGATCCTTTGAATAAGAGAGTTGTGTCTGTTGGGACAAGGGTTATTATTTTTGTTTTTGGTACATTTATGTAGTAATTTATGTTTTCATACCTTATTGGATTCTCTTATAGTCTCACTTGTATATTTTTTCTTATATGCATACTATTTTGTTTTTTGTGAGTCCAAAATTTTTGTCGCTAATTTTTTTACACTTTCACTTTGTATGATAATTGTTAGTAGTCACCAACCTGTGGGGGTTGGGAATTCCCTTTTGTCTATGTTAGAACTAGATAAGCCATCGAGTTATCATTATACCCAAAAAAGTTCATGAAAAGGTGGAATCATAATTCTAGGTTGATCTTCATATCCTGATTTTAGTATGAATTGTCTAATAATGTCTGTAATTACAAGTTAGTTGTGATTGAGTTCCTAGAAATCACTCACCATAGTGAACCCTAAGTCATTACGGTTGGTTTGGGATAGACTCCTTAATGATTTTTCAAGTATATTCCTAACATTTGATTTGGATATGATTGAAATCCAAATCTTATGTTTTTATCTGGTGTTATTAATTTCTATTATTCGTTATTCTGAGTGTTAATATGATTTCTTCTACATTGTTTCTTATTTTTTGCTTCATCATGCCTATGAGAAGATGTGGAAATCATATCTTGGAAGAATATTTTGATAAACATCAATGTGAAAATCCTATCATGGGCTGAAATCTGGTTGAGGTGATTGTGAGTACTATTTAAGAGATGGGATAGGCACAAAAACCAGTTCTTGTTTCGAATCTAGATGTTGAACCTCCTAGGGATATTTTTTGAAATGGTGATTCAGAATTACTTTGTCATAATCCCCTATCATCAAAATTCTCCCACGATCCTCAAGAGTACGGGAATAGTTGAGTAGGATGGAGTGTCTTTCTTTGGGTTATTATAAATAGATAATTATGTCAAGGTGAAGTGTGACACCTTCATGCTATAAGGACCGAGCAGGAGATGGTGCTACATGATGATGATTGTAATGAATCATGAAGGTATAAAGTGGAAATACTTAAAATATCTTTCTATATACTAGTTCTCTCTATGATCGACAATTTTAGTGAAGGCTATTGAGTTCTTAAAACTCGACCAAGATGATATGATCATAAAAAAGTATGAAAAAAAATTCCAACCAAGTGAATCTTTCACCATAGATTGTATCAAATGAGAAGATGAAGAGTTGACGGTTCGAGTTGGGATTTCAATCAGATATTTGTTACCAATTTTTCTTGTTAAATATTCCTTCTTTTGCTGATGCTAAAGATATTGCATTGATGATCAAAATAGACCTAGCTGGAATGTCAGGGTTGTTGAGAATTTATTTCTCCTCATTTATAGAGTGAATTCCTCTAATGTAAATATGAAGCATGCTGATTCTCATAGTGGTTCTCAATATTAGAGTTTTTCTAGACCTCATGTCATTCTTATAAGAGTCCCATTTAATTTATATCAGTGTGTAATGCCTGGGTATTCAAATAGGTTTTTCACTGATGCACCCATGATATATGGATCCTATAGATGCTCAGGTCACCAATAGATGTTCTTCTATGACTTTTACACTTTTATTTGTGTAAAAAGATCATTATCACACGTCAAAACAATGGTAAAATCAGATTCATCATTTATAAACGGGTTACAACCATATGAATCTATAAGGAATCTTATTTAGGTAGTGGAAGAGTCTCTAGAGGAAAAATGCAGGTACAACAACCGTGAGAGGTACCATCACTATAGCTTCTTCATAAGTGACTCTTTTATTTGATACTGGTGCATCTCTTTCATTTATTTAAACCTATATTGTTAATCTAATAAATCATCCTATGATTATTTTATTTTATGTGAGGAATATTGATACACCCCTTAGAATTAAGAGAGAGAAGGGTCTTTGTAGTATCACTTGTGTTTTCTCTTTTTCAGAAGTTGAGATTACATGGTGTTTTCTAGTTCTCAACAATAAACCATTTTATGTCATATTTGGGATGGATTAATTCATTACCAATAAATCCTGAATTTATTGTTATCTTCGATGACTCTTCTTTAATGTACCCAATGGGGTTTTCCAAATCATTCGAGGAGAATGAGATGTGAGGTCGAGTAGATCCGAACCATCCAATATAAAATTATAGAAATTGATATGTGTGTTACTTTTGATTTGGATACAGATTCTTTGTTTGGTGATCTCCCTCTATTTGTCGTTAAAGTTCCCAAAGTGATTCCTTATGACATCTCTAGTTTTCCACCAGTAATAGAGGTATATTTTTCTGTCAATTTATTTCCTAGTATCAATCAGTATATTTTCATTCATAACTCATTAAAACATTTGAAATGAAAGAGTTGATGACTCAGTTGGATGATATTCTAGAGAAATAATTCATACATCCAAGTTTTCTACCTTGGGAAGCACCAATTCTCTTCTCTAGGAAGGCTGATGATTCCATTCACCTTTGTGTTGATTACCAAAAACTAAATACCAGAAACGCTCAGCCAGAGGCAAGACTCTAACCATTTATTAATAAAATAAAAGCACAACAGGTACAGGAGGACCAGAACAGCTACATATCATAAAAATAATACTCATCACCACCCACTTTAGATACTAATTCATATGCTTTATCTGTTTCCCACTATGAACTTTCATAGTGTTTAAGAACCTTGGCATATTTCCTTCTAAGATTCATCTTCTCTAAGGACAAAAACTCCTTTGAGGATTGCATAGCCCATCTTTCCCTCCCAACAAAAGATCTAGTGGACACTGGCCTGGGAAGATAAGAGTAATCTTTCTTCGCTCTTCTCTGTGGTGGGGTAGTCTTAGCACCTTCCTCTCCTTTCACCTTCATCCTTGAACCCTGAACAAAATTACTATACAAAGGCCATACCACACCACTATCCTTTTCTCTGTCACTATTTAAAATATCACTCAACTTTTCCAATATTTTCACATCCTGATAACCATCCTCCAAACCACAATCCTGCTGAACCTGACTTTTGACATCAATTATAGCAAGACATTATGGCCGGTACCAAAAACTAAATAGAGTCACCATAAAGAACAAATATATATTTCCTTGTATTTATGACCTTTTTGAGTAATTTAGAGGGTTGAAGTTGTTCTTGATGATTGATCTTTGGTTTATTTTCAATTAGTTGAGAATAAAATAATCTGACATTCATAAAACATCCTTTTAAAGAAGATATTTCCACTAAAAGTACCTCATCATTCCATTTGGTTTAACTAATTCTTCTTTATCGTTTATAGATTTAGTGAGTAGTATTTTCTAGGAGTAACTTGATCCTTTATTAGTAGTATATATGGACGACATCCTTGTTTTCTCTATGTCTAAGGAAGATCATGTTCATCAATTGAGAGAAGTTCTATAATTTTTATAGAGTCTTAAAATTTATGAAATGTTATCAAAATGCGATTTCTTGATTTGAGAATTTATTTTTTGGGGGCACGTGGTGTCGGAACATGGTATCTCAGATGGTCCTGAAAATATGAAGGTTGTTATGACTTGGGAACAACCATTTTTTGAGATTGAAAAATTCTTGGGTTTAACTGGGTATCATAGTTGATTATTTAAGGACTTATCAATGTTTTAATCTAATATGAAATATTTTAATTGAAAGGAATTAATGTATTATTAGGATGAGAAATTTCAAAATTATTTTTTTGATCTTAATGGTCTTTTGACTACGGTGTTGTTGTTGACTCACCCAAAGGTCAGGCAGGACATTGTGGTCATCTATGATGCATTAGGTTTAGGTTTGCGTTGCATTCTTATGTAGGGTGATCATTTCATTTCGTATATATATCATCATCTTAGGACACATGAATATAATTATCCGACCAATTACCTTGAACTTGCAGTTGTGATGCACACACTTAAGAGTTGCAGCACAACCTTTTAAGAGAAAGGATTTCCATTTTTCAGACCACATGGTCCTGAGATATATCTTCTCTCAAAATGATTTGAAAATATACAAGAATAATTGGGTAGAATACCTATAATATTTTGACATTTATATAACAGATTCCCTGAAGAAAGGTAATGCCATTTCTGAAACTTTGAGCAAGTAAATCCTATAACAAGCCATGAAGAAATCATCAGAATTGTGGAACAAGATGGATCTATTTGCACAGTTTAATAGTGGAGTCCTAGAATCAGGGATGGTGGTTGCTTTAGCTAGTGTTCAGTTGAAATATTCTCTTATCATGATTTTTATTCAATAAAATTAGCTTGATGAATATTTTTATAGAATTAGAGACTCTCATTATGGTGGGGAGAGTGTGATAGACTTGTAGTTATCCACAAAGGTCATTCCATGCTTTCAAAATCACTTTGTTGTGCCATGAGTGGTAAGTATATCTTTAATGGGAGATTGACATAATTCCCAATGGGAAGTCCACCTAGGAACCAAGAAGAAATTCTATAACATATGACAATGATTTAGGTGGTCGGGTATGAGATGAGGCACACCTGAATTTTTATATTATTATTATATGTGCTAGCAGGTCATAGAAGAGCCCTAGAAACCATTGAGTTTCATATTACCACATCCGGTGCATACTAGGATGTGGGATGAGATCTCTATAGACTTTGTGGTTGGGTTTCAACATACCAAGGGAAAAAAGAATATGATACGGGGTTTGATCAATCGGGTGACTAAATTATCTCACTTTATACCCATTCATAATACTAAAAAAGTTGAGGAGTTGGGTAATATCTATGTGAAAAAAGATCTTTAATTTTCATAGAGTTTCGTCTGTTATAGATTCTAATGTAGATCATCAGTTCACTTCTCTCTTTTGGAGAAACCTTCAGGAGGAACTGGGATCTCTTGTCCATTTGGGCACGACATACCATCCACTATCTGATTTCCAAAAAAAATAACTAAGGATATGTTATGTTCCTGCATTATCATCTTTAGTGGAGCATGTGATGTCCATCTAGGACCGGTTCTATCAGAATTTAACAATAATTACCATTTCATGATCAAAATGGATACTTTTAAATCCTTATATGATTTTCCTTGAAGATATCCATTATGAGGGTTTTAGATTGGTGAATCATCCTTGGTTGGAACAAGCTTGGTTTAGGAGAAGACCACAAAGATTCCATTTATTCATCAGAGAATTTTGAAGACATTGATCTGATATATGGCTTATGATGATTGTCAACACATATAGTTGGAATTTTCTATTTGTGATATGGTGTTCTTGAAAGTTTAACCTTGGTTGGGTCATCGACAACTTGGGAGGAAAGGAAATATTTCTCCTCAATTTTGGGACATTTTTTAGTTGTTGAGAAAGTGGATAATTTTCATTCAATTTATCACTCCCAGTACAGCTCATGTAAGTACATAATGTGATCCATGTATCTTAGTTATAGAGGTATATACTAGATCCATCTCATGTTTTTGGATGGAGTGATCTTGATGTGGAAGCTGATTTATCTATGAATGAACAGCTATTCAGGATAGTTGATTCTGAAACCAAGGTACTTCATCGGAGGATGATACATTTGGTTCGAGTACTATGGAAGCACAGTTATGATTCTCATGATACATGGTATCATGTGGAACTGATAAGAGAACAGTGGACTCATCTTTTTGATATGGAATCTTCTTGATCATATTTCTAGGGATATATTTTTTTATAGTGGGGAGGTTGTAACTAATGGTTCCAGGTGCAACAGAAGAATACAAAGTTTGTAAATATATTAAACTTTTCATTATTAATCATTTCCATAAACTATGATAAAGGATATTCCACATCAAATTTATAATTAATTTATTTAATGTTTGAAAAATAAATGCTTGGATTATGAACTTTCTTTATTGGTGAATTTTGATCATTAAAAACACCATTTTGGATTATCATCATTGCGCTATAAGGTTCCTGTAACATCCCCAAATGATAAAGGGTTAAATGACTATATGATATGACTCATGTCAACAAGGTGCACCTTCCTTTTCGGGAGCCTACCTGGTTAGAAATCCACAGTTAAGCATGTTTGGCCTGGAGTAGTGATCAGGATGGGTGACCTTCTGGGAAGTTTCCCAGGGTGTGTGTGGGTGAGGACAAAGCACACTGGAAAGGACATGTGTTGGCCTGTGGGGACTGTCATTAGTCAGATGACCTATTCAGGCACGTGGGTGGACCCTGGGGTGGGACCCACGTGTCTGCGGGGCAACTGGGGGTACCTGGTAGTCCAGGACCCGACGACCACGTTAAGGCGGGGTGTCTGTACTTCACTAGGACCCGGTTGTCACATTTGGTATCAGAGGAGGAACCCAGCCTTAAGTGTGGTGCACTGCCTGGGTTAAAATGTAGAGCCCACAACGAGGGTGTTGTTCTCTAAAGGGGGGCTGATTGTAACATCCCCAAATGATAAAGGGTTAAATGACTATATGATATGACTCATGTCAACAAGGTGCACCTTCCTTTTCGGGAGCCTACCTGGTTACAACTCCACAATTAAGCATGCTTGGCCTGGAGTAGTGATTTGGATGGGTGACCTTCTGGGAAGTTTCTTAGGGTGCGTGTGAGTGAGGATAAAGCACACTGGAAAGGACATGTGTTGGCCTATGGGGACTTTCATTAGTCAGATGACCCGTTCAGGCACGTGGGTGGACCTTGGGGTGGGCCCCACGTGTTTGCGGGGCAACTTGGGGTACCTGGTAGGCTAGGACCTGACGGTTATGTTAAGGTGGGGTGTCTATACTGTCACCGGAACCCAGTTGTCATAGTTCCAAGTATATAATAACTCTAGAGGTGATCCACACATTCTCCTATGATATCTAAGAAGCATGACCCGATCTCTGAGTTCTATCCCAGAGGGTTAAATGAATTCTGTTGTTCATTATTGATTGCTCATTATTCAGTCTTGGAGAAATATCTATTAGACTTATCTTTTATGAGATAGATATAAAATTAGGAGATGAGATAGAATTCATTGTGACAAATAGTTCCCTATTATCAAGTTTTGATGCTCTAGAATATAGACATAGCCTCCTATTTTAGAGTTGAGATTTAAGTTAAAATATTATTTAACTTCATAATAGACAATAAATAAAATTTATAACCTTCAATAAATCCCATGCCTTATAATAATAATTATATAATTATTATTTTTTGGAATGCACCAACTTGCACAATAAAAAATACTATATACCGGTCTAGTTAATTAATATTTTTCACCAGACTCGATATTGGTTTGTTCGAACTATTCTATCATTTATTGAACAACCAAATAAATGTTTTATTAATAAATAAATATTTTATTAAAAATCATGTAAATAGATATTTATTAAAATATTCAATAAATAAAATATATATTTCATTTGAAATTGAGAGATTAAATATTTATTTAATTTTTGTGATCAATTTAATGTGAATTAAATTATTCCTCAGAGATGAGAATAATTTTTATTCCCTTAATTAAACTAAAATAGAATTTAATCGCTAACAATGGAAACAAAATGTGTGTGACCCTCTAGAATTATTTCTCATTGGTCTTAGGTGGCTTGCCTAAATTCCCAGATTACTGTCTTGCAACGGGTCACTACATTCAAGAGAAAGAACATAATGTAGCGAAGATGATACCCATATATGAACGATCACTTTGTAATATAATCCATTTGTCTCAATATCTCATCAAGAATGTTTCACATCTATGTCACTAACCTATATTACTGATATGTATTTATTTGACTATAAAAAAAAATAAGTCTTTTCATAATGGTGATGGAATTTAATGAGATTATTCTATTCTAAACAAATGACCAAGATATCATCTTCTATAAAAATGTAAGGGACAAATCCTTTTTCGACTTATTCAATAATGAAATGACCCTCACGATACACCCAATATATATAAGTTCACCCTAAATTGTTATCATCATGGATTATGAAATACATATATTTATGAGAGTTGTAACATGTGTTAACAAAAATTATAATGTTTAAGGACCATCACCCATGCTCATAGATAGGTATATTAGATGACCCCGCAATATTCATAATTCGTATTGGTGGATCTATTCTCATAATCTTCCATCTTTGAGATTACCAATTTCAAACATCACGAGAAGGAGCCTCTGATTCTTACAAGTACTAACATTTGATAGTGTATGTACTTTGTGTCCCATCATAGCATATTATCGAACCATAGAACATTATTTGAGAATATTCTCATAGGACATCAAGGTTCTCATCATAGTGGGGTACTGTTATTATCTCATCAATGTGACATATACTCTAGGATGTTATTACATTATATCCATGTATAACAAAAAAAAATATTGAATAATTTTTTTTATTAACATTCAATACATTGAATATATATTTAATCAAAGTTAAAAAAATTGGTCATAGGACACCTACTCTGAAAAACTCCAACTTTAACTATATCCAACTTCATACGACCTTCAGTTAGCTAGACCTCAAATGATAGTAATGTTTCTGCTGAATCAAGACTTTATTAAAGGGTTCTTCAATTTTTTATTTCATGAAAATATTACTCACATGAATTTCAAATATCTGATAAAAATTCCTAAGTAGATGATACTTTTGAATTATGTGTTTCATCTATTAAAGTGACCTTGGCGCCTTTTCAAGATCCACCACTATAGTATTATCAAGATAGAGTGTGATTGGATATTTATTTCTAGATACCACATCATGCTCTTAAACTAATTTCCATATTTATTTTGCTTCTTTAGCTACATAATAAATCACAATATACTTATAATCTACTATAAAATCTGTAACCATAGCCTGGTAAGACCTCTTCTAGCTCACAACACCTCCATTAAAAGTGAAGATGTATCTCATTTGTCACTTCATGTCATCATGATTAGTTGGAAAACTATGATATTCATATCCTCTGATTACTAGATCCTCATATTCTCCCTAAATCAAGAATATATCTATTATACACCTCAGATACTTAAGGATAGTCTTGAATACCATCCAATGGTGGTCAACTGAATCATCTTTATATCTTCATAACACACATTATGTGTAGGTGACATCTATCCTAGTACATATCATAGCATACATGTTTGACCCAACCATTGATATGTTTAGAACCTTGTCCTTATGTTTCTTTCCTCATGTGTCTAAGGACACATTTTTATGGAATGATAAAATTCATTTGATGATGGAACAAATCCCCTCATAGATTATTATATACTGAATCTCTTTTATTATCTTGTAATTGTATGGAATTTGAATTAGACCAACCATCATATTGGATGTATAATGATGGATCTTGATCCCAACAATATATGATATCTCACCCAACTATATCTTAGAGATTCATTTAAATTAAAACTTATGATGAATTAAACTAATTTTATAGGTTAATATTACTTTTTAAGGTTGGTTAAATAAATTTTATTAGAAGTGATAAGGTTTTAATGGCTTTCAAAAAAATCAAATACTAAATAGTGTCCAAATTGACATAATTGATATTTAAAACAAATACTATATTATTAGTTGATATAATATTCATAATAAACTAAGATTTATCAAAATTACTCAGATAAGGTTAAATATTTTAATAATAAACCACTTGGGGTTCTCTTGGTAGTTTATAGTAAGTTTATTAACCATATAATATAAAAATATAAAGAGACATGGTAAATGTCAAACTATCTAACTAAGAGTTAAATCTAAAAGATAATGTCAATATGGTGACCTAAACCTGTATAAAACCTATTGGTAGAGAGGTTTTCGACCCATACACACCTTAGACTCTATATAAATCATTTTGGTGCTATTATAAACCTAAAATAATTTTATTATAAAATAATATTTCTATCTTTTCCGAAAGTGATCCTCACCTCTCTTATAAAACAGAACTTCCCCTTCTCACAAACTCACACCTCAAAATCCATTTGTATCAGCCAACCTCTGCCCAAATATCCTCCCAACTTTCCTCCCTTCATCCTAGAGTCCTTAATTTGTTCATAAAGCCAACCTATGGATCCATTTTGATCAAATAAAAAGGAAGAACCTGAAGAAGAGGTAAATATTTCATCGCCTCTTTCAAATTCTTTTCTTCTTTCACATCCTCTTTTTTTGTTGTTTCCATACCAAAATAATAAATAAAGTAACTTCTACATACTTTGATGTTATTATAAATATGGTAAAACCATATTTTTTATTCTATCCATCCTATAAATGAAAAATTCACTATACGTGTGTATGTACGACATACCGTCTCCACATCGTGGTGTAGTTTGTTATTCAAACAGTTAACTATTTGGATGGGTATAATAATGAGTATAACTAATATAAATAATAAATATAACATTTTAATGATTCAATATAAATTATATAACAACAAATTACATACAATTTATCCATCAATATAATGATATTGTTGCTCGTGCGTACGTACGGATTACCATCTCCATGAACACGAAGAGATTCATTTACCCATCGTAACCATTGAAGAATAATTTTCAGTTGATGACTAAAAATAATGTTTATTAACATAATATAATTTTGTATATGAATCAAATAAATCTTATCCATAACAAACATGGCTTACATAACCAAGAATATTAAGTCAAACGAATCAGTTAACACCTAAAATGATGATACTACTGAAATATTATTAATAAATAAATATTAGAGGATCATATATGATATCAAATTTATGTATATAATTATTGTATAATTTAATAAAAATTATTTAACTATTATATAATATGTTAACGTACCCTTGACCAAGGAAAAGTAAAAGGTAAGGGTTAATTTTACAATCTCTTTATTATTTGAGGTTGTTTTTACATAAGTATCTATTGGGACCTCTTTATCATCAACATCCATGTTTTCTTAAAAATGTATTTCAAAATATTTTTACTATTTACTAAACTATGGGATAAAGTAATTTATACCCTTATTTGACTTTATATGTTTTTAAACAAATCTTTCCATCGTTTTCCAAACAAGGCACTTTATGACCTTTTCGACAAAATTAAGGTAAGATTGTTTTTTTAACTTATATGGCGGGTGAAACTATTTTACGTCGTTATAACATCATCAAAGATACCCTTACAGGCTTATAAGAATATTTGAAAAATATATATTTTCTTTTATAATTATGTGACTCTTAAATGGTTTTAAAATAAAAAGGGGTATTTCTTTCAAATAGTTTTCATTTCATCTATGTCAACATCCATTGATTGATTTTAAACTTGTCTGAAGTTGATTTATTATGATAAAATCTACCATATTTTATTGAATGTTTTTTATATGTTTGATTGTGGATGTGTTATTTTTATACCATTCATGGTTTATGGTTAAATTATTGACATTTGGTATGCTAGTTTTAATATGAATGTTTATGTTAGGGTTAAAACTTTTCATATGAGGAATGTATTGGACATAGTATGTGATGGGTGGAGCCCGCTATAGCTCCTCGGTGCATTGGAATGTATCATGAGACAATTATACATGGAATTGGATGAGGCCTTTCCTAAATTTTTATATGGTTTTGGCTGAGGCCTAAAACATTTTTAGACGTCTTGGCCGAATCCTTGACAAGATGTTTCAGAATGTCCAGAATTATACATTTCCACATTATGAAAATAATAATAATGGTTCATGTGGTTATTCAACTAGTATAATACCCATGACTATGTTTTATTATGGAATTCTTTACACATCTCATACTCCTGTAATAAAGTGTTCATTTTTATTATTTGTAAAGACATGTGTTTTTAATTATTCACCATGCCTAATATTTATTTTATCTTCCGTTATATTTCTTACCATTACTGAGAGTTTGAGCTCACCCCCTTCTTATGCTTCATTTTCCCAGGATATGAAGAAGTTAGTTATGAGTGACTTGCTAGAATAACCTAGGAGGGTTGGATGTTTCTAATGGAATTAATTATTGTTGTATTTCTTTTCAAGTTTTAATATTGAACTTCTGTATGTATCTTGTTTCCAATTATACTAAACTGATTGGTCTTTCGGGACATGATTACTTATATCATGCCAATGGTATGTAATAGAGCACCGACTCTGAGTAACTAGGGTCAGGGTGTTATAGTTGATATCAGAGGAAGTTTAGTAAAAACCTTGGAAACTAGATTTAGAAAATACTGATTAGAGAACATTACCCTAAGATAGACTTTGGGGATTAGTATAGAAGAAATTCCTAGAATTTTGGTACCATAGTGATTTTGTGAGTTTATGAAGAAATACATCCCTCTCTGGATACAAGCAGGTATAGGCGGCTCTGGCGTAGATGTTCCTAGTGGTAAAACCTAAAAAAAACTACTTTGAACTAGACTCAAATGGGAATTGGTGCATGACAATGGGCCTTGCTTCACTCGTGGTTAAGACACTCTCAAGTTATTTTTTTAGGATAATTCTCATTTTCATTACAAACCATTATGAAGGATTTATGAGTATATACCTCCACAATAAAAACATTTTTACGATTATGGATTATATCCATAAACTATTCAATTTATGTTAAGTGTTTTACAAGTTTGAAATTATGTATTGTGATTCATAAACTAATATATTGTATGCCATTGTTTATAAATGGAACCTAGTGGAAGTAATGGATACCGTATCAATGCACGTAATCCATGTAGGTATTTCCCTCATACTAAAGATAATTATAGTGGATATGGTTATGCAACTGGTGCTGATCAACTTATCACCATACTCAGAAAACTCACTTAGGTTATTAATAATTACCTTACGTGTATAGATCACCCTTACCCACAATGAGGAGGATCAATTTTAGACCTCTTCATGAGGAAAAAACTAACAACATTCAATGGGAGTAAAAATACATTAGTAGATGAGCAATGGATAATTTCCTTAAAGATAATATTTCATGCTTTGGGGAGTAGTGAAAGGGAAAAGGCTTTCATGTCATTTTATCACCTCACGGGAGATGCAGATCAATGGTGGTCATTGATTAAAAACACAAAGTAATATGAATAAATATGAAAAAATGAATGGGGGGGGTTTAAATATATTTTCTTATAAAAATAATTTCTCACTCCCATCGAGTGCATATGGAATGACAATTTCTGAGTTTGAGGAAAAAGGAGGATGAGAATGTCGCAAGGTTTGAGGCTAAATTTACAAGGTTAGAAAGACATGCTAAAAATTATATATATAACCCAAGAAGTAAGATTGATCATTTCTTTAATGGGATAAAACAATTTCTCAATCTTACATTAATCTCACAATCCTTCTCATCATATAAAGATATTGTCTCATGTACTGTAAAGATAGAAAATAAATTCTACAAGTATTATGACTTTAATGAAAATCAAGAGAAGAAGAGATATTTTGAACACTCTGGGAATGTAAATAAAGAAATAGGGAAGAAGGGAAAAGATCAATTTCCACCCTGTGATGATTGTGAAGGAAGAACCCTAGTGCATGTCTAAAATAAAAAAGGAGTTTGCTAAAAATGTGGAAAGAAATTCAATCTTTCTAATGATTTTAAGGAGAATAACGAATCTACCAATGTTAAATTCTAAAATTTCAGGGAGATGGTACATTATGCAAATGAATTTCCTAAGAATAAGGTAAACTTACCTCAGAAAAGGCCAAGGGATAAAATCCAAGCTTATGTGATCACTACTGTTGAGGTTGAAGCTCTGAAAGGTGTGGTGGAATGTAATTTAATGGTTTCCTCAATTTTAGCCAATGCTTTATTTGATTCTGGATCATTGCATTGTTTCTTATCTTCCTAGTTTTCTAAGAAAATTAGATAATTCCAATTTGATTTAACAAGATATTTGTTAGTAAAAACTCCTTAGGGAAGTATCATTGCAACAACGTTTTGTTATTCAGTCCCCATTAAGGCATATAAATGATATTTATCTGATGATATAATAATCCTACAAATGATTGAATTTGATATAATCTTAGAGATGGAATGGATTTCATACCATGATATGAAAATTTATTGTAAGAAGAAGGAGGTTACATTTCTCGATGATGATAAGGAGTTTCTTATCTTTAGAGTAGAAATGTCACCATCTGATTCTTATCTAGATCCACCCCCAATAGCTCGTCTAAATTCAATTATTGGGGATGATGATAATGATATAATTATGGGTGAGGAAAATAATGTTGGAATATAGAACATACCTATTGTTCAAGAAAATGATGATGTGTTTCTAGAATATTTTCTTGGACATCCTCCAAAACGAGAAATTGAGTTTTCCAATAATTTAATTCCTGGTTCAAGGCCCATATCAAAGACCACTTATAGAATAGCCACTATGGAATTAGAAGAACTAAATAAAAAAATAAAGTAATTTATTAATGAGGGATTTATTCTCCCTAGTTTTCCTCCATGGGGAGCCCCTATCCTTTTTGTTAAGAAGAAATACAAATATATGAGGTTGTGCATTGACTACCGGGAGATCAATGAAATAAAAATAAAGAACAAGTATCCACTATCTCGCATTGACGATTTATTTGACCAACTTCATAAAGCTCAATATTTTTCAAATATTTACCTTTGATCTGGATATCATGAATTGTGTGTGAATAAGGAAGACATTTCGAAAACAATATTTCAAACCAAGTACGGGCATTATGAGTTTACATTAATGCCTTTTGGATTGACTAATAAACCCTATATCGTCATGGATCTAATGAATTGAGTTTTCAAAGAATATCTTGATGAATTTGTAGTGGTATTTATTTATGATATCTTGGTATACTCCAAAATCTATGAAGATCATGAAAATCACTTTCTCATTATTCTAAAGACTCTTATAAGAAAAGAATTATATGGGAAGTTTAGCTAGTTTGAATTCTGGAATCATGAGATTTTTTTCGTGTCCATATTGTCTCTAAGGATGGAATCTATATTGATCCTTCAAAGACCAAGGCAATCCCTAAATGGCCAGCACCGATGAGTATAAGGTACACAGTTTTATTGGTTTAGCAGGTTATTATCGACGTTTTGTCCAGAATTTTTTCTGGTTGGCTAACCCATTAACCAAGATCACGCGTAATGGGGTTAAATTTGTTTGGAAAAAATAGTGTGAATAATATTTTTAAGAACTGATGAGAAGATTAGTTAATACCCTTATTTGACCTTATATGATTTGAAAGGAATCTTTTAGTCATTTTCCAAACAAGGTACTTTATGACCTTTTCAAGAAAATTAAGTTAAGAATGTTTTTTATCTTATACGGCGGGTGCATCTATTTTTTTCCATTATAATATCATCTAAGCTTCCCCTACAAGCTTATAAGAATATTTTCAAAAAAAATGTTTTCTTTAATAATTATGTGACTCTTAAAAGGTTTCAAAATAGAAAGTGGTATTTCTTTCAAATATTTTTTATTTCATCTTTGTCAGAATCCTTTTATGGATTTTAAACTTGTTTGAAGTTGATTTATTATGATACAAATCTTCCATTATTTATTGAAGGTTTTGTGATATGTTTGATTGTGGATGTGTTATTTTTATATCATTCATGTTTTATGGTTAAAGTATTGACATTTCATATTCTAGTTTTAATATGATTGTTTATGTTATGTTTCAACCTTTTCATATATGGAATGTATTGGACATATTATATGACAGGTGAAGCCCGCTATAGCTCCATGGTGCATCAGTAGGTCTTATGAGAAAATTAGATGTGGAATCGGTCGAGGCATTTCCCAATTTGATATTTGGTTTTGGCCGACGCATAAATCATTTTTAGACGTCTTGGATAAGGCCTTTTCAGGATGATTTAGAATGTCTAAACTTATAAATTCCCTCATTATGAAAATAATAATGATGGTTCATATGGTTATTAAACTAGTAGAATACCCATGACTATGTTTTATTATGTAATTATTTAATCATCTCATATTCCTTCCATAAAGTTTTTATGTTTATTATTTTCAAATGAAAGTGTTTTTAATTATTAACCATGCCTAATGTTTATGTTATCTTCTATTGTATTGATTACCCTTACTGAGTGTTTGAGCTCACCCCTTTCTTATGTTTCATTTTCCCAGGATATGAAGAAGTTAGTTATGAGTGACTTGTAGGCAAAATCTAGGAGTCTTGGATGTTTCTAATAGAATAAATTAGTGTTGTATTTCTTTTCAAGTTTTAATGTTTATCATATTTATGTATCTTGTTTCCAATAATACTAAACTGGTCAGTATTTTAAGACTTGATTCCTTGTATCATGCCAATTTTATGCAATAAAGCACTGACTATGGGTAGCTGAGGTGGGTGAGTTACAAGTACTCCTACGCAATAATTATTTCTCGGGAAAAATTTATTTCTCCAATGGGATTTGTGGAATTTGTTTATGTTCCAAATATTGTGTATATTATTCTTGGACTTCAATGAAGTTCATCTCTATCCCACTATCACTTTTCGAGAAAATAAAATCCTCAAGAAATGTGAGATGTCATTCAACCAATATTTTTTTTGATGAATTAATATGTATTATCCTTTTTTTTATTTGGGATATCCTATAAAGATTCCCTTTGTTCCTAGGGTTGTTATTTTTATATCCATACAATACCTAGTTGGTTATTCCAAATTTGGGTGTGGTTTGATTCATGTGATTTAACTTCATTATCTATTAACATTATTTAGTTTGTATTTTCCAAAAAATAAATATTGTTATGTAAATGTGCCTTACCATAAAAATTATATCTAAATAAAATAAGAAACATTTATTTCAAAATTTTAAGATAAATCCATCCATATCATGTATGGATATAAAAATAATGTTTTTGGTAACTGAAGGAATATAATAACAACCCTAGGAACAAATAAAATTCCTATTGGAAATGTGAGGTTGAATTTCTCGATAGTTATTATAGCATGTTTAGCTATGTTGGATACTTGATGATCTACCTCTACATGGTTGATCTTTATTGAATCTACCTGGTTTCTATATTAGAATACATGTATGATAATTGTAATTTGTATAAAATAAACAATCTATATAAACATAAAAATTCTACTTGATAGAAAATGTAATGGAATATTCCCCTTTATTCATTTTTTGGGAGTAATTTTTCTTCCAATGTCCCTTATTCTCTCATGTTAAATAGATAGAATAATATCCCCTTTATTTCCCCTCTATCATACTAATAATGGAAGGGTGTGAAGAATCATTGGGCTTAAATATCTTTTTAGGAAATTTCTACTTGGTCACCATAATGAAAGAATGTCTTTCGTGCTTCATATCCTTATATACTTGGAAAAGACGAGTAAGAATATATGGAAGTGACTTTTCAAGGGTGTTTATATTAAAATTCACAAATGATAGTGATTCTTAGATGGAGTGACACCTAAATTAGGTTGGTTTCTAGTTCTTCATAATGTTTAAACTCCAGAACCTCTATGCACTCAACATGGCCAATTATCTTGACTACTTGAGGAATATCTAGGGATCCCTCTTCAAAAATTCTCTAAAATATATACTTTTAAATCTCTAGTTGTTACTATATATATCTCTCCTATTAAAGACCACAATGGTTCCTAAACAGGATATATTAATCCATGTTTTTTGAGTCATCATTAGTTCACCAACCATTAATGAAATACTAAAACATTGAATATAGAATACATCTCTCAAATGTATTCCATAGGAATGGAAATCCTTATAACTATCCATATTATGAGGTGAAATAATAATTGGGGATTATAGAATTTAACATTTTCTTTCATGGAATATCACAACCTGAAGGTGTCTGAACCACTCCTAGAAGTTACTAAAACATGGGTGGTTATCTTTCTCCAATGTTGATCATAGGTATAATGTGGACAATGAACTTTTCATTTGATTCTAAAATTAAAAATATATGATTATTATTTCATTGATGTATTAAAAAATAAGTGAGATATAATAAATTAAATGTTTTTGTATTTATTTATTAAATATCCCACTATTTTATCAAGTCTAAATAACCCTCACCATTGAACTCAGAATATATAGGTCATTGAAAATCTAGTGGTAGGGATCCCCATTATGTTTCTTAATGATATAAGATTTTTCCACAAAAAACATAATAAATAAATTATTTAGGTTGTATTTCCAACTATGGATGTGAACCTCATTGATTTATTGAGTAGATTCCCCTATCATGAAATACTAACTTGGTTTTCCTCAAGACATACCTCCAATTTTTTTGAACTGTCTTTGGCCATTAAACTCGATACAATTTTAGTTAAGCCAATCTAATATTCTCATGAGAAATGCCAGATTAAATTTAGTATCTAGGCTTTAGCCATGTACTATGCTAAGTTTTATAGTTCCATTCCCAATCATGTAATTAATGTCTTAGCATGACTTAATATTTAACTAAGAAATTTAAATTTATTATACATAAATTTAATTTTTTTATCATTATCATGTCATTTTAATATTAAGTGGATGTTACTTAATTAATTAACCATGTTGGATAAAACATTTAAACAAAATTCATATATTTAATTTTAATCTTTTCACATGAATTATTATATTTAGGTTATCAAATCCTCAAATCCATAAAATAAATAACTGCATAACTAGAAATTAAAATTAATCAAATAACCCATTTATGAGATTTATATGGCCATAGATTTAATGAGAGGATATTAAATCAACATTTAACTAGGGTAAATGACTCTTACTATTTTTCTTGGTATGAGTTACTGCATTCAAAGTGTCCGCCTATGTATCACCTAGGTTGGCATCATTATGGTTCTATATTGAACCCCCTCCAAACACCTTAGTGTTCTCTATTAGTGGAAAATTTTTATTAAACACATAAAGATGAGGGGATTCAATGGTTTGGTTAAAGGGGAGTACATAAATACATTTGGACACCCAGGTCCTACATAATAATGAGAAGAGGGATAACTCAGAGGCCATCATTTATTTTAATATTAAATAATTGAAAACTCATGAAAAAAATTAAATTAAAACATACCACACATACACAAGCCTTGGGAAATCTCATAAACAATAATATAGTTAACAAATATGGATAAGTAAATAGATATAATTCATTTCATTATTCATAATATTATTATTTTAGATAAAGTAGATTGTATTAATTAATTATCTAATTCCATTACATCATTAATGACCATCTAATTTAAGTTGATTATACTCCTCATTAATATAATTCATGAATAATAAAAAACTTAACCAATAATTACATATTAATTAAGGAAACTTAATTTTCTATTTAAAATAATTTAAACCCATTATTAAAATTTCAACACAAAATGGGGTTCCAATCATTAAAATAATTTTTTAATGCTGTTATTTTCATATTTTATTTTATTTTATTTTTTATTAAGGGTAGACTATGTGACACGTACATGTAACTTAACACCATAAACCTTAGTTTCTATATATCCATGTCACATGCCCAGGGCTTCGATGTGTTAACTAATCCAAATAAAATCTTGTTAAAATGCTAACTAGACACCCTGTATCCACTTATTGTGTGTTAGGTTGGCTTAGTCAACATGAATTTGGAAATAAATGGTCATGTGTAATTACTTTCATGACACATCTAGGAAAATTGTTCTTGGGTATACGACATGTGCTCCAACTTCATGCTGTGTAACCTAGTTTTACTAACAAAATAATTTTTACTTCCTGATGGAATCTCGGGTCATTCATCATTCTTCTTAAACCATTAAAAAATTTAATCATTGAACGAACATGACTAATATGATGATAACATGTTCAAACTAAAATAAATATTGAATAACATTAAATGAAAATATAACCAAATTTTTTCGTAGATGAATAATCAAATAAATAATTATAAATTTAAATGTGAATGGTATTATATCACTTATTGTTTCTTGTAATATGGGAAGAGTGTAAATGTGGGAGACACATTAAAATTTATTTTAATAATTGATTCCGTAAACAAATTGTGAGGATCTTACACATTAAATTTATAATTAATTTATTTAATATGTGAAGAAATTAATACATGAGCTTATGAAATTTCTTCATTGGGAAATGCAGATCATATGAAAAGACCCATAAAATAACATTCGTTGTGCTATGAGAATATGAGGATAGTATCTCTCTATAGGTGATAAAAACTTGCTCCTATGATCTCCACGAAATACCACTCAATCTCTGGGTTATCAGCATAGAGATTCGAAGGTCTTGTGTTGTTCATTCTGGATTTATCCTTCTTTAATATTAAAGAAATCTATAGTGCACTTATCATTCTTGATAGGGATAGAGAATGATGATTTGAGAGACAATTAATTGGGTGCAACAATTCTTTATTCTGTATTTTTGTTTCTATACATAATAGACATAACTGTTTATTTATAGAGTTCGGATTTAAGATAAAATATTATTTAATTGTATACCAGCCATTAAATATACTTAATTACCTTCAATAAATCCCATGCTACATAATAGTAATTATATAATTATCATTTTTTGGTATGCAGAACCTTGCGCAATAAAAAATATTATATAATGGTCATGTTAATTAATATTTTTCGCGAGACATAGTCTTGGACTATTAAAAATCCTCTAGAATTTATTGAACATCTGAGTAAATATTTTATTTATAAATAATAATTTTATTCACAATCATGCAAATAAATGTTATGTAAATTATTAAATAAAAAAAATTATTCACAAACTGGTGAAAAAATATTTATTTAATTTATGCAATCAATTTTAAATGAATAAAATTATTCTTTAGACTCGAGAATAATTTAAATTCCACTAATTGAACAAAAATAAAATTTAATTGATATCAAAAAAACACATAATGTGTGACCATATATTATTATTTCTCGTTAGAATTTTAGAGCTTGCCTATATCCAAGATTACTATCTAGCAATGGGTCAAGGCACCCATGAGAAAGAACATAATTCCATAATATAGACAACCATATATGAATACTCACTGTGTAATATAATACTTTTTTCATAATATATCATCAACGAGGTTGCACATCTGTGTCACCAATCTATATTCATGAATCTATTTCTTTAACTGTCTAAAATTAACACATCATTACACCATGACCATAGAATTTAGTGTGACTATTCTATTCCAATCAAATGGTCGAGATACCCACTTTTTTAAAAATAGAATAGAAAAAATCCTTCCTCAACTTATTCAATAATGTATTGTCACTCATGAAACACCCAATATATCCTACTTCACTATGAACTGTTATCATCATGGTTTTCCAAATACATCTATATACAAGAATTGTTACATGAATTAATAAAAATCATAAAGTCTAAGGACCATCATACAAGCTCATAGATAAGAATATCTAATGACACCAAAACATTTGGAATCCCAATAGGTTTATTTTTCTCATAATCTCTTATATTGGAGTTTACCATGTGAGAACATCATGATAAGAAGCCTCATCTTCTTACTAGTACCCACACCTAACAGTCTATATACTATGTGTCCCATCATAGTACATTATCCAACCATAAAACATTTTTTTAGAATATCCTCCTAGAAAATCATGGTTCTAATAATATTGGGGAACTAATATGGCCTCATCAATGCAATGAATACACTAGGAAAATATTACATTAGATTTATGAATAACAAAAAATAATATGGAATAATAAAATCTATTAATATTAAATAACACTAATATATATGAAATCAAAGTAAAAACAATTGGTACCAGGAAACTAACTATAATAGTAACATCATGTCTTCTTTCTATCAGGTAAATTTTTATCCTTCTCATGTTTTTCCATTTTCATTTTATGGGTAGGGAAAATATGGAATTGGGAGGATACCTATATTGGTTAAGTCAAATATTTGTTGGAATTTTTAGAATAAAACCTTCTGGTTTTGAAGCATGAAAACGATTTACGGTCTATCTAATATGGTTACACAATGTGTAAACTCTTAAATAATAATAAAAATATTTTTTTTAACAAAATCATATGTGGTTTTTATCATTTAGGGTAATTTTCAATTACATGATGTGTAATGGGATTACACATCATGTAAATTCCTGATTGGTTTCTTTGAAACATACACATCGAATTAATTTACATTTTCTATTTTATAGACATAAATAATCTTAACCTAAGATCTATCCCCATGTGATTTTGGAGCCCTCCAACACTTCTATGCCATTCTACTCAACAATTGATCATGGTAACACTTGCGGTGTGACTCTCCGGGTAAGAGTTATCCCATTATCTCTATCACATTCTCATTCCCAGCTAAACATTTGTTAGAAAATCATAGAATTGATGAATCTATACTCCATGTTGTTGAATCTTGTTTCTTGGGAGAGTTCTTAGATCTTCTACACCTTCATTCTTATTGGCGAGTTCGGTTATAGGATTTTTATTTATATAAAAATGTTGTTTGTTCCCTTTATGATTCCCAATTGAATTATCCATATGTTTCATGATAAATTGATTTCCAATGTTTTATTAAAAACATAATTCATTTGAACTGGGAGATTTGGATATTACATAGAACGCAATTGGGGAAAACACCCAATTCCAGTGAATTAGGTTGTGTTTTTGAAATTGATGGAATTTTGTGAAATTTAAATTGATTAAATTAAATAGTGAAATTAATTATATGGAATCGATTTCAAATATGTATTTGAGAAAAATTGATTTAATTTTTTTTGATAGAAACCTAGTGGTTTTATCTTTGAAAAGAATGTTTTTATTAAAAACTAGTGTGTTGATTTTTAAAAGGAAATTGAAATATTTGAATTGGGATAATGGGATGAATTGTATTTTAAACTATTTTAATATAAATTTAAAATATATGGTTTTTTTATAATACATGAAACCCTAGGTAGTTAGTGATTTTTTGGGATACTACTCTTTTTTACACATTAAAACTAAAACAAAATCTAGTCGAGAAGGTTATATCCCCAATGGAATATGGATGAATCATCTTTGACTAGTGAAAGAGGGAGGTGTGTATACAGATATTATGGTGATCAACATAGAGTGTGTGAGATCCCATAGCCTGGAACTATCATACCCTTTGGAATATAACCATGTGGATTTCTTGTTTATATTCTGAATATATTCAAATGTTTTTTGTAATTTTTTTTACACATTCCTTGTGTATTTATAGAAACTGTTTTATATAAAATGTTTATTTATCCATTTGTTTAAAGTATTGACATCATTTGAGTTGTAAAGAATGATTTGTTTTATATATGATTTTGAACTAAAATGAATTTTTATTTACAAATTAAAATATTTTTTTGGGTTAATTAATAGTGGAATCTTATTATGGAATCCTAGGTGAGACCCTACTGGTCTTTTATCTCACACCCAACCTGTGCCTTTGGGTGTCATTAGATTAATTTTTTCTAGGTTTGAGGAAGGGGAAGGTGCTACTTAGAGTGGGTAATAGATATTTATCCATATACTTGGAGACTTTTTTCTACTATTACATAGGTTGTTCTTTAGGTTTTCAAGTACTTTCCTATAGTACTTTGAGTTTTCATACCTATTTGAGTTTTGGTAAAACTCTCCATATAGAGTTTTTCATGCATGAATTCTGAATTTTTTTCTTATGTCTATGATGTTTATAGAAAATCCATTCCCAATTTAATTTTTTATGACTCCATGTGCTAATAATAAACCCTTAGGGATTGGGAACACCCTTCAAGCCATGTTGGGATCAACTCAGTTATCTGAGTACAAGGGTACCAATGGTGGTTCATGACATCTATTGTGTGGTGTACCTTCTGAACTTTTTGATATGTTATATCATGAATTATTTTATCTTTATTGTATTAAAATGTTTCAGTAAATGCTTATTCTTTCTTGAGGTTGACTATTTTAATGTTACCGGAGATGTAATGGATTTTTTTCATAATTTTTGTTCTTTGTGAATATTTTTATGTTATATACCTATCAATTTTATAAGGTGTATATACTTCCTATTTGACTTGTTATATGATGAATCTCCCTATTCTCATGATATTATAGATTTAATTTAATATTATTCCCTTCATGGGTTTAATGATTAAAATGTTTCAAAGTGTTATGGTATTATTAGGAATGTTTAAAGATTATTTTCCACATGAATTTTTTTAATAAACTTTTAAGAAAATTCCTACTAATATACCTAAAAAACCTTCTTATTAATTTTACTCCACTAGGGATATTTTATATTGATACCTTACTCATTCATTATCGGGATGATTTATGATTGTTTCAAAAATATTTTTATTTATCCTATTTCTTTTTCATGAGTTAATAATGTTTCAATTTGAATGTTATTTAACACATTTCTTTTCTATGGGTTATTCACATTTAAATAATATTGTTTTTAAACCATTTATATTAAATGGGTTCTCATGTTTCAATGATATTTATATTTAACCCATTTATTTTTCATGGGTTACTTAGGTTTCAAAGAGATTGTTATTTAACCCCTTTAGTTTCCATGGTTTTCTCATATTTCAAATATATTTTTATTTAACCCATTTATTTTCCATGAGTTACTCGTATTTTAATGATTTTTTAATTTATCCCATTAATTTTACATTGGTTATTCATGTTTCAAAGTGTTTTTTATTTAACCGATTTTTTCATGGTCTATTCATGTTTCCAAACATTTTTTATTAAACCCATTTATTTTTTTTAGGAGTTAAACATGTTTCAAAGGGTTTTTTATTGAACCCAATTATTTTTCATGCATTAATATTGTTTCAAAGAGATTGTTTTATAACCCATTTATTTTGTATGGGTTAATCGTGTTTCAAAAAGTTTTTTATTGAACCCATTTCTTTTTCTTGTGATAATTATGTTTCAAATAGATTTTTTTAGAACCCATTTCTTTTTTCTAGTTTAATCATGTTTTTAAAATATTGTATTGGATGTTTTTTCCTTTTACTCGGCTAATAATGTTCTGAAATGAATAATGTTTGTTTCAGTGAATTTTGATGAATTATCTATGTATTCTATTGTTGGATATTACAAATGATGGGTGCACCTAGACAACACTATGTGATCCCATTATTTCTCACATGATGGGTGTGCCTAGATAGTGATCTGATGTATTGGGTATTCTAGAAATAACTGTTAGCCATATTTGTTATTCCATTTGTAAGTTTTCAGTAAGGGTTAAATGAGATGATGTTCCATGATACTGGTAATGTTATATCTTTTCTTCCAATGGGATTATAGTTTTTACAATGGTTATGATTGATATAACAAGGCTCATGATTATTGATTTTGATGACTCTTTAATTTTACATGTTTCCATATTGTATGTTCAAGGTATTGATAGTTAATATTTATTTTATTTTTCACTCATGAAAATAGATTATGTCATCATACCCTTATGAATTTTTATTACTCATTGATTACACTTAAAGATTAATTATTATTTTTACCCATAAATAAAATATGATCTCACCCTTCTAATTTTAATTTTTCTAGAGGTTCCAATGAATGGTATTAAATAATTTATGTTCAAAAATAATTTCATAATATTTATTAGAAAGACCTATTTTGAAATAAGAAATTCTTGGTCAAATGGGGAAATGTTATTTAGGTGACTTATGGGTCCAAATTGATATGATTTTTTAGGTATGAGTTTTTCTAATTTCTCTAAAAATAGAATACTAAAAGTTTTTTATGGTTGCACAAGATCAATATTTTCCTTTTTATGTTTTAATATTTAGATGGAAAATTTGTGTCCCAATTATCACCGTCAAAGATGGAAAAGTAAAGATGTGGATTTTATCATGGGATTCAGGAGTACGTTTACTTGGCTATTATAGAGGGAGTAATAAATGATTTAATTATGATTTAATAATAATTATTATTATGTTAATAAAATATTTTTTATTTAAAATTATATTTTTGAAACTACTATTTAAGTTGGTGATTAAAAATTAAACACATCGTTCATAGATGCGGTAGTCCTCACACACATATGATAACTTTTTAATTTTTTCAATGATTTTAGAGAAAGGTATAAAATATTTATTATATTAGTATAATAACACTTCATAATATTAACAATGATTTTTATCATATTGAAAATTATATAGTGGACCTGAGGGGTATAGATGAAGAAAATAACTAGAAATTTTGTTGGTGAGTATTAGCTCTCCCTTAGAATTTCTCTGTTATGTAAATCCTTATGCTTACAGAGCTTGGTCTTCTATTGATTATAGATATTAAAGGGTATGGGGAGGAAAACTTTTATTGACTATGTAAGAGTATTAGTTGATGGAATTATTTGTAATTAGAATAGAAATTGTTTTTCTGTTAACACCTTTTATATATAAAGAGAGTTTATTTTTTTGTAAAATATCTTAAAATTTAAATAATTTCATTAAATTATTCACGAAAAAAGACACTAAATGGTTTAGGAAAAAAGATATTGTTGGTAATCTCTACACTATTTGAAACCATATATGTTTTTCATATGATTTATCCTTTTTTACTATGTTAAAACACTTTTTACATAATTTTCCTATATTATGAACACTTTACATTTCCCATTGGTAACTTATTTTAATGACAAAAATTAAAATTACTTTAATTTAATAATTTAAACACTATTATATTAAATATGGATATAATTTTATATAACCAAATACTTATGTCTTAGGAAACTTAATTTTACTCTTATAACAATTTACATGTAAAATCCACTTCTTAGAAAAAGTTCATTAGTTGCATAAAATTTATTTTGAGGGATAATATTATATATGAGTTTAATTTTTCAAGAAATAATGGTTTATTATAAAATAAAAAAATTTATTTCAGTAGAAACTAGATTTTAAATTTACAAAATATAATATTTAATCTATATAATGACCAAAATAATTTTTTAGTAAGACTATATATTACTTTAGTCCAAAAAATAAATGCATATGACTTCTAATTTCAAGTTAATATTTTAGAACACATAATTGTTCTCTGTCAAATATATCTTAAATGTTTTCAATTTTACAATTCAATGTTATATTATGAAAATATCAAAAAAAAAATTGGTAAAAACTACAGTTTTCACTATTCACCAAAAAAATCAAATATTCAATAAAAATAATTAAAATTTATCTTAGGTTTTCATTTCCTGGAAAAATGAAAAATTGAAGTTATTTTTTTCATATATACATTTGAAATTTTTAAAATTTCATTTATAAGAAAAAATATAAAATATAGTGAAAATAAATTTTTATATGAAAATGAATTTTCCATATTAAAAATTACTAATTAATCAATTATTAACATATTATTCATAAAACAATTTATGATAGTATTATTAAATCATAATAAAAATAATTCTATGAAAAATGAAGGTTTATATAAAATTCTTTTTTATTCATAAAGTGGATTGATAAAAAAAGACCCTTTGAAATGTATAAAAATTCATGTAATATCTTTAAGTATATGTATTGTTTTACATATTGATATAACCCAAATTTTTACTACCAAAAACACTTAAGAGATTCATGTATAACCAAAGAATCATATAAGATCAGATTCTATTTTTAGGTGGCAGATCTGCTCGCATGGATCTTATAAAAATCTTTATGAGCTTAATCTTTTCTCAGATACAGTTTTCTTTCAAATGGTAATTTATTGACTCCAGTTAGAGCTTGGTTCAAGGGAAACCCTAAACAAGAAACATCCCTTATGATCTTAGAAAATGGGATTCATTAAGAATAATTTTTCTTATGGATTCCATTTATTCTAACTTTACTTTTTGATTATGTGTTGTGATTCATTCAATTTATAATGGATAATTTAATGGATATGTTTTAGTGGTCCAATATAATAATATAAATATATCAATTCTTTTATATTTTGTTAGTATATTGTAGGAAACATTATATTTAATATATTATTTATTTAAGGAGGATGTATACTTAAATATAAGGTTTCCACAATCTAGAAAATTTGGGCCACAAGGCCTTTGGGACATAGAGAATATTAGGTTCGACATTATTAGAGTAACTCTCCGATGAATGAAAGTAATAGAAGTCACAAGGATTATATAGTTAGATATATTCTTGAAGGTGAAACATGTCGAACTTTCCACTTCTTATAAGAATCACATAGATTTTCAGAGGGAAATGTAGGTTGACCTCATTGTAAGGTGGTGATCTAGGAATAGTCATTAAATAAGGCATTGGGGAATGTATGTTTTTGTGAAATTAGTACTCAGCCTTTTATTATGTATCTGGACTAATTCCACTGGTCCTTATAGACATTGTTTTTTAATTCAATTGTTCCTAATAGTATTAAAGTAACATAAAGGATACATCACAATCCAATATAAAATTGTATTATCCAGATATAATAAAAAATCCATTCCATTGAGTAAAGGACTAATAATATGCTGATAATAAAAGGAAACTATGTATATCCATTATAAATATGTTTTTTCCATTATATTAATTTATTTTTCTTTTACGGATCAATAGATGTCACCTTTCTCATGATCAAATTTAACCAGATTAAAAATTGATCCATCCAAAAGTCTCATTTGTAGTTATTTGTATATAAATTCTCGTTCGGTAATGCCCTTAACATAGTACTCAATTTATATTCATGTTCTTCCTTACATTTAGAATATTTGATAATATATTCTAAACATAACATACTAAATTATTTTATATAATATAAAAATAATATATTCAACATCTCCTTGAATATTTTTGAAGCATTGGTGAGTATAAAAATAATCACAATGAACTCATATTATCTACATATTATATGAAATTATTCTTTGGAATATAATTTTTTCCAACATCAATTAGTCATATCATAACGAAATTTCAACTTTTAATTAGCATTGATCCCTTATGTAGTTGATAAAAAATGTCATAAAACCATGATAAATGAAATCTATTTTATTTTTGATCTTGTTAGTCCTAATATAATAAATTCATAGGTGCATTATCCCATCCATTTTCATGAAAAATAGGACTGAGTAACCCCATAGTGAGGTACTAGGATAATAGAAACCATTTTACAAATTATTTTACAGAATCATTTTGATCTCTTTAGCTTAATGTGGGCCATTATTTTGAGATTCTAGCATATGATTAGATCAATATATATAATTCTAATTAAGAAACAATCCTATCAATTAAGTGTAAGACCTAGAAATTATTATAGGAATATAAAATAAAATTCTGAAAAACGTTGGTATGTACTAATGGATGATCCATTCTATTGTATCAATCATTTGAGATTAATATTTCTATTAAAATAAAAAAAATATCCATACTGGAGAAGGATTATCAAAAAGAGATTCATAATGATTTATACACCTGTATATAAATAGATGCATGTTTGAGATATGAAATAATATATACTTATATCAATATTTGATATTAGATCTATATAAGGATAAAAAAATATACTCATAATAGAATAAAATTATACCAAAAGAAGTATAACAAGATTTTATGGAAGATTAATCCCAAAAATTTCATTTGGGAAATAGTTATATACATGAGATGAAATGATTTCAAAACATGGCCTTTTCACTAATAACTCAGTATCCCTATCTTAAAGTCATGTTTTAATGTTTTTAGAGAGCTAAAATGGTATAAAATATTTTTATACTGGGAATTTAAATATAAATTAAATATTATTTAATTAATAGAAAATGTCATTATATATTTTTTCACAATACCCCTCAATATTAGTGACATTATAAGATTATCCTTTCTCTCTTGCATATAAAGGATCTTGAAATTGGTTATTCTTTAGAACCCTTATCTTGGTGCATTGAATTTTATAGTATTCTAATTCCTTGTAGTTGAAACATTGGACAACAGGTTAAGGATTTAGAAAAACATTATTTTATTTGATTTTATCAATCAGCTAATTTATATCCAATTGATATTCTTTAGATTTATGACCAAACTAATTACATTTGAAGCATTTACCTATTCTTTTAACTTATTTTTCAAATTGATTCTTCCTACACCATTAATTTATGGATAATTTAATCCCCTTCCTCCCATAATATTTATTATTTGTACCTATATGATTAGTAAATAGTCAATTATTTTCATCTTAATCCCAAAGAGACCATTGTGATTCACCATTCTCTATGTCCACCATAAGGTAACATAAAACTAATTTTTCATTTAAAAAAATGATCTACATTTGAAAATATTTAGGAAAAAATAATTTTAAGACAAAAATAAAATAGTTGAACTTACATTTGGGGTAAAGGAAAAATCCAAAGGTGTGACTTGAAAGCCTTATGAAGGTGTCTTTATACGATACAATTGAATTTTCTACTATATTATTGAGTCTATGAAATTCATTCATTATTATAATAAACATAGAGAGTTGAAAATAGACATTGAATATAATTTTCATTGAATCATCATATTTTATTATGTAAGATTCCACCTCTTTTATCCTAATTTTTATGATTCTCCATTATGAATTTGATTTTCCCACTATGAGATAAACAAACTAGATAAGTTTCTCTTTGTGAAAGAGTTGGAAGATATAATATAACTTTTAAATGTAATATATACAATAAAATTTGATAAATGGATAAAAATATATACTAAAATAAGGAGTTCATTTTCTCATAAAAAACTAAAACACCACTTGTTTTATCTTAGTTGGAGTAGGTAACTTTCCATGGTTATTTTTTTTATTCCTAAATTGAATATGTTTGGAAAGAATCAGTTTAAGGATTATAAATCCAAGTGAAAAAATAAATCAATGAAAAGTGAGTTTGGTAAGTTTAGCTAATTAGTTTTCATTTTATTTTATTATATTTTTATTTTATATTAAAAATAATAAATAATATAAATATATAAATATATAAATACAAATAAAAGATATAAATAAAAAATAATGAAAAAGGAAAAAATATTTCAAAAAAAACAAAAAGTTCCTTGGAATCTAAAAATTTATTTTTTTTGAACCATATGCATAAAAAGGTGCATGTACGGTTACTAAGGTAACCAATTTAATGATATACCTAATTAACCAACATTATCGAGAAAGATTACTATTTTTAGGTTAAGGGGTAGATAGTGAGATTGCAGATGAATCCCATGAAACCATTTCATAGAAGTTCATTGATATCTTCTTTTTATAAAGAAAATAGAATCCTATTCTTGATGAATCAACATAACTTCTGCTTCTATTATTGTAAGAAAAGATTCCCTTTTTAGGTGTAAATAAGGGCCCTATTATAGTTTCTATCTAATCAATAAATGGTTATATTTCCCATCACAACGGTAATTCATATCGTTATTCCAATTTATATCTATTAAAAAATCCAAATAAAATTTAGTGATCTGTATACAGTAATTAATAAGAATATTTTTGTAATATTATGAACATCGAAATAGTAACTCATAAATCAGTTGTATATCCTGACTTGTGACTAGTTAAATTTTTATATTTTTTAGTAATGGAATATTTCCAAAAATGTTTCCTAACATAATCCAAAAAATTAAATAGACCATTATCCACTACTAATAATAAATAGTCACATCTCATAAATATTATATTAAAAAAATTGTAACATAAATATCCATAAACACATCATAAAAATCATCAGGTCTAGTATCATTGGGAGATTGGATTTAAAATTCTTCAAAATAAAAATAAAATAAATCATATTTTATTCAAATATTCAAAATATTCTCAAAGATATAGTCTTAGTATTATTACAGCATAGGATATAATGAGGACATACATGAATTAAAATGGTGAGTTAAAAAATCGCTATGGGGATAATAAACATGAGGATGAGAGACAATTAAATATTATAATAATAAGGGATTATACTAGTATAGGATCATAAACAAACATATTGGAATATGAAATAGGAAAAATTGTATCACTTAAACAGAAAAGAAATTGAATCATCATAATTTTGAATAAATATAAAAAAATTCATTATAAACAAAAATTGAGGCTCATTTCGAAGATAACATAGCATAAAGTGTTAGGATAACTTCATGTGCTACATACATAGTAACTCATTTGATATAAGAATTTACCAATAGATCAGGGGGATTTATAATTATTTTTATTTTAATCGCATAAAGAAAAATTCATGTTTATGACTACCACATAGAAAATAAATTCTACATATATCAAAAAGATTATTAAACCCAAGAGAACAAAATGGGTCACAGAATATTGTTGAAAGAATACTTAAAATAAGGATCATATTAGCACCCAAAATAAAAAGGGAATACAAAATATTATATATTACTCATCAAAATAAATATTTATTAAAATATAATAGATCATGAATAAAATAATAACATTGAGTAAAATATACTAGGAAACTCGTAGAGTGGTTTTAGAAAATAGTCCATTATTAAAATCTATGAAAATGAGTATGAATTTATATAGAGGAAATAAAGTTATTAATATCCCTTGGAGAAATAAAATTAAAATGAAATAAATTTTCATAATTTTTTTGAGTTTAACATAGAAGTATCATATTTCCACAAAAGAGAGAGAGAGAGCTCAAAAAATTAAAGGGTTCAGGATTCCCCTTATAAATAATGTATGGAATGAACTATGCATAAGTAAGAGAGTTATGGAGGAAAGTAATACCTATAAAATAAAGGAATATAATGTATTAAAAATATAAAAATTTGAATATAATACATTTGAGAGGTGATATATAATTAATAGATATCATATGGAAAGAATAATTATTTTTAAGATAACCCTTACATAAAGTCACAAGTCACTTGGAAGCTCCAGTGACCTTTGAGATTGATGAATTAAAAATAAAATAAATTCTTTAATTTATAATCTTATTAATTTTTAATAAATTTATTATAATAAATTTATTATCATGTGTTATTCAATTATTATATTAATCTACTCATGCTGATTGTTTGGCGTTCTATAGTTTAAACCTCTAAAAATATTTCAAACATATATTTTATATAAATTATTTCATAAAAAAGGTTTATTATTATATATAATTTTAAAGATATGGAGTATTTTTATTAGAATTTCAATAAAAATTGTATTCCAAAATATTCTCTAAAATGGTCTCAAATAATGGAATGTGCCTTGGTATGCGTATTGTAGGTGGTTAAAATATTTAAGGTTCTCTGTTTCTAAAATTACTTATATTATGACCATTTTATCATTTCATAATATTATAAATGAAATAAATATTATAAATATTCATTAAATTAATTTTTATAACTATTCATGTGGGGTGGTAATAGTTAATTCATAACATCATATATATATATAGGTGGTTTAAAGATACATGATTAGATGATTTTTATAAATAACTATTAAAGGGATTTAATTGAATATATGATGATAAAACTAATATAAAAATTGAATTAAGTTTATTATTTTATTATAAAATAAAATTTGAAAGGATTGTTTAAGGAAATATGGGTAAAAGAAGAAATGATTTTTAAATTAAGAACATACTTTTTCACTTTTAAATGAATCCTTAAGAGTACACCATAAAGATTCTATGAATAGTTGTTTGGCTAAACCACAGATTTAAAACTGTAGTAATGATTCCTTATATAGATAACATGTTATATATTTTTATATAATTATGTTTTTGAATTTTGGATAACTAGGTGCTGGAGGGGAGTATTTACAAGTGAAGGAGAGATGTTTTTTAGAATAAAATATTATTTATTTATTTATTTGTACCAAAAATTATTAATAACATTGATTATAATCATTATTTATTATAATTTATACATGTGAGGATAAAAATAATTTCATGCCTCATCAATAAAAAATGAATGGTATTTTACATGCATATACCTTATTATAAAATAGCAAATTTTATCATATTTCATTATTCAAATACGAATTTCACTATTTCTAAAAATTAAAAAATATCAAACATACCAAATTTCAATTTGATAACTGGAAAATGATTTTTTTAACAAAAATTAATTTATAAATTAAATAATTTTAATATTTATATTTTAATATAATAAATATTTTCTACTAAATATGTTTAATCATTTTTTGGTGACATTGAAAATTATATACACTTCAAGTTACATAATTTGAGAAATAATTTAATGATAATATAATTGTTTTATATGTTTATTTTAATTTTCATAAATATTAATTATTAGTAATTATTATTATAAATATATTTTATTTATTTATTATACATTCAATCTACGTTATCTAAAAAATTATTAAATTTTATAAAAAACTATCAATATTGTTTCTAATTTTTTTCATTCAATGTTTTTTTCACAACTATAGTGTTCTAGGGAGGCCAAAACCCATTATATTTCAAAAACATAATATTTATATTCATATGTTTTTATTTCCCTATTATACATCAATTGATCCATTTAACAAAATTATCACTTTATGTGTAATGATATGTGATAAAATTAATTTTTAATATTTATTTATAGTTTATATAATTTAATATTTTATTCTATTGTTTCTAAAAAATAATTTATAAAACATATAAATTGATAAAAATATTTTTCTTAAAAAATTGAGATATTTTAGGATCACTTGTAGAAATAAATCACAAGGAATTTGATGTTGAGGTTAAAGGACTCAACACTCTTATGGGATCTTTATCCAATATATTTTATGTAACACCTGAGACTTTTATGAGAAATATTTTGTTTTTATGTTATATAAATCATCAAAGGAATATTTCACTACACACAACAATTTCTTGGCTAGCTTTACACACAATCACGACCTTCCTCGATAGCTTGCATCGTACGCAATACCGAGTTTCACCAAACAACGATATGCAATTAAAATATTATTAAAACTAGCCGTTATGAATAGTAATAACCACTTTTTGAAATTTCGTAAATTTTATTTTTCAAAATGGACTTCATTTTTGGATTTGGAATATCGAAATTATCCTAGGGTGAAATTTTGGTATTTTTCAAGAAACTTTCAATTTTTGATGAATAGTGAAAACACTGGGTTACTATTTAAAAACCGACTTTTTATTTAAATAATTATTTATTTTATTTAAATTTATTTTAGGTCAAAATTGGTACATAATACCTATATAAGTTCAATTTAATTCATTGGAGTAATTTTATAATAATTTTAGATATAGAAAAATTTTATTGAACTTTTCACCGTTTTTACCCACCTCCTAGGAGAATTTGCAAATTTACATAAAACTTAATTTTACCGCTTCTGTGAGTGGAATTTCAAAAATCCGAGAGACACTGTTGATTTAAGTAAGTAAAATTCGGTTCAATTAGATGAAAATAATTTTTGGTGAATAGTAACTTTTTACTTTTATTTACCACAGTTAAAAGTAAATAGGGTAATAAAGGGTAAAAATGATATTAGTATTACCCTAACACATGTCCTAATTCTATTGGATAAGTGTAATTCGACCAAAAACAACCCTAGGAATAAAAGATGACCATTTAGGCCCACTTGGATTAGATTAGGACATTTATTATTAATTTATTTAAATAAGGGTTAAAATAGTTAAAATCAAAGTTTAATAAGTAAATAATTTTTAATATAGGGTTATACATAAGATAAGTTCGACTATAAATATTCATTATAAAGATAAAAACATTTCCTACATAATGGCATTTTATTTTTAATTTTTAGACATTAAATAATTTAATTTATTTATGACACAAAGATGATGTAGTAATTATCTTATTAATGAAATATTAACATAATTGATGTTATAAATACCCAAATAAATGTAATTTGATACTTTTTATAAATTACACTAATTTTATAGGTTACTATGACATGTTAGTATTTATTTAATTAACTTTTTTCGAACTAATCATTCTGTTATGAGTTTCAGAAAAATCAATTACTAAATAGTGTCAAAATTGACATAAAATAGTTTTTAAAACAAATATTATATTATTAATTGTTATTTTATTCCTAAAAATCTAAGTTTCGGCCAAATGACTTAGATAAGGTTATATATATTAATAATAAACAACTTGGGGTTCTTTTGTCTTATTATAGTATGTTTATTAACCTTATAGTGTAAGAACACAAAAAGACACGGTAAAAGTAAAATTATCTAACTTAAAGTTAAATCTAAATGATAAGGTAAAAATAGTAAACTAAACTTGTCCAAATTCTATTTTATGAGATTATTTCTACCCATAAACACCTTAGATTCTAAATAAATCAATTTGGAGCTATTTAAAACCAAATTTGGCTTCATAATAAAATAATATTTTTAGTTTTTCCAAAGGTGCCCCTCTCCTCCCTTATAAAAGGGCACCTCCTCCCTCCCTTACTCACACCACTTTGAGCCTTCAAGCTTGGAAAACCCCTAATAATTTCTCTTCTAAACTTCCCTAGAAACATCCTAGAGGTCCTGGTTATCTTCAAAGACAAATTTTACTAAAAGGAGGTCTCAAAGAAGTGCTTCAAAGAAGAGGTAATGTCTGTTACCGATTCTTTCAACTTTATTTCTTCTTCCACTTCTTCTTCTTTAGTTGTTTCATTATGAATTAATAACATCAGTATCACTCATATACTGATATGTTATTATAATTATGAAACAACCCTATTTCACCATCTACCCATCCTATGGAAAATGAAATCACTGCGCGTGCGTACGTACGGAATACCGTCTCCACGCCGTGGTGTAATCTATTTTCCACCATAACCTTACTTGGATGGGTATAATGGTGTAAATAATGAATATATATATGATTATTGTAAAGTGATATTGATTCTGAAATAGTATACATACACTCCAATACAATTCCACGATCATGGTAACGATATCATCGCCCGTGTGTACGTACGGAATACCGTCTCCACGATGTGATGTGACTTGTTCTACATGATTTTCATTGAATAATGATTACATAAATGAATTGAGTGAATAAATATGATATATATTACACTAATTACATTCTGGAAATTAGGTATCTATAACCTAAAGATAAGAATAATAATTTATTCGACAAAACATTCATAAGAACAAAAAGAAATAAACACCCGAATAACAAGTAACAATGAAATATTACTAATAAGAAGCCAATAATATAACCATATATGATATCATAACAATGTGTATGATTCTTGAATAAGTCAATTACATTATTTAAATCATTATACAGGAGTTTCGGACACTTAAGAAGCAAATCAGACCTAAGGTAAGGGAAATATCACAATCTCATTTTTATCCGAGATTGTTTATACTTTGGAATTTACTGGGGTGTATTTTATCATCCACATCCATTTTTCCTCAATATGTAATATTATTTCCATCCACCTAAAATTTTTTAAATTAAATTTTACCCTTCGGTGAGTTTTTATTAAAAGATGTGAAAGGAAAATTTTGTCATTTTTTGTACAATGTACTTTTTGACTTTTCTGATAAAAGTACGAGAATAATGTTTTTTTAACTTATATGTGATGAATGGATTTTTAAAACATTATTTCCAAGAAGAATCCTTTATAAGTTTTCAAGTTTATTTTTAATCAACTTCTTTTAGTTTATAATTTTATGACATCTTAAGAAAGGAAAAGTGTTTTTGAAGTAGAAAGGATATTTTCCACAAGAATAGAGTTCAAGTGTTTTATCAAAAATATTTTCCATCTAAGATAATAAAGGGTTCTGTTTATATCCCTATTATTACATTTATTTGATTTTATTGTGATGGAATTATTTTTATGAATTCATTTATCTTATATGAATTGTTTTATGATGTCACGATGTTTAAGAATCCCATTTTTATTACATGGGTTATGCTATGATGTATGGTTTATGATTTTGTGGAACACATAATAATGGTATCATTATGAGATTGGTGGGACCTATATCTCCCTCCAATGCATTGGGTAAATATTTTATATCTCATGAGATAGACATGGCTGGAACGGCAGGTTAAACCGGTTCAGTGAAACGGGACTGAAACGAGGAATGAAATCAGTTCAAAAATGGACTTTGTCCACTAAGATAGTCATGGAAATGAGTCTTGACTAATAATAAATGATTCTCTATGATTATGTGTGTATGCCATAAAGCTTCATGTTTTAAGTTATTATTATTGTGATTACATTTCACTACCATGATTTATCCCATGTTATGAAATTTTGATCTCTTTTGCAGGGTAAGATTTTCAAAATGTTATGTTCTTATGAATATTATGTGATTGATATTTCTTTTGTTTACCCTTACTGAGCATTTGAGCTCACCCTTTTGTATGTTTTCTTTCCCCAGGTCAGGAAGAAGGTTATTAAGTAAGATATTCCAAAAGGTACTATAGATATGTTGAAATAAATGGGAGACAGTGTAGATGCTTTATGAACTAGTTGTTTATCTTTCCCAGTTTCTAAAGACACTATACCTATATGGTCCTTTCATGGTTTTGTTATATGTTGTAATAAGTGTAATTCAATTTTGAAGTATTAACAATGTATGTAAAGTATGGGTCATTATAGTTGGTATTAGAGGAAATGTATACTCAACCTTTAGAAACTAGGATGTGAAAGCCTTAGTAAGAACCCTAAGGATAAGTCTAATCATAGAACACAATCTTAGTGTTTTAGAAATGGCCATGAAAAACCTAGGATAAGACCTTAAGTATGAAATTTTATTCTTTATTATGTGTTTTTTCTAATTATAATTAGTGTTGCTCACACTATTCTTCTTGGTTTTAGTCAATGCCTGGAACCCAATGGAACCGTGTTAATGTGGAATGCGATGGGCAATGCAATGATTGTCTTCCTGAGAAACCAAACATTATGGGAGCTGGAATGAAAAATCTTGTATCCATGCTCACACAACTTTCTCAAGATATGAATCATGCAGGACTTCCAAACGAGCAAAGGAAAGAGAAACATTCTGTTGAATCCTTCATGAGACAGTGTCCACCATCATTCAGTGGGTCTACTGATCCATTAGTTGCTGAACAATGGATCAGTACTACTGAAAAGATATTTTCAGTTCTTCAATGTTCTGAACATGATAAATTCATCTTAGTAGTGTATCATTTGTAAGGTGATTATGATCAATGGTGGAATCTTATCAAGAATATTAGGCCAAGAGATGAAATTGAGTCTATGGAATGGGATGAGTTCAAGAACTTATTTTTCAATAAGTACTTCCCTCATATTCTCCAAACAAAGATGGAGAAAGAGTTTCTTGAACTAAATCAAAAGGATGATGAATCTGTTGGTACCTATGAATAAACTTTTACAAGACTTGCAAGGTACACTTCTTGTATTATTATCCAACCCGAGAGTAAGATCGATCGATTCTTTAGTGGCTTAAAACCATGTCTTCGAAGGGCGTTAGCCATAAGGGACTTTAATAGCTATGAGGAAATCATTCGATGTGCTCTCAAAGTTGATATGGAGATTAGAGTAACCCATCAGTCATATGGGTTTAATAAGAAGAGGAAAATGGAATTCAAAGGAAAATCTAAAGAGCACACAGAAAAGAAGATGAGTTTCCTCTTATGCTCAAAGTGTGGAAAGAAACATGGAGGTAGTTGTCTTAAAGGGATAAGTAAATGTTTCAAATGTGGAAAGGAAGGTCATCGGGTATTTGAATGCTGCAATTATGGGAAGAAGATGTCTAGTGATGCGAACAATTAAAAGTCTACACAGAGTGCACCTCCTACACTTCAATGTTACAAGTGCAAGGAAATGGGGCATTATGCCAATCAATTCCCTAATCCAAGGTTTGTGGATGATGATTGATGTCAACAAAATATTAAGGATAAAGACAAAGGAAAGTCATATTCAATTTCTATCAGTGATGTGGAGTATGATAACGATGTGGTCAAAGGTACACTTACCATCCACTCTAAAGTAGCAAATGTTTTATTTGATTCTGGATCCACCCACTCTTTTATTTCTGAAGAATTTTCTAAGGGTATCGCCATATTACCTCACCAATTAGATGTTGACTTAGCTGTGACAACCCCAAATGGCACAACAGTCATATCAAAAGTTTATAATTCTTCTCCGATTGAAGTTTGTGGGAAAGTTCTTCCTGCAAATCTTGTGATCCTTCCTATAGTGGAATTTGATGTGATTCTTGGCATGGATTGGATTTCTCTATATGGATCTCATATTAATTGCCAAAGAAGGGAAGTCACATTTCATATTCTAGATCAATCTATGGTCATTTATCAATGCAAGGATGAACATAACCTTCCAGTAGAAATTTCTTCCATCTTATGGGTCTTGATTCCACTAAATGAGGGTTATTTATCTCAAATGGTAAGAGAGAAACTCATGATTAAGAATATGCCCATTTTATTGGAGTTTAATGATGTATTTACGGAGGAATTTCCAGGTCTTCCACCAAATCGTGAAGATGAGTTTTCAATAGAACTCGTACCAGGTGCTTTTCCTATCTCAAAGACACCTTATAAAATGTCCCCAATTGAGTTGTAGGAATTGAAGAAGCAACTCCAAGAGAATCTTGAAAAGGGGTTCATACGCCCTAGTGTGTCACCTTGTGGAGCACATGTTCTGTTTGTTAAGAAGAAAGATGGATCAATGAGACTCTGCATTGATTATCAAGAACTTAACAAGATCACTATCAAGAACAAATATCCTCTCCCACGCATTGATGACTTATTTGATCAACTACACGGAGCTCAATACTTTTCCAAGATTGATCTTCGTTCAGGGTATCATCAATTAAGGGTCAAAAGGGAGGATATACCAAATACGGCTTTCCGTACAAGGTATGGACACTATGAATTTATAGTGATTCCATTTGTTCTTACTAATTCCCCTGCTATCTTCATGGATCTGATGAATAGAGTCTTTAGAGACTATCTTGATCAGTTTGTGGTAGTCTTTATAGATGATATTCTTGTATATTCAAAGAGGAAGGAAGAACATGAAGATCACTTGAGAATTATATTGAAGACCCTGAGAAAGGAGAATCTTTATGCCAAATTTACCAAGTATGAATTTTGGCTTCAAAAAGTTTCATTTTTGGGTCATATAATCTCAAAAGAGGGGATATCTGTGGATCCAGCAAAAACAGAAGTTACCGAAAGATGTTCAAGACCAACAACAGTAATTGAGATCCAAATTTTTCTTGGTTTGGCTAGATATTATCAACATTTTGTGAAATATTTTTCACGATTATCTAATCCACTCACCAGTTTGACTCGAAAAAGAGTTAAGTTTGTTTGGACGGAGGAATGTGAAGAGAATTTCAAGGAGTTGAAAACAAGGTTATCCAGTGCACCTGTGCTCACACTGCCTTGTAGTGGAGAAAGGTTTGTGATCTACAGTGATGCATCCAAGAAGGGACTGGGGTGTTTTCTTATGCAAAATGATATGGTGATAGCTTATTCCTCACGACAGTTGAAAATCCAGGAGCAAAATTACCCAAACCATGATTTGGAGTTAGCTGCGGTAATCTTCGCATTAAAGATTTGGAGGCATTATCTTTATGGAGAAAGGTGTGACATTTATACTGATCATAAAAGTTTAAAGTATATTTTCACACAAAAGGAGATGAATATGCTCCAAAGAAGATGGTTGAAGCTGATTAAGGATTACGACTGCTCAATTCATTACCACCCTGGGAAAGCAAACAAGGTGGTAGATGCATTAAGTCGACAAGACCATGCCAGTTTATCAATGATGAAGATCACAAAAGATCCAATATTTATGGATTTAAAAAGGATGGATCTTGGAATTATAATGAAAGGGGAAAAATTGTATCTTTCTCAAATGAATGTTCAACCATCTATACATGTGAAGATTAAAGAGGCACAGAAAGAAGATGTAGAGTTACAAAAGAAGGTGAGAAATATTCCTAAGTTCAACCTTGATTGTGATGGGATAATAATGTTCAGGAATCGGGTTTGTGTTCCTCCCATCCCCGAATTAAAGGAGCTGTTAGATGAGGCTCATAGTTCTTCATTCTCTATTCATCCTGGAAGCACGAAGATGTATAGGGACCTAAAATTGTACTTCTGTTGGGATGGAATGAAAAGAGATGTTGCTGAATATGTCTCTCGATGCTTGGTTTGTCAGCAAGTTAAAGCTGAGAGACAAAAGTCTAAGGGGATGTTACAACCATTACCCATACCCGAATGGAAATGGGAAAACATCACTATGGACTTTGTCATAGGACTTCTTAAATAATCCAAAGGCAATAATTCTATCTGGGTCATAGTTGATCGTCTTACAAAGTTGGCACACTTCATCGCTATTAGAGAGGATTTCTCTCTGTATCAGCTTTCCAGGATATATGTGAAGGAAGTGGTAAGATTTCATGGAGTACCACTTTCTATTATATCTGATCAAGATCTGAGGTTTACCTCAAAGTTCTGGCAAAGTCTTCAGCATACTCTGGATACAGATTTGACTTTCAGCATAGCTTATCATCCTCAGACATACGGTCAGTCTGAGAGGACAATTCAAACTCTAGAAGAAATGTTGAGAGCTTGCTCTATTGATTTAAAAGGAGGTTGGGATCAACACCTCCCTTTGGTGGAATTTTCTTATAATAATAGCTTTCACTCCAGTATTCAGATGGATCCTTATGAAGCTCTCTATGGAAAGAAATGCAGGACTCCAACTTTTTGGGATGAAGTTGGGGAAAGAAAGCTATTAGGACCTGATCTTGCTGATGAGATGGTAGAAAATGTCCGATCTATTCAACAACACATTAGAGTAGCTCAGAGTCGAGAAAAAAGTTATGCCGACAACCAAAGAAAAGACTTAGAGTTTGAAGTGGGTGATAAAGTGTTCTTACGAATATCTCCTTGGAAGAGAGTAATGAGATTTGGAAAGAAGGGAAAGCTGAGCCCTAGGTATATCGGTCCTTTCAAAATACCGGATCGTGTTGGGAAGGTAGTTTACCGATTGGCACTTCCACCGAATCCTTCTCAAGTTCACGATGTATTCCTTGTATCTCTCCTGAGAAAGTACATACCTGATCCTTCACATGTACTCAGCTCAGAAGTTGTACCACTGGAACAAGATCTTTCTTATGAAGAATAGCCGATAGAGATTCTTGATCATAGTGAAAAAGTCCTACGTAACAAGACCACTCGCTTGGTGAAAGTTTTATGTAGGAACCACCAATTAGAAGAAGCTACATGGAAGCTTGAAGATATAATGAGGGAGCGGTATCCTCATCTGTTTGTTACAAAGTGACGAATTTCGAGGGTGAAATTCCTTTTAAGGGGGGTAGAATGTAACACCCAAGACATTTATGAGAGATATTTTGTTTTTATGTTTTATAAATCATCAAAGGAATCTTTCACTACATAGAACACTTTCTTGGCTTGCTTTACACGCAATCGCGACCTTCCTCGATAGCTTGCGTCGTACGCAATACCGAGTTTCACTAAACAACGATATGCTATTAAAATATTATTAAAACGAGCCATTATGAATAGTAATAACCACTTTTTGAAAATTTTTAAATTTTGTTTTTCAAAATGGACTTCATTTTCTGATTCGGAATATCGAAATTAGTCTAGGGTGAAATTTTGGTATTTTTCTGGAAACTTTCAATTTTTGATGAATAGTGAAAACACTAGGTTACTATTTAAAAACTGAATTTTTATTTAAATAATTATTTACTTTATTTAAATTTATTTTAGGTCAAAATTGATACATAATACCTATATATGTTCAATTTAATTCATTGGAGTAATTTTATAATAATTTTAAATATATAAAAATTTTATTGAACTTTTCACCGTCTTTTACCCACCTCTTGGAGAATTTGCAAATTTAGATAAAACATAATTTTACCACTTTTTTGAGTGGAATTTCAAAAATCCGAGAGACATGGTTGATGTCAGTAAGTAAAATGTGGTTCAATGAGATGAAAATAATTTTTGGTGAATAGTAACTTTTTACTTTTATTTACCACTGTTAAAAGTAAATAGGGTAATTAAGGGTAAAAATGATATTATTATTACCCTAACACATGTCCTAATTCTTTTGGATAAGTGTAATTCGACCAAAAACAACCCTAGGAATAAAATATGACCATTTAGGCCCACTTGGAATAGATTAGGACATTTATTATTAATTTATTTAAAGAAGGGTTAAAATAGTTAAAATCAAAGTTTAATATGTAAATAATTTTTAATATAGGGTTATACATAAGATAAGTTCGACTATAAACATTCATTAGAAATATAATAAGATTTCCTACATAATGGTATTTTATTTGTAATTTTTAGACATTAAATAATTTAATTTATTTATGACACAAAGATGATGCAGTAATTATCTTATTAAAGAAATATTGACATAATTGATGTTATAAATACCCAAATAAATGTAATTTGAGACTTTTTATGAATTAAACTAATTTTATAGGTTAATATGACATGTTATTATTGATTTAATTAACTTTTTTCGAACTAATCATTCTGTTATTATTTTCACAAAAAATCAATTACTAAATAGTGTCAAAATTGACATAAAATAGTTTTTAAAAAAAATATTATATTATTAATTGTTCTTTTATTACTAAAAATCTAAGGTTAGGCCAAATTACTTAGATAAGGTTATATATATTAATAATAAACAACTTAGGGTTCATTTGGCTTGTTATAGTAAGTTTATTAACCTTATATTGTAAGAACACAAAAAGACACGGTAAAAGTAAAATTATCTAACATAAAGTTAAATCTAAATTATAAGGTTAAAATAGTAAAATAAACTTGTCAAAATTCTATTGGATGAGAGTATTTAGACCCATCCCCACATTAGATTTGAAATAAATCAATTTGGAGAAATTTAAAACCGAATATGGCTTTATAATAAAATAATATTTTTGGTTTTTTCAAAGGTGCCCCTTTCCTCCCTTATAAAAGGGCACCTCCTCCCTCTTTTCCTCAGACCACTTTGAGCCTTAAATCTCGGCCAACCCCTTCCAATTTCTCTTCTACACTTCCCTAGAAACATCCTAGAGGTCCTGGTCTTCTTCAAAGACCAATTTTAGTGCCCTAAAAGGAGGCCTCAAAGAAGCGCTTCAAAGAAGAGGTAATGTCCGTTACCAATTCTTTCAAATTTATTTCTTCTTCCACTTATTCTTATTTAGTTTTTTCATTATGAATTAATAACATCAGTATCACTCATATACTAATATTTTATTATAATTATGAAACAACCCTATTTCACCCACTATCCATCCTACGGAAAACGAAATCACCGCGCGTGCGTACGTACGGAATACCGTCTCCATGCCGTGGTGTAATCTATTTTCCACCACCACATTACTTGGATGGGTATAATGGTGTAAAGAATGAATATATATGATTATTTTAAAGTGATATTAATTCTTAAATAGTATACATACACTCCAATACAATTCCACGATCATGGGAATGATATAATCGCTTGTGCGTATGTACGGAATACCGTCTCCATGATGTGATGCGACTCATTCTACATGATTTTCATTGCATAATGATTACACAAATGAATTGAGTGAATAAATATTATATATATTACACTAATAACATTCTGGAAATGAGGTATCTATAACCTAAAGATAAGAATAATAATTTATTCGACAAAACACGCAAAAGAACAAAAAATCAATAAACACCTGAATAACAAGTAACAATGAAATATTACTAATAAGAAGCTAGGAATATGACCATATATGATATCATAACAATGATTATGATTCTGGAATAAGTCAATGACATTATTTAAATCATTATCCAGGAGGTTCGGACTATTACGAAACAAATCAGACCTAAGGTAAGGGCAATATCACAATCTCATTTTTATCCGAGATTGTTTATACTTTGGAATTTACTGGGGTGTATTTTATCATCCACATCTATGTTTCCTCAATATGTAATATTATTTCCATCCACCTACAATTGTTTAAATCCAATTTTACCCTTCGGTGAGTTTTTAGTAAAAGATATGAATGGAATCTTTTGTCGTTTTTCGTACGAGGTACTTTTTGACTTTTCCAAAAAAAGTACGAGAAGAATGTTTTTTTAACTTATACGGCATGAATGGATTTTTAAAACATTATTTCCATTAATCTTCATTTACAAGTTTTCAATTTTATTTTTAATCAAATTCTTTTAGTTTATAATTGTATGACATGTTAAGAAATGAAAAGTTTTTTTGAAGTAGAAAGGATATTTTCCTCAAGAATGGAGTTCAAGTGTTTTATCAAAATTATTTTCCATCTAAGATAATAAAGGGTTCTATTTATATCCCTATTATTACATTGATTTGATTATGTTGTGATGGAGTTATTTTTATGAATTCCTTTATCTTATATGAATTGTTTTATGATGTCATGATGTTTAAGAATCCCATTTTTATTACATGGGTTATGCTATGATGTATGGTTTATGATTTTGTATCACACATAAGAATGGTGTCATTATAAGATGGGTGGGACCTATATCTCCCTCCAATGCATTGGGTAAAGATTTTATATCTCATGAGATAGACATGGCTAGAATGGTAGGTTAAACAGGTTCAGTGAAACTGGACTGAAACGAGGAATGAACTCGGTTCAAAAATGGACTTTGTCCACTAAGATAGTCTTGGCAATGAGTCTTGATTAATAAGAAATGATTCTCTATGATTATGTGTGTATGCCACAAAGCTTCATGTTTTAAGTTATGATTATTGTGATTTCATTTCACTACCATTATTTATCCCATGTTATGAAATTTTGATCTCTTTTGCAGGGTAAGATTTACAAAATTTTATGTTCTTATGAATATGATGTAATTGATATTTCTTTTGTTTACCCTTACTGAGCATTTGAGCTCAACCTTTTGTATGTTTTCTTTCCCCAGGTCAGGAAGAAGGTTATTAAGTAAGATATTCCAAAAAGGACTATAGATATGATGGAATAAATGGGAGACAGTGTAGACGCTTTATAAACCAGTTGTTTATGTTTCCCAGTTTCTAAAGACACTATACTTATATGGTCCTTTCATGGTTTTGTTATATGTTGTAATAAGTGTACTTCAATTTTGAAGTATTAATAATGTATGTAAAGTATGGGTAGTTATATTTTACCTAAATTCGATTCCATGAAAATCCATAAACAATATATCAGAAATTTTGTTAAATATATATGAATGGGAGGAAATAGTGAGAAAATAAAAAAAATAAGTATTGTAGAAAATTTATGATAACAAACAGACATACACAACTAAATAAATTTATATGTTAGTTAATCAAGTGAATTCAACTATGGAGACATTATGGAAGATATGTTTGGAATTGAAAAAACCCTTCATTATGTCGATATTATAAAGTGTATATTAAGACGATAACCTATTACTACAATATGAATGATTGAATAATTAATGAACATGATCCCAAGAATATTTCATAAACTTTTATACAATGTATTATATTCCTATAGAAAAAAATAGAAATTTAGGATGATGTTATTGTGATATAAAATTTAGTGAATGTTTTTGTGAAGGAAAAACAATTTCATCCTTGAGGATAATTCAGTAGAAAAGGATGTATATTAGTTGATATCATTGTTTCCTCAATTCATAAAAGAGGAAATCAAAACACATTGTAAATATTTTAATCATTTTTATGGGGAAATTTTTAGATCCTTTTTTATATGTGTCCCTAAAATACTAGATTAGGAAGAGTATAAATTACCACTAAATAAATCCCCTAATTATTTAAAATTTAAGAAAAAAAAACTAAAACAATTTATTTAGAAAAACATTATTTCACAAGAAGTAGATGCCTTGGTAGAATCAAGAGTATAAAAAATCATGGAAAATAAATTTTAAAACCCATGACTTTTACATATTGATATTTTATTCATTAGATGAATATTCATTATCTTACACAAACACATGACTTAGGATTGTAAAGGCATAGTACCTTTGGAAACATAGATACATAAAAATAATGGTCTATAAGTGAGTTTTTTATCCCCCATTATGTTCTACATAACTAGAACCCTTATAATACATATGATACATGATATTATTCAACATATAAGTAGGGAAATAAATATAAATCAATGATGATATAAAATTATAATTATGGGTAAATAAGAGAAATATAAAAATATTATGATGATAAGGGTATATTAATATGATAATGCAATTGAAAACCAACCATGCATATCAAGATCATAAACTTTAGTAAAGGAAGAAAACATGGTAGTTTATAATAAATGAATCAAAATAGAATCAAAGAACATGAACCTTTAGATAATAAAATTAAAATAAGACAAATATTTTTTTATAAACATAAACATAGAACATTATATCATTAGTAGTCAAATATCATTTACAAAACAATCATAGTGGAATGTACTCAATCATCGAACAGTCATAGTAGTCATTATTCACTCCCAAAAATATCATAGTGGCCAAATTACCTTACTGTATTCGGTTCACTCCCCATTCTAATCAATTTTATCTCATGAGATATCAATATTTACTAAATTTATTAGATTGAGATATAGGTTCTAACCATCACATAGTGAAAATTATACATTCAAGTTCCATAAGATCATAAAACATTCAGGAAATATGATCCCATAAATATAAATGGATTTCACAAATATTTCATCATAGAATAACTTGGGTAAAATGAAAAAGATTCATAGTGATTTCATCATTTTATTATAGTATAAAGTGTAGAAAAAGTATTGATTTTTATAATCATTTTACCATGGAATAACTTATTGAAGAGAAATAGGTTTCATATAAATATTTTCATTATAAACATAAAAAATCTTGATAAATAAGAATAATGGTATCCTTTGATAATATCTATTGTATACTAGAAGAAACATCAATTTATGTCATCATATAGAGGAAATAATTTTGAATGATCACTTCAAAAATTTCTAGTGGAAATAACTTTTCATTGAAAATAAATTCATAAAAATAAATATTTATAAAATATTTTTGAAATAATTTTATTTGAAAATAATATTTTAAACTCATAAAATTATCTTTAAAATATTTATTGTAATAATGGGGTTAAATTACTTACATTTCATACAGATAAAAATAAATATTACTTTCACATTTTTGGTATGAGACAAATGGTCATTGTATTGAAAATTACATGAAGATTTATTTTAAAATATTTCATTTATAAAATCAATGAAGAGTAAAAAGTGTATAATAAATCATTTTTAATTATAGAAATTTTTTTGAAATGATTTTATTAAAATAGCTATATGAAGAAAAAGGGATTTCCAATCGAAGTGTGGAATAAATTTAATTTTCTAAAAACATTATTTTTTATTCTTGAGTACATAAAGAGAGGAAAATATGGGAAAACGTCTTCTCATGAAATAACTATAGGAGAATAATTTTTTTTTTCATGAGATATGGATCATAATATTTAAAAATTGAAATACTATGCATAAAAACTTCATACTAAATGATTAGGATTTATCCTAAAACCCTTATAATTGTGCTAAATTTTAATCACAAGTCACATGAAATTATAAAGTTAAATTAAACCTAAAATATTTTGAGAATAAATTAATTTATGATATTATATGTGAAGAGGTTTAATATACACCTCATAAAATTATATAGGTTCATAACAATACATATTTTTCAAAGAAATAAAATTGAGAAACAAATCCATAACCAATTTGGTAAATTTTAAACTGTAAACCCCCTGAAAGAGAGATAATGAAATTGAGATTTAAATCCCATTAATTTTTTGGAGATTAATCAAAAAATACATTCATGGGAAGTAAATACATCACAAAATAAAAGCGCCTATTAAGTATGGAATGTGTCGTAGGGAAAATAAAAGTGAAATGAAAAAATGTTACCTAATGTCTTGGCTTCCATCATACATATTTTATCCTCCTTTATAAAAATTATTTTTAATATATAAATTCATATTATCTAAAAAATAATATTTATCATAACATATAATATTTATTATTATTATCCATTTAATGTTTATTAAAAATTCCTTGTTAATTTTTTTTCAGGTAATAACTATATTTTTTATGTATATATTGGTTTAATAATTTTATTCTGTTTAAATTGATCATGGTTCTATCACTTAAAATTTATTATTCTGGATATAAATGTCATATACATTCATTAAACATGTATTTATATTAGTCCATTGATGTTATATATGGAAAATGAAATACACCATTAATAGAGACGGTACGCCATACATATGCATGAACATTATTTCCATTTTCTCAACATATGAAATGAAATAAAGGTAAATAATATATTACCATTTTAAAATAATTTTTATATCATATTTATCTCATATATTAACTAAAATACAGTAATTAACACCCCTGAAAAGCATTATTGAAAAACAAATCACATCACCTTGCGAGGTGATAATCTGTTGTACACACAAACAACATTATCGTGTTCCACATAGAATGGGAAAAATAAAGCTATATGTGATATAATATTTAAATAAGTATAATTGTATTAAAAATATCATATATGTTCATTTAATCTAACATTATTATCATCCAATTAAAACAAAAATGAAAAATACATCACATCGTTTCGCGAGGCGGTAGTTCACTATACATAGGAGGGACATTATTGTTTTACAATGGGTTGGGAGAACATGAGTTGGATGTGTGGTAAAAATTATAGATGTATAATAAGGACATAAATATTATATATAAAAATTAAATAAATCCTAATTTTCAACTGTGAGAGCTAGTTATGGAAAATTAATAACATCGATTTATGAGGAGGTAGTCCATCGTACACACAAATGATGATTTCATATCCAATTTGATGGAAGAGGAGAACGATTTATGTTATTAAATTAACATAATAACATATAATTATATATATAATACTAAGTTTATTATATATGCATGGTTTAATAATAATTTATTAATGTGAATAAGAAATAATATCAATTGCTAAGTTAGAGATGTTACCTCTTCTTTGGACATCTTCTTTTGGTTTGCACCAAAATGGAACATAAGTTTATTTTTTTGTAAAAAATAAGGTCTATATTATGTTATATTATAATTAATTAAGTTATTAGGGTGGATAGTTACTAATACAATGGGTTTTAGATGTTTAAAGATGAGATGAGCCAGTGGCCATTTATATGTGAGGTGTGTAGCACAATTGTATTTTTTTTAAATGATGTACACAAATTTTTCTCCTGAAATATTTTTCAAAATGGTCCAATAGAGAATCATAGAAGTTTTAATCTCTAAATATGGAAATACAATGATTTTTGAAGATTATTCTAGGTCATTTTACCTCTAATCATTTAAGTTTAACCCCTGCTAAACCCATTTTTATCATAACCAGTATAATTTATTTTTACAACATTTACAATACATAGTAGAAAAATTAAGGTAAATTATTATAAAATTTACATTATTATAATTCCATTTATGGAATCCATTTTTCAAAAAATACAATTCAAGTAGGTGAAAAAATTTAATTCCAAATTAATAACATACACACGATGAAAAAACAACTTTCCAAAGTGAAAATTTTCAAAATATTTAAAAGTTATTTATATAAAAATTTAATATTAAATTTATTCTAATGACCTCATTTTGATTTTAATACATTAAATTGATATAATTTTCCTTTTAAATATATATTAAAATTAAATTTATCTTGTAAATTTATTGAAGGAACAATCACTTTTCAATAAAAATAAGTATTTTTCAATATTCCTTAAAAAATTTATTTTTGGAAAAATACCAAAAATTTACCATGATAATATATTGAAATTGAAATTTAAAATATAAATTTAATATTTTTTAAAAAAAAGTTCAAAAAAATATATGTAAAATAACTATACAAAATACAACAACACTATTTTTAGAAAAATATAGTTTCTAAGGTTAAAATTGGATTTATTCTTATCTATATCTAGAAAATATATAATATGATTAGTGATAATTTATTTTAATATATGATATATACATCACATTAAAATAATTTATAAAAAAATTATTTGTTTAATCTATTGACTTTAAATTCATTTAGTGCTTTAAAATAGTTTTCAGAAAAATATTTTTATTATTTAAAAATTATTTCTATGTTAATTTATAATTAATTTGTTATTAAATAATTCATTTTATATAAATGTGTTCACCAAATATATAAATAATTTAGTTAATCCTATTAATACCCATAATTCCAATGTATAGATGATAACTATGGTAATTAAAAATAATTTTTTAATAGTATGTAATGTTTCATTTAAACTCGATATTGAATCTAATGTGACCTAAATGTATCGTTGTATTTAATGAAAGATAAAATAAATTTTGTGTGTAATAAAAAATTAAAAAAAATTAAAATTATTTGAAAGAAACATATTTTAGAAAATATTTAGGTGTAACATTCTACCATCATGAAATGAATTTCTCCCTAAAAAATCATCACTTTAGTACTGAAAATTGGGTATACTTCTGCCTATTGACATCTTTAGGTTCACAATTAATTTACTTATGCTCTTGATTTCAATAAAATAAATTTACTAGGTGAGTTTTATTATTTCCCATAAATTTCTATGTATGATCCAGAATCTCAATAGATGGTTCCTTATAATAAATATCATGGCCTAGTGGCACTACCTCTGAGTTAGAAACATATGAAGTGTCAGGTGTGTACATCCTCAAGGGGGAAAATGGAACACATCATAGACTAGAGAGATATTTTATTGGAAGATTTAATCAAGAAACTACAGTCTCAAAACAGTCATGAATTTTAAGGGGACAAATATTTCTAATTATCATCATTCATTAATATCATAAATAAAATTTCATCCCTTTATGGCTCTTTGATAAAAAACCACTACATATCCTACCCTATGAATAGAATATTCATGATGTGTTTTTAATTATCGATGGACCATAATCATCATAAGATCCATAATTCATTACATCAGCCTTTAAATATTTACTAATCCCATGATGGATTTTGAAAGTTGTTGAAGAAAATATAATCATTAACATAATTAATTCATAAATAGTTACCCATAGGACTCCTCCAAAATATGTCTGACCAAAATTAATTCTTATATATTCGAATGATTTGATCTCATTTTATTCTATGAACAACATAACATTAATTTTAATCACCCATAAATCTCATACCAAAATATATTTTCTTTAATCACCTAAAAAGTCACAATAAAACCATATGTTCTTCAAAAAGAGAATTTACCTTTTATTATTTAAATGTGTTCTTATATTTTCCAAATAAATTCTCATTGGAAATTAGGGTTCATTAATCCACTAATATATGGTCATATGATGATTTATAATATAAAATGTGACTTCCTTACAATAAAATATATCTATATGGAGATAATAATATCATATTTCACTTATAGATTCACAAAAATACTTGCATTATGATTATTTATAAAAAATACAATATGAAATTTCCCACTATGGATTGAAGAAATTATAATGAGTAACATTAATTGTGGTGATTGAATAATCATTACCATTATACTAATAGTATATAGGTTTTTGTGGCCTATAATTATCATTATCCCATAGATTAGGGTGTTGGTTTTTATAATTCCCAAACACTATTTATTGGAAACATTAGAGTGTGGGTTTTCTATTATGTTGAGCTCTCTCGCCATTAATTTCGTTGGATGGACTCTTAAAATAACTTCAAAATTGGTTTGATCAATGTAAAAGATTCCCAGAAATGTAATATACTCTTTTTTCATTCATTAATTCACCTAAGTACTTCTTCCCACATTTTTTATGGTAGTTGACCAACATTTAATTCCACCATGTGATTTATTTGATCTCTCATGAGACACTATCTTATTTTTCTTATCAAAACCATGGGAATGGTGTTAATATACAATTTAATTTTCAACCATTGATTCACCTCAAAATAATTCTTCCAAGGTACTAAATTATCATATAGAAAAGTAATTTATAGTCATGATTTTAGTCTACAAAAGAATAGATCAATTGTTCATTTAGTATAATAATTAAATAAAAGGCATACCTTCAGATTCTTGTAAAATTACCACCATAGGTACCAATAGATTTATTATCATTCTTCTTAATATTAAGTAATTCATTTTTCATAATTATATAGAAAATATGTGGGAATTAATTATTGTAAAATATCCACTAAAATTTCTAAATTCCATAGATTCTATTTCTAATAAATATCTCATGTTCTTAATTATATTCCACCACTAATGTTATTCTCCTTCCAAGTAATAAATAGTTGAAATGTATTTTTCATGATATAAACACTGAATAATGGAAAATATCATTTATGTGGTGATGACAAATTTATCATAAAATATTAAATTACTGGAATCTCTAAAATAAGGTTGATATTTCTTCATGAATGACACAATAGAATATTTTTCCCTTATTTGACTGTTGGTATGTTTAGCTTGATTCATATCTTGGGAATATTGTGTGATCATCAAAAAATGATTTTTCATTCAATATCTTATAAAATTTTATTTTTAAAGAGGAAAATAATTTCATTATCTATCACACTAATAATTAACACAGTTATTTTGGGTTCCATCCATTAACTAAAACAATAATTTATAGTGTGAGGAACCCTAATTATAGTGGAAAACCACATAATCATGAAATGTAATTTATAGGATATCCAAATCATGAAACTTTACTTAAAATCCATGGAACCTTAGGATTATCCAAATTTATTCATGGTAAGTATTTTAATCCTTCAGTATTTTTTATAAAGAATTTGTGAATTTACAAAGCATGTCCCCCGTGAGTGTAAAACTAGGTGTTCGGTACAACATATTATCACGCACCATGTGACGATCAATTATAGCTCAATGAACCATGTTTTGAGTTTTTACTCCTAGGAAGTTATTTTATAGATCCATATACACTTGTAGTAATCATATAGATATTTAATTACCTAGAAACATCTATCTCTATCCTTTACCAAAATTTTTTGGTAGTATCCAATACCTTGATTCATCTTTATACATATCCTTAGGGTTCAAAATAATGTTTTCCCCTGTATATTTCTAAAGTTTAATTTAACCTATCACCTATTACCAAATTTAATAAACTAGTAATTTAATATATATATATATATATTAAATCTTTTTAGATTAATATTCATTACATTATACAAACACAAGCCTTAGGATTATAAATTTATTGTGATTCTGAAATGTAGGACAAATAAACAACTTTTCCATAAGTGATCTACAACATATCCCATTATGTTATTCATAACTAAAACCCTTTTAATACATATAACCCAACATAGAACTAATCATAACATGGGGAAATGAAACATAATAATGTAGTTATCTAGAATGATATGTAAGGGTAAAAAAGGGAGATATCAATACATCATGAGCATAAGGGTTTGAGAACATGAGAATACTTTTGAAAACCATACCCATCATATAATAGATCTAAAACATATGTCATACAATAAATATTATTAGTTTATAATACATGAATTATAATTGAATCGATGAACATATACCATAATAACATAACATTGTAATAATAAATATATTGGTGGAATAAACATAAACATAGAAAATCATTTCCTTTGAAGTTGGAGATAATTTTTAAAAATATTATATTGTGATGGATTAACTTCTAAAACCATTTTAGTATTCAAGGTTCACTCCCAGGACTATGATAGTGGAAAATTTACCTTATTAAACTGGTTTCACATCCCATTCCTGTCACATATATCTCATTAGATATAAGTCATTAGCTAATGCATTGGATGAAGATATAGGTCCCACACGTCAGATAAAATAAAAATATGACTTGTTTTGAAAACAACAATAACATTACATTTTAAAAAAAATAAAACATGAATAAAAAGTATACAATAAATCCTTCGTTGAAATTTAAAATTTTTTTGAAAAAAGTTTCTTGAAATCATGGATATAGAATAAAACAATTATTTCGACCAAATAGAGAAATGATATCAGTTTACATTAAGATCCTTATTTTTGTATATTGAGTAAAAAAAGAGAGGAAACAATGGGAAAAAATTTAATATCATTAAATAACCATAAGATAATAAAATTTATCTATTTATTGATATATATAATAGAAACTTTCATCATTAGGCGAAGAAATAAAAATAGTCCCAATAAATGATGAGATTCTATCATAAAACCATAACCACTTTGGTGAATTTTAATTGTAAGACACCTTAAATAATAACATTAAATGAAACATAAAATATCATTGGAATAAATAAATTCCTTACACAATATTTTCTATTCCTTGTATATACAACTCATAAAAGAAGATAGGTGCATAATATATCATCTTTCTCAAAGAATTCATGTTTAGAAAAAAAAACCACATACTAATTTGGTAATATTTGAACCGTAATACCCATGAAAAATAAATACTCAAATGGTTATGTAAATCCCCATATTTTTTAGTATAATTATCATAAAATACACCCAAATATGTTAAGCACTTAGGGAATATGGCTTGGGTTGCAAAAAAAATAAAAGTCAGATAGAAATAAACTACATTAAATAACAACTACCTTCATAAACATTCAAACATCATGTATAATAAATATGAAATTTTTATTATATAATAAATAAAAAAATTATAATTCTATATATTTTTTACTTATGAATCTTCATTAACCATTTATTAACTAATATATGTTAATATTATGTTTTGGGTAATAACAGCTTCATTTTTTCCGTCTGTTTTGGTTTTGTATTTTTAGTCCATTTACATTCATCATGTTTATATAATTTATAGAATTTTAGCCATGATATAATTATAGTATATAATTAATTTTATCTTAATCTATATTAATCGATTAATGTTTGAGATAGAAAATGAAATAAATCAGTCGTGGAGACGGTATGTGGTACGTATGCATGAACATTGTTTCTATTTTATCGACAGATGAAATAAAATAAAGGGGAATAGTATATTATAATTAAAAATAATTTTAATTCCATATATATCACATATATTATTTAAATTTTGCATTACTACCTTCCATTAAACATGTTAGTGAAAAACGAATCATATCTCTTCATGAGGTGGTAGTATATCTAATTCATGAACATTGTTATCATCCCCCCCCCATGGATTGTAAAGTAAGAATGTATATGTGAAATTATAATTAAAAAATATAACAATGTTATTAAATAATATATATTATTATAAAATTTTCTTTTTAATGTACAAGTTAAACAAAAATGACTAGCACATCACATCGATTTGCGAGGAGGAAGACTGCTAAAAACACCAAAGAGACATTATTAATTTCCAAAATGATGGGAGGTAAAACTGTATATATGGTATTATAATTATAGATGTATTATAATAAAATAAATTTATTATATAAATAGTGAATGCATCATTATATCCATGTTTTATAGGTGGTGATGTATACTGAATAACATCTGTTCATTAGGCTGTAGTCCGCCATACAGACGAGTGATAATTTTTTGTTCTATCCGATGGAAGAGGAGAAGGATAGTGGATATGTAATTAACATAATAATATATTATTATATAGAATATACCAAGGTTATTATATCATCATGGTATAATAAGAATATATGAAGGTTGGGAAACAAATAAAATAAATTTCTTGGTTAGGGGTGTTACCTATTTTTCAAGAAACATCTTTTTATTTTCACAAAAATACTTCCTTAGTTGTATTTCTAAACAGAAAAGGAATATTGAATGAGAGTATTTAATTAATTATATTCTTTCCATAGTTATTTTACAAACCAATAGCTTATGGATGTGTGAATAGGATGGAATAACTGGTGTCCTTTTGTTAGTGAGGTGAGTGACACACTTGAATTTTTTTAAAAGAAAAATATAACCCACATTTTTCACAGAATTAGAGGCTCCAAAATGGGGTATTCTAGAACCTAATATGTGATACAATTTAAAAAGTTTTATAAAATAGGTTTTTTATAAATTTTAGGTTATTTTATCCCTTACCATTTTTGTTTAACCTTCGAGAACCCATTTTAACTATAACCGTCGTAGTTAATTTGCACTTCATTAACTATTAATAAAGATAAAAAACAAATTAAACTTTATTATAAAATATAAATTATTATTATTAGAAATATGCAATAAATGTTTACAAAATCCATCAACATATGTTTTAAAATGCATTTTAAAATAATTATTTTTCCCTATTCATTGGAAACGTAATCATTTAAGAAAAGTATTAAAAATAAATACTAAGATTATTTTGAAATGTATATTCGAAAAATTATTTTAATTTATTAAATAAATTTTCTAATAATATAAAAATATTAATTTTAAAATAATTTTGCAAAGGGAAACAATACTGTTTTTTAGAAAAATAATTTTTCAAACACAAAATAAGATTTATTTTTATGTTATGTCTACAAAAATACTACAATGAATGTTAAAAACATTATGGAATATATAATATATATATGTTATTGAAATAATTAAAAAAATTATTTATTTCATTTATCTTGGTAAAATATGTTTTTATGCATAAAAATAGTTTATCAACAAAATGATTTCATTCATTTTTAAATAGTTTTTATTTTCATTTATAATTAATTAGTCCGAAAATAATTTATTTTAAATACATATGTAAAAAAATATTTTCATAATTTATTTAATCATTTTCATACCTTCCATCCTAATAGTTAGGTGATAACTATCATATTCATTAATTTTTTAATAGAATGTCATGTTTCATTTAAAATTTATGTTTTATGTAACACAATATAAACATATTTATTCATGAAATTTAAGAAAAATTCAGTGTTTCATGGGATAAAAAATATAGGGAAAACTAAATTCATTTAAAACAACATTTCACAAAATTGTATGGTGTCATAATAAATGCCTCAATGAATATGTTAATCTAGATATTGGGGGAAAATAAAAAAATAAGAAAAAATAGGAAGTAAAAGAGATGAATTTAATGGGGTGGGGGTACCTCAATGTCAAGTATATGGTTATAAATGTGTGTTTATATGTTTTGGGATCCAATGAAATAGAATATAATGTAGTTTTATGTGACTCCATGCTCTACATACTGTATCAAGAAGATGATAAAGATTAAAGGATACAATTGAAAATATTTAATATAAAAATATGAAGGACTAAAGAAAAATTAATTCTCAAGAAACATTTGGTTGATCAATCAAAAATTATTTATTAAATGAGAAATTAAATAGAATAAATCTAAAAAAAAATATGAACTTATAGGTGAAATTGATATAACTTACATAATTAATTATTGAAAAATATAGTTGACTCTCAAGATGAATTCAAATAATTCAATTACAAGGTTTGTTGGGAAATTAATTGAAAAATATAGAGATAAATTAAAATATACTGAGAATTTCAATAAAAACAACAACTTTATCATTAATTGAGGGTTAATTTTGTGCTTGAAATGAAAAATATATATTTTAAGATTGAAGAAATATGAAAAGTTTCTACTCAAATGAAGGAAGCCTCTGAGGGAGACTAAATATTCCATTGGATCACCCATGATGGCATGTAAAAAATGCATTATGTTATATGTTATTATTTTATAGAGTAGTGGCACAAAAAATCCATGTGTTCGATATAAAAATGATACATCATTAAATAAGATAAATAATGATAAGTATGAAAATTATCATACTCTTAATATATTATAAATTGATAATAAATTTTATGTGAATGATGTGAATGAAAGTAATTGTATTTATCATTACAAATGTGATGTAACTTTCCATGTGATATGGTTAGTTTTGTGATGTTATATATTAAGAATTCATCAATTAATTTTAAATTCATAATAGGTTTAAAACTTTACCTGATAAGAATAATCCATAATACAAAAAAAATTGTATATAAACCACCAATTAATGTAAAGAAGTACGTTTGAATATAAAATAAGATGATTGAAAATGGTATAATGGTATATATTTATTTAAATGATAGAAATTGAAATATATTATTGAATCTAATAGATGATACACTTTCCATTTTAAGGAAAATACTAATATTTCAAGGATTTAGAATACAAAAATAGAGGAGTAATACAATTTTCCATTGATAAAAAATTTAATATTATTATCTATATTAATAAGACATCTAATGGAAAATATTTGAGTATGATAGATTTATTGGTAATGAAATTCATAGGTCACAACATATGAGCTGTAAATAAATTTTATAAATTAGGAAATATTTTATGAATTACCAATAAAATTTGTACTCTTAAAGGTAAGGATGGGAAAATAGTGATTCATGGTAAGAAAATAAAATTAATAGATACCTTTTTGTAGATAATATGACATGTGATTTTATGAAAAAGAAATATTATAACATGTTTTATTATAAAAACATAACTACTAGATATAAAGATCCTTAGAATTCATGGTTAAATATAATGGTACATGTGAAATCCCTAGTCTTTCCTGACATCACATTCATTTATGTGATATTTTTCAAATTTAAAAGATTATATTAAATTTATAAAAGTTTAAATATAATAAGTCATTGAGGTTTTTATAATTTTTGTGTGAGTATTTTTATGGGTCATTAACACTTATGTTTGTTGACGGTAAGAGAAAAAATAATGTACATCATTCAAGGTTGAAGTGCATTAAAATAAATTAAATCTTTATCTTGAATAATGTTGAATAAGGGGTGGTAAAATTATAGGTCATTTCAACCCAATGTTAGCTTATGGATTTCTTCATAAAGGAATTAGAAAAATAATATTTTAAAAAGAATAAATTTTCTATTGGATTTCATCTATCATTATCCACTTTATGTCTTGGATATTGGATCCTCACTTCCCTAAAAGATTCATTTTCAGGAAATATTTTGTAAAAAGTGGCATGTGATAATGAATTCTTATGTCTTTAATTGATTTATTGAGTTATTAATTCTAAATAAAAAACTTATAGAATTAGTGTTTTGTTTTTTAAATAAAGGGTAAGAAATAATCAAATTTATTGGGGGGGAATATAAGTGATATCTCTAGAACATAAAGGGTGAAAGTTTATATTAGCTATTAAATAAATGGGGGGAAATATCTTCTTTTTAAATATTAATGCAGTTTAAAAAAATTATGATATCAATTGTTTTAGAGAATTTCATTGAGGGTGAATTATATAAACATCATATATGGGGGTGTTTTTGATATATTAACTTCGGGGTCGATGAAGTTGTTTGGGGAATGATGTTAGATATTTTTTTAATTGATAAAAATATTATTTAGCAACTATTTTTTTATAAAGATAATAACTCGTGTGGGAATATAATGATATATTTTTGAGTAATTTAACATTTTATCATGGATATAGTCTTGAAATTGGGTATGTTTAACAAATATTTTTGAGGTGATAAAATTTTTTTTTTGAAGAAGTGGTAGTCCAAAAAGCTGAAGAGTGAAATTAATTTAAAATATTTTTTTTATTTTATGGTTGTTTATATTGAAATATAAAAAATTAAATATTCTAAAATGATTATATTTTGAAATGTTTCCAAGAATATAAATTATATAGTTTATTTTATTTTGTTTAGAATAGTTTTTTTGGATAACCAAAACAATTCCATGGAGAAGGAGTATATATTTTAGTTTTCATCCATGATTTGTAAAGATGATTGAATTTCATGTATCTGTTTCTTTTGAAGTGTTTCCTGAACTTACTATCTACTAATTCTTTAATCTAGGGGTATTGGATAATATGATTTCATTATGAGTTTAAATAATTTTTAATTCATTTAAAAAATTTAATAAAAATTTTGAATTTTTTTTATGTTTTGTTATATTTTTCTCTAATCATGTTTCAAACTAAATGTTTGTTCATTCATTCATTAATCATAATGGGGAAATAAAATATGTTTTCTTTTCATAATTTTTTTGATTAAATATATGTGGCTCATAATTTTAAATGATTAGTTGGATGTTTTTATAGAAGCATAAACCATTTCATAGTACTGATGAAAACACATTGTAGTAATAGGTATATTTAAAATTCAAAAGATAAAAAAAGAAAATAGTTTACTAAAATTTTGAGAGTCAACATTTTGATTCAAAAACACATTGTTAATTTATTTTCCATGTAATGGATTTATGGAGTATTGTTTTTTAATATTTAAATATTTATTCATACCTATAATGTCCTCATTTTTATTTTAATATATTCAATAATTTTTAAAGAATTTATGAATGGATTTGGATATAATAAATTGGTAAAGTATATATTTTAACATTGGGTAATAAACACTATTTAATTAAATAAAAAAGTTTATAAGAATAGATTCCATAAAAATATATTCTAAAAATATAAGTGGATCCCATTAATAGAACATTACAATGTAGAATATGTGTATAGTCAACATGATGAATATGGTTATCATTTACAACACCAATGAAGGTGTAATTATTTTTACTTTTTATTAATGATTATTAAGTCTTTTTCACTTAGATGAAAATGATTCATTATTGTGATAGTGAGAAAGGAAAATTAAATTTTATTATGAGGTTTTTTAAACTAATAGGGATGTCAATTTTTCATTAAATCTTGAATGAGAAGTGTTATTAGTATTTTTTGATCATAATTGTACTGTTTTTATTTCACCTTGGGTATATATCTGTAAAATTGATCCAAGTAATATTTTATTATGTCGTATACTATTATAACATTCATAAGTACTATAAAGTGAGGAATATTATTTATATATATGAAAAGGGATTGGTTTAGGCCTAAATCAACTATGCCTCTGTGGGTTTGGGACTTTTATGGATCCCCTCTTTTTAATCAATTTTAAATCCATGTCAAAATTATTAATTGTAGACAAGTCCTTTATATATATATATATATATATATATTTGTGTGTGTGTGTATGTATCTATCTCAAAAAAATTATATTCATATACAATATAAACCAATTAGAATATCAAAATAAAAGGATCTAGCATGCATATATCTTTTTTATTACACAATGCACATGGGTTTTATTTTTTAAAATAGGAGAAAATAAAATTTTTTATTTTTTGTAATGTTTTATGTAAATTCATTAAATTAAATGAAATTTGTTTCCCATGTTAAATAGAAAACGGATGAGAATCATGATTGGGAATATATTATATAGTGTTACATAAAATGTAATATAAAGTAATAAAAATTTAAAACTAAAAAAACCTCATAAATGTGAACTTCTAAGAAAGCTCATATGTAGTGAGAAGTATAATAAATCAAAAAAATTATTTTAGTAAATAATATAAGGTATTGGGGTGGAAAATATTTTTATGCATTTACCTATGTAGATATACATATATAATTCGTATTTGATTTATTCTAACTTAAAAATATGATTAAATATTTTAAGTATGTCACTTATAATTCTCATGGGATTTCCTATTATGATTATAATATTACACCAATTTCTTCTTGACTAGTTCTTACTAATCACTGAACAGGATAATTATATGAAATATTTAAATTCTAAATACCTTGATTTAACCCCTCCCCCTCCCACATTTAGGTTGTTATTCCAATTATGACTAACACTATTAAAATGAGTTATAAAATAAGAGATAAATTACCATCAATAAAGATTCAGGGAATCTTTAATGATACTTATTATGAATATATTTATGAATTTTATTAATGTTATCACTATTTATATATTCATAGATTCCATCAAGTCTCATATCATTAATTTTAAATATTTTATATTCAACTATAATGGAAAAACATAGTGATTCCATAGAGACTATAAAAAACAAGAATATAATCAATATTGATTTTTAATGATTATAATATTAATGTCACACCATGACCTCCATAGTATTTTTTATTTTATTTATATAATGATATATTATCTTTTTAATATTTTTTGAGTGGAAATTAATTTATCTTAAAAAATTGTGTTTTTTAATGAATGGTTTAGTATTAGTAATAATCATGCAGCTACAGATGCAATAGAATGTAGTTTTTAGTGGACCTATTCATTATTTTTGGAATATAATCAAAATATTAGTGTCAATAATCTCTATAGATTTACTTTTATTATCCAGTGATGGGAATACAGTTGGATAATGGTTTTGTAAACCATGTAGCGAAACCATGCAATATACCTTGATTTATTAAAACCCTAAATTCCTAGTTTACCTCTCCGAAAATAAGACCCCATTCAGCCTCCTTACCCCCCCACTCAATTGAGATGCGTGATGGGAGGCCTAGGTTTGTCCCCCATATATCCATACTTAATTTTTAATCTTAATCTCTCAATTTTTGGGGGTATTATTTCATGTTTAAAACTTTCCCACCTCTAATAATCTTTTTTCTCTGCATTCCATTAATTTAAAACCTCTTGTCTGAACCCTTGGGTGATATTTTAACCTCATTGTTTGTGATTTCTTGTGTTTATTTTGTGTGTATGGTCTCTTGGGTTATACTCTTAATGCAATCAATTTTTTTCTTCATGTTCACTCAAATTGAGGATGAATGTTACATTACTTTTTTATTCTCTAATATTCCATGTATTCTAGGGTTATTTTAATTGGTTTCTTTGAAAATTAAGCCATTTTTAGAAACCATTTAATATGTTTATTAGCGTTTGATAAAGTTCTTGAAATAATTTTTTGGTTCTAAAAGTAAATTTATATATTACAGGTGTTTGATAAATTTATAAAATGAATCTATTGTAATATTTGGTCATTTGGTTAATTATTTAGATCCCTTTAGGATTCAATGTGATTTGAATTGATTTTTTTGGTATTAATTGACTTGGATTTCAATTCCTTGTAGATTATTATGGGTTCCAATTTTAAAAATATTCTAATTTTTAAATGTGATATTAGTTATTGAATTATTGTCTCTGATTTAGAAATAAATCATTCTCATGTGTGTCATACATGCGGTCCTCTGTATTTAAAGCATTGAGTTATAATATTCAAAGGAGATATGAATATGGTGGGTGATTTAAAATAAAAATAAATGAAGTATTCTTAAATGTGATTTCAAAAATGATTATTTTAGGTATGTTTGGAAATTTAATGTGGGATTTATAATGAAATCAATTTAAAATTGGAATTCAAATGGAGTCAGAAATATATTTTCAATTTCCAAATTTGAAAAAAAAATGAATTCTTTTAAAGGATTCTAATGAAATTTGTCGCATCCTCAATGGAATTCCCATAGTATGTGTGTAAATATAATTTTATGTGATTATGATATTGTAAAATATAAATAATAGGGGATTCACATTGATGGGTATGTGGAGGTGGGATGAAGTTTGGTTATTTTGATGCATTTGTTATGTGTAAATTCTTATTAATGTAATATCCTAAGAGATTAAAAGAACACTATGTTCAATAACACATAAAACATGAAATCATGAGATTAAAATAATTATCACTATTGAAAAATATATCTATCCCCATGATTATATACCAATAACTTACATAAATCATTCCTATATAGATCCTGGATCAAATCATTGTCAATGGTTTATTCAAACCATTCGTATACATAAATCAATACCAGTGTTTTTAAAAAAAATCATTGGTATAAAGTTTTCATAAATCCATCATCCTCTCAGTCTCCCCCCATTAAATCATTGTCCCTAATCTCCCTTACCCAAGTGACAAGTGGCTTCTCTTCTCCTCTAAAATTATCCCCTTATTCAGTGATTTTTTTGGATCTTCTACAAAATTGATGTTGTGAGTTCTAAATCCTTTTTTCTTTCATCTAGTTATTGCTTTCCTTATTATCTATGTATCAAAACCAAACCAATATACATTTAGGTCAGGATTATTCAGGATTATTTAAAAAATGTTTTTTTAGAATATTTTTGCAGTACTAGTTCATAATAAATGTGATTTTAGTAGATATATATGTTTTTTTTAATTTGGATATCTTTTACTTTTACATAAGTCAAATAAAATTTATTTAATATATATTTACTTATTATGTTATTAATTAATGTATTAATTTTTTTGTTTATTTAATTTATTATAGAGGTAATTATATGTCCTATGATTTTATAAAATAATATATAGGTGAGAGATTGAATACTTTGGTTGGAAATTATGATATATACTTATATAGGTGCCTATATGAATTTGGGTATGGTATGATTTAAATTATTATATATGGTATTATGAAGAGATTTCACCATCATGGAGTATATAATTTTGGAAAATGGTTATCTCATAAAAATATAACCATATGGACATGGTGTCCCCAGGATGAAACACCCCAATGATGTGGAACTCCCCTAAAAAATGAACTATATGTACATGGTTCTCCTAATAAAATATAGCACAAGGAGATGATTCCCTAAATGATATGTAATTTTTTCCAACCATATCTCTTTTGGAACTTACCCAATATCCTTATTGTGAATCATTATTATCATACATTAACTTAATATTTCTTTATTTTTTATATTGCTTCTCACATTATCTAATTATTTATAATTATTTTTGGTTACTGGTGTTCATCATAATGGTAATGTTGATTATTAATTCCTCCATTTTTGGATCACTATTTATTTATATATAATGTAATTTAAAATATATTTTGTTTTTTATAATCATATTCATTGGATTTAAGGTGATATTTAATTTTAAATTGTTATTTCTATTTCTCCCAATATTATTTCTACATAAATGATAATTTCATAATCAACTCTTGATATTCCTTAATATTCATTAAAATTTTCTTTACAAGAAACTTTTACTCATAAATTAATGATAAATTTTTAATATGTCTATCTTTAATAAAATATTTGTACAAACATTAACATATATGTTTTAAAAGTGGGGAACATGAAAGTCTATAAAGGGATGGATTAAAATGAATTATTTTATGCTTCTAAATTTCTATTGAAATCTAAAAGAATAGTTTGATTTTTTTAATTAAAAATATCATAGAAAGGATTATATTACAATGTTTAAGAATGATTAATTTAGTGTAATCATAGAGAAAGTTAACCTTTTCACAATTTGTTTACACTCTATATGTATGTGGACATAATTTACATTGAATGTGGTAGTTAAAAGACACAATTAGAGTCATTAGATGATAATTGGATATTACATGGACTTATAGAAGGAGACTTGCGACACATTTTTTATTTCCACTTATATAAGATTAAATATTTCTATAAGATTTCATATTGGATTTTATATATCAAACAACTATAGGATTATATCTCTTTTATTTTAGTTTTGATATATTTTCCTTATTATATAAATAATTTTTTTCTATGATACTATGATTGGATGATTATTTATTTATAATAATTATGGTAAAATTTCCATGAAATTATTATTCAATGTTTTATGGTTTTTATTTTTGGTGACACATTGTTGTTATTCTTAAGTAAATGTTTTCCCTCATAAATATAAGTGTATTTAATTCGATTCATTCCATAATAACAAAATAGAAGTTTTGAAAACAATTTTTTCATAAATGAATTTATATTTAATTGGATTTTATAACAGTTTTTTCCCATTCCATGTCTTATAAATTGTTTTGTTCTTTATTTTTTGGCATCACATATAGTATATGTTATTTATATTAATTTTTTTTTCTATATCTACTAGTATTATTTTATTAATTTCATTTTAAAATTGGTTGTAATGAATTTTTTAATTATGGATTATATTATGGATTTGAATATAACTTTTTTTCATAATATAATGGATTGAAGATGGATGTCTCATACCGATCATATTTCAGCCTAGTTACAAAATATTTTTTATATTTTTTTATATTTTTTTGTTTAAATATGCTTCAAATAGAGTTCATATATAGTTTCAATGTTAGAATTATGTTGGAAAACCATGTTTAAGTTGGGAAGAAGTCATATAATATATAAAAAATATATATTTAAAATGAACTGTTATTTTTCATATCATAATAGGGAGGCAAGATAATCTTATATTGTTCATCAATGTATGTAATGAAGTGGTATGAAGAATTTTATATATTATCAAAATCAATTTTTGAATCATCATGAGAGATATAATAATCTAGTATAAGAAGAAAAATAAATCAATACACATGAGGAAAATAATGAAGATGATGATGTTAAGAGAGTGAAAAAATTAATGGAAGATTCCAAAACTCTTGTATATCATGAAAGTATTAAATGAAAAGTTTTAATTTTTAATATGTTTATATCATGTAACACCCTTTATGGAATTTATAATACCACTAATGATTATATTATTACCTATTTAAAGTAATTTATTCCAAATAGTGCATATATTCTCTCATATCATTCTTTGGTATGGAAGTTAATTAAAAATCTTGGATTTTCAAATAATAAATTACATGATTTTCTGAAAGATTGTAGTTTATTTTGGGATGGAAAACATACCTTAATGATGGTAAATATTATGGGACTTTTAAATTGAAATAATATGTAGATTAAACACCATCTCATATTACACATAAATTCATGTGGCACTTTCAATTGATTCTTATACATTAGAATATATTCATGTCCATATAAATATTAACAATATATAATATCATGATGTTGAAATAATTAAAGATAATGATGAGTAGGTTCATAGTAGTTATGGATTAGCATGAAAAATACTTGATGCAAAACATCCTGATTTTTTAGTCGAGGTTCATAATGTCATATTGAGTCTATCCTATAATGGTTTAAATCAATTTTACCAATACTTACTTATCACATATCATATCCATTTATTATTCATGTTTATCGTATTTCTCTATAAAATTGAATGAAAAAACATTTTACATTATTGAATACATTAATATATATAACATTTGATCTTTGAAATGATATACATTTCTACTTGAAAACTTTCATAAGATATTTTTACAATATTAGGATATAGGTGTGCACACATTCAATGCTTCTTCAAAAAATATATTTCAAATTTGTGTTTCCCTTCTATGGACTATAAATGATTTATCTTATTATGTATTGATTTCTTGTTCTAGAATTAATGGAAACCTACCATATCCTATTTTTATGAAGAATACATAACCGATAAGACTTAAATATCATCGTATTTTCATTTTCATGGGAAAACAATGATTTTTAAAAATGGATCATCAATATAGGAAGAACTTATGAAGTTTTGATAAAAATATTAACACTAAAAAAGCTCCTCAATATTTTATAATAACTTATGTGCTTAATGAATTGAAATATTTCCATTTTTTATTAGGTAATGGTTATAATAAATCTAATTAGAGGAAGATTGTTGACACTGAATCCACATAAAATTGGAAAATCAAAATTATATATTTTGATTTTCTACATTGTTCAACATATTTTTTACATCATTATTTAGAAGTAATGAAAATTGAGAAAAATATTGGTGAAATTTTTTATTCGATTCATCGAAATGTCAAGGGGAAGATCAAATATGGATTTTGATCTCAGTAGGACTTATTGTATTGGGGTAGTCAACTAGAACTTCATAATACGGGTATTAGTGAAAACAAATGGAATGTTCATTGTTCATCTTATGCAATAAAACGTTTATAGAAAAATCAATTTTGTAAATTATTTTAGAATATGAATGATTTTCATATATTTTATAGAAACATGTCAATATGTGTCAACATAAGGGATTCGAAACTAAAATCCTTAAAAATAATTATTATCATATCCTTCTTCATGAATTGATTCCAATAGTTGTCTGGAATTTACTATCAAATAATTTATGGCTGAAATTTATTCACTGGTTCCATTTTTTAAGATACCCTTATTCTAAAAGGCTACCCAAGTATTTATTTCAAAAAATGTAACTAAGGGCACCATTAATTTTTTTGTGAGGTGGGGAAAATTTTCCACCCATAATTAATCAATTACATTCTACATTTAAGACTTCCTCATTCAACTAAAACAAGTCTTTGGGGACCTTTTACTTTTCAGTGGATGTATCCTACTAAAATAAATATAGTTATATCTGAAATAAGAAAAATGATAATGGTTTCATTATAGGAGGTTTTCAAGCTCATGAATGTATATATATTTTTTAATGTATTTGTCTGATGTGAGTAAAATAACTAACCAGCCAATAAGAAATGAAGATAAGTAGTATTGGAAAATTGAGATCATTTCCATCTCTTCCACAAATAGCAAGATCTCATGGGTCAAATACTTTTGCAACATTGTGCCTTGAATAATGGGATATGGCACATCACACAATCTTATTTAACTTCGGTTTTTTTGATGAGTATATCAAATAAATAATTCCAATATTTATATATTATCCCATTCAATGTAATGTCCCTTACATATTAACCATTGATAATAATTTTATATAGGGAACATAATAAAATTAAAATTAAAGTTCATAGATCATTTCCTTTGAGAAAGAGAGAGGGATTCCACATCAAATAAGATCATACATGGTTGAAATTTAAGGTATGATCATTACACTGATTAATATAAAGTATAGATATTCATTTAATTTTATTATTTATATATTTTTCTAGGTATTGAGTTTACCATTTGAATTTGACTCTCAAGAATTAAGATCATTGACATTTAGTCCCATTTAGTTTGTTTGTGAATGGAATTTTTTAAATAATCTATGGGTATAAATTTTTTATAAATGATCAAGCAATGAATTTGAGAACACATTATGATTTTGTTATGTTAACATAAAAAATAAACTATTATGGCAGTGTCTTAGATAACAGACCTTGATATAAAAAAATTTCCCATTATAGAAATATTGAAAAACTATTGCTCTTGAATTAATACTCTCATGGTTGAGTCACTGTGATGAAATGTAAATGGTTTGATTTATTGAAATTACATGGTAAATTTATAACTGGCTATGGATTCTATGTAATTGACATGTCTTTCTTCCTGGATACTAATGAACAATATATTTTGGCATTAATGCTAAAACAAGTTTTTTATGAGAAATATCATTTTAGACTTAATTACAGTTTAATTCTACATATAATCCCAATACATATTTTTCAAGATAGTGGGGATTAAATTGACACCATTGATGCTCCAATTTTTTTTTCCAAAAATATTTTATTCGATGACTCGAATTTCCAATTTTAAGAATTGATGTTAGTCCTAAATTATTGGAGGATAATATACAGAAGGAACTATACCTGTTCATAGTTAATTAATTATACCTTTTAGTGGGTTTCTCAGGATTTTACTACTATAATATCTTTAATTAAATTTCAATATGGAATGATACTTTCTTAGTATAGTTTTTTATTTATTTAATCAGATTAATTTTAATTCATAAAAAATTGTATAAAATGGGTTTTTGACAAATGTTGAAATGTCATGACCTGCCTTCACCAAGATGAGGGAAAAGACATCAGATTTCCAGACCCATCCTTCCTCAAGTTGAAGGAGAAATAATGACCCCCGAGACCTGCCTTCAATAAGTATCGAAGTGGCGACATGGACCAAGGGTATAGAATCACCTGCAATATAGAAATAATTACCCCTTTTATTTAGTAGTATCAGGAGATAAGATAGTAAATCCCAAACCAAACCAAAACTAGAAGTAAATGTAAAACAAAAAAACCATTCTCATATGCATGTTCTAATAATAAGTGCTATAATAAAATGCAAGAAAAATCAAAAAGAATGTACCAAAGGAAAAGAAAAGAAACAACGCCAATGGTCCCAAAGTTTGAACTAATAGGGCCTAGAATTGTCCTCTAAGTCCTCCTAGAAACCTGAAAGCAGTTTTGTATACGTAGGGTGAGCATACAGGTATACTTAGTAGGGAAAACCAAAAGCTCTCATGCACAAGTGGGGAGGCATTATAATGCCCCCTGAGGAAAAAAGAGATATTCAAAGCACCTAGCAAGGAAACTATCCACCCAACATCACTAAGGAACACTCCCCAAATAATTCATGTCAGGTAAAATAATAGTAATAACACGTCTATGTTTGGGTACCCTACACCACTTTTCCACTGGTTATTGAAGGCATTCTATGTGTCAGACCTCCCTTTCCATTCTCACCATAGTCCCTCTTCTACCCCCCACCTGCATACACCTGGGATACCACAACCACGCATCCCGCCCACAAACATCTGGGCCATAACAACTACATGTAACAACACCAGCAGACACCTGGGCCAGAACAACTGCTGCCACACCTGAAGACACCTCGGCCTCATCCCGAAGACACTTAGGAAACAACCTGCCCACAAACACCTGAGAAAACCACCACAACTACCTTGCTCAAAAAATCTTGGGATATAATGGTCCTTAGACCATCACAGCTTGTTCGGAGAATCTTTGGATACATGGGAAAGGGATAAAAAAGGAGCTAATAACTATTCACTCATAGGAGTGTTGAGAAAAACACCCTACCCCATGAAATGGGGATGTTCGGCATGAAGTGATCAACTTGGTTGGGGAATTAATAAGAAACATAAGAACTAAATTATACATATAGGTAAATAAGAACTCATACAAACCTATGGGTTCCAACACCAGCCCATACACAAACACCCCTATTACTATTCATTCGTAAGAAGCACAATGACCAAAACCAAGTCACAACTGATACCTGAAAAACATTTCCCCATTGATCCAATTCTTGTTTTCATATACAAGTTAAACTAATTGAAATAGTTCTTCACTATCATTCAACTAACAAGCATAGCCCCAAGCCAAGTAAGGAAAAACAACCAAGCAGCAAATTAAGCATTCACTTTCGGTTCTCTTATAAAGTCACAACAACAAAGGGTATATATCGGATCCCTTGAAGTAATTGAACCAAAACAAGCCCCAACATATGGACCCACATGGCCTCACATCCACAAACCGACAACTGCACAATAAGGGATCCCATCCCCATCCACTTCACTCCACAAGCATCAAACAGAACAACCAAACATGTTACCATGATAGAGAAAGAGAGTTTTTCAGATTCAAACACAACATTTATTAAGTTCCTTCTATCGGTTTGGTTAACCAGGTTGATCACACAAGGATTAATGTTCACTGGACATATATTTAATCTACTGAGTTTATGTGATTAACCAATTCCCATGTTACATCAATTAAATCATCACAAAAGATAGGGGTTCATTAGTGCACAAGGAAAAACCACCAATGACCATGATTTTCAGTGGACATAAGCCCATAAAATTCACAACATATAATAAAGGGTAAAAGAGTACAATAACATCATCAAACACACCCCTTTATTATTTAAAAGTCTATTTATTATCTTTATTATGTTTTGGTTTCATCCATCCCCAAAGGATTCATTATCATACCCACCTCGTATGATAAACAAAAAAGAATGATAAAGGAAGAACCCTACCTTGATGATCAAATATTGAATTTTTTCTCTAAGTTCCAAGAACTGGGGATGTGTGACTTGGGGGGGAGAACATTGAGGACTCCAAGAGTGAGCATAATAGGCTCCATCAAAAGCGCACCACTAGCCTCGGGAAGGGGGACTCCAAACGTACCAAGGAGAGTGTTGGAACAAGAAAACATGTCAAAAAAATATTCCAAATGATTTCATACATGATAAAAGATCGTATCCCATTTCATATTCTTTGATTTTATAGGTTGTAGGGCCCGAACAGAGTTATGGATTTGGTGTTATGGAAATTTAAAGTTGGGCTAGAAACCGGTTAATAGAGCCCATTCGCAAAGATAACTCCACGATCCAGGAGCAGAGGAACTTGACCAGAGCCTCCACGAGCTCCACGAAGGTCGATGACAGTCAGCTTCGAGGTTATAAAGAACTTGAGGGAACTTGACGGGAGCCTCCATGAGCATGCATAATGGTTGATGATGGTCGACACTGCGGTTATGAAGAACATGGGGGAACCTGACTAGATCCTCAGCGAGCACCGTGAAGGTTGATGACGGTCGACTCCGCGATTATGAGAAAAATGAGAGAACTCCCTCCGGTTGTAGAGTGTGATTTCCTTCATGGCGTGATTTTCTCTTCATAGATCACATTTGTACTTCATAGCATGCTTCGTAGACCTCTAGCTCCTATAAATACCCAGCTCACCCCCCTTCATAAACGACAGTCACACTGTCCCTTGGGCAACCGATCTCCCATTTAACGGAGCTCCCAAGATCTGCGAAGTGATGCCCTTCGTAAAGGGATACACCCATTGAGAAAAAGGGAGCTCCTTCGGGTTTCGTGAGGCTCTGTAAAGCCATTTTATCTGTGAGACCCTTCACTCCACGAGAGCCTTGGCTCTGCGAGCCACTTTGATCTACGAGACGCTTTGCTCCACAAACACCTTTGCTCTGCGAGACCCTTTTTCCAAAGAGACGCTTTTCTCTATGATCCTCTTTGCTCCACGAGCCCCTTTTCTTCACGAGGCCATTCTCTACAAGCACCTTTCCCTCGCAAGGCTTCTTCACGTGATCCCATGATATGTAGGAACCTTTCTTTCTTGAAACTCCATCACGAGACCCCATCCTCCACGAGCCACTTTCCTTCGCAAAGATGCTTCACGAGACCCCATCCTTTGTGAAGCTACTTCGGGAAGACCTATCCTTCGTGAATATTTTACCTTTGCACCCATAGGTCCATACCGCAAGGGTTTCACCCCCTACTCCCCCTCGCGGGATCAGTTCTGGGTTGTGGTCCTGGCCCTCCAGGCCGGTCCCTTCGCTTTTGCCACAAACCCCCATGAAAAATGGAGAGTCACACCATATACTATTTGGGTCGGGGCATTAGCATTTTCAATTGCTCCTTTCGGCGTGTCCACATTCCACCAATGGAATACCATGATTTGAGATACTCCTACGCACACAATGAAACAACTTCAGTCAACATATTCCTCTTGGTCCCTTTCACATGTCCAGAGTTGAGATTCTCATCATCACTTCCATGGGTACCTTTAGTCGAACTATTCCTCAAGCAACTCCTCCAAACCCAATCACCTGAATCTTATTCCAGATTGAACTAGAAATGTCTGTTATTGCATAAGTCCCAAAACCAACCATTTCTAGGAACCTTATTCCCAACAATCCTATCTACATGAATATAAACTGTAGTATACCTTATATAACAAATATAGGATGCCTCTTGCTCCAAATAATAGATTCCTTATGTGCCAAGCATAAGATGCCAACAATCCTCTCTACATGAATTTAAACTATAGTAAACCCTATGTGCCAAACATAGGATGAATCTTTCCCCATACAAAATATTCATTTTGCACCAAGCGTAAGATTCCAACATTCCTCTCTAAATGACATTAAACTGTAGTACTCCCTATATGAAAAACATAGGATGCATCTTTCCATAAACAAGAGATGCCTTATGCGCCAAGAATAAGATGCCAATAGTCTTCTCTACATGACTATAAACTGTAGAATTCCCTATCACTCAATAATAGGATGCCTCTTATTCCAAATAAGAGATGACTTATGTGCAAATCATAAGATGCCTCATTCCATTATTACAGTGGCATAATTTCATGAGTGTTGGAATCTTTTTGAGCATTCCACCACTCAACCTTATGCTTTGTGTGTCCTTCATTCAGATATTCATCCTCTTTAATTTCTAAAGGGACCCCCTAATGGGCTGGTCCCATGCCGCCTCGGCTCACCTACTGTTCTGTGCCAATTCCCTAGAAGAGTTCAGACGAAACATCAAGTCTGGTCATGTGTTTCAAACACGATCAATAGTTGAACCTACTTTTTTTGTCCCCATATTAGGCAAACACAATATAGATTATGTGTTTTGAACATGATCAATAGTTATCCTCCATCTCCACGCCACCCTCACATTGTTCCAAATATTGGGCCTGTGATTCAAACTTTTCATCTCAATTTTTTCAGACTGATTCTAGTGCCATGGTGTTATCCCGCTTGTGAAATAATGCATATTTACAGACCTCAATTATATGACTCAACCCACCAGTGAGTTGGCATGAACTTATGGATAGACATGAGGAATATAGCACAATCAGCTTCTTTGCGTAAGCCCCATTCACCATTGTCGCTCCTTAGTGGCACCCAGGCAGCTTCCATGCGTAAACCCCATTCACCATTGTCACTATATAGTGGCACCCGGGTAGCTTCCATGTGTAATCCCCATACATTTTCAGGTCTTTTATACCTCTTGTTTCTCAAACTGAGCATGAATCACATGGTCTTAGAGTAATCATTGACCATGGAATCCTCTCTGGTCCACCTTAAGGTGTAATCCTCAAATTCATCATAACAAGTGGACTTTGATCCATTACAAGGAAAGGTACATAGGAAGCCTCACTGAGGTTCAAGCCCAACAACCTTTGGTCCCGACTCCCTTCACATCGGTTCACCAAAAAAGCAGAACTATGTGAACTTTGATCCTTGTCTCCTAGACACGGTATGTAAGAAGCCTACCTGAGGTTAAATACCAACACTTATTGGTCCTAGACCCCTTCATGTTGGTTCACCAAACATTCCCAAAATACACATACTTTGATCCTTTCCATGGAAAGTATGTAGGAATCCTCCCTGAGGTTCAATCCCAACAACCATTACTCTCGACTCCCTTCACATCAGTTCACCAGCACCATTCTGAACTACGTGGGATTTGATCTTTTCCAAGGCAAGGTATGTAGGACACCTCCCTAAGGTTCAATCCCAAAAACGTTTGTTCCTGACCCCCTTCACGTCAGGTCACCAACAACTCTCCCAAACTATGTGGAATTTGATCCTTGCTAAGGAAAGGTATGTAAGAAGCCCCCTTGAGGTTCAGGCACAAAAACCAGTGGTCCTGACCACTTCACATCAGTTCCCCAACACTATTCTGAATGACATGGACTTTGATCCTTAACAAGGCAAGGTATGTAGGAAGCCTACATAAGGTTCAATCCCAACAAACATTGGTCTAGACCCCCTTCACATAGGTTCACCAAACATTCCCAAACTACGCAGACTTTGATCCTTGCCAAGGCAAGGTACATGGGAAGCCTCCCTGATGTTTATGCCCAACACCCATTGGTACTGACCACTTCATGTTGGTCCACCCCCATCCTTCATGGCATTAAATTGTACTCCCCATTTTGTCTTGCATGACACTAAACTGTCCCCCAATTAACGGTAATCCATTGTGTCCCCTAATTGACGGTAATACATTGTGTCCCCCAGTTGATGGCAAGACATTGTGTTCCCTAATCGATGGAAAGACGTTGTCATCCCCAATTTGTGGTAAACCGTTGTGTTTCCCATTCGATGATAATCCATTTTTTTCCCATTTTATGGTAAGTTGTTGTAGTCCCATTTATTGGGACGCACATATCTATTCATCCCTTGAGCATTAGACAATCCTCGGGCTACAAATCATTCATAAGCCCCATTATATCATTGGGTAGCTACCCTCTGTAAACACCCCAATTCTATGCCCCCACCCTGAACTACATAGACTTTGATTCCCTGCAACAGGGATATGTAGGAATCCTCCCTGAGGTTTAAGTACATCACTGATGTCGCATTATGGTATTTCCCTCTAGACTATGTGTTTCGGGAAGGTCATGCCCCACCCCGAAGGTCCAACTTCTTCTAGGTCTCATCCCTACGGGTCGCCTCCTCAGGTGTCCCATCGCCACATCAAACTAAGCAGATTTTGATTCCATGCCACAGGGATACGAAGGAAGTCTCATCGAGGCTCAAGACCAACATCACCTTCTTTCTCATGTTAGTTCCATCTCATTTCCCATCCACTTCATTCAAATCTCCATCATACAACTTGATTCTTACCCAAGCTGCCACTTCCCAATGAGATCATGCCACTCATCCCAATGATTCTCCTTGTTTCACTCGAGAAAAAAATCATATGTAAGATCCTCACAATCCATAAACTTCCAACAAAGAGTATCCCTCTTGTGATGGTCCACTATCTATCCGTAATCTCCAACATGTCTCTGGGTATTTGTACTTTGTGTACACACGGATTCATCACCCCTTTGAACTACACGGGTTTTGATCCCTGCCACCCAAACAATGTACTTAGGAAGCCTCCCCAAGGATCAATCTCATCCAATGGAAAACCTTGGTACACCCCATTCTGGGGTGCAATCTCCCTGATATTCCCTCATTGGTGTTCAGATCGGCCTTCATGGTGTGACATCTTCCCATTGTGGGAAACACCACCTCATATCTATCCTCATTGGGCATTCTGATCCATCCATTTGGTAAACCTTCTAAATGTTCCCTCCTAGGGATGTATCAATATAATATGTCCCTATAGGATGTTTTGATCAATCTTATTCCATCTTCTCAAGACATTAAACTCACAACGTACCCCATGTTAAGCATGGGAAGCATAGGAAAACCTCAAAGACATGCCTCTAGAATACGATACACCATGATAGATGTGGGATGCCTCAGTTTCTACACCCTTGAGATGCCCTCTTATGAGGAAGAATATAGGTTCCCCAACATCCAAACATATATATATTCCTCGATATGCCTGATGTTGTCATCTACTCCGACTAAAGGTTTCTACCATGTCAAGACCCATTGGAATGTCCTGATGGAAGTAGTTTAATTAACTGGTTTCCTCAAAGATATGGCACTGGGAATGAGATTAACGAACCATGACATAATCTATGAGGGAGAAATAGACTGGGTAACGAGTTTTGAGGAGGAATCCAAGGAAGGAGGAACCGACATCCCATCATCCCATTTTGATCAAGGAGAAAATGTCCCTAAATAAGGAACAGATGATGTCTGCCTTTAGAAATAGGGAATATGGGGAAACAGTCAGTGCATCCTCAACAGATGGATGCATTCCCCGATGAATGTTTCTGAAACAGAAAGGAAAAGAGACAAGCCAAGAAGAAGAAGAAGGAATCCTCGTGTGATAAAAGGTTAGATACTAGAGTTACGGGATATAAAATCTTGAATGACTTTTCAGGTGGATCATGGTTTCACCATGCGGTTGGTCGGTTACAAAGAATTAAATTAATTGTTATTTAAAAATTCACATCAGAGAGGTGGCTATAACAAGTTGTGATTTGAAGGGTTTCCTTTAAACAGATGAAAATTTGTAACAGGGGTGGAACTGAAAAACTCGGGAAAATGGAAAAAGAAACAAAGGGTGGGACACCATTTTATGAGGAACCATAACGGTGCCACCATCAAGGTACCACCATCACGGTTCCACCCTCACAGTGTTTCCATGACCGGTACCAACATCATGGTGTTACCATGACCAGTTCCACCATCACAGTGCTGCTATGACCAGTTCCACCATCACAGTGCTCCGTGACCGGTGCCACTACCACGGTGCCACTGTCACGGTGCTGCTGTGACTGGTGCCACTATCACGCTGCCACCATGACTGATGCCACTATCACACTACCACCATGACCCATGGAACCGTCACGCTACCTACAAGACTAGTGCCACCACCACAGTGCCACCATGACCCATTCCACCGTCACTCTGCTACAGTGACCGGTGCCACTATTTCGGTGTAACAAAGCTTTTGGAAAAGTACTAGACTAGGAGGGTTTAGGACGTCACATCATATACCTCTCAAACTATTATCATCCCCAAGAATTTAAAACCGACCACAAAAAAAGAGGTCCGAACAACCCTGCTTAAGATACCTCTCTGGAGTAACCCTCCTCAATATTTATCACCTGAAAAACGACAGATACTCTAAGGCTCCACTAGGACACCACCTCAAAATCTAAGAACATATCTCCCTCATACCAATCAACTATAGAATCACTACTACCCCTCTCCCCCAAGCAACCTCATAAACATATAAAGTCCTCACTGTCCAAACATATGTGTTAGGGAGTCCCTTCCGCCATGTTAAGATACTATCCTCTTTGGGTAGCATTGACTCACCCGCACAGGTTTAATCACATTCACCTTAATGCATATTGATTACAGATTAGGTCCTCCACTCCCCACAGTTATGAGTCTTCACACACATCCATAAAACATGTAAAAAAGCATATTTCATAGTTGACAAGGCCAATCACTACATCAAAAATATGTATGAAACAAAATAAAAAAAAACTCAACACAAATCAGGGTACTGGGCGCACATCTGTGCCTCCCTTTCCCAGGTACTCTCCATGAGGCCACCATACCTCTATAACACATGAACCAAGGGGATGGTTTGTTCATGAAGCAACATATCCTCACAATCCTTGATCCTCATTGGTCTCTCTTCAAACGTCACATCATCCTCAATATCCATCTTTCCCTAGTCAAGGATGTGTGAATCATCATGTAGATACTGATGGAATTGAGACACAAGGAAGACGTAGTGAACCCTCAGTAGCAGTGGTGGTAGAGCCCGCTGATAAGACACGACACCGACCTGTCGTAACACCTTGAAGGGTCATAAAAAAGTGTAGAATGTTTACTTCCCCTGTCAAACCTATGTCGCTCATGTTGAGGGGAGACCTTCAAGAACACGTGGTCCCTGACTTGAAACTCCAAGGGTCTCCTCCTATGATCAGAATAAGACTTCTTACAGTCCTAATCCACCTTCATCCTCTCATGTATAAGCTGAATCTTCTCCATCGTGATCTGTACCACCTCCTAGCAAAGAACACCTATTTCCCTGACCTCTGTCTAGAACACAGGTGATCAACACGACCTCCATTATAGGGCTTCTAAAGCCATACCAATGGTAGAGTGATAGATATTATGGTAGGAAAACTATACCAAAGGCATGTGTTATACCCATGATCCCCCAAAGTCCAAAACACATGCTCATAGAATATCCTCCAACATCTGGATGGTCTGCACTATCTACCCATCTGTCTGGGGGTGGAAAGTAGTGATGAGGCATAACTGGGTTCCAAAATCATGTTTCAATCCTTTCTAGACCCATGAGGTTATCTAGGTATCCTGATCTGAGACTATGGACCTCCGAACTCCATGAAACCACACCACCTCATCTACAAACCACTATTCTAGGGCATCCATCGCACTCGGCTCCTTGATTGCCAAGAAGTGAGCAGATTTCGTCATCCAGTCCACCACTACCCAGATAGTATCACAACCCCCTTGAAATCTAGGTAATCCCATGAAAAAATCCATTGGGATGTCATCCTACATCCACTCGGGGACATCTAAAGGTTGTAACAGTCCTCCTGGGATATGGTGTTCAGACATCACCTACTAACACAAGAGGCACTTTTCCACAAACTCTGTCACTTCCCGCTTCACCCTGGTCCACCAGAACTGACCCCTCAAACCCTGGTACATCTTCAAAACTCCTAGGTGAACTGCTATGGGTGAGTTGGATAACTCACCAAGAACTATCTTGAACATTTCCACCTCTACTAACAACTTTCTATGAAACAGTATCTGATTCCGGCCATCTTCTGACCATCCTTTCAGAGCATTTCACTAGCTAACACAATCGTTCATAAATTCATCCTCTATTCCCCCCAACTGAGACTCCTCCACCTACTGCAATAGAGAAGAATGCACTATCATCTGGAACAGACAGTCTTTTTCATCCTTCACCCTTGCATCTTGGTGTAGGGAAACCAATGCCTCCATTTCCATCCAAGAATCTTCTGATTCTTGAACCACATCCTTCATCGACTTCCTTCTCAAGGAATAAGCCGCCATGTTCCACATTCCTGAGGTGATGGAAATTTCGATGTTGTAGTCTTGAATTAACTCCATCCACCTCCACTACCAAAAGTTTAGGTCCTACTAGAGAATACATACCTCAAGCTCTTGTGATCTATGCAGACCACAAAGCACTCCCTGATGATGTAGTTCCCCCACAACATTAGTGTGAACACAACTGTTGTGAGGTACTAGTCATGGGTGGAATAGCTATGCTCATGGGGATGTAGCTGCCTAGACCCATAAGAGACCATCCATGTTGTTATATTATCTAACACCCCAAACCTTGGCTTGAATAATCACAGAACATCTCAAACATCCCCCCTTCTTCTGGAAACTTCAGTACTGGGGAACTAACCAACTTCCTCTTCAAATAACTTAAGTATTCCTGAACTTTCTCACTCCACATAAAGTCTTGTTCCTTTATGGTAAAATTTGTCAAAGGAGTTTCAACTAGAGAGAATTCGGTCACAAACATCTGATAATAGCCTACCAGACCCATGAAACTACGAACCTCCATCACATTATTCGGTGCTTCCCAAGAAAAAACTGCGTCAACCTTTGATAGATCTACCATTATTCCCTTCTCTAACACCACGTGTCTAAGGAAGTGCACTTATCATGTCCAGAACTTGCACTTGGACAACATCCCAAAGAGCTGGTGATATCGAAGGACCTCTAAAACCATCCTCAAATGCTTGGTGTCATCCTCCTCTGATCTTGATTTGATCATGATGTCTTAAATAAATATGACTATGAACTGGTCCAAATATTCTCAGAAGATAGAGTTCATGAGTCCCATGAACACGGTTGGTGCGTTTGAAAAAACAAACGACATGACCACAAACTCAAAGTGCACACATATGCACCTGAAGGATGTTTTCAAGACTTCACCCACCTTCATCATCATCTACTGATATCCAGACTGCATGCCAATCTTGGAGAACCATCCTTCCCCCTTCAACTGATCAAAAAGATCTTCGATCCTCAGGAGGGGGTAGTGGTTCTTGACCATTACATGGTTCATCCTCCTGTAGTCTATACATAGCCTGATACCACCATATTACTTATTTGTGAACAATACCGGACAACCCCATGGTGACTCACTAGGTTGAACAAAAATATTCTTTATCAGATCAACAATCTGAATCTGTAACTCCCGCAACTTAGAAGGCACCATCCGATAGGGAGCCATCAAAATTGGATGTGCACTAGGTTTATAATCTATCCCAAACTTCACATCACATCAAGGGCGTAAAGTCAATACCTCTTTAGGGAAGACATCCATGAACTCACTGACAATTCATGAAACTTCCACCATCTTTGTGTCCGCTAACTCCACTGACATCTCAGCTAACATGTAAATAAGGGGCTTTACTCACTGGATTCCCTCATGGAAACATAGTTCACTGAAGAAAGCTACAAACTGGCTGCCCATATCCACAAATTTGATCCTTATTCATAATCAGTCGATAATGGAACATACAGAGAAAATTCATTTGATTCATAAAATAACAGCCTATGACTGCATCTGTAGAAAAATAAGGTCCCCACTAGACTGTTGTGGTCCCAACATCAGTATACATCCCTGGAAAACATGAGAAAAACCTGTATGACCTCCGACTGGCATGCTCCAAACCAGGGGCACGAGAAGTCTCTCTATGTCTAGACCCAAATCATGGGCTAGACTGGGTAAAAAAAGGAGTGTGAAGCTCCTAAATCTAACAAGGCGCATGCAAGATTACTAAAAATTTTGATCGTACCTCAAACAACTTCTAGCCTTGATAGAACTGCTGCCTCTGTGGTGTGGAACTGCCCAAGCCTAGATCTTCTTCCCCTCAGCTGTTGGTTTCCTCCCTAACCACACCTAGGTCGAGGTCCCTCAGGAGTGCCCTGAGGTCGACAGCCTCTTACAACGTCTGCTCTCGGAGGAGCGGGAGCTCACTGTCCCTACTGCTGCTGCTGAAAGGTCCTAGCTAGAAACTTCTGCTACTGAGGTGGGTGTTGAACCTACCCACCCCCATTGTACTGCACTCGGTCCTAGAAATGATTTCAAAGGTTCCCACAACTACCATAGATAAAGAATCTTGGTCCTGGGCCCGCAAAGAAAGGGAGAGGACCAAGAGATCTAAACTGGAACTGTTGGGGCCTACTCCCCACTGGTTGAAACCTGGAAGGACCTAATGCTGGAGGCCTACTGCTAATATCTTTCCCCTTTAACGGACCCAATTGGACCCCATCTCGGGGTACACCCCTTAGTTTGGGTATCCTCTCCACCACTTTTTCATTCCTCTGGACCTCTAAGTAGGTCAGTCAGGTGAAGGGAGTGACAACATACTAAAGAGAAGGTCAGAGTGCCTTCCCTAAACATCTCACACGGGGCTCCTCACTCGGTAAGTGGTCCAGAGAAAAGAGAAGGAGATCCTTGAACTTGATCCCCAAATACTTCACTGACATTCTCCCCTGTAGATGGGAGAGTAGTTCCCATCTCTTCTCTTCCTTCATTGTGAAAGAATGGAATTATTCTCAGAACACCCTCTCAAAGTCAGTCCACAAAACCTTGGCCTCCCTCTTCTCTTTAAGATAGAGCATCCATCGCTAATGCACCGCTCCTTGCATCTGGCATACATCTAAAGGAACCTAGTACTCTGTCAAAGCACAGATCAAGCAGAAATCTATCACCAGATCCTTGATCCAATGCTCTATCCCCATGTCCAAGATTCTTCCCTCGCACTTCTTGAGGGTCTAGCGCTGAAAGGCATGAATCATCCTCTGCCACTGGTTTCCCTCATCCTCTTGGTCATCCCTCTACTAATCAGCCAAATCGGCCTCCTGGTCCTCGATCTCCCGCTCTAACAATAGTCACCATCATAGTTACATAGTTTCAATGTAAATAAGGAATGCCTAAGCCTGAGTAGTGTAAAATATTTCTCTAAAATTTTTCTTAAACTTGTTATTTATTTTAAAACCTTAAAATAACTAATACACACTAGAACACAAGTCATTATGATACATGAACATTTCCTAGGGTCTCTACCTTGAAATCAGTCAAGCCTCACTTAGTCATTTGGTAGGTCTAGAGTATGTGCATCAGATCATGGGGGGAATAAAATCCCACATCCCAGTAGGTCTTCCCTGTCCTATTTCACACACCAAGATTGCAAGACAATATTTCCCTACCCTCCCCAGAAATCCTTACTGTGCCTAACTCAAAACTCCATCATATCTCTAAACCTTCTATGATACCATTTTGTTACGACCCTCCTACACCAAGATGAGGTAAGGGACAAAAGATTTTCAGACCCTTCCTTCCTCAAGTTGAAGGAGGGATAATGACCCCCGAGACCAGCCTTCAATAGGTCTCGATGTGGAGACTATCATGAAGGGTATAGAATCACACATAATATAGAACACATTACAATTTTTATTTAGTTGGATTGAGAGATTAGATAGTAAATCTCAAACAACACCAAAATTGTATGTAAACGTAAAACCAAAACAAACCATTCCCATATGCATGTTCCAATAATAAGTGCTACATAAAATAAAAGAAAACTCTAAAGAATGGTACCAAAAGAAAAGAAAATCAGAAATGCCAATGGACCAAATTTATGAACTAGTAGAGACTGACACAATCCAAGACTTCCTCCTAGAAACCTGAAAGTAGTTTTGTATATGTAGGGTGAGCATACAGGTATACTTAGTAGAGAAAACCAAAATCTCTCATACACAAGTGGGGAGGAATTATAATTCTTTGTGAGGAAAAAGAGGATAACCAAAGCACCTAGCAAGGAAACTATCCACCAAACATCACTAAGGCACACTCCCCAAATAACGCAAGTTAGGTAAAATAATAGTAATAAAACATTGATGTTTGGGTACCCTGCACCACATTCCCACTGGTTATTGAAGACATCCTATGCGTCAGACCTCCCTTTCCATTCTCACCATAGTCCCACTTCTATCCCACGCCCACAAACACCTAGGATACCATAACCACACATCTTTCTTTCAAACACCTAGGCCACAACAACCACACGTAACCACACCCGCATAAACCTGGGCCATAAAAACTACTACCACACTTGAAGTCACCTGGGCGTCATCCTGAAGACACTTGGGAAACAACCTGCCCGCACAAACATGGGAAAGCCACCACAACTACCCTGCCCAATTATCTTGGGCTATAATGAACCTCCGACAATCCCAGCCTACCCAAAGAGTCTTGGGCTACTCGAGAAAGGGAGTAGAAAAGGAGATAATAACCAGCCCCTCATAGGAGTATTGGGAAAAACACCCTCCCCCATTAAAATGGGGATATTCTTCATGAAGTTCTCCACTTGGGTGGGTTGCGAATATGAAACATAATAAATAAATTATACATATAGGTAAAAAATAACTCATCCCAACCTAGGGGTTCCAAAAATAGCCCATACACAAACATCCCCATTACTGTTCATTCATAATATAACAGCCACAACCATGTCACAACTCATACCTAGAAAACATTTCCCCATTGAACCCATTATTGTTTTAATATTCAAGTAATTCCATTTAAATAATTCTTCACTACTGGGAAACTAACAGGAATAGCCACAATCCAAAGAATGAAAAACAATCCCGAAGTAAAGTAAGCATTCACACCTGGTTCTCTTATAAAGTCACAACAATAAAGGGGATCTATGAGATCCCTATAAGTATTAGATCCAAACCAAGCCCCAACATATGGCCCCACACGGCCTTAGATCCCCAAACAAAAAACTTCACAATAGGGTATCCCATCCCTATCCACTTCAACCCATAAATATCAAATAGAACAACCAAAAATGTTACCAAGATAGAGAAAGGGAGTTTTTTAGATTCAATCACACCATTCATTAAGTTCATTCATTCCATTAGGTTAACCAGGGTGATCAAAAAGGATTCTTGTTCATTGTACATCCATTTAATCAATTGAGTTTATGTGATTAACCAATTCCCATGTTACAACCATTCAATCATCATAGAAGATATAGATTCATTAGTGCGCAAGGAAGGACCACCAACGACAATGATTTTTAGTGGACATAATCCCATACAATTAACAATATATAAGAAAGGGTAAAAAAGTATATTAGCATCATCAAACACACCCCTTTATTTTTTTAAAGTCAATTTATTATCTTCATTAAGGTTTGGTTTCTTAAATACCTAAAAGAAACATTATCATACCCACCCCACATGATAAATAGTAAAGAAATACTAAGGATGAACCCTACATGGATGATAAATGATGAATGTTTTTCTCCACATGCCAAGAATTGGGGACGCACAACTTGTAGCGGAACAACTTTGAGGACTCCAATAGTGAGAAGGAAAGGCTCCAGCATAGGCGCACCACTATCCTTTAGAAGGCGGACTCCAAAGGAACCAAGGAAGGGAAAAGAGACCATCCAAGAAGAAGAAGATGGAATCCCTGTGTAATAAAAGGTGAGATCCTGGAGTTATGGGATATGAAATCATGAATGTCTTTACAGACAGATCATGGTTTCACCACATGGTTGGATGGTTACACATGATGGAATTAATTGTTATTTATCAATTCTTATCAGAGAGGTGTCCAAAATAGCTTGGGATTTAAAGGGTTTCCTTTAAAAATAGAAAACATGTAACAGGGGAAAAACTAAAAAAACTCAAGATACTAGAAAAAGAAACAAAGGGTGGGACACCATTTTTTGAGACACTGTAATGGTGCCACCGTCACGGTTTGACCCTCACAGTGCTATCATGATGGGTACCACCGTGATGTTGCAACCATGACCAGTGCCACCATCATAGTGATGTCGTGGAAAGAGACACCATCAAGGTGTTTCTATGACCGGTTCCACCATCCTAGTACTGCCATGACTGGTGCCACCGTCCTGGTGCCACTGCCACAGTTCCACCATCACCATGATGCAGTTATGGGTGCCACCATCCTGCTGCCTCCATGACTGAGGGAACCTTCACATTTACACTGGGACCCATTCCACCATCACACTACTTTCATGACTGGTGCCACTGTCACACTGCCACTATGACCAATGCTACTGTCCCTCTACCACCATGACCGGTGACACTGTTTCGGTGGAATCGAGTTTTTGGAAAAGTAATGGACCAGGAGGGTCTAAGACATTACAAGAAAGTTGTTTTATATTATAGTTTAATAAATTTTATGATATTAATTATGACTTATTTTAGTTCCAATTTGCTTAAAAAAATTTCAAAAACTTTTTTTAAAAAATGTACATTTCATTTTTATTTAAATTGTGAAAGAAGTTGAATAAATTCAAAGGCAGAGAGTATTTGATAATGATTGTAATGTTAATAAACTAGGGTTTCTTTTTATGGTTCCTTTAGTGAGTATAATATTTATAATATCTTTATTCTAAATTAAATTTACTGCCATATTTATATTCATTATCAATTTTGTTTAGTAAAATTCATTATAACCATATTTGAATTCTCATTATCCTACTAGTGTGAGTATGAGAGGGGGTGCTCCTTGGTCAATTTAGAGAACTTTTTGTACCCATTCACACCCTAAACCAATAGCATATATCCCATATACCAGACCTATTCATCCTTCAATTGTGTCTCCAAGGATGTTCCCAACCATTCCTCCATCATCATCTTATTTAGGCTCTAATTCTCATACCATGTCAACACTAACTATAGGGATGTTCCAACCTATACAATATCCATATCCTTTGATGTATCCACATCCTGAATATCCTTATCCTAACATGTATGTGCCACCTTCATTTCCTATTGTTGATTTAGAATCTAATGATTCTTCTCCTCCACCTTCCACTTTATTGCATTTAGATGACCTCATGCATGCATTAGAATAGAGAAATACTTTAGAGGATACTAATCTAGGACAAAACAATGATCCATTAGAGCTAAATGATCATACCAGATCATGCTTTCTTATAAGTGTTTCAAATTATATGACATCAATTTTTTCTAGTTTTTATAGTGAAGTAATTCTACTTTTTTGGTTTTATCTTATTATGTTGAATCATATAATAGTATATATTAGTGCACCCATGTGTAGTAATATTGGAATCTATAGACACAAATAATTGTTGATTATAACCAAAACAATCAAATTATAGGTAAAATTGACTTACAATGAATTTTGTTATCGAAGTTATATCCACGTATAATGATATCAGTTCGGTGCATCCAATCTCATGGAGTCATATTAGTAATGAAACCAAGGAGAGAAATAATGGGAAGATATATGGGAAAGAATATTTTTTATATTGATATCTATATTATTTTAGTCTTTATAATAATTAACATGTTTATTGCATCATTGGAATAACTTTCCCAATGTTGATGCTGATAAGGCCGTACAGTTGATGGATCTTGCGGAGTTGAAGTGATCATATAATCATGAGTAATATTTTGGTTAGAAGAGTATAGTTGGATCTAATTTAGAGTGTGTACTGATATTCACAAACATTGAAACAACACAATACCATGAAATTGTCAATTTTTATGATCAATGAGTTTAAGGTATTCATAATATTTAATATTTTTTTCTAAAAATTTAATTCTTATTAATTTTATTGTTTTTTATTTTATTATGAGTTAAAAAAACAAAAAAAAATAAGGATGTTATGATGCATATGCTCACTTTGGGGCACACTATAATTTTGAAGCATAAGAAACACTAGGTAATTTAATATGAATATAAATAATAACTATATTTATATTTTATTTATGTCTAAGAGATTTATTTTGGTGAAGTTAAAATTTGGGGGATCTTTCTATTAGATAAGATTCATGAGTGTCATATTTAGAGTGAAATAAAATTGAATACTTTATATTTTATGAAATATTGAATAATAATATCAAAAATCATGTTCCTTATTCAAAAATAATTTAATAGTTTAACCAATAACCTAAATATATATATATTTTTCACCTCCAGTGCTTGTTCCCTAGATTTTTTAAAAATGAATGCTTGTTGTTTTGGGATGATCTCAAAAAAAATGGGATTATTTTTGGGATCCAAACCTTTTAAAATTATTTTTTTCCATAAATGATTATATTAGAGAAACTATAGATGTTCACATTTCATTAATATTATCTCAACATTAGTCATTCTGGTTTTTTATATTAAAATTAATTTATTTTAGCATAATTTTGTAAACATTAAACTGATTTTAATAAATAGTTTTCATATAAACTATAAAATATTCTTATTTGTAATATCCTATATTCCATTCAAATCAACCAAACATTAATAGAATATAATTAAACTGACCTAATGTTTTCATTTCATTTTATTCATATTTTGAAGAATAATTAAAACATAAATAGTTATAAAAAAGGATTTATACTTCTATAAGACAATATTAAAAAATTCCTCAAACAAACTCTCATAGTCCTAAAACTGATGAATATAAATTCCATACTAAAACATAAGGGTGGTAATTCTCTATTTAATTATATGTTAATGTTAAAATTTAAGTTTTCTTCTAATAAATCCCATTTACAAAAATCTATGAATTCCCATTTAATCTAGAATTTGTAGTCTGAATTAATTCCTTATTCTCACTCCAAGATGTGATGAAATTAATCCTCCAAACACACTAAATGTTACATTGATATCAAAAAATATCATCTTCCATTATTTTAATTTAACTCTTAAAGGAGATGACAATATAATACTTCTACCATTGAAAACATTCTTTAGTGAATGTATCCTTCCTAAATGGATATATTTGATAACTTCTTAGTTCAAGTAAAACACTATAAATAAAATAACATAACCTAAAATTAATGAATTGACATAATCCATGATAAACCAAATACCCTAACAAAAAAAGAACTAAATAACCTCACCCAATGTAAAATTAATAACCTAACCTAAAATGAACTAATTAAACAGAATAAAGAATGAAAAATTGTTCACACGAGCTAATCCAAAACAAAATAATGACCAAATGAACAAAATTAAACAAATGATGAAACAAAAAAAGACATAACCCAAAAAAAATCGAATGACCTAATCCAAAATAAACCAAATATCCTAACATAAAAAGTGATAAATCAAAAATGAAAAAAATAATCTAATATAAAAAAACCAAAATAAAAAATGATATAAACCTAAACAAACCAAATATAATAAACCATTATAAACCAATTTTTCTAAAAGAGAATGAAAAAATAACCAAATGAACTAACCTAAAATTACATAACCTGAAATGAACCAAATTCATTGACCCAAAATAAACCAAATAACCTAACTCAAATAATAAATAACTAAAAGATGAACTGAATGAGTGAACCCAAAATTACCTTAAACAAATTGTACTAAATAACATTTCCCAAAATAAACCAAATCATATAACTTATAAATTACTTAAACCCAAAAAAAACGAAGAAAATTGCCTCACCCAAAACAACCAAAATAGCATAACATAAATTGAACCAAATGATCTAGCCAAAGGACAACATAGAAAAATATAAAAAATGATAATAATAAATAATTAATGAAATTAAATAACTAATTAATGAAATAATATTTCTCACAAAAATTGAATCAAATGACTAGAAAAAAGAAAATGGAAAAAATTATTACTAATTGAAAAAATAAACATGTGACGAAATTACCAAATATCATACCCAAAAAAATAAATAAATGAATAAATGAAAAAAATAACAAAGGGACCAAAGAACCTAACACAAATAGAATTAGACCAAAATGAACATTCAGAAGGTATCCAAATCATACCAATGAATATATTTATAATTAGAAAGTATTTATTATGTTATACCACTAGTATTAAATTTTTAATTAAATTTATACTTTTATTTGACTGAAAGAAATTCCAAATATTTGAAAGATATTAAGGAAGAGAATGTTGAATCCAAATTATATAAAAAATAAATGACTTATCCAAAAAATAAATCAAATAACCTAATCCAAATCATCCTATGAGACCTAAAATAAAATGAATTAAATGATCTATCTAAATAACCAAATGTCCTAATATGTGAAAAAGATCTTACCTAGAAAATTATTCAAATAACAGAAATCATTATTGAATGAAATACCCTCACCAAAATTTAAAAAAATAACCAAACCAAGAAATCTGAAAAATAATCTAACTAATTTACCAAATGACCTATTGACCAAATAACCAAACCAATATATGATAAAAATGACCAAATGAAAAAAATAACCAAGTGGTCAAATAACCAAATAATGTAACACAATTATAATTAAACCAAAATCATTATACAAGATGAATCTATATCATACCCATGTTTATAATGCTAATTACTATTAATTGATTATGTTATGCCAATAGTATTCAGTTTATAGTTACATATATTTTTATATCTCAATGCACTAAATGTAAAATATTTAATATATATTAAATAATAGAATTTATATAAATGATTACTACATCAGAGAGATGATAATTTATCCTTTGGTGCCCCTTGTGACTGCATAACTACACACTATTATGGCTATTGACGGATATAAACCACGTATTTAACAGATATGGTTATCATTTCAGAATTATAGAATAAGATCTAATAGGTTCATAATTTGAAAAGACTGATGGATAGATAGAATTCAATTAAATGATATGGTTTTCATTTATGAATTATGTAATATAATATTTTTAGATGAATCATAATTTTATGGATTTCACTAATAGTTAAAATTTTAATTCATTATAGGATGTGTAGAAAACCTACATAGCCTAAATTTCGTACTTTGAAATGATTTTACAACTATATTATTAATCTTACATTCCATGCCATTTGAGTTGGACTTTCACCTAATAACATATAGATTCATTCCCTTTCAACATAATATAATGTGTTAAAGTTTTTACTTAGTGTGAGTAGATGTATAATCTCATATATAATCAAAACAAATTTTTTTGGATTTTTTATCAATTTAATTTTTTTAAAAGTTTAATAGTATAGTAGTTAGTGTCATTTAGAACAAGAAATATTGGGAATATATGATTTTTGTGTGTCGTGAAAAATTATTTTACTGATGTAGGAGGGAAGGGTATGGAAGTGTTTTCAATGAAAATACATATGAAATTATTGTACATATTTTTATTGATATTTTAAATATTAATATGTAATTCATAATTAAATATCCTGTTTATATTCACAATAGTGTTCCATGGAGGTTCTTTTTGAGAAATTAGATGAAAACACTGTGGAAATGAACATTTGAGATATATATTAGGGGAGGGCCACCATGAGAGATTTTTATTTTGAGTGGAGAAAAGAATCATACCCTCATGTTATTGTCCCTCATAGAGAACCTCTCAATTCTCTTACACCAGCGAGATATAAAATGATCTTGTAAAAGAAGATGAGGGGAAAACAACTATACAAGAGTGTGAAAGAGGTAAACTAGTCACTGAATAGTGCCTAATGTATATGTTAGTTATATTTAAATCACTTCAATCATAATTTTATTATGTTTTTTATTCATGTATGGAAACAATGTGCTCTTTATATGATGCTCCGAGTGACGTCAATGAGGTTCCTAGTGCGGGTTGAGGTTTTAATATTGCAGTTGGAGGTGGGGATGATGATGATGGTGATAGTGATGAAGGTTGTGGTTCTCTAGAATATTATACTGATAAGAATTTTGATGATTATTATGATGGGATTGGTGGTGAGGAGGGGTATATTGATCCCACCCATTTTTGAGTTGATAGTAAAGAAAAATGTGTGGATGATGTTTAATGACTCAAACAGATTTATGTTGTGGATTGTATACGTATGTTATTATATAATAAATAGTTTGAAAACTATTGATAATTAGAAGGTTAAATTCTGAATATATAATTGTACACCATTAAATGTTTACCATGGTTTTTAATTTATTTACGGGTTCAATGAGAGGTGTTGGATGGTTCTCCTTTTCTGAATTGGTATATGATTATGTAAAAATAGTTTATATAATTTTTGGTACTCCTCAATTATATACTATTCACTTTATCCGTGGTTTCATGAACCAATTGTATAGATGTAAACCAATGGTTTACTTCAAACTGTGGTGATAAAAACTTATCCATGAGTTATACTAAGGGTATCAAATAAAAATGATGATATAACCGTATACTAATGCTTATAATCACCACAGTTCACAGAACAATTGGTATAGGATATACAGTGGTTATGGGCTCTATAACAACAATCTTAAACCATTCATATAACTTTGTTTTCCCGTAGTGCATGAAATTTAATATTAAAATTATATAGTTATAAATGAGAAATTAACATGGAGGTTATGAATTATATTAACCAGGTTATTAAATATATATAAAGGACATACTCAATAAAGTTTTTTGATTAAATTATTAGGAAAAATGTACTCAATTTTTCATTAAATTCATTTTATACTTTAAAAATATGTTTTATTCGAAAATGGTTCTTCTTATTTTTATGAGTGAATATTGAAATTATTTTAATAGAAGTTTGAAAAAATTATTTTATAAAAATTATATAAATTTTCAATTCATCATGAAAATATTATCATTGATTCGATTTTTAAGAATTTTCTAAAAAGTATTTTTTATAAAGAATAGTAAATAATAATAATTTTTATTGAAAAATATATTTTACAATGATAAAAAAAAGTTAAAATTGTTTTTATTTGATTTTAAATTAAATATATCTTCTTTTATTATTAATGATCTAATTAGGTTCATTTAAATTAATTTTATAGTTGAACTTAGCATAAAATAAATTATACATAAAAAGGTTGTTTTTCTAATAATAATATTTTCATTGTGTTTAAAAATGTTATCTTAAATTAATATTTTACACTTTAGAAAATTGAGTCCTGAAAAATGGATTCAATTTTTTGAATTTTATGTCAAAATTTTTAGAATATTTCTATTCAATTTTTGATCATTATAAATATTAACCATGGTAAATAAAATTTCCACCATAAAGGAAAAAGGGGATAGTTATGGTTAATACTAATATGATATGGTTTAAATGTTACTAAAAAAATCACTTAATTTCAGTATTTGATTGTATTTCATCCATAATCATTTCATGTTATAAAATATGAACTTTTTTCCATTTAACTTTTATTTTTAATTTTTTACTATTTATGTAAAAGATAAAGGAACCAATGCCACATTCCTTATTTTAATATCAATAATAATTTATTAAATGAATAAAAAGTGTATTTTGGTTATAAATTGTTTTTTGAAGGGTAAATTAATATTTTTATAATGATAGTATATTTTTATTTTTAGGGATGATATAATTACCTTAATTTTTAGGCAATGTCGACATAGTGCCTGTGCAAGCAGTAGAAAAATCAAGTAAATCATTTTAATTACTCAAAAAGTAGTATTTTATGGGAGATTAAAATAGTAAAAATATGTTTTAAGATAAATATAAAACAATATAGATTTAAAAAAATATTATTCAAATTCATTTTCTTTTATATAGTTTTCAGAGTCTAATTATGTGAACAGATTAAAAACGACATTAATAATATAGTATAATTTGAAAATTTTATTAAATGGTTTAAAATTTATTAAAATACGATATTCAGAAAATGTAAATTTATATGGTTGAAAAATAAAAACTATTTTCCATTTATTAGTCATTTTTCCTTTTAAAGTATCATTCTAGACCCATATAGTGTATAAAACGTTTTTATCACGCTAATTTGCAAAAGAGATAACCTAGGATTAAAATAGTGAGATTTGGGTGAAAACATGATCTAAACTTGTAAATAAATATTTGATGATGAGATTCTAAAAAATTATCTTTTAGAAAAAATATACCAGTCTTGATCTATTTCAACCTGAAAATTAGTTTAAATTAACTTAATACTTTAATAAATTTCCAGAATTTCATATCCCCAACTTATAAAATAGAACCACATATCCTATTCTATCCAGACATAAAGTGATATTATCTATCCTTTAACTACCTAGACACTATCCTATCATACCTCTCCTTTTTATATAGGTATTATTTTTTATAATAAAAACCTTATAGGTTATAAAGTGTAGAGAAACAGAGGATATATGGAGAAGAGGTATGGATTTTACTTGAATGTTTTTGTTTTATTTCTTAATCTACCTCCTTAAAAACATATTAAAACTTTATGAAATAATTAAACCAATATATTTAATATGAAGATATAATTTTATGTTAAATATATATACATATCCTCTTCCATCAAATTGGAAATGAAACTTTCATCAATGTGTATGGTAGAGCACCGCCTTCCAAACCAATATAATTTATTTTCCATCACCGCCTCTCATAATTAAATGTAATGATGGATTTAAAGTATATATATAATATTCATTACATATTAATCATTCTAGAAATAAAATATACCCTCTACATTCTTACCTTACCATCCATTAAAAAATAATAACATTGTTTATCCTTACTTAAGGATTACCACTGCCACGTTGTAATGTGACTCATGTTTCATGACCACATCACATGGATATCATATATAAGTGAATTTTAATGTATAATATTATAATTATGATATAATAAATATTATAAAAAAATAAAATCATTCATAACTTCTTTCCATCATGTTCATTAAAAATGGAAATACTTTTCATGCATACATATGACCTATCGTTTCCTTGATTGTAATGTAATTCATTTTTCAAAATTATCATCGAGGATTTATTTTAAAAGTATAATTAATGGATAAAAATGATAATAACTTCAGGATTATTTTTCTATATATGATTTTATAATTACCACTTTGACCATATTCATCCTACCGAAGACATTTTGGACATATGATCCTAATATCATTAAAACATCTCACGTGAACTTAATTGATTACATAATTTAAAATAACATGTAAGTAAATGAAATAAAAGGAATAAAAACATGTAAAATTTTGTTATCAAATTAAATAATAAACATTATTTTATAATTTATGATGTTAAATAACACAAGTAACGTGTAAAACTCGAGGGAAGGGACACTTTACTCTAAAAACATTGTTTTAAATGTTTTGAAAATTTATTTATAAACTCTTCAATATACAAATTCTTAAATATAATTTTTATCTATTTATAAGGAAATAAATAAATTAAAAAAGAAAATTTTATTTCCATTTTTACTTTAAATCTATCGTTTTCCAAAATAATGTTTATTAAAAAATTTATATAGAATGTTTTGACATTATTTATAAATGTGAAGGCAATGTTGTATTTTAATGTATATGGATTCAATAAAATTTTCCAGAATCAGAACCATTATTTGATATTTTTATTAATTTATAATCTTCCATGGTTTCATTAAATAAATCCCCATTCCCTTTTTTCAAGTATTTTAGTTTTTAAAATGGATTTTTAAATTAAAACCATATTTTGATATCCAAATATGTTTTACAAATGGGTTTAAATGAGTTTTTAAAGGTCTTATAGTGAAAAGGTGATTTATTAAAATTTAATAGTTATGATATGGTAATTATATATTATTTATGATTATTTTATCATTTTTTAAATCTCCAATGCATTGGGTTGTTATTATGTTTTGTTGATAATTATATTTAAAGTTAAATGTAATGGTTATTTAAATTGAAAGGGTTATTTTAAGGGTTTTATGAATATGATGTTGTAAGAAACCTACATGGATTTTCTATGTTTTTAGTTAGTTTTCATTGGAATAATATCATTTTAAAAGGAAAGTTAATTATTTTTTTAAATTAATGCTAACATCCTTTTAGGTTTAAAAGGAATTTTTTTAGGAAAATGTTTTTCATGGGTACTTATGTTTTCTAAAAAATCCACATGATTAAAATTATTCCATTATGTTTTCTTAGAAAGGGATTTATGATTAACATTAGTTAGTATTGTTGAATTTATGTGGAAGTAAATGTTTATTATGATATCAAAGGCCATTATGTTAAAAGAAAACTCTCTTTTATGACATCATGGTTTTAAAATTGGTTAATTGATTTATTTGATCTTTTATATACCTTAGGGAGATTTTTCCACTCATCCCATATTTTAAATGATTTCATAGGGTGTATAGATAATTAAGAACACTGATGAATATTTAATATGGAAAAAAATTTAGTTATAGTAAGAATAACACTCACCTAAGGACATGGGTTTTGTAATCTTATTGTTTTTTATAATTCTCTAAAACTATAAACATAAAAGGTTCATGGGTGTATCAGTTATTCCATATTACCATTTTATTTTTTATGTTTTGGATGTTTGAAATTGGGATGAATATACTAGTATGAAATCCATAGATCTATATTTTAAGTTATTAGTGCTTAATCTGACAGTTTATGTTTTGGGATGTTATAGTTTTAATTAACTTTGGAAATTAATAAAATTTTATGGGAGGTTATCCTAATATTTTTGGATACCATTAGGAGTATATAATTTTAATGTTGATCATATGTTAAATGTATTAGAAACCACTTTTGTGGTTTGAATTGATGGAATTTTAATATTATTAATAATATTCGAGGATATAATTATGTTAATACCAACCTTGGGTTTAGTATGTTATTTATTAAAAAAGTTACTTGAGAGATAATTGTTTTATATTTTATGAACATAAATTTAAAGGTACTAATAAAATTTAGGGTTACAATGAATTTTGATGTTGAGTTAATTATGGTTATTTGGGATAAAATGTGTATTATATGTTGCAAACATATGAATAATCATATAGATAACCATATAATTGGATAGGGATTTGTTAATTAATATATAGATGTTATTTTGTAAGAATTTAACTATTTTGGGAGCCTTATATGATTTTCGTAAGTGAATGTTTTTAGATAATAGAAGATTTTATATTATCAATATTGGTTGAAATATCTTTTTGATACATATATGATTTTAATGTGGCTATGGTGACTCCATTTATTTATAAAAATTATTATCATATTATGGAGGTTGAATGTTTAGGAAACGTAATGTTTTTTTGGTATAGGACTTTATGAGTGACTAATGTTGACTAGAGACAATTTTTAAATTAATCTTGGGAAAATATGAGATCAAATCCTTCTGATTTTTGTGTTTTGAACTTTTTTGGAAATATTTTGAAGTATCATAAGGTTAAATGTTTATCATATAAACTATTTTAAACATTCATTGTCATTTTTGGTAATTTTAAGATTAATTTTTTGTTTCTTCATTTAACTATTTATTCATAATCAGAAATATCTTTTTCTAAACTTTTTGGTTTTTCATATAGTATATAGATAGGAGAAATATATTATTATCCTTTTTTTTAATTATGAGATCTTTTATAAGTTAAATTCAAATATTTAGGCCTAAAAATTTAATCTTTAATACCCATTATTTCATGATATATATGATAATATAGTGGAAATTGATTAAAGGATTAAATTATAAATTCCATGTAAATTAATAACCTTGTATTCATATTATATATGGTAATGGGATCCCTCAACTCTACTAAGAAAAAGGAAATTCTAATAAAAAAATGATCATTTTACCTTTATTTATAATAAATTGATAGTATTTTTAACATCTCTTTTATATATAAAATTATGGTCATTAACATTCCACTTATCATTCTCTTTATTGTGATCAATGTTCTTGGTCACTCTCTAATATTATTTGGAAATTATTTTATTTCTCTGTTTACATATTTTCACTTCCACTGATGTTATTCTCCTTGGAAACCTACTCAAATGTCATTATAGACAACCCTCATATTTCACTTTCCCTATTTTCAAGTGTATGTTCTATAATCTTTCATTACAATATGGTGTTTTAATAAATATATTTTCAAATTTCAATCACTTTTTACCAATATTATATTAAAATTAATAGGATTTAATTTATTAAATGGGGGATAATATAATATACGAATTTTTTAAAATAACACTATATTAGATAACATATGTAAGACACCACAACAAACATATATGAACCATAAAATATTAATATTTAAATGAAATAGTTATAACCTAGTTATTAAATCAGATAGTTTGAATAAGATTAACCACATTATAATATATATATATATATATATATATTTTCTACTCAATAAAAATTTACAAAATTATAAGGAAATGAGAACACAAATTTTCAGTAGTGATTTTATGATTCAAAAATATATTTTCTTTTAAAAAAAGTTTTTATGGAATTTTTGGAGCGAATATTAAAATCAGTTTCAGGATATTGTAGAAATTATATTTGATAAATATTATATCATTTATAAATTAAACAAGATAAAATTTTCTAATGTTTATTTTTTACAATTTTCAAAAAACATTTATTTTTAGTTAATAGGGAAAAATAATAGTTTTTATTGTAAACTGTATTGTTTATCTCATCAATTAAAAAAGTTTAATTTTGTTTTAAAATGGTTTAAATGTAAAATGTTTTCTATTATATTGTAAAAAAATCAAATAGTTTCATTGGAATCAATTTTGTTGTTGAATTTCATATATAAACATTTTTATACACTAAAATTCATGTTTTTGAAAAAATATATTTTTTGTTGTGTTTCACAAATTTTTAATTAATTTCTCCCACTTTTATAAATGAAATATTTAAAAATGGATTGAATATATTTAATTAGGAGTACAATATTTGGAAAAATTCCCTTGTATGTTTCATCAGTATGAATAGTAAACATAATAAAATTTCATTACCACAGTAAGGGGAAAACATGTTAATACTAGCTAAAATAACGAGATAAGTCCTCATATTCAATAGAAAACATAACTTAATTACAGTTTATGAATCTATTTCATCCATAATCATCAAAAATTCAAAAAAATGACGTTTCTTCAATTCAATGTATATTTTTTACTTTATTATATTTAAGGGATAAAGTCAAAAAAATTTAATCTCGTGACTTAAATATATATAATTTTTTTTAAATGGATTAAAAATAATTTTTTTCTAATAAATTATTATTCAAAATAAAATTTATTTTCTTATCATGTAAATTTATTTTTTTATTGTTGTAATGATATAATTGAATTAAATTCTTAGAAAATGATGACACAATTCTTGGGAATGAAGTTGAAAAATATAGTAAATGATTTCCAAAACTCTAAAATAAATATTTTTTGGTGATTTAAAGTGTCCTAAGAAATTTTAAGATAAATATAAAAATTATAGATGTGTTAAAGTATTATTTTCAAATTCCATTGTTTTCAAAAGTTTTTCCATGTCAATTTATTTTAAAAGTCTCAATTTATTTGATAAGTTTCAAAAATGACATTAATGATATTTTATAAAAACATTATTTTTTTAAATGATTGAAAATTAAAATAAATTAAGTATTTGTACAAGTCAATTTAATATAGATGGTAATATAAACCCTGGTCGATTTAGGGGTTACTTTTTCATATATATTAACTACCTTAAACCTTAAAAGATTACAAAAACATATATAGTCACGGTAATTTTGAAATGGGATAATGGGGATTAGAACAAAATAATAATGGTGAAAATATAATCTAAAATAATACAGATTTTTATGAGTTTTTTTAGATAAATAATCATATTATATGAAATACTTATATATTTTTGAGAAATTTGAATGTAAAAAATTTATATTAATTTAATACATTAAGAAATTACAGGAATTATCTTTCCCTCAATTATAAAAAGAAACCCCCTATCCTCTTCTCTATACACTTAATTAACCATTTTGATCATCCAATATATGAAAAAATAAATTTTCAACATCCCACAACACATTATAGAAGTCTTATTTTTGGAATAATATCAACCTTATATGAATTAAGGTGTAAAGAAAAGGAAGATTCCCAAAGAACAGGTGTAGATTTTATCTGAATGCTTTTAATTTATTTTTTATTCTACCTAAATTAAATATTATTAAATCATTATAAAATAATATAACATGTATATGAAATATACATATATTTTTTTATATTAAACCTATATCCATATCCTCTTCCATCAAATGAAAAAATATACTATCATTCGTGTATACAACGGACTACCAACTCATGAATAAATGTAAATCATTTTCTGTCATAGACTATAATGTATGGTTAAAATGAATGATTTAATGTACATAAATATGATATTAATGTCATAGTTTAAATTTTATAATGATAATATATCCTCTAATTTCATACCATTACATATATTGAAAAATGATAACATCGTTCGTGTGTATGTCTGGATTACCACTAGCATGAGGCGATGCGATTCATTTTTCATGAACACATCACATTGATACTATATATAACAACGTTTAAAGGAATGTTATGATATTTATGATATAATAATATTTCTTCACAAATAAAATATTACATTCCTTCATTCAATCATGTTTATTAAAAAATTGGAATGTTACTCATGTCTATGTAAGACTGACCATCTACAAGATTGTAACAAAGTTCATTTTTCAAAATAATATCTCATGTTTGGTTTGAAAAGGATATTTTATGTATAAAAATAATAATTATTTATTTATTATAATTCTATATATAATTTAATAATTAATACTTTTACCATAGTCAACCTATTGAAGTCGTTTTGGACAAATGAGACAAATACTCTATAAACGTCTGATGTGAATTTAATTGATTAAGAGATTAAACCTAATTTTTTTTAACAAATTAAATGGAATATAAATCTTCAAAAAATTTATCAACCAAAAAAATAATTAACATAATTTTATTATTCAGGAATATAAATAATATAAATTATGAGTTAGACTACGGGTAAGGGACACTTTAATTTAAAACCACATTTTAAATGCTTTAAATATTTGTGCTCTAAATATTTTACTTCTATGTAAAAATTATTAAATATACTTTTTTATGTATTTATATATAAATTAATTAATTTTATAGGAAATGTTATGTATCTTTTGACTTACATGTAATGGTTTCAGAAATGAATCTTTTTCGGAATTTTATACAAAATTTATTGATTTTCTTTATAAATAAGAAATGAATGTTCAATTTTAACATATACAGAGTCAAAAAAAAAATTCTATAATCCTAAAATATTATTTGATCTTTGGATGAATTTATTAGACTTATTTTTTTAATGAAAACCCCTACTTCTCTTTTTTCTGTATATTTTTGTTTTAAAAATCAATTTTTTATATAAAAGGGTACTTCAATATCTGAGAATGGTTTATGTATAGTTTCAAATGATATTATCAAGCTATATATAATGAAAAGGTTAAAGTATAATTTTTTTTATTCATTATATGTTCCTTTTATTTTTTATTATTAGTTGATCCTGATATAGCTCACAAATAAATTGGGTAATTATTATTTTCTCTGAATAATTATGTTAGATATCGATCATAATGGTTATTACAGTTGTAAGGATAATTTTAAGGGTTCTATAAATATAACAAACTTAGGAAACTACATTAATATTCTATTCATATACATTATTTTTCATGAAAATCATTTGATTTCAAATTTTCATAAAATGGTCGTTTTCTTTAAATGAAGGATTTTCACTTTTAATGTAAATAGGAATTTTTTTAAGAAAACACTTTTCATGGGTTATAATGTTTCTATGAAACCAAAATTAATTTTATTATTACTTTATGAATATGTAAAAAGTGATTTGTGAAAATTTTTGGGTTGTAATAATGAGTTACTAATTAAGTAACTTATTATTCTAAGTAGAGACATTATTATTTTAAAAGAAAACTTTATTTTATGATCTTGTCATTTTTAAATTAACTCACATGTTTCTTTATTATTTTTACATCCTTTATAATGTGTTTTGTGATCATAAAAATTTTCAACTTTTTTTCCAAGGGTTTATTTAAGAGTAGGAACAATAATAAATAATTATAATGGAAAAAAAATAAAAGCTATATATAGGTAGAATTATGCTATCTTAATGCATGGTTATTACTATGTAATATTTTTTCCTAATTTTATAAAACTCAAAACATAAAATACCATTGGATATATAATTGATCCTATATTTCCTTTTGAAATTTTAGGTTTAGTGTGGTTTAAATTCTGTAACATTTATTAGTATAAATCCATAGATGTAATATTTTTGTTTTAGCTCTAGATTTGGGAGTGTGGGTTCTGGTATGTAAAAATTAATGTTACCTGACCACTAGTTACTACCATATTGTTGATCATAGAAATCATAGTAATGGATTGAGATCAGGATACTATCTATTCATCTTGATAATGAATAGATGTCCTAAGCTATTAGTGACAATGGTGGAGTTCCAACCGTGTAGTTAAGATAGAGTATCTAGTTGGGTATATACTGGGGATGCATTTATAGGCTGATTGATGATTCCACCTAAGTACGTATAGGATCACCCCATAAGATTATTATTAATTTCTAGAGATTATATATCCTCTATTGTTTCTTTCATACTTTACATAGATTTATTCTTATATCACTTTATTATTTTTCTCTTCTGATATGTGTTGTTCCCATGTAAATATTTCATTTATTGTGAATTTTTCAACATGTGTTGTTAATGATACTTCTAGGATTAATGAGGAAGAAGAATTAGATTTTTTACTGGTAAAATATTCATGTAATCTGATAAGATTATTGATATTATATCATGTTATGTGTAAAATTAACTATGAGTCTATTGCATACGGAACATGAGTGGAGAAGTTCAAGAAAATGTGTTTATACAAGTGTGATGATTGATGATCTGATATTAAAAATAATTCAATACATGTTTTGGTGGATACTGAAGAAATTTTTATAACATATTTATGAGTCTTAAGGTGATTATGAAGGCTAGTAAGTAAATTAAATAAGTTCAACATTTATTTCTGTGAAGTTTGGAACTCTCCATATCCTTAAACCAATTTTCAAAGGTTAATCTCTATAATGAAAAAACACATAGCCTATTCAACCACATAATCATTTTATAAATGTATCCAAATAATTTATTTTATTCATTGATGTGGTTGATACATCATTGTGGGTAATTTACAAAGTCATTTTATCATCATAGTTGAATTAAGAACCACATAGTTGATTTCTATGTAATCAGTCTAAACCATGTAACATGATGTGGGACATAGCCGATTACCTAAGGTTTCTGTGATAGATCAATTTTCATGATTACTTGAAAATATCTAAAGTGATATTTGAGGATATAGATATTTATATATCACATGGAATATTGAATCCTAGGTCTTTAAGGGATTTAATTGAAGAATTTAATGAGAAATCAAATGATATTAAATGAGAGATAAATCAGGTATCACTTTGCTGATATGATTTATACAATCAGGTTGTCAAAGATAATGGTATTTTTATAATTCATATAAGAAAGCATTAAATAGTATATTTATATAATGATATTCAGGAATACATTATGATTATAAATATGTCGTACATGTATCAAAAGTAAAAAATAGAATTAATAAATCTAGTTCAGAAACATAGAAACATCTAAGAGACTGATATATCAATTATCAATAAGAATAATATGAGTAATAATAAGATGATATTGACCTAGGAGTCCTTAAAGGTTACATATTTGAGTATTCAAAAAAGAAAAGGAGAATACAAATCTTACAATATCTATAAGAAGTATTAAGACCATCTCTATTGCTAATGTTCTAAAGGAAGTACATGAGGAAACAAGATCTTTTTGACTTGTGTAGGAATATTTTCATACAAAAGGATGAAGATCCTTCTAATTTTCGATCAACCATAATGAAGGAAAAACTATCTTAGTTTGAGATGGGTGTAATAGAAGGAATTTGATTGATGATGGAAGTAGTTGAAGTAAGGTATATACATTAGTGACACTATGTGAAGTTGTTTGAAGATCCTCATGTGTTTACCCATAAGTTAAAATATAGTGTGACTATTTATCGAAAATTTTATTTGGTAATAATATTATAGTATACAATCTATGTTTGGGCTTATGACCAACATGTTATGGAGTAGGACTTTAATTTTAACCATTTAAATTTCCCATGATCTACACTCTCTTATCTTTTATACATTTAAGGAGATATTGTGAGACACTACTGAGTGGATCAAGAACCATAACAATTTAAAGAGGTAAATTTAAAATAAAATAACTTATAAAATTAACCATTTATTCATCCATACCCCTCGCTCGATGGTCAATCGGTCTTGGTACTCTATAACTGGTACCAAATGGAAGAGTTTCCCGCTAAATATCTAATAATATTTTTAATTGATGGATATAATTAATTATTTAAATACTTTCAGTGTTCCTAACATTAATGGGAGTAATTATCAATGTTGGAGGAATAATATGTTACTTTGCCTCCTATATCTTGGATTATGAGTGAGAGATGTTGCAATAGTGGTTTATCCACCCATTTCTCATGATGTTGTTATAACACAAGATGATATTATGAATTTGGAGATAGTTTCAAAGGCACAAAATTATATCTTTATGTCTATATTAGAAAAGGTATACAAAATTTTAATGAGTATCTATACTACCAAGGGAATATATGATAAATTAGGAATCATCTATGAATGTAAGGTCAAATTAAGGGAAGTAATAAATCATGATTAGAGGATAAAATATGAAGATATAAATATGGATGATGATGAGACTATAGATGATTAAATTACATGGGTAAATGATATTGTGAGTAATATCTTAGGATTTGGTGAGAAGTTATAGGATTCAATTATTGTCAAAAAAACTGATGAAAAATTGTTGTAATCATTTTGTTTTAAAGATATTATCCCTAGAATAAAGTTATGATTTATCTAATGATTATCTAAAAAAATATGAACAAAAATTATGATATGAGAAGGAAATATGATTTCAAATGTTATACAAATAATGAAATGGATTTTCAGTCAATGATAAAATGAAAAGTAAATAATGTAGAGGTTCAAGTATCTAAATAATCAGATGATTAAAATTATGAAGACCAAAATAAACATATCTAGATGATATCAAAGGAATCAAAGTCTAATAGTGGAAGATAAATAATAAGAAAACATTAAAATTAGTCAAATTTGGTGGCTCTAGTAATATTACCAAATTTTATCCATAGAATAAGGTTGGAGATTCATAATTAGCTTCAACTAATTGAATTCTATATAAACATAAATGGGGTAGAAAGAGAAGATGAACATCATTATTAGGAATATGAGTTCAATGATAAAATAAAATAATTATTTATCATCAAGTTGTTCGGAACAAGGTAATATTTTTTTCTTCACTCATATAATGTATAAACTTTATTTATCAAGTATTAGTGATGAAAATGATCAAATAAAAGAACATTAGCAGGAGATTAAAGATAAATCAGAATTATTAATGGGATAGTCACAATACCAAAAGAAATAAAAGAAGAAACTCGAGAATGAAAATAAAATGTTGGCTTCTAATAAGTAAGATCTAATAAAGAAGGATGTATCCTATGTTAATGACATAAATTGTTATAAATTACTGAAAACTAATCTTGAAAACATAAAAAGTGATAAGGAAAATAATATAAATGAAAATGAATAATATCTATTTTAAAAACTAACCATTTTTAATAATGTTCAACATGAGTAGAATAACATTAGATAATGAGTCAATAAATCATAGGATATTATTAGATAATGTTCTAAAATAGATGATATAAGGGGACCCAACAATCTGGTTAAATCTTTTGCTTTTAATTTTCAAAATCAATTGGTTATATTCAACATTGAATACTTGAAAACAACATATAAGTATATATGGTATAATAAAATTAAAATGCATTATTCAATATGAATTGATGTGAATAATGGAATATGGAGGCCATAACCCCCTATGTTAAGTGAACCTTATTTTTCTACAAAACATTAGCAACCTAAATGTGGATATATCTAGAACCAATATGGAAGAATATGTTTTCAAGGGTTCTGTTGTAATTATGGAAAACACGGACAAAAATTTTATTTTTACTATTTAAATATGATTTTATCATGATATATTCAAGAACAATGGGAGAATTTTGATAAGAATTTTCAAAAAAAATATCACATAAAACAACCTATGATTATATATATACCATAATTATTTTCACAAAAAAAAAATCTTATTACTAAAGAAGAATATTATATATTTATTTAGGATTCTTACAAGAATGAGGTTTTAATGATAAGGATTTTTGGAGAGGATTCCTATACTATGAATGTGAAGTTTTTTTAAAAGAAAATTATTTGATTGTTAGGTGAAAATTCTGAAAAAAAAATGATAATTTTCTTGAAGTATCCCTATTTGTTTAGCCAAATTAGTTTAAAACAGATAAGAAACTATGGGAAACTGAAATACTTGCTAAATAAAATGGAAAGAAAATGGATTCAAAAAATTACGTGAATGTTATTGAGAAGTTATCCACATTTTGAAACATTTTGATCTATACACCGGAGATGGAAAAATATATTATACACATAGAAGAAGTTCAAGTGGAAAAGAGGAAAATAGATTATAATCAACACTAAAATTAATATTCCAAAGAAAACATTCCATTTTTATATAAGAAGAAAAGAATTGGCTGAATTGAGATAAATATATCAACTTGAATGTTATTTCTAAGATACCCGAAGGTCTCTCTTAATTCCATTATATTTATATGTTTTGAGCTAACATTATGGGAATTGAAGGAGATGTTTTAGGTTTTCATTATAGGATATAATGAATAGATTTTCCTTCATGGAGTCTAAATAAAATGATAAAACAAAAGAGAAAATGAGAACACCAGTTGAGGGTAATTCATGTTAATAAATAAGGATACCAAATCATATTCATATAACTCTTTAATTTTCTAGATAGCCTAGTAAAAATTGAATTTTACGTATGTCAATCAAACACTCATACCCTATTATTAAAAATATTATATTTACTTATTAAGTGGAAACATTATTTTTCAATACATGAAAGAATGGTAGTTACATGAATTTTACCATAACTCTTTTGATAGTTCATTTGATATGATTGATGGTTACAAGTTAGCTTTATGGGAATTTGTTTTTATAAAGACCCTATTCAATAAATAATATTTTTTGATCATTAAATTAATATAATTTTGTTTACAGACAATATATAAAACCTTAGTTATGTCTCTTTTTTTGTAGATTGGGTTTTCCCAAATAGAATTAAATAATACTAACTAAATTTCCTTTTTTAAGAGAACCATGTGGTATAACTATTCTCTGAAGAAAAAGGGGGAAAGATACTAGTGTTCCTTAAAAAATTAAATGAAGTTCTAGAATGTCCCTCACATTAACCTCTTCATTATATTTTTAATAACATGAAAAAATATAGAATCTATAAAATTAATATTAATATTGAGGATTGATATTTAATAAAAAAGTTAAAGTGGTATATTTTTTCCCATGTAGCTTTTTCAATTGTTTTCAGTGGTTCAAATGACTTGTTAATGATACTTGGTGTAGTAATGAGGGAAAATAAATAAATTTTATGCTTAATGAAACATACATGTATGTATATTAGATGATTGAGTTAATACCTTTTTCTATGTAAAATGAACATTTTGTATCCACCTGAAGAAATCTATTAGATAAGTTCAACTATAATGACTAATAAGATAATATTAAAAAGAAAACAATGCAAGTTTTTTTAGATGTAGGAGAAATGTCTATAACATATTTGAGAAGTGTAGATGTGATTGAAAAGGCATATAATTCATATAAGTAATTTCATAATTTATTGGATTAGAATATAAAATTATCTTCATCTATATATCTTATACATATAGGTGAATCTCTGCATAAGAAAACCATATAGCTAATTAATCCAAATGGCCAATTTAGTAATATAGTTATTTCAAATTGATGATTTCATGACATGGTTTATTCATCCATGTATCTGATTTTTTTATTTGTTTCACCAATGTTGAAAAATTGAGACCCACGTAGTCAATTTCTACATAAATAGTAATAATAATGTTTCTAAATGTGGGATGTGGCTGATTCCATGTAGATTGTGTGATATATGCATTTCCATGATAGTGCAGAACACATAGAAGTGAGATTCAAGGATATATATATATATATATATCAAATAAAATATTAAATATTGGGTATTCATGGGATTTTAATGAAGATTTAAATGGTAATTAAAATAAGTTTCTATTAGATATATGTTAGGAATCACACGATTAAATTTAAAAAGATGATCATGCTACTGAGGATTATGGAATTTTAAAAAACTCAAATATGGAATCACTGATTATGATTTTTTGGGAATAATATTCCTGGTGATCATGTTAGTTTAAATATTTGGTAAAAATATTCAAATTAAAAAAAAAGAAATTGTGAATTTTTCTGATTGAACATATGACCATTCGAGAGATTGATACATCTAGTATCAAGAAGAAGAAGATGATGAGGAGTTGAATCTAGGAGTACTTGAAGGAGACTTAAATTAATAGTCAAATATTATAAGGATAACCTATATCACAAAAGATATGGAGGAAGTCTGAAGAACAACACTACTGCTGAAGTACTTAAGAAATTAGACAAGTAAACCTCAAACTATAGGCTCATGGAGGAAGACCATCATCTAGAAGGTTGGATATCATTTGAACTATAGATCAACTTTAGACAAGGGAAAATGTCTCCCATATGGATTTGGGATTAGGATAAGACTTTTAGTTTATGTTAGAAGTATTTGAAGTTCAATGTTGACATTAGTAACAATGTGTGATATAGTATAAATAAACCTCATATATGGACTCTAGATTTAAGATAAACAGTGACTCTATATCAACCATTTTAATTGATAACAAGATTATGTTGGAGAATCCTTGTTAGGGGTGTAACCAATATGGAATGGATTATTCATATCATCCAAACCGTATAAATACCATTTTCTATTCCATCCCTTTCTATTTCTTCATATGAGTTGATATTGTGGGAAACTAATGAGTGGATCAATAACCTTAACATGATTAAGAGGTTGAATTTAGAAAAAAATTGTAAATTTAAGCCACTAATTCACCCATATTGATAATATAGTCTTGGGATCTATAATAGGTTTTATAGAATAATTTTTTATTATTTCTTGTATTGTTTAAATTTTTAATGTCATTAACCTCATTCTCTATCATATAATTATGTTGGGTCATTATGATACCTCAAGAGTGCCTCCCTATATTCTAGAGGCTTTCAACTTGTAGAGAGGGTATGAGGAATATAATAAAGAGACTACACCCTATGGAATAGAGTAATAATCACAATAGAAATAAAAAAATCAATCATTACAAAAAACTAAACATATGAAAAATAAATAATAATAATCCAAACAATAATAATAAAACTTATCATGTCATATTTTATGTCAAACTAAATGTCATGTTCAAGTCATATAATAAAAACAACTTAATATCGACTCTAATATAAATACCTCATATAACTTGATTCGGAACCCCATTCTCAAACTCATTTCCATGATCCAATCCCATATTGAAAAGTTACTAATCTATTGTAGGGCCCATTTCCCTTGTCCATACCACTATTTATGAAAGCATCTTATATTCCCAATGGAAGCCTAAACATGGTGTGAGTAGAACAAAGTTGGTTATCATCCATAATGTCTAAAAAATACAGTATGAATAAATAGTTCATGTAACATTATGATAAATAGGTGAACTAACTCATAAATAAATGAAGAACAGAAAATAATCCTACCAACCCTCGAGAACCATGTCGACACACAAGGCCATCTAGTACCTTATTGGTTCGTTTGTAGATTAATTTTTATAAAATGAATCACCCATTCTATATATACAGAAACCACTACAAATTTATTGTAGTGGAATCTTCAACCTAGGAAAAATCACCCATTCCATGTCATTTATCCAAATATATCACACTCACGAACCATGTAACCATTTAATATATCAATGAATAAAAATTCACATGCTATGGTTGCATACATATTCCCATGGTGCATGACCATAACAAGAAAAAATTAATCATGTCATACTGGGATATATGTGAATTTTCATGATATATCAACTTATGTGACACCATGGTGTAATAGAATACCAAGGGGAAACATAATTGTGCCATACTAGTCTTTATTTTAATTACCATGTTGGATGTCATTACTTGTTCATAGGGTGTAAGACCATTCCATTAGAAAAAGTATCAGTAGATCCAGTGAAAATTCCCATGACATAGAAACATATGTGTTGAGAGAACATCAAAAAAACTAATTTATATTGTAAATCATATTTTATAATTAAAAAAATTAAACAAGTTACAATGTATTCAATTTTTTCAAACATGAGAAACATGTGACCATATTACACAAAGGTTAACATGTCTAATTAATTAACTATCAAAAATTTAATTCCATTAGTCTATATAAATAATTTTGATAAAAATTGTAATGAACTCAACTTCACATTCGATACATAATAATTACCATTTCACATGTCATTATACCCATTTTCCCAAATACCATTATGCCTATTCCAGTTTTCATGCTAATTAATCACTTCCAAGAAATGTGATTCTTTATAAATCCAATTATATCAATTTAAAAGTTAATCCAAATAATAAATAAATCCAATATAGAAACAATTCTAAATTCATCTAAGGGATTTGGGTTCACATGTTACAGGTTCCAACCGAGGGTTAAAGGTTATAACACCTTGTGTGTGGCCTCAAGTCCTAGTCTCAACACCAATGGACCCAAAGGGGTATAATATAGTTCTAACCATATATATTCAATAATTTAATTATATTTTATATTAGGATAAGTTTCATACATAGTATACCATTGTGATAACATGTGTTAGATAAACTAATTCAACCTATCAGACCTCAGGGAGTTGTTTAGAACACCCACCTCAAAATGCTAGACATTAAAAAACACCACAATGACCAAGGAATAATTAAGTTCCTCCATATTCCCACTCAATTACTAGGAATTTTATAATATTTTCCAATAAAATTTACCTTTGGATCAAAGATAACCCCAAAATATCTTAAGTTATGGATGGATTCTGAGAAAAAAGTTAGTGGGCCTTTAGATAATCAAAAGGAATTAAAATTAGATAAAAATAGTGTAAAAATCCCCATTCATGATGTGAATACATGTTTCATGTAGTTAATAATTGAGTTTCCTTATATGATGAATAAGCAAGTTTCCTTAACTTATAATCCTAAAATTTAGTTTACATGGTGAATCGTTTCTTCCTTGAAAACTTTCAATGCTCTTAATGAAATTTATTTCATCCATGCATATACATTCACATTGTGAAAACCCATTTGTAGTGAGAATTATTTCATATAGACATATTTCAGTTTCAATTCTATTTTTTCCTCACCTCTATTAATTTATCATAGTTTTGGAAAAGTGTTTTTAAATAATTTAAGAGGTTCAACCAACAATTAATGTGGTACATACCTAGTAAAAATATGGGAACTTATAACTTCTCCATGATATAATAGCTTGTCCTAGAGTTGTGATCTCAAGAATCATTTTGGGTTATCCTTTAACATACTAGTCCATAATACACACTTTTTGGACTCCCTATCAAAAGTCTCCTCCTAAAAATTCCAATACCACTGAACATTCTTTATGGGAAGTATCATTCCATGGAGATTCTTCTCAATACCATCTATGATATGGATTAGATTCTCCTAAATGGACACATTAATAACAATATAAAACTCATATATATATATATATCTAATAAGATATATTATGATGATATTATTTAATAGGTGATAATTGAATCCCATTGTGCACGACACCGTAGCATTGTGGAAGTGCTATCCAGTACACAAATAGGTTGATTTTATTAACTATCTCAAATGACCTAATGAAACTAGGTGGTATATTTCCCTTATTATGGATATAGAATTTATACCGACTATATGACACTCAATGAGAAACATGATGACCAACCTCAAACTCCATGGGTCATATATGATGGTAGGCATAGGATTTCATCCATCTCAAAATGGTGATCGACCACTTCTGGGTCAACTGAACCTATTCCCACATCTCACGCAAAATATTATGTACAATGAGCAATAACTCACATTCCTTTAACTAGTAGATAGGTGAATGGTAAATACCTCCATATATTTCCTTCAAAGGTTCTATTGGGTTAAAATAATTGAATAATTCATTATAATAAAACATCATGAGTTCAATATGATACTCCCAAAAACCAAAAAAATCAGATACATATAATCATAACATATCTTCTGTAATCTAAATTGTACACTCATATTTTCAATTAGTATGATAATGGTATGAAATTAATAAAATAACTTGTGATCCCAATGCCTTATCAAATTCCATCTCGATACATGATATAAAATGAGGATCTTGATTGAAAATGTTACTCATTAGAACACAGTGCAACTAAACTCTCTAATACACATTGAGAGTAAATATACCATCAATGTTGAAGGTCTCTTTGATAGGAAATAATTATGATATATTCACTAGTTGATCTATAATAACCCGTAACAGATAATGTTTATGGGGTTTCTGCATAAATATTATCATGAATTATTTGTAACATCATCCCAATTTCATCTAGAATTGGAAAAGGCTATTATAACTGAGAAGGCCGCTAATTCTCAACCTTCAACTATAGATAAGTGGAACATCACACCACGAATTTTTGTTTCTCATTATTTATCCCTGGCCACTTGTTCTTCTGATAGAAATTACAATATACCTTCTACATACTAGGATATAGCTCTCATTATGATGTATGAAATTCCATAATCATCTCATTGTGTAAGCTAATACAAACCCATATATGGCCATGGATAAGAGGAACCTAATCATTACTAATAGACTATTATAAGATCGGATCCCCACCATATACAATTTACATCATAGTTATGCCCTATAGATCATATAAAAACCCAATCATGATCTGGTCCATGAGTACAAGTACAACTAATATCATCGTCAAATTTAATCACCCCTAGGACTACTAAACATCCAGATTCATATTAGTAAAGAGTTCCATCAGCCACTAATAATCACAAGATTATTGTACTGACTTTATTTCCTCTTTCTAATATAGATGTGTAAAATAACATTTCACTTTCCTAGATATTATGAAAACTCAAATTCAAATGACTATAGATACAAAACCCACCTCCTCTTACATAGGCTATTTCCCATTGTGTAAAGATGTAATTTAGGCGCATGTTGTTGGTTTACACCAATAACCTCTTTCCCAAGAGATAATTCTGTCAATATATCATGCAATATATCACAACAGGTAAATCTAGTTCATGAGTTTGATAATTACTCTAATGCAGCCTGAACTATCTAGATTCATAATAAATAACTCAATTCTCATATATCAAAACATCACTTACGCTAACTCATGTTTCCTTACAGAATATATTATACTCTTTACTTGGGTCAATAATGGTGAGGATCTGGGCTAAGGTCAACATGATCTTCAAGACTTGGAAAAGCATCCTCACGTGTATCTGACTAAATGAAATTTACAAATTTCTTGGTTATCCCAAACATATTTTTTCTCTATAATATTCTAATAAATATTTATCAATCAATATTTTAATTCTTCACTAGCCTATGTTGCATGAAATAGTGAGTTTAAACGAATTGCGTTAATATTATATGTCCATTATAACATAGCCATTAAATTAGAGGGAATAAATATGAACAACTAATTTATGATATAAATATAAAGGTCCAAATCAATATGAATTTATTAAAATGTTCTTATAAAATGATAACAAAATTTTTAGTAATGTCACTTTAATATTCTAAAAATACATTTTTATCAAAAATGAGTTTTTATTCATTTTAAGAATGAATATTAATTTTTAGAAAATACAGAAAATATATTTGAAAAAATTAATTTAATTTTTTAATTAATCATGTTTATATTATCTAAAAAAATTTAATAATATTTTGAAAACATTATTTTAAATATTTGTGAAAATATTTATTTTTATTGAAAATAATATTTTTCTTTTGAATTATTTACAAGAAAAAAGTAGGTGATGGATTAGTTTTAAATTTTATTTATTATATTTTAATATATAAAATCCAATTATAGTTTTTTGGAATTTATTTTATACATGTATTTATAGTAAAAATATTTTTTGTTTTAAAAGCTCATTTTACGAATAAATATTTTTCATGGATTTCTTATTTTAAATTAAATTCTAAAAAATATGTGTTTTAAATTTTGTATAAAAGATGCATGATTTAGATTCGTAAGGTCTAAATTTACTTGATTAGTCCCTTTTATTTTTTTCAGCCAATATAAATAGTAACCTTGGTAAATTTTGTTACCATGGTAATGAATAAATTGGGTAATTTAAGTTAAAAATAAAATGATAATGACCTTAAAATGACCCTAACACATACCCAAATTTTATTGGGTGATGCAAATTTGACCCCTAACAACTACAGATCAAAATTAGTTTATTTAATGTACATTTTTATATGAAAATTACTTATATAATATTTAAATCAAATAAAGTAACAAAATTTCACATTATTTGTCTTCAATGACCCTTATGTGTCAACATGGTGAAAAATATATTTTTCGAATGAATAAAAATTACAATTTTTAACATAATGATTAAAATTTCATTTAATAATTTTTTTGGGTTTTTTGGGTCACACAGATGATATTATTATATTTATAGTATTTTATTTAATAAAAATTTATTTAGGTCACATTCATGATTTAAAAAGTATATTATTTTTAATATAGGGTTACCCAATATATTATTTAACTATAAATATTTTTTCTCAAATATATAAGATTATTCTTTATTATTTTATTTTATTTTTAAAATTTTTAGTAAATAAATATGTATATTAAATAATTACACAACACTTTGTGGTGATTATTTTATTAATTGAAATCTAAAATAAAATTTATTAAAAATATTAACTAAAATATAATTTTAAATAAATAATGTGATAAACAAATTTTAAATATTACCTTGACCACATTGGGATATAACAAAAAAATTCAATATGAAATTTTTATCTTGATATTGTTTAAACTCAATCTAATGAATAGTATAAAAATTGAAAGAAATGAAATTTTATCAAAATAAAAAATTATTAAATTATTTATAAAAATAATAAAAAATAAATAATAATTATTATATGGGATTTAATTAAATAAATTGTTTATTTAATTTCTAATCATGATCACATAAGTAATAATGACAACCTTTTAATATTAAAAAATTTGTTACCTTAGATAAAATTAGAAATGGTTAATTGAGGGTTAATCAAAATAATAAGGTTCAAAATAATACGAAAACATGAATAAAATCTATTAATGGATCGTATTATATATTTATATCACATTATATTTTAATAATATTCCATTTGGATTTATTTTTATTGAGATTTACTTTATTATAAATTAATATTTTTTGGAAATTCCAAAAGTGCCCCTCACTTAAATTTTAAAATATCACCTCATCCTCACATATTCACATCACATTGAGCCTTCATGATAGATAATAAAATAGAAAATTAATATTCTAAACTTCTATAGAAACATTATATACTTTATGTTCTTCTCAAAATACTAGCCCAAGTTTCCCTAGTAGGGGATCTAAATGATGTTCCTCAAGAAAGTGATAATCATCTTTACTGAATCTTTCAAGTTTATTTCATATTATACATACTTTTCATGTGTTTTTTCCATTATAAAGTAGTAAATAAATTATAAAATACATTAATATATGTTATTATGATTATGAAAAAACCATATTCCACATTTTATCCACTCGATGAAAAATTATAGCACATCATGTGTGTATGCAAGGCTTACCGTCTCTACGTCGTGTTGTATATTTTATCAACAGTTTACATGGAAGGGTATAATTATGGAAATAATAGATATATATTATAATTATAAAATTATATTGGTTCTTGAAAATAAAATTAATATACCATTCACTTCTGTACCATTTCACAAATAAGGGAATTATACCATCACTCGTGCATACATACGTCCTACCGTCTCCACAATGTGATGTGATACCTTTTCCATGTTCACCATTCAATAATGATTATATAAATGTATATAAAGAATAAATCTGATATATATTATCTTACCATAATTATATAGATGAAATAACTATAGCATATGCACAATAACTGGGACATATACAAAAAATATGCGTAAGAAAATAAAGTAGTTAAAACCCGAAAGATGAGTAATAATGAAATATTATTAACAAATAGATGATAATATGATACAAGATTATCATATATGATATCATAAATATAAAAATGTTCTTTTTATAAATTATATTAATTCTTTAAAGATTTATATATTATTATCAAATATGCATGAAGGAAATCAGGCCTAAGGTTTGGGTTTGTTTCCGCAGTCTCATTATTATTCAAGAGTATTTATATGTAAGTATATGCTCAGAAATATTTATCATCCACATACACATTTCATAAAAATGATTTCAAAAATATTTTTACTGTTCGTCTTCAATTTTTAATGTCTTTTTTACACATCTGTGAATTTTTACTTAACGTTTTGAAAGAAATCATTTTCCTGTTTTCTAAATAAGGTTCTTTATTACTTTTCCGAAAATAGTGCAGATGAAATATTTTTTTAACTAGTATAGATTAAAAAACACTTTATTTGATGCATTAGTGCCTTAACGATTCCCTTATAATCATACTTGTTTATTTTCAAATAAAATATTTTCTTTTAATGTTTCTTGGAATTTTAAGGAAAAATGATTTCAAAATAGAAAGGGTATTTTTATCAATAATTGTTTTCATGTGATATCTCTGAGTTATTTTCCATCTAAGATAGAATTATTCAATTTTACATGTGATTTAAATGGGATATTTTTCAAGTATCTTATCCCAATTCTATCTATGGTAGGTTCATGTTATATGGAATGATGTTTATGAAACCCTTTTCATTCCATTGGTTCTGATATGATGTATGATATATGTTCTTGTCAAACAAATATGCATGGATTTAATTCTAGGATCAGTGGGACATATATATCCCTATAATTAATTTGGTAAATATTTATATTTCATGAGATAGATATGACTAGAATGGGAAGTGAACCCAGTTTAGTAATACATGACTGGAATGGGAGTAAACATGGTTTAGTAATACAGAGCTGGAATAAAGAATGAACTCAGTTCAGTAAGAGAATTTTTCCACTGTAATGGTATTGTCCATCAGCCTTGACCAATTTGAAATTTTTTTCTATGATTATATTTATGCCACAATTTTAGGTTTTGTTTTATACTCCTATAAATCATTTTTTTTTATTTTATAATTCATGTTTTATGAACATCTATGATTTTTTCCATGAATCAATATCATGATCCTTAATACATAGGATATAATTTTCAAAAGTTATTATTATGTTATTATGACATTAGGCATATGATATCACCCTTGATTACCCATATTGATTATTGAGATCACCCTTTTCTCGTGTGTATTTTCCCAAGGATATGAAGACCTGTATTAAGTATGATGTGCCAAAAAGGTTATAGTTGTAAATGAAATAGTTAGAGGTGATCTAGATGTTTTATGAATCAAATTTTTATTTTTTAATGTTTCAAATGATAGTAACCCTATATGGTTCAAGCATGGTTTTGTTATGTTATATAATGAATATTATTTTATTTAGATGTAATAACTATGTATACAAAGTATAGACCGTTATAGTAGGTATCAGAGAAAGTTTTAGTTAACCTTTAGAGAATTGGTTGGGAAAACATTAGTAAGAATCCAAATGACAGGTCTAAGAGTGGGATTCAATCCCTAGTTTTCATGACGATCATAAATAACATATTATAAAATCTATTTTTTATTTAATTGATATTTTATAAGTATTTTTCCTTCATTATGTTGTTTTACCAATATGATTATTATTTATCACACAATACATTTTTTGTATTAGTCAGTGGATGGTAGTCAAATAAACCACATTAATGCTGAATGAGATGGGAAGTGTAGTGATTGTTCTCCTGAGAAACTGAATATTATAGAAGTTGGAATTAATAACATCATTTTTATTCTTACAAAACTTTCTCAATATAATAATCATGAAATACTTCTAAAAGAGAAAATGAGGGAAAAATATTCTGTTGGTTCCTTCATGAATCCATATCCAACTTCTTTCAGTGGGTCTCTAACCCACTAGTGGTTGAATAATGGTTTATTTCCACTAAAATTATGTTTCTAATTTGACAATTTTATAAAAACAATAAATTCAATTTTTAATTTAATCATTGGGATAAATGGTGGAATCTAATAAGAAACATAAGGAATTTATAATAGATTGACTCTGTGGAAAGGGACAAGTTCAAGAAAATATTTCTAATTAAGTACATTACTTGTATTATTTGAAAAAAGATAGAGATGAATTTTCTCAAGATTAAGAAAAAGGATAGATATTCTATTGGTACCTTTGAGGAAAATTTTACAATATTTTCATGGTTTTCTTATAGAACTATCATCCAACTAGAAATTATGTGTGATCAATTCCTAAGTGGCTTTAAACGAATTCTTCATAGCATGTTATCCATAATAGACTTGAGTAGCCATGAAGAAATTGTTCGATGTTCTCTAAAGGTTGAGATGGAAATTAGAGTTACCCATCAACCATTGGGATTTGATAAGTTCAAAAAATGAAATATATGGGGAAATATAAAAACCATAATGAAAAGAATATGATATTTTCATTATGCTCAAAGTGTGGAAATAAACATAGGTGAAACTATCATATGTGTACTAGTACATGTTTTATGTATGAAAAATATGGTAATAAAGGAATTGACAGCCAAATTGAGAGAAAAAGATATATAATTATGTGAATAGTGAATAGGTTACATGGAATGAACCTCCTACACTTCAATGCTTCACGTTTAATGAGAATTGGCATTATGCTAACCAATGCCCAAATCTATGGGCTGTCGATGTTGTTTGACATTAGCAACCACTTAAGTCCAATAAAAATCCAAATCGCATGTGATCACTTTTAAAAATATAGAGTATGAAAATGAAGTGGTGAAAGGTACACTTACTATCCAATCTAAAACTAAAAATGAATTATTTGATTTAGAATCCAACAACTATTTAATTTAAAAATAATTTTCTAAGGGTATCACTATATTACCTCAAAAAAATTATGTTGAGTTAGCTATGAAAACTATTAAGGGTACAATGGTCGCATCACAAGTTGATAATTGTTCTCTGGTTGAAGTATATGGTAATGTGCCTTTGGAAAATATTTTTATCATTACTTTAATTGAAGTCGATGTGATTATTAACTAGAAATGGTTTTCTCTATATGGATATCATATCAATATCAATTCATGGGAAGTCACATTTCATATTCCATATGAATCTATTATTTTATTTTAGAGAAAATATGAATATGAATTTCTAAAGGAAATTGTTTGATTCATGTGGGACATAATTCCTATAATGTAATTTTATTTATCTCAGGTTACTGGGGAGAAACTCTCCCTTAAGGATGCACCTCTTGTACTTGAGTTTTTTATTTTTCCCAAAAAAATTACATGTCTTACAAAAAAATTTAATGTTTATTTTTTAATACAACTCATATAGGGTGATATGAATATTTCAATGAATCCTTATATAATGAAAATAATTTAGTTTCAAGAACTAAAGAATCAACTCCAAGATAATTATGATAATGGATGTATACACCCTAGTGTGTCACCATGGGGTGAAACTATTCTGTTTGTTTTAAAGAAATATAGATCAATTGCAATTTGCATTGATTATTGAGAAAATAACAATATCACTATCAAGAAAAAATATATTATCCCCCATATTGATGAATAATTTGATCAAATTCATAGAGATCAATAATTTTATAATATCGAACATCATTCTAGATATCATCAATTGATGATCAAGATAGATGATATAACTGAGAACACATTTCAAATAACGTATGGAAACTCTAAATTTATTGTGATTCTTTTTGGTCTTACTAATTCTCTTGCTATCTTCATAAATTTAATGAATATATTCCTCAGAGATTATCAACATCTATTTTTGGTCATCTTTATATATGATGTACTTGTATATTCAAATAGTACGGAAGAACATAAAGATAATTTGATCATTGAACTAAATATCCTTTGAAAGGAGAAGCTTTAGGAAAAATTTACCATATGTTAATTTTGGATTTATAATGTTTATTTTTTGGGTCACATAATATCAAAAGAGGGTGTATCTATGTATACATCAAATATCAAAGTTATTGAAAGTTTTACTAGAACAAAAATGTTAAATGACATTTTATGTTTTGTTGTTTTTGATGGTTATTATCTATGTTTATTAAATAGTTCTCCTAATTATGTAATCCACTTATGAAGTTTACTCATAAAGTAGTTAAGTTCATATGGATAGAAGAATATGAATATATTTTAATGGACTTGAAAATAATGCTAGTTTGTGCACCAATTCTCACAATACACTATAGTGGAGAATGATTTTTGATCTATAGTTATACATCAAAGAAGATGATGGGGCGTATTATCATGCAAAATGATATGGTGATAGCTTATTCCCCACTAAAATTGAATATCCATGATAAAATTTACCCAAATTCTGATTTGGAGTTAGATAATGTAATTAAAAAATTAATGATATTGATGAATTATATATTTAGAGAAAGTTGTAACATATATATATATATATCATAAAATATTAATTTATATTTTTGTTCAGATGGAGATGAATATGCACTAAATAAAATGGTTAGTTTTGATTAAATATTACGAATGCTCAATAGAATACCACCCTAGGAAAGAGAAAAAGGTCGAAGATGCATTGTGTTTAAAGGACATTGATAGCCTATCTATGACAGGGATCCCAAAAGATACAATATTAATGGATTTTAAAAGGATGGATCTAGAAATTTTTATTGAAGGGGAGAAATATTTTTGGGCTCAAAAAATGTTCAACCATCTATAAAAGTGAAGACTAAGGAGGCATGGTAGGAATATGTAAAGGTACTAAAGAAGATGAGATATGAATAAGAGTTAAACTTTCATTGTGATGAAATAATAAGGTTCAAAAACAAAAAAAAATCCCTCAAACACCATAATTAAAGAAGGAGTTGTTGATGAGGTTCACAGTTCATCAATATCTATTTTTACTAGAATCATAAAGATATATATGGAACTGAAAGTGTATTTATGGTTATATGAAATAAATAAAGTTATTGTAGAATATGTTTCTTGGTTTACAATTTGTCATCAAGTTATGGTTAAGAGATAACATTTTTAGGTTATTTTACAACCATTAATCATACCATAATGGAAATGGGAAAACATCACCATGTATTTTTTTCATCATACATCCCAAAAAATATAATAACCATAATGTTATATTGGCCACAATTTATCTACTTACAAATTCATTGAACTTAATTTCTATCAGAAAATATATATTTTTATTATATTTCTAGAATATATATTTGTAAAGTGGTAATATTTCTTAGAGTGAAACTTTATATTATATCTGATCAGGATTCGAGGTTTACCTTGATGTTAGGGGTAAGTCATCATCAATCTTTAGATACATTGTTAATTTTCAGAGCTGCTTATCATCCTTAAAAAAATAGGGAGTCTAAGAGTAAAATTAAAACTATATAATGTATGTTGAGAGCTTTCTCTATTGATTTCAATGGTGGTTGAGATCACCAACAACCTTTGGTATAATTTTTCTACAACAATATCATTCCCTCCAGTATTCTGATCTCTACTTATAAATCACTAAATAGTAAGAATTGTAAAACCACAACATGATGGAATGATTTTTTAGAAAGAAATATATTTATACCTGATCTATTTCAGTTCATGGAAGAGAAGGTTAGATATATTCAATAGAGAATAAGGGGATCTGTGTGTCGATAGAAAATTTATGTTGATAACCAATGAAAGGACCTAGAGTTTGAAGTGGGTGATAATCTATTTCATTGAAAATCGAAGGGAATGATGATATTTGGAAATAATGGAATGCTAAAACCTATGTATATAGGTCCTTTTGAAATTATAGATCATTTAATGATGGTAGATTATTGATTGGTGATTCCCTTGAATATATTTTAAGTTCATAATATGATCATTGTATCTGTCATGGGTAAGTACATACCTGATTCTTCACATGTACTAAACTCTCGTGTCATATCAATGGAGAAAATATTTCTTATAAAGAATAACCAATTTTAATTCATGGTTTTAGAGAAAATATTCTATGAAACAAGACTAGTCTTTATGTTAAATCATTATGGTGGAACCCCTAATTTGAGAAAGCTATGTGGAAACCTAAGGATGTGAAATTGATGAGGTATCCTTTACTTTTTGAATCAACGTGATGAATTTTGAGAGAGAAATTCATTTTAAGGAGGTTATAATGTAACACCCTAATATTTTAATAAATATTTCCCTTTAAATAATTGTAATCTATCAAAAGCATGTTTTTCATTAAACTATGAGTTTAAAAGAACTCTATAGATATTATATGTCCATTATAATGTAGTCACTAAATTAGAGGAAATAAATATGAAAAATATTGAAATGATTAATACCATTATATAAGAGTTTTAGGAATGCTCATCCAATGGGAAATGTATGGTATGGGATTTCATCTCAATTTCATTTCATTGAGGCATATTATATTATTATGAACCTAGTTTATTTCATATGGTGTATATACTGCCCATTTGAAATTTAATATCATGAATAATTAATTATTCATGGTATTGTAAGTATAAATTTTAATTTCTTAATATATGTGTATTTGAACATATAGCTACCAAGTGGTAAATAAATTTCATAACTCAATTCCTTTTCATTAGGTTATATTACTTCTTTATTATTGTAAATATTCTATGATTATGGGTATAATTAATTTGACTATATATTTATTTATTTAAATCTATTTTATTTGGATTTAAATTTGATAAACATAGGTAATTCATTGATTCATTCTCACTTCAATGTTAGGATCATTTTAAGGGTTTATTCCACAGTCTCATTTTAATGGAGATTGTTTATTCTAGAATTTCCATTAAAATGGAATATTTGATCATTTATTTTTAAACCACTTAATTTACTTTTAATATGGTTATTCATGATCTTATTTATAAAATAATACCATTTTCTTAATCTTTTGTAATTATAAGGTTTTAGAAAATATTTTTAAGAAAACACGACTCAATTTCTCTCTTTAGTCAGAGATATGTCTTCTCTAAAAACCATGTTTTATAAAAAAATCAAAAAATATTTTAACCATGTCCACAAGATTTATTAAATAAAATTGTACCCATATTTTTTTAACAGAATCTTCATGTCGTCTTTCAAATAAGGTACTTTTATCCATTTTTACATTGTAAAAGGAATGTTATTTTTACCATATACAACATGTGTAGAATTACTCATCTTAAAATATTTGAATCTTCATTTTAATTTTAATGATTATATTTTTAAAGAAATATTTTAAAAATATATTTTCAAAAAAAAATCAACATGAAAATGATATTTTCCTCAAGAATGTTTCTAAAGATCTTATTATTTCACCATGAACAACATCCATTTATTCTTAACCTAATTTGGATATGTTGTATTGATACCATCCTTATTATTTTTCTATATGGATTCTGATTATATTGACCTAGTATATTTTTAAAATTGACTTCCTAGAATCATTTTTATTATCATAATCTTCCCCTTTAATTATTCCCTTTCATGTGATCATTGAACATTTATTTTCCCTTAAAAATATATATAATTTATCATGGATATGATTATTAAATAAATAGTATACCATTTTTATATATGGTGTATAACATATATGTTATTTGATTAACTGTGTAATTATTGATAAATCAGTATCCTTAGGATAATACAGATATTTGATAAGGCCCATTATTTATCAATTAAATTGATTATTTGAGATATTAGTAATGGTTTTGACAAAAACTACATGGGGTGGGGACTAGTTAGTAAATGAAACTCGATTCTTCCGTAGTCTCATGGGAAAAATCAGTTGGATAGACTCATCTAATATATTTTTACCTAATACGTTTTTAACTATCTTGAGGATAGATCTTGATGATAAAGTTATCATGTTCTTGGGAAACATGTCATATAATAATTTATAGTTTACTTCATTTATGATTTAGTTATCATTATAATTCATGATATTTTTACATTTAAGAAAATGTGGATGTATTTAATTCTCACTTTATTGATTAAATCAAATGTTTTTTCAGTTATTTACATTCCTATATTTATTTTTCCTTTTCAGGTTATTTAAGTGGCATGTCTATTTATTTATTTACCATTCTATTTTATTTATGCACATCCTATTAGCTTATTGATTATATGGAATTATAATTCAGTTATTTACATTTTCATATTGATTATTCATTATCCGGTTATTTAAATAGCACGTGTGTTCTAGTATTTACCTATTTATATTTTTTTATTACCTCCCTCGAAATTTGAAGATTATTTTCTATGTTTGTTCAGTTATTTACATTTCGATATTGATTATGATCATTTATTCATTTTTTTATGATTTACTTGTTCTATACTAAGAATTTGAGCTCACCCATATTTTGTTTCCATTCCCAAGTTTCCACATTGTTTACTAAAAAATATGTACAAGGATATTCTAGATAGAATAAAGTTATACTTAAATGAAAAAATATGTTGTAATTTGTGTATTAATTTTTAATTAAATACTCATATATGGTTCTAGTTTACCAAGACTACTAAACTGATTGTTCCTTCGAGATATTATTCATTACATCTTATACCAATGTAATGGCAGAATATATCAGTTTTGGGATTATTATGTTCAATTCTCTATAACTACATATTCTTCAATGTGGGTTAGGGGATTAGATAGGGAGATATATTATCTCATAGACTCTTCAATATAATTCATTATTCCATTAGTTGGATCATCAAAAGAATCCTCATGATAGGAGGAATCCTTCCTTATTGATTCAGACAGAACTTTGGTGGGGCCTCTCACCTAATGTATGCTGATGATAAGGTTATTTTTTGTGAATAGAAGATGTCGATAAATTTTTTGTATACAGAAGATTACTAAGGAGTGTTGTTGTTGGGGTTATAAAGTTGTTAATTGTTATAAGATAAGGTTTTATACCTCGATTTCATGTATATACATAAGGGTTAATTCCATTGTATGACACATGGGTTTTAACATATGGTTTTACCAGAAATATTACCTCAGTGCCCCAATATTATTAATAGGGGTTCAGATCCACCACTTTGATTGGGTGGATGAAAAGAATCACAAGTTGTATTTATAATTGGAAAAATAGATATTTTTAAATATGTGGACACATTATACTCATTAGAAACATCCTTATATAAATACCCATGCATATATTAGCAGTAATCAAGGTCATAAAACTGGTTATAAAGAATATTGAGAACATCCTGATTTCTTTTATATGGGATGATCACTCAGAATGGAAACATCAATTGGCGTCTCAGTCTATGTTGACATCTATATCAAAGGAATAAATCATCAACGTTAGAATCATTCAGGATGGAATGAAAGTCCTATATTATAAGATTTCATGGGAAGTGATTGAAATACAAACACTATGGGGAAGGATCATTGATTATAAATACAAGAACCACCTAGACTCCCCAAAAAGGAACTCTTATCCTTGGTGGCTCACTATCAACCCACATATCTTAGAAATCCACTTTGATAATATACGGATCATCTATAAGGGATATGTAAACTTGTGGACTCAAATTGGAATGGTTATATTATAATTTTTCTTGGATTTCCTATGATGGAACTAATGTTCAACCATTAAAAAGAGTATCCAAAATTATCCAATTCCCTCCTGGATGAGGATCAGTGTATGCTCTTTGATCACATTGAAATGTTAGCTTAAATAGATATAAGTGTGATTTGGGTAAATTTATGAGAGAGTTCCCTATGAATGAGTATCTCTAGACATAGATGTCCCCAACCAAGTTGGATATATAGGTAGATATTCTCTGCTATAAGGAAATCCCTGCTAAGAATAACTGCAATGTTTGGAGGATTCAGAATATGGATCTTCCCACTGGTGATCTTATTAAGGAAACAAGTGTTTTTTTTGTTTCTGGGGTCATGTGTTGTGGGATACCCCATGATGAGTCCATAGATCATTGAATTTTTTAAGGAGACTAGGTGCACGTGGTTTGGATTGGGTTCAGAGGGTTCAATGTTCTTTCTTTCATAGAGTTGTTTGTGGATTCTTTTCTCATCCTATGGTTCCAAGGCTCGAAGAGAAACAACCTTGAGAGGAATCTTAGATCATCCATAATTGCAATTGGATGTCAGTGCATCTAGCACACTAGGATTAAGAATCAGTATGAAGGAATATTCATATCAAGGTTATATTTTTTTTGTAATATGTATCTTATTGTTGGATTATTTCTTACTCAACAATAATTGGAATAGGACTCCATTCTTTAGACACCGCCTTCATATTAGTTCTCACCCCCTTAACCCTCCACTGGACCATTAATATAGTGGATCTGCTGGCACCCCCATCATAATGGCCATAAAATGAATATGGATGGTTCATGTAACATGGGAATAATGTTGGTTGGTGGCCTGTTCTTGGACAATATAGGTGTAGTGATATTTTTGTTCACTAAATGCTTTGGGTGCAATGGATATCTTCAAACTGAATGCATGAAAATTCTAAAGGGTATACGACTTTTTAGCAAGAGGAGCATTGAATTGGAAATGGTGGAAACAGACTCCATAAAACAATTTAACTCCATTCGTGATATATTTTTCACTTTTTGGTCCATCTATTATTATATATGGAAGTGAATAAGGCTCATAAAAATCACACATAGGTCCTTCATACATGATGTGATGGTAATTGAGCTGCATAATTGTTAGTGTCCATATATTCCCAATAAGTTTCCATCATCTTCCTCTGCAGTTTAGGTTATTTTCCCTTAGAATAACCAATTGGTAATAGGTTCAAATAACAATTAACAAATACATATGTTCAATTTATGCATGGGATACATGGAATATGCGTGCATGGTGGGATAAATAAATAAATAATAAAAATAGTTAATAAGTATAAAATAAATAAATATATTATTAAATACATTAATAATAAATAGTAAGTAATAAATACTAAGTAATAAATAAATAACAACTATAAAATAAATAATAAAAATGATAATATTTAAAATAAAGTTAAAAAATTAAAATAAATCAACAAAATAACTACTAGATAAAAACCAAAATCAATTGATACTACCATGAAATAGTTTACCCTAATTTATTTGGAAAAAAGGAAGACATAAAATTTTCTAGAAATCTTTTCCCATAATTTAGTAGTAGTTTAAATGCCATTAAACATGAAAAAAATCATCCCAATTTCTTTCATTATGAATTTTGTAACATGCCTATGTCACTAAAGTCTATAGTGTTTGGGACTTCTACTAAAGACTCTAGCCAGATCCCTGGGTAAAACACCATGTTTACCTTGCACTCTATGAAAGAATGTCCAAAATACCATTAAATAAAGCTATTTTAGATATACCTTCTTTCCATATCCATGAAACATGATCAAATATAGTGGTATAAATTAATGAGAATTCCCACTTTTCTGTAGTTGAAACATTAAGGATCCCTTTTTAGTGCAAAGGATTTTAAAGAACCCATGCTATTCTCTGGATATATGCCTCCACCATAGTAAAAATCCTCTAGATTCCTCTCCCTACTACTAGAGGTATCTCTATAAATTCCATTAATGTATGAAATAAGACACATATCTATTCCCATATTTAGAATCTTCTCAATAATTAGAGATTTTTAAAGAACTACAGTACATGTGGTCATATAAAACCACATACCATAATGTATCAACTATAATAATAGATCAATCACAAAATTCTTATAATTTTGATCCTCATTACCTTATAATATAGGATCAATGTGATGTAACTCCATAGAATGTGTTATGTAAGTAGACACTGTCATTAATACCTTCTGAAGCTCCTTAAACTCTTGAGTGTGGTCCAACTTCAACATACTTAGTCAAAACTACATAATGGAAAGGTCTTTAAAGGATATACTAGTCAGAAACTCAAATATTTATACCTAATTAAAAACATTCCACTACCTCATTAAGTTTCCCTGAATTGTGAAGGTGAGAAAATCACTCAATAGTACTATTGAATCTCTACAAGATTAAAGATTCCCTAAATAACATCAATCCAATCCTAAATATTTTGAGGGCCTAGAAATATCTAGAATGATATAGGGTGATATAAATGAAATAAATGATAATAATTTACCATGTTCATGGGAATTCCTCCACCATGAACATTAATTAAGCAGAAGGATCCTAGAAAAAGTGCCCTTATATCGGGAAATCTTGAGAAGATGTGAGTGCTTTCACCTGCACATCTGGTGGTAGGATCGAGACATCCTCCCTTATAATAGAGTTATAAACTACTTCACCAAGAGGTGTAATAAAAAATCTACAAGAAAATTTTTATGAAATACTAATGAACATTTAGAAAAACTATAACAACTTTTTTAAGAAGTTATAAGGCACACATAAGGAATTCTAATTGGGGGAACTATCCTAGGAGATACCCACGCATAAAGAATATCCATCCAAGTTTTAAAAAATGATCAAGCATGGTCCTCCATACCTATTTTTTTCATAATAATATATATATTTCATAATATCATTCTAATGTTCAACTAACTAATTCTATTAGATATATTATAAAAACAATGACCACTGATATATCACTCAACAATTAACACAAATCGTGGAATTAAATTAAAATAACTATTACACAATAACTAATCGAAATATATATGACTTGTTATCCTATGGTCTTACACATGATGCATTTATAAACAAAAAACAATAAAACTGTTTAAAAATACAATCACTTCTAACATGTAGGTCCATTACAGATGAGCTAATAAGGTACATAAAACTTCCCTTCTTGAGTTCCACACTTTCTATCTCCTTTCCACCATAACCACATATGAAAGAAATTTAAACTCAGGAACATTGATATTATTTTATAACACCCCATCCATAGTCATATAGTTTAGGTTAGAGTTCTATAAGAGCACAACCCCTACATACACAAGCGGTTTTCATCTAGTAGTTAGTGTTCTTGTAGAGTACTGGGGAGAATATACACTCTTTTTCAATAACCATACACAAAAAATATGTAAATCATAAATATTATCATAGAAAAAATGTTATAATAAATGATATTCACAATAATATGAGATATGAAACATCAGTCATATATAAAATAAATCAAGGACCTTCGATGTGGTAGTTCATAAAGTGTATAAGAAATGATAGAAAAAATAATTAAATACATCGCATCATCTATCCAATGTTTATACCTCTACTATATTTTTCAACATAAACCATCTCCTCATCATCCTACCAATAGTGACCCAGACTTTTCATGAAAAAATATTACATCATTTTAGATGACTGAGTACATTTCATATTTGTACATGCATGAGTACTGAAAAGGTTTAATATTTTTTAGAAACATGGATACATAAAATAATGATACATAAAAAATATAAATAATTTATCTTTTTATTATTTACAATTGTCACTTATCTTAGACATAAGATACATAAAACCATTATATATAATTAAGGGAATGGAAATATAGTAAAGTATGAGATCAGATTCCCAAAAAGAGAAAACCTAAGAGATTTAAATAAATGATAATTAATGACCATAAGATAATAATTAGGATTTTATAACATCAACTAATAATTTTAAAAACATACAAATCAATTCATATATCATGATATTGAAGCATGGTATAACATTTTATCAATTAAAATACATAATACATAACAATGATAAATTATCCCTAATCATCCATGAGCCATGAAACCATATCAAAAGTAGAAGGCATAAGTTTTTCGCATGTAAAAAAATCATATAAAATCATTTCCATAGTCATGGTTCACTATTAAAAAAATCATAGTTGATTGGGTTCACTCCATATTCTATCATTTCATTAGTCAACGTTCACTAACAAAACTATCATATTCGATAAAGTCCCTAGTTTAACTAGGTTCCCTCCCCATTCTAGTCCCTTTTACCTCAAGAGATATTATTCATTTCCAGATGAATTGGATGATTGTATAATTCTAGTACCATCCACCATATAATTATAGCCACATATGTGAGCCGCAATATCATTAAACATTCATCATATCATCAATTAATAACCAATGAAAAAGATACGAGTCTCAAAAACATATCATCTTCATAATCATAAACAATATTGATAAAAAATAAATAGGGAAATGTTGGATCATATCCCCAGCAAATCATAAGAATCATCAAATGAAATTATTATAGATAAAAATACCATTAAAATACCACTAGAATATTTATTTATGAAAACATATTTTTTATTTGAAATCACTTATTTAGAATCTAGATTTTTCAAAAATATTATCAAAAAAAATTCTTATGAAACTAACATGGAAAATAAAAAAGTAATCATTAAATAAAAGACAATTAATTATGGTTAAGAAATATTTTAATGTGGTTTATGTTTTTTTTTCATTTTCATTATTTGTGAAAATATCCAAGTACCTTAGTTAAATAATGATAAGAAGACCCATTTAAAACATTTTCATAGAAAGTAAAAATATGGGAAAAAATGAATTTTAAATTATTTAAAAAATTTAAAAACGATCTTCTATTTTTTTTAAAAAATTATAAATGTGGAAAAAAATACCGATAGAAGATAATAACATGGTATATTTTCATTAAAAACATTCTTTATTTATCTTGTGCGCTTAAAAAGTGAAAAATAAAAGGAAAAAAATAAATATCAGAAAATAATTATTTTATAATAAATGAAATAATTTTTTAGATAGAGAGATCATATAATTTCATATCCATAAAATTTAATTATAAACAATCCAGTAAAAATGTGATTGTAACATTAAACTCTTACCTCATGTCTGTATTGATTCGTAAGCAATCCAACCTTATTTAAAATAAATATTAATTTATTATACACATATAATATACAAATAATAATACTTATAATAACATAAATGTTTTACTTAAATCATCTTATCACCCATTAATTAACAATCCTTTATTTTCATCATTATTTAGGGTGGTAACTGCTTCATTTTTCATGTCTATATTGGTTTGAAGATTATTATCACTACACTTTGATGCACATTCCATAATCTCCAGAATATTAATTAGGTCATAAATGTTATATATTTTAATGTTTTACATATTTATAACAATTTGTATAAAACTTTTTTGACAAATGAATTACATAACTTTGTGGAGAGGGTAATTCATATATACAAATGATTGACATTTCGATTTTTCAATGGAGAGAAAAAAAATAATGGTAAATATAAATTCATATTTCTAGAATAATTATTATAAAATAAATATCTTATATAAAAATTAAATCTATCATAATATCAAACCATGAATAACGGTGGAATAAAATGAATCATATTGCTATGTGGCAGCGGTAGTCTACAGATATTCACAAGTTATACTTTCATCTCTCATTGGATTGAGAAGCGGTTGTAAATGGTTGTTAAATAATCATAATACCATCTTATTGTATCTATAATACTATATTAATATTTTTTTAATGTATATGACATGTTTTTAGATAGTATAATAAGAAATATTATTGAATGTTCTTGGTTAAGAGCTACACCTCTTCTTTGAGAGACCACATGTGGTTCTCTCCTTAACCCTTGAGGATTGGTCTAAGGATAATAAGAAAATATATAGAATTAAGGGATTTATTTTAGGAATTTTTTATATCTATTAATTTATAATATATAAGCCTTAAATGTTTTAAATAATGGAGGATAATAGGATTCCTTTTAAATGTGGGGGGAGAGGCACACATGGAATTTATTAAAACGTTTCAACGGATTAAGGTCACTTTCATGGGAAATTTTATATAAATGACAAGGGAATATAGTTTAAAATAAGGTAAGGATAAAATATCTTCAATGAACACAATTTCACTAGTGTGGGTTGAAATATTACCCTTATCTCATGGTTTAACCCAATGGAAAGTATGTTTTATCCTTAACAATGCTAACAAAATTTTATTATTTTTACAATTCCTTATGACCAAAAGAATTCAGTTTATCAAATTTCATTATATTAAATATTATTATTCAAAATGTGAAATCCATTTTAATTTATTAAATTTATAAAATTTACTTAATTTAATTTTAACTAAATATGAAAACAACAACGAAGAACCGTTTTTGAGAAACAAAATTTTAAGCGTAAAAATTAATTTACTTCCATTCCTTACCATTTAAAAATAAAAAAATGAATTTAAAAATTTTATTTAATATTTAGTCTCCAAATTTATTTAAAATAATTAATAAATATATTTTGAATTAATTTAATATGATAAAAACTCATTAAAAGCATAAAAAGAGTTTTTAGAAAAAGGTGTTCTCAATCCTAAAAATTAACTTATACTAATATCATTTATTATGATAATTACTATGTAATTAATTATATTACTTAAAATTAAATTATTATTATATTACTTAATATCAAATTCAAAACATAATGAGACATTTAAATGAAAATAAACGATACATTTTTACAAAAATCTGTATTTTTACTATTCACTGAACTATAAATCTTTATATAGAAATACAAAAAATTAACCCCAAGATAGTATTAAAAGGATGATTTTAAAAATTAAATTGATTTACTCAATTAAAATTTATAAAAATGGAATGAATTGAAACTAAATTTTTTATAAAAAAATTTAATAAAACCCCTTTTTAAGGAAACCATTTTTTAAGCGTATAATGACATTAATGAAAATTGAGTACTTATTAATTTTGAACTAAAAAAATACATTTTCATTTATAAAATCCATTATAAATATTTTTTATAATGACTTTATTATAATTCATACCTTCACATTTAACACATAGTTTATAATGGTTTACTATATTAGGGTTAATATAGAATTGGGGTTTCGTAAATGGTAGGGTATAAATTATATAATGTTTTATTTTAAAGGAAATAAATATAAAATATTGGGTTATTTCATTATACCCCAATTAGAATGAGTTTCTTCTATGAAATTATATCACTCTAGTATACAAAAAATAGGATATCTTAGTTTTATCTCATCCTCGAGTTTACATGTAGCTTCCTCAAATTTACAATACTCCTAAATTTATAAGATTTTCTATATAAGAAATATCAAAATCCCAAGAAATTACATATAGGTTTAGTACATGAAATGGGAAAGGTTTTTACATCATCGAGAGAGATACATGGAACACATCATGATTTAGATATATGTTTGGTGAGTGTGTCAAGTGATAAGCTATAGTCCCTACTCAATCAAGAATCACGATGGGGAAAATATACCTAGGTCTCAGCATTCCTATCATTACAAATACCATAACCACATTCTATAGATATGTTCATAGAGAAAACATCTCACAAAATTCAAAATCCAGATATCTATAATGATTTTCAGCATAACTCTCATATCAACAATGAGGTACCTTGATACATTGGTGATTTGCTCTATCAATATTTGTTATTTACATAGATAACTCAAATACAAAAATAATTTATTTCTCCAAATTCATCCATGTTTGTTGTGGTTATACACTTCTTTCCATATATGTTTTCATAAGGAGTCATTTGAATGATCGAGTGAAAACTTTTATTGTGAGAAAAAATGACTACAGGAAGGTGTTGATAACAACCCCCATTGAAATCGATAATACATGATATCATAATATCCATCAGGGTTTGAATAGTCCTCTCAAACTTTCCTTCTATCTAAGGATGATATGCATTACTAAAACATAGCTCTATATCTAGTTCTTGATGAATAATTATTCAGAACATCAAGGTAAAAATCTGATCCCAATAAGATACAATAGAATTTGGAACCCCATATCACCTAACAACTTCTTTAATGTATATCCTCAAAAGATAATTAATAGATAAATCATATCCTAAAGCATTAAAGTGCACTGAACTCATAAGGAAATTGACTATAACCAATATAGAGTAATATCCTTTAATTGTTTTGGGGAGCCTGATAATGAAATTAGTGGCGATTATTTCCCATTTTCATTCAAGTATAGGTAATGGTTATAATATACCCTTTGACTTTTTAATCTCACCCTTAACATTCTCTCATACCCGACACTGAGATACATACTTCAAAATATCCCTCTTTATGTTTTCCCAGCAAAAATACCCTTTCATATCTCTATATATTTTTTATCTTCAAAGATAAATATAGAATAATTAACTATATGATTATTCCACTTTTTATTAGGGATTAGTATTTGTGGGGAACATAATTGAGTCCTAAACATTATTATTCCAACAAAATGAAGTTTGAACTCAGAAACGTTTCTCACCTTATTGTGTAGTTCCAGTTCTTTCTTCTACATATCTTTAATCATAAAATGGATAGATGGATGGAAACTTCTTATGAAAAGATAATATTTATCCCCTTAATTCATGGTTTAAATTTCAATCCTTCTAAAATACTTATATATTATAATTTTTGTGATCTTCATCATAAATAAGCTTGCATGATCTGTTCAAATCAAATAATCAACCACTATAATACCCCAAAGTTTTATGTTATGTTTCTTCATAAATAATTTCAATTCATTAGAATTTCTCAAAAAAAAATCAATTCATTAGAAATCACATTATTCATGCAACATTGATTCTCTATAAAACAAACTTTTTTATAGGAGATAGTTATTACCAATCCGTTAAATATCGTTTTTCCACTTCTATGATTTGAATTTCTAAAAAAAGGACATACAAATTTGCCTTCAGTAAGTTATTTAGAGTCTGATAAAGTCAACATAATTTTTTTGTGAATAGTAACATGACCATTATTAATAGTAATATACCATTATAAATCATAGAATCACCCATTTGAGTATAAATATAATTTTTGAACCTTATATATGTGAGTGAATATTTTAAAAATAAGAAATAATAATTAAGTTATTGTATTTTTATGAGTAAAAAATATTTCATTACAATTTAATAATTAATAAATTAATTTAAAAGATAATTAATTTTCATAAAATTTATTCCTAAATCAATATTTTGTGGTCCTATGATTTTGGGATATTTTACTGAGACCTTAGTTAATTTCTCAGGGTATTATAATATCTGTTATAATTTTGAAATCTTATTTTTCTACCAACTAGAGATTTCTATTAAAAATTAAATTTATCTTATCTATAAAATTATATTCATAATTTTTAGTTCAATTTTTTTATGCACATCAAAAAATTATTAGGATAATTTTTTGGAATTTTTATGAAGTACTTGAATTTTGTGAATAGTAAAATTCGAAAATTTTAAAATATGCTAAATAAATGATTTTCTGTATGATGCTTGAGTCATGGATGATGTAAATGGCCATTAGTTAGAACTAATGTGAATATATTACTATTTTAGGTTACAATAATCAATACTATTTCTTTTCTTGAGAAGAATAATAAAATATTGAATAAAATATTGAGAAATAACTCCTCTCCTCCACTATAAAAACAACCCCTCACCCCCTCTTCCTCTGACACATCTCAAGTTTTGATCCATTCCCAAATTCTACCAAATAATCATCACAAGTCCATACCCCACATCTAATCCTTATGGGTCTCACCAAAAGAACCATACCAAATTCCTTATGAAGGTTCTAGAGGGTATGAAATCAAGAGGTAAACATCCTCCTTCTTTTCTTTTCTTTTATTATGAAGTCTGTTATTTATTTATTATTCTCTCATCACCTCCTCATTTTAAATGATTATGATAACTTCAGAATCATATATATACTGGAATTGTATCATTTTTTTATAAGATACATCATTAATATCCTTACTCTCTCTCTCATTTATTTTAAAAATGAAATCATCATCTAGGAGAAGCCGGTTTACAACCTTCGTGGATGACGTCACTTTATTATTCAATTTCTCCTTCATGTCTTGTCATGAAACCATTTTTGTTGTTGAACCAGATTAAAAAATATTTTTTATCTCTTATGTAGGTTTCTTGAACCATTGTATATACCTGATATTAAATAATGGAAAAAAACTAGTTCATTATTATCAAAAGGCCTCTAAAATCAATCTAAACTATTATCATTAACATGTTATCTAATGATTCATCACCCAACTATATATAAAAATGATATGTCTAAACATTTATAATTTTTTATGCTAACTACTAACATCTAATTCTAATTCTAGAGAATTATATCAATTCCACATGAACTACATTACTCATTGTCAAGAAAACAGATCATGAAAATCAAGTAAACGAACACTTCAAAATAACCTAATACAATATTATAACTTATCCAGAAGCCCATAAATAAACATAATAAAAATATAATTACTTATTTTCATTTAAAAAGTTTATTAATTAATAAATAAATGTATTTAATTTAACTATATAGGACTTTATGGTCAAAATATAAACACATTTAGACATATGTTAAGGGGTTCCTCATCTCACTTTTATTTTTGTGAGATTTCCATTGTTCGTAACTTACATCTTGTATATAGTGTATGTATGATGCCACTTGATATATAATATCATGATTATATTTATATTCATGGTATTAAATTATCCATTTGATTATTATTATTTGTTCGTGTGATTTGATTGATTAAGATATGGTAATGGGCTTTATATCAATTTCTATTTAATTGAGACTTACATGGTATTGTGTACCTAATATTTTTTATCTGGTGTGTGAACTACCCCTTTTAGATAATTTTTCATCTGAAAGTAAATTCCTATAATATATACATATTATTAAATAAGGTATATGATTATTTTTTTGGTTTATAACATTTTACATACAGTGTTTATTTTGAATGTTGTTTTAACTGTGGAAATATTGATTAATTTCTATCCTCTAATGAATATGGAAATTGATAAGTAATATTGTTTTAGATTGAATTATTTGTATAATAATTCTTTAGACTTCACTGATGTGTGGGTCGGATTATATCACCTCGATGCATCGGCATGTGTTATGAGACAAAATAGATGAAGACAACCCCTTTGAGTTTGTTTCCCAAACACAAACAGATGGTTTTCTGCTCAAAGACTTGAATTATCTCAATGTTATGATAGTTCATGTTCCAGATACATGGAACCCAAATAATTATTATTATTTTTATTCATTATTATTTTATTACTGCCCATGAGGTTTTCACTATAATAAAATCTATGGATCCAATTTCATTCTCAGTTTAATGATGGTGTGTGTTTTTCAATTATTTACCATGCCATATTTATTATGTCTAATTGATAATGATTCAATTATTATTCTTTCAATATTCCACAATTTTAAACCCCTATAGGTCATTTGAGCTAACCCCTTTTATTTTTTTTCTTCCCCAAGTTATGAAGAAGTGATCATTTATTGAGTTTTCAAGGATTCATTTTATAAGCTTCTGTTATGTATTATATTTTGTTTTCTTTTCCCAATGAAAAATGGGTTCTATTAATGTATATACATTCATCAAGAATACTAAACTGATCAGTCCATTTGGATTTATTTCAATGTAACAATTCCAATTTAATAAATTATTGCACTGGCTCTAAGTTTTGGAGGTCGGGCTGTTACAGTTGGTTTCAAAGTAAATTTTGTAGAAACCATGTAAACATGATTTAGAAAACATAGATTTCAGATGATAACCCTAAGATATAAATTATGGATACATATAGAATAACATCATAGAATTTTGGTAATTTAGATATTATGTGGGTATTATAAGAAATAAATCCTTTTTTGGATACTACAAGTGGACGTGGTTCTGGAAAAAAATGTACCTAGGAGTAAAATTCTTACAAGGTGTTCTGAGCTTGACTTGGTGTAAACTAGTACATGAAAACAGAACTTATTACGCACCTAGTTTGACACTTCCAAGGAATATCCTTCAGATAATTCACATTTTCTATACAATCCTTTATGAATGATTTAAATATAAATAGAAGTCGTGATTATGATTATGGGATTAGTTATGTATAAATTTTCAAATTATGTTAAGTGTTTTGTTAGTTATAAATTATGAAATATGATGTATAACCTAATTTTTTGTATTAAATTGTTTAGTAATGGAACCTAATAAAATAAAGGGAATCAATACCCACAGATAATGTAGGAATTTCCCCACTGAGGAAGTCAACACAGTTAGTGTTGGGGCTGAGCAGATCGTGACCATATTATGACAACATACTTTGGATGTGAAGAAAAACCATGCTACTCCTATGTTGGATTTTTTTATATAATAGAAGCCCCCATTAGTGGGACTACTAATCCAATGATAGCTGAGCAGTGGTTCAAATACCTTGAAAATATATTTCTTCCATTCAAATGCAATTGAATTGAAAAGGTAGTACAATCAGTATATTGCCCCAATGGTGATGCTGATCAGTGCTAATCCTTGATCCAGAATACCATGAAGGATGATAAAATAGAAGTTATGGAATGGGTAATTTTTTAGGTAGTATTATTCAAAAAAATATTTTCCTCATGACAAACAGACTTAAATGAAGAGAAAAATACATAACACTAAACAAAGAGAAGAAGGGGGTTTTGTAGAGTATGAGGATACTTTCATAAGACTATAGAGGTTTTCTATGGATTACATACATGATTCAGAATACAAGATTGATCATTTACTTGATGGTCTTAAGATATGTCTTTAATGGTCATTAGATTTTCAAACATTTTCATCATATGAGGAAATTGTATTATAGCCCTTCAAAATAGATAATGAATTTTCTAGATTGAATTTGTTCAAAGGAAATCAAGAGAAGAAGAGGTCTTCTAATAATCACTGAAAAGGTGAATCTCAAAATAAGAAAATGGGAATAAATCATTTCCCGTTATGCGATAACTGTGGAAAGAACCATCCTGTAAAGTGGTTGAAAGGCATGGGAGTTTGTTACAAGTATGGATAAAATGGTCACTGATCTAATGAATGCAGGGGGGAATATAAAAACCAATAATTTTCAATGATATAATTGTAGGTATATGTTACAAAATGCAAATGATTATCCTAAAAGTAAAGGAAAATTGCATCAGAAAATGCCATGAGAGAATGGGGATACTTATGCGATCACAACTGTGGATGTTGAAGTTCCTAATGACATGTTGGAAGGTACATTAATAATTTCCTAAAATTTAGACAATCCTTTATTTAATTATAGATCTTAAAACTCATTTATATCTTCACATATTACTAAGAAAATTATGCATTTCCAATTTTTTAATAATGGATTTTTAGCCAAAACTCATAAGGGAAGTATTGTCACAAAAAAGATATGTTGGTCAATCCCGTTTTTGGAACATAAATATACATTATTTGTATACCTTACCATTATAACTATGATTGATTTTAATATAATTAATGGTATTTATTGGATTTCAAATTATGATGCAAAAAGATATTGCAAGAATGGGTAATTTAAAATTTTTGAGAATGATGTTGAATCCCTTATCATTTGTGTAGAAACATCATCATCTGAATTTTATCTAGATCCAAATATAGTAGATTTTCTGAATTCTATTCTTAAGGAGGAAGAGAAACCATCACTTATGAATCTTCATATAGCTGATGTACCTATTGTTCAAGAATAAATTGATTTATTTACAGACGATTTACCTAGACATCCTCCGGAGTAGAAAGTTGAGTTCACTGTTGATTTTATTCAAAGTGCAAGACCAATATCAAATATAACCTATAGAATGGCCATTGTGGAATAAGAGGAACTCAAGAAAAAACTAAAGGAATTTAGTTATAAGAGATTTATTCAACCTTGTGTTTTCCTAGGGGACCCCATATTCTATTTGTTAAGAACAAAGATGGATCCATGAGGTTGTTCGTTGAGTATAGAGAAATCAAGGTTATAACAATAATGAACATGTATCCCATACCTTGCATTGATGATCTATTCGATCAACTTCACAATGCTTTATATTTTTTTAATATTGACCATCTTTCGGGATATAATCATTTGTGTGGGATAAAGGATGATATTTCAAAGACAACATTTCAAACTTAGTATAAGAAATATGAGTGTACAGTAATTCCATTTTGAATAACTAATGCACAATCCATTTTCATAGATCTAATGAAAAAGGTTTTTAAGGAATATCTTGAAGATTTTGTTGTGGTATTTATTAAGGATATCTTGATATATTCAAAAATCTATGAGGACAATGAGAATCACTTACGGATTATTCTATAGACTCTTAGAGGAAAAGTGTTATATGGGAATTTTTGTAAATGTGAATTCTTTCTTCAAATAATTTATTTTCATGGCTATATTGTCTATACGGATAAAAACTCAGTCAATCCTATGAGAAAAAATGTAATTAAAGAAAGTATTACTCTAATGAACTTAACTAAGGTATGTAGTTCAATTGGCATATCATGTTACTATTAGCATTTCATACAAAAAAATTTCTGATTGACTAACCCAATAACCAAGATCACATGTAAATTGGTTATGTTCTTATGAAAAAAAAGAATTTATATAATTATTTGAAGAATTGATAAGAATATTGTTTATTTCTCTATTTTTGACTCTTCCATTGGGAATTATGGGTTTTTAATATATATTTATGCATCAAAGAATGGGATGGGTTTTTTTCCTATTTAAAAATGATAAATTTACTTCTTATGCATCATGGAGGTCAAATAATAATGAACAAAATTATCCAACTCATAATCTTGATTTAGAAGCTATATTCTTTGTTCTAAAAATATAGATACACTATCTCTATGGTGAAATATGTTAGATATATAAGGATCACAAGATTTTGAAATATATTTTTACAAAGAAATAACTCAACATGGGGAAAATGAGATAGCTTGAGTTACTCAAAGATTATAATTGTTCAATACAATACCACCAAGGAAAGGAAAATAAGGTTTCAGATGCATTAATTAAGAAAGATCATGGACTTCTGACCTAAATGAGGATTGAGAGAGATCATGTATTCATGGATCTAGAAAATATGGATATGGGAATTGTTAAGGAAGAGGAAACATCATTCCCTTTTCAAATTATTTCTAAACCATATTTATTATAGAAGATAAATACTATGAAATCTTATGATGGGAACCTTCAAAAGAGAATAAAATTTGTTAAGGATAGAAGATTAGAAGTCTTCGCATTTAATGATGGTTTTTTAAAATATGGAAATAGGTTATGTGTTCCATCAACACTTGAACTAAATAGGGAAGTATTAGATGATGATCATAGATCAAATCTCTCTATACACCCTGGTAGCACCAAGATGTATAAATATCTGAAGGAATATTTTTGGTTGGATAACATGAAGTGAGTAATTTCTATCTATGTGTCAAGGTGTCTAATTTGTCAACAAGTGAAGGTTAAGAGACAATGTCATAGGGGAGTCATGTAACCTTTAATTATTCCTATGTAGAATTGGGAAGACTTTATGATGGAATTTTTTTGTAGGACAACTATGGAAACCTATAAGGAATGATGAAATTTGGTTAATTGATGATCATCATAGAAAATTGGCACATTTCCATGCTAAAATAGAAGATTTAAAACTTGAGAACCTTTCAACACTCTATATTAATTAGGTTATAAAACTTCCTGGTGAATCACTATAGACTATGTCCGATTTATATCCTCAATTTACATCAAAATTATAGAAAATACTTCAGAAGTATTTGGATACCGAGCTTCATATGAGTACTATTTATCACCCCCAAACTGGCAGACAGTCTGAAAAAACTATTCAAACACTTGAAGACAAGTTGCGATCATTCTCACTTGACAGTCAAGATATGTGGGATTAGTAATTACCAATGGTGGAGTTTTCCTAAAATAATAGTTTACATTCTAGTATTCAAATGGATCTATATGAAGCATTATTTGGAAAGATATGTTGAACTCTAACTTATTGGGATAATTTTCAGGAGAGGGAACTTATAGACACATAACATATTGAAGAGACAAGGTTAAATATTAAGATAATTCAAGCCCATATTAAAGTATCCAAGTGTAGGAAAAAGTGATATATTTATAACTAGAGAAAGGGTTTGGAATTTAATGTGTGAGATCATTTCTTTCTAAAAGTATCTCTATGGAAGTTTTTCTTACAGTTTAATAAGAATGGGAAACTGAGTCCCAGGTAAATCGGACCATTTGAAATTCTATAAAGAATTGGAGCTGTATTATACCATTTAGTGATTCCCCAAGCCTATCCAAATATCATAATGTGTTCCATGTGTCATTTTTAAATAAGTACATGTCATACCCAACACATGTGCTCACCTACGAAGAAATAGAACTTGAACCTGATATGTCATACTGTGAATAGCCTATCGAGATTATTGACACTAGAGAGAAAGTATTGAGAAATAAAACAACATGAATGGTAAAGGGTCTTTGGAGAAACCATAAAATAGAGGAAGTAAGATGGGAACATGAGCATGTTATGAAGAAGAACCACCGACATCATTTTAAAGGGATATATACATGAACAATTTCAAGGAAACAATTTTCCAAACAAGGGAATAATATAACACCCAGAGAATTTATGATATGTTTCTTAATTAATAATTTCAATTCATTAGATAGATTATAATTCTTGAAAAATTGAGTCTTTTTGAAACAAACTTTTTATAGGAGATATATATAACATAGCCATTGAACATAATTTTTTCACTTTAGTGATTTTAATTTTGAAAAATAGACATGCGCCCTTGTATTCAGTATGTTATTTAGAGTCTGATAGGATCAGCATATTTTTTGTTGAATAGTAACTTGACCCTTATGAATAGTAATATACCTTTATGAATAGTAACCTCATCCATGTAAGTATAAATAAAATTTTAGCATCTTATAAATGAGAGTGAATATCTTAAAAATATTAATAATTGAGTGTTGGTATATTTTTGACTAATAAATATTTAATTAAAAATTATAATTATTAATATAATTTATAAGATAATTATTTTTGAAAAATGTATTCATAAATAAATTTTTTTTCCCTGTGATTTTTGGATAATTTAATGATACCTTAGTTAAATTTTCAGGTATTATAAAATCAGGTATAATTTTAAAAAATTAATTTTCAAGAAAATGATGATTTTAATTAGAAATCAAATTTATCATATCTAGATAATTATTTTAATAAAATTTATTTTATTTTTTGTTCCTACACACCAAAAAATGGTTATAGTTAATTTTTTGAATTTTTCTAAAATACTTCAATTTTTGTGAATAGTGACATTCGATAATTTACGAGATATGCTAAATAAGTGAATTTATGAATCATGATTGAGTAATGGCTGATGTTAATGGTCATTAGTTAGAAATAAAATTAAATTAATACTACTTTTGGTCATAATAATCAATACTATTTCTTATCTTGAGAAAAATAATAAAATAATGAATAAAATATTGACAAATCACTCATCTCCTCCACTATAAAAACTACCCCTCACCCCATCTTCCTATCACACCTTTCAATCATTGATACAGGCCTAAGTTATGAAAAAAATTATTACCAAGACCCTACACCATTTCCTATAACTTATGGTCTCACCAAAAGGCCAAAACCGAATGCCTTAAGGTGGTTCTCAAGGAGAGGAATTCAAGAGGTAAACGTCCTTCTTCTTTTCTTTTCTTTTCATTTCAAGATCCTTATTTGTTTATTATTTTCTCCCCACCTCCTATATCAAAATGATAATATTACTTCAATATCATATATATAATGTTAATATATCATTTTTATGGAAGCTGCATCATCAATATCCTTACTCGCTCTCTATGTCTCCCTCATTTATTTTAAAAACTAAATCAGCATCCGAGAGGAAAAGATTTACAACCTTCATGGATGAAAATGTTTTGTTCTCCAATTTCAACTTCAATTCTGGTCATGAAACCATTTTTATGGTTGAAACAGATTAAAATATATGTATTATATCATATTTAAGTTTATTTAACCATTTTATATATATGATATTAAATAATAGAACAAAACTAATTCATTATGATCAAAACCCACTAAAGTCAAGATAAACGACTATTGTTAACATGTTATCTAATGATTCATCCTAAAAAATATAACCAACTTATATTTATATCCATTTAAAATTATTTAAGTTAATTAATAATATTTAATTCCTATTCTATAGAATTATATCCATTCCACAAGAACACCATTACTCATAATCAAGTGAACTGATCAAGAAAATCAAGTAAACGAACACTCTGAAATGATCGAATTCAATCTTATAACTTATCTAAAAGGTTATAAATGAAAATAATAAAACTATAATTAATAAAATAAAATTCTCAATGTTTATGAATTAATTAATTGATGGATTTAATTTTACTATCCAGGATGTTAAGATCAATTCTAGAACACATTCAGACATTAGGTAAGTGGTTCTCATCTCACTTTTATTTCGGTGTTCCATTGTTTGCCACTTATTTCTTATATGTGGTGAATGTATACTGACACTTGATATATGATATCATTATTTTGCTTATATTCATGTTATTCATTGATCTATTTTATTAATATTAATTTTTTTCATGCGATTCGATTGATTATGATTTTGTAAATAACTTTATCTCAATTTTATTTTCTTTAGAATTTACTTGGTATTGTGCACCTAATAATTTTTATGTGGTGTATCTACTACCAGTTTGATATCATTTTTTAATTTTAAATTAATATAATATTAAATATAAATATTATTTTATAATTTATATTATTATTTTCCTTATTGTATACCCTTTTACATACGGTGTTTATTTTAAATGTTGTTTTAACAGTTGAAATATTGATGAATCTATATCCTATACTCAATATAGAAATTGATAAGGAATATTTTTATAGGAATAAATTTTTTTATAAGAATTATTTGGAATTTTAGTGGTTTAGGGTTTCACTATATCCCCTCTATGCATCGACATGTCTCATGAGACAAAACAGTTGGCAACAAACCCTTCGAGTTTGTTTCTAAAACATAATCGGATGGGTTTCTACCCATATAATTAAACTGAATCGAGGATATTATGTTCCATGTTCTAGATAAATGATGGCTAAATAATAATAATTTCCATTTTTCATTATTCATTAATTACTATAGATGAGTTTTTCACTATGAAAAAATCTATGGATGCACTTTCATTCCTAGTTTATTGATGGTGTGTGTTTTTCAATTATTCACCATGCCATATTGATTATGTCTAATTGATTATAATTCAAATATTATTGTTTCATTCTTCAACTATATGTAACCCTTAATGAGAGTTTGATCTCACTGATATAATTTCTTTTCCTTACCTTGGTTATAAAGAAGAGATCATTTATATAGTTCTTAAGGATTCAGTTTATTAGCTTCTGTTATGAATTTTATTTTGTTTATTCCCCAATGTAAAATGGGTTCCATGTATGTATCTAGTTTCTTCAAGAATACTAAACTAATCAGTCCTTTGGGGATTATTTCCACATAATCATGCCAATATAATAATGTAATGAACCGACTCATGTCTTCAGGGGTTATGGCGTTACAACCAAATTACCGGCTTTTCTAGGGTGGTAAGGTAACAATCACTTATAAAATTTAATCATCCTAGACCATATTCATTGGCACACATTCAAATAAATCTTGGTGAATATAAAATTATTTTTTTATTAGTATATATGTCATAAAATTATCTACAAAAATAATTCCACTAGATCATTAATCCAAATATTTTATCTTTTAATTCAAAATCACGAGTCATGTGATTTTTGTAACACTGTGATATTTGTTGATTTTTTTTTCAAAAAAAATAATCTTTTTGATATTTTGGTTTAAAAAAAACTTTGTCTAACATGGATCACACACAAAACTTATTTTTAAGAAACCATGATATATTATTAATATTATCATTTAAATACAACTGTTATAACATAGTCTTTAATTTTATTGATATTAATAGTAATAATTCATTATTAAATATTAATTATAATGGACTTTTATAATGAAAATATATTGATAAAGAATTATATAAATTTTAGAAAACAATTTATATGTTTCAAAAATATTATTTTAAAACATTATTTTAAAATTTGAAACAAAATAATAATAATAAATTTAAAAATTTAAAAAATTTATTTTATAAAACCAAAATAATTTTTGAAATCTATATTTCAAAATTATCTTGGAGTGAATTTTTAAGAATTCTATGAGATGTTAATTTTCCTAGTGAATTTTGAAAAATAATGGGTTTTATTAGTAATTTTCATTTCATTTAAAACATTACAAAAAATAAAAAATGTTTTAATATGGTTGTTAATGTAACATTTGTTCAATTATATACCTATTAATCAAATATATTTAATTGAAATAATTTACATATTGAATTTTGTTATAAATAATTTATAAAATTTGGAATATTTTCTCTTTGAAAATATGCTTCATCATCATGTCTACAGGACTAAATTGAAATTAATTTCATCTAATTTGGTGAATGTAATTTGAAAAAATGGATTCAATATTTTTAATCCACACAATTTTTTTAATTTAATAATTTCAATTTAATTTTTGAACATCATTAATAATATAAATTGTTAAAATTATTTACTATAGTTAAGGTAAAAATGGGTTTATTGAGGGGTTAAAAAATAAAAGGGTAAATTATATCATCTCAGTTATAAAATGGTCTATTTTGGTACCTTTTATCTTATGAAAACAAATGGCTACACCACTTTTTTAATTAAAAAATTTACAATTGTTCCACTTGTCTCACCTATAAAAGGAAACCTCCTCTACTCCACTATTCACACTTCCAAGAATTAATGGTTAGATATTTAACATACCTTATAAATACCTCACCTATCTCATATTATACTATAATCCTTATTTTTTTCATAAATTTAACATAATAACCCTTTTTTGAAAACAAAAATAAGTTGTTTGAAAAAGTGGTATCATCTAGAAATGAGATTTTTATTTTATTTATTCCTCCTCCTCCTTCAATTAATCTTAAAAAAATTTGATATAAAAAATTTAGTATCTTCAACAAACATATATTTTTTTATGTTAATTTAATGACCTATATCCCTGTAGTATTCCATCATTTGGATTAAAAAATGATCATCAGTGTGTAAGGCGGACTACAGCCTCGCAAACCAATGTTATTAATTTTCTATAAACCCTTATCATGAATGGTAATACTCTTGGATTTACTATTTATATATGATATTTATGTTATTAATGTTCTTATATAATCATTATATCACACATTATTTCTTACATTCTATTATCTAGAAATATGATAACTTCATTCATAGGTACGACGTAATACCCCCTCATGAAGTGATGTGATTTGTTCTTTACAGACACATTACATGGATGTTAATAAAGAATTTTTTAAATAAAAAATTTGATATATATGATATATAAATGATTATATAATGTTAATATGTAATTTAAAATTCATTTTTCAATCCTTCAATAAAATGGAAACATTGTTCTTGTGTACGTATGACCTACCGTCTCCATGAATGAGGTATTTCACATTTTATCTCTAACATTTATAGATTAATATATATATATATATATATATATTATTTATATAATTATATCATTTTTTAAATTATGGAATCATGATCAATGTAATGGGATCAAAAATAACATATCAAAACCTACATTAAAAATAAAGTAATTATTACCCAAAAATGATTTCAACACAGAATTGTTGATAAATGGGTAATAAAAGACCATAAATAAATAATATATGGTATAATAAATATGATTTTGTTTCATCAATATATTTATTATAAAATTATATTTATTATATAGGTGTTTTTAATTTTGACTATTGATAGAAAGACATAAGGAAATTGATTCTCTTCACACTTTTTACTTCTATGAGAAACAATTAATATTCACCACCTATTTATTTTATGTGAAGTATATACTAATCATGAATGTATTTTTAGATTAATATACTTACTAATAGGGTGATTACAATATCTATATTAGGATCCATCTTTTATGGAATTTATGAATCTAAGTTAACCAAATCAATGAGGGATTTTTGTGTCTATTTTCCTTTTTTTGAGACATATGTTATGTTATACACCTATCTTATTTTCTGAGGTGTATATATGGACCTGAATACATGAAATATCATTAATTTATTTAATATCATAATATTATATTTTTTATTTAATTTTATTCCTTCATCGGGTGTATGAATCAATTTTACCAATTTGGTAAATGTTTTATGATACAATCTCATCTTTTATTAGAAATATTTATGATTATGCTTGAAATGATAAAATATTAGTATTTATCACTAAAGAAAATCATTAACTTTATTATCCTGTTATTATTTCATGAAAATGCATATTTCCCTTCATTTTATACTCTTTATGTAGTCATTTGTTTGAATAATCTTTTAATAAAAAAATATCTTTATTTCTCCCTTTGTTTGAAAACCCTATTTCTTCCAAAAACCATGCTATATAATTTTTTATAATTTTTTGTAACTTGAAAAGATTTTATTTTAATTTTTTTAAAATTAATCATTATATCTTTTAAAAAACAAGTCATGTTTGGCTTTAAATTAAAATGTTAAGGGATTTATTATATTAATGTATACATAATGAACAGAATTTACCACCATCATTATAATTATTTTCATTGAGGTTTACCTTATAATTTATCAATTTTATTTTCAAAGAAAATAATTGTTGAAATATTTTATGTTTTAAAAAGTGTATATTAAGTGGAAATATTATTTTCATCATCAATCTTTTATTGTTATTTTTCTTTAAAAATTATTTCCCATCAAATATGATATCCTTTGATGTTACTTGTTATTTATTGAGGATATAATTTAATATTACCATTCATATTATTTCTATTAATGGTTTATTATTATGATGCTTTTTTATGAAACCCCATTAGCTTCCATTGTTTTTACCATGATAAATTTCTTCTAAAACCCACTTCATTATACATGGTTCATGCTACGATGGCATGATTAAATTATTACGAAACATGTTTATTTTTCACAATTTATTATATGCTCAAATTTTTATGAAAATCATTCATTTTCATGGGATCTAATATGTTTATTATTTATGATTTCGTGGTACATATTTTTATGATTTTCATTATGTGTTGAGTGGGACCACCATCGTCTTCCAATTCATTGAGTAATGATTAATGTTATATGAACTTAGCTAGTATATGAGAGGTTATCGCAAGTCTGAATGTTGGTGAGTTGGAGATTATTACAGGGCTGAAAGAGGGTACATGAGAGGTTATCCAAATCCCAAAATAGGGTACATGATTGTTTATCCCATTCAAAAATTAGGATACACTGGTGTTTACCCCAATCTCGAAAGAGTTTATATGGAAGGTTATCCAAATATTGAAAGAGGGTACATAGGTGGTTATAAAAAGCACATAAAATGGAACATGGGAGGCTATCACATTATTGATTTCAGTACATATGTTTTTATCCCACTTCTAACATGTTATGAATGTATTTTTGGGTTTCCTTGACATAAGAATTTATATTATTATGTATATTTTAACAATATATTACTTATTTTAATGTTATTATCTCATGGAACATGTTCATCGACACCAATATAATTCATGTCTTATAAATTTCCATGATTTATTCCCCGAGTCATGTTTTTTATCTGTGATATGTAGGGTATGGTTTTCATATTTATTCTCATGTTCTAAAACCCATGTGTTCATGTTATATTGATATCTCCATTAGATCAAACATTATTATATTTCCGTTCCATAGTATATGAATAATGTTATAATGTATGATGCGTCTAAGAAGGGTTCTAATTATGAAGAACTTAGTGGAAAAAGAAATAGCTCACTTATAGACTTTTTTTTACATTTCCATGTTTCCAAAGGCACCAGACCTAAAATATTCTATCATGGATCATTATTTTATGTAATGTATACTCAACTAATAAGATGTAACATTTTTGTATGAGAAGTTTTGGTCACCATAGTAATTATTCGAGTAAGGTTTAGTTATCCTTTGGAAACTAGGTTAAGAAACCTTTTGTGAGTTCAATTGGGATATTTATACCAATACCTATAGGGATATGTCTATGAATAAGTATATATATTATTAAAAGTATATGAAAATTTACTATAATTTTGTCAAAGGACATAAAGGCTTATTTCTTGTAAATTAAATCCATATATAGATGCTACAAGTGGATATATCTCTTGAATAAAGGAACCTGTGGGTAATAAAACTAAAGTGGTTCCATTGATCTAGACTCAATCATCACCTGGTACATAATAATTGACATTACTACACACCTAGTTTGGCACTACTAGGGGATATGAATTGAGGATTCAAAAACTCTTTATAAACTATCTTGAAGGATTTTAATAATTTCTATGAATGACCTAGGATAAGTCTGCGGTGTTATAGATAGAAAATAAGTTTTCATCATATTGATATCCCATAAATGATTTTTCATTATTTTATAGTTTTATTCTATTAGAACAATTTTTCACTCAGTGATTTATAGTTTTAGTCAATGGATGGAACCTAATGGAAAACTGTTAATACATAATTCAATGGAAAATAAAATTTTTTCCTTCCTAAGAAACTGAATGTTATGGGATTTGGAATATAAAAACTCACTTTTATTCTCATATAAATTTCTCTAGATATGAATCATGATGATCTTCAAAATGAGGAAAGGAGTTAACAATGTTCTTTAGATTCCTTCATGTAGAAAAGTTCACCCTATTTTAGGGGGTCTATTGATCAACTAGTCTCTATGAAATAGATTAGTACCACTAAAAATATATTTTTTTTTCTCCAATGTTCAAAGCATGGAGAAATATTAGGGTTTTTCTGTCACTTGGAAAGAGAATAAGATCAATGGTAGATCCATATTACGAATTGGATTTAAGGGGAGTTAGTTTACTCCATGGAATGGGATTATTTTTAGATTATATTTTTTAGATATTAATTCCCTCATATTCTAAGAACAATGATGGAGAAGAAATTTCACGATCTCAAATAGAAGAATGGTGAATTTATTAGTACATATGAATCTAATTTTACAATATTTTTATATTGGATTTTGTTTTAATCATAAATCTAGAATAAAAAGAGATTAATTATTTGGTGTATAATGATGAATTCTTCAAAATGTGTTGGATATACGGGAATTTAGTAGATAAAAATAAAGTCATTTTATATTCACTAAATGTAGAAATAGAAAAAAGAGATTCTTAAAATTCAAATGGTCATTATAAAAACTATGATTAAGTATCATGAGAACTCAAAAAAATCATAAGGTGGAATAAAATTTTTATCACCCACATTCTAGAAATGTGGGAATATAAACTAAAGTAAATTATTGAGAGGAACTAGAGGGTTTTATCAGTGTGGGTATCTTGGCCATCATGAAAAAATCATATAATTGATGTGAATAATCCATATAATGAAATGAATAGAGAGATAGAGATCTACAGAATCAACCATACATACTCTAGTGTTTCAAGTTCATGGAATTTGGAAATTATATAGATCAATTCACAAAACAATGTTCTAATGTGGATAATAATTCATAATAAAGTCTTATGATAATGTACAAAGGGAATGATTAGGCAATCACAACAGATGAAGTAAATCATGATAATTAGGTCACACTTATCCTTCAATTCAAATTTCTGAATTTTATGTTTTTTTTGTATGAAAAATTCCAATGGAAATATTATTGGTCAACCTCTAGTGATATTTCCTCTGATTTTAGCATTTATTTTCCCACTATACCTAGATTTTAGAGTATTGATATTACACCTGATATTATATCATTATAATTATAAACCCAATATTACAATAAAAATTAATTTCTAGGAGATAATATATTATAAAAGGAACAAAGGATGAATTAAATTTTTGGAGTGTATATGTATTCTTGTAATATTAAATTAAGAGTAATAGATACCATTAATAGTTTATGAGTTTATGTTTCATAATAAATTCATAGAAGTTGACACCCCTCTTGAAGTTTTATATGATGGTATTTTATTAAGATAATGGAAATTTTAATAAAATTTAATGAAATAAAACCCTTTGGTATTGTATATATTTTAGAGAAAAAATTATTTTAGTAGGAGTGCCTTATTATATTGTTTATATTTGATTAAACATATTGGAAACCTTTAGAGTTTATCATAACTTCTATATTAAGGTAATTATGGGTTGTAGTCGATAACCTTATAAAGTCAAAGCAATTTGTTTATATAAATGAATAATTATCTCCCAGTCTACTTCCCAGAATGTAAATCATGGAGGTGGTAAGGTCACATAGAGTGCCAAATTAATTTGTATATAATTGGGATATAAAGATTACCTTGATGTTTTGTCCTAGTCTATAGTAAGTTATTGATGTGGAGTTGATTTTTAATCACTATGTACCATCCCTATATAGATGGTCAGTTTGGTTGAACATTTCAATCCTTATAGGATATTATAAGATAATATTACTATTATTTTAATGTTTTTGGGGTTGATAACTTCAACTACTTGAACTTTCATATGAAAATAGATCTTACTAGAGCATTCATATGGATCCTTGTGAAGCCCTTCCAGGAAAAGAGTGTAGAAAACCAATATAATGAAATCAAGTTATAGAAAGAATGATACTAGGACCTGAGGTAGCTCTTTAAATGGACTATAAGGTTAGATCCATTCAGAAACACACAATGTAAGAACTATGTTGATAGAACTGTTATAATGATAATCGATGTCCGGATCTGGAATTTGAATTTGGTGAGAAGGTGTTTCTATTAATTTATATACTAATGAATGACTGGTAAAATATTCCCTATGTATATCAGTTCATTTTATATTTTTTATCATAGTAGGATAGTAGATTATTTCTAGATTATTCCTTCAAACCTCTTATTACCACTAGAGCATGGTATTTATTTTGAGGAACATCATATTAATATTATACATAAAATTGGGAAAATTATATGAAACAATACCACTCACCTAGTAACTATTTTATGGAAAAACCACCAGCTTGAGGTAGCTACTTGGGACATGGGGATTTAATCTCACTGAAGAATCCTCAGTTAATGGTACAAAAGTAATTAATCTAGATGGTGAAATTAATTTTAGGGGGGGTATAATGTATCACTCCAATATTTTTTGAACTAAAATTAATCATGTTAATATTTTTCATCACACACTACACTGTGTTTAATATCATTATAAGAACCACTATGTTTTAACAAATCGTGATGTATTACTAATAATATTATTTTAAAACAACCATTATAACCTATAAATTAATCTTAATTATATGAATAGTAATAAATAATTTTTAAATATTACGTATAATGGATTTATATAATGAAAATATATCGACAAAAAGGACTAGATTTTTTGAAAACTCATTATGTTTTGAAAATATAATTTTCTCAAAAAAACTTTTTTCTTTAATTTTGTGAAAAATAAAATAATAATTTTTACCAATTATATAAATTTTATCTTAGAAAATAAGTATCAATTTTTAAATCTTCATGTTAAAATTATATTGGGGTGAACTTTTGATAAATTATTAGAAGATAAACTTTTCAATGAATAGTGAAAATGGTGGTTTTAATTTAGAATTTCCATTTCTTTTAAAACATTTAAAATCATAAAAATTATTCCAATATGATTTTAAAAGTAGTATTAGTTAAATTATATATAAATTAATTAAAATTAGGATATTTTATTTGATTTCATATATTATTTTGATATAAAAACTTTGAAATCTTTTAAATAATTTCTCTTTGAAATACTGCTTTCTTGTCGCGTCTAAGAGACTAATTTTAAATGAATTTTTTCTACTAATTTGAATGTAATTAGGAAAAATAGATTATATATTATTATTCAACATAATTTATATTATTTAATACGTTCAATATAATTTTTTTTACCATTCCTTATACTAACAATACTAAAAATTATTTACTGCCATTATGGTAAAAATGGTTTTACCTGGGGTTAAACTGAAAAGATAAGGGTTAAAAATGAGCCAAAAAATGTCAAAAACCCATTTTATTTCCATATTTGGAAAATAAATCGAATAATTTTTTTATAATTTAACATTTTTGAAAAAAATTTACTGTAAAAAACATGGTTACACATTTTTATTTTTGAAAATTAAAAGTGTGAAACTCACTTCACTTATAGAAGGTCACCCCTTCTCATCCCATCTTTACACATCCATAACCCATTGATTCTGCCAATAACTACCCAAATAGATTACTTAATTATTTAATCTCATCATATAATACTTATTTTGGCTAGAAATTAAACCTATAAAGGAATTTTTTTCAAATGAAATGAAGTTTTTTGGAGAAGATGTAACATCTCTAATCCAGTGTTTTATTTTTTTCTTCCACCACCTCCTTCAATTATTATTAAAATATTAATATACAATAAAAATAGTATAATTAATGTACTTATATTTTTTATGTTAATATAATTACCTATTTTATCCTTCCCTTGAATAAAATGTGTTGCAAAATAGTCAATTGGGTGTATGGCGGACTACGCCTCATGAACCAATATTATTCATTTTTCGTAACCACCTCTCATGGTTGGATATAATGATGGTTTTTTTATTTATATATGGTATTTATGATAATAATATTATTATTTATTCATTTTATCATATTTTCCTTCAGAATTTTAATTTTTTGGTTATATGATAACATCTTTTATGTGTACGTTGGACTAGCACCTCATAAAGTGATGTGATTCATTCTTCACATATGCTTTACATGGACAGTAATAAGGAATGGATTAAATAAATTATTTTATATATTGGAAATAAAAATTATAATTAAATTAAATTTTATTATTTTTCTTCCTTTTTTTAATATGTATAGAAAATTGGGACAACGTTCATATGTGTGTACGACCTACATTCTGCAAGAACGGTGTATTTAAAATTCTATCTATAAAATTTATGGATTACTATAAATTAATATATAATGAATATAAATTATATTTATATAATTTTAAACATTATGAATATACGGAATTATGACCAATTTAGGGTGACCAAAAATAAAAATAAAAAACATACACAAAAAACAAAGTTATTTTGACAAGGAATGATTATTAAATGGGTAATAAAATTTGATAAATATATCATATAAGGTATGATACATCTGATTATGTTTCTGTAATATATTTATGGTAAAATAATATTTAGTTTATAGTTTTTTGGAATGTGTATTAATGAGTTTGAGACTTAATTTAATGAATTCCTATCTAACTTTTTAATTTTGTGTAACACATTTAATATTCACCACCTATTTATTTTGTGTGGTGTATATAATACCCAAATATTTATTTTATGATGACTCTCCATTATTATTTTTATTTAAATTTCCCATTTAGGATCTCCCATTAAAGGGTTTTATGGTTCAAATGTTAATAAATTATTAAGATATTTTTTATCACTTTTCCATCTTTGAGACTTATGTTATGTTATGAACCAATATTCTTTTATGAGGTGTATATAAAGACCATTTGACATGTAATATCATGAATTTATTTTTTCTTATGATATTATAATTTTCAATTTATGTTATTACTGAATTTGTTCTGAGGATTCAATGATACAAAAGTGGTGAGGGTTTTAGGAAACAATGTCATCATTTATCCAGACTATTTATGATTATATTACTGATAGTGAAATATTATTATTAATTCCTTAAGATACTTGAGAAATATATTTTCCTCTCATTATGAAATGAAAATAAATATTTCACCTTCATATTCATCTATTTAAATAATCAATAGTTAGTAGTAAATTTATTATGAAAATCCATCTTTATTTCTCTCTTCAGTCAAAAACTACTTTTCTTTCAAAACCCTATTTTCTAAAAATGTTTCTAACAATCAAAAAATTATTTATTGAATTAAATTTTTCCATGGTTTTAATATTATTATTTTTTTAATGGAATATTCTATTCATTTTTGAAGAAAGACCCATTTTACTTTTACTAAAAATTTGAATGGAATATTTATTTTAACATATACGACACAAATAGAATTGACAATGATCTCGAGAAATAATCTATATGAATAAAAAATTATATGATTTCAATTTTATTTTCAAATAAATTTATTATAAAAATTATTTTTAATTTGAAATTATATTCCCCTCAAGAGACGTTCGATGATGTTTTTCATTCAATATAATTTTCCATCTAAGTGACATATTTTGATGTTATTTATAATTTTATAAGGATAGGATCCAAGGATACAATTCATATTATTCCTATTATTATTTTATTATTATGTTGAAAATTTTATTATGAAACCCATTTCTCTACCATGGGTTATAACATGTTAAAATTCTTATGAAACTTGATTAATTTTCAATGATTTATGCTATTAAGAATATATGAAATGATTATGAAACATATTTATTTTACAAAGCTTATTTATGATGTAATGTTTATGATACCCATTTATTTTAATGGGTTTCGATATTTTGAAGGTTTTTGGGTATTTTGGTATATGTATATATGATTTTCATTATGTGATGGGTGGGACTTATATCTCTCTCTAAGGAATTGGGAAATGATTAATGTTATATGAGATCAAAGGGTGCATGGGAGGTGATTCCAAACCTAAAATAGGTTAAATGTGAGGATATCCCATTCCTGAAAGAGGGTGATTGGGAGGTTATCCCAATCCCAAAAGAGGTAATAAGAGATGTTATCTAAATCCTAAAGGATGGTACAAATGATTTTATCCCAAGATAGAAAGAGGGTTCATGGTAGGTCAACCCAAACTCAAAAGAGGGAAGATAAGTGGTTATCCCAAGCCCAAAATAGGGTACACAAAGGTTATCCAATTCTTGAAGCAGGTAAACATGTGGTTATACCAAGAATAAAATGTTATGAATGACTTGGTGGGTATCCTTGACATAATATTTTTTATGATTATGTATATGACACCAATATATTTCTTATCGAGTGTTATTTTGCTATGTAACATGTTCTTTGATTCCTTTATGATTCATGTATTACCAATTGACAATATTTATACCTTCTTTCATGTTTATGTTCTATAATATGTAGGGTATGGTTTCCATATTTTATTCTCATGTTCTCATACCCATATTCTCTTGTAATATTTATATCTACACTATTTTCCCTTAGTGAGAATTTGTGATCACTCTTTATTATGTTTTCTTTCTCCAAGATATGAAGAAAGGTATTATGTATGATACATATAAGAAGTGTTATAATTATGAATAACGTAGTGTAGGATGATGTATTTGACATATGTATTAGTTATAATGTGTCTATGATTCACAATTAAATAGACCTAAATAATTCTATTAGGTATTGTAATGTTATATAAGGAATATTCATCTAATAATATATAATATTTTTATATGATATGTTCGTGTCCTTAAAATTTTGTTCATCAATCATCAATTGGTGTGAAGTATATTCTATCACTATATCATTATATATAATAACAATACCAACCCCTTTTTATGCATCACATAAATCAAAAACCATTCTACATTGTAGGGTAATGTGATCATAGTTTCAATAACCAACCTTATCTTTACATTCATGAAATTTTCGTCACATTCATACATCCAAAGGAACATAACTTTACTCTTACTTAACTTAATGATTGGATTAGATAGTCATTAGAAATTATTAAAAAATATCCAATAATATCAACAAATCTATGAAAATTAATGATCTTAGTCTCATTGGTTGGTCTGAAACAATTCTCAATAATTTCCGTCTCTAATTGATCCATAGATATACCTTTTATTAAAATTTAATAACCATAAAATGAAATTTTGTATTGAAAAATATTCACATTTTAATTTTTTTATAATCCTTCTCTTTCTTTAGGTTCTACATTATAATCCTCATGTGACCTTCATACCATTTCCTACTCTTATAATATATGGGTATAATATCTATAAATACTACCAAAAATTGATTAAGGTAATCTATAAACACTGTATTCATTAAATCCACGAATATATGTGGTGAATTAGTAAGAACAAAATGGAATCACTATAAATTCACAATGTCTATACATTGAATGGAGGGTTGTGTTCTCTATATCATTAATTTAAACCCTCAACTGATAATATCTAGATCAAATATCAATCACATAAAAATACTTATCTCTTTATAATTGAGCAAACAAATCCTAGATATATGGTACATGATATTTATTCTTGATCTGGATCTTGTTATGTTTTTGATAATAAATATATAGTTTTATTGATCCATATTTCTTCTTAAAAAATATTTCAAGTTCATCCAAAGGTGACTCACCTGGAAAAATGAATCCATTATTAAGATTTGACTGGAGTTCTTTCTTAAATTACTATAACCCAATCAGGATCATTCCATATGGTGACATTGAAATTTTTATAGTTAGGTTTGAGTTATATTAAAAATTATAATTGGTAATTATAAGTAATACCAACAAACTCTTCTGAAAACACATCGAAAAACACTCACATAATAGGTATGTCATTGATGGTTTGTTCCACCAAAACAATATAAGATAAATTCACAATTTGAATAAGAATAATGACCCATGAAATGTTTTTAAAAAAACATTTATCAATGGAATTTTTTCATTAATATAATTATGTTATATAGTATAAAACACAAATAAAGTATAGAAATATAGATAAAAACATTATTTTCATAGATGGAGAATAAAATAAGTGATATTCCTAGAAATTAAGGAAACTCTACCAATGAAATAGTAACCAAACTATTAGAATAGTAACATAAGAATTATGAATAATAATCTAGAAAATTGAATAGTAACCTCACATTTGAATGTAAAATTAAAATTTAGGCATCTTAAAAATTAAAATATGATATAATCATAGAATAAGTAAATAAATGTTTTAAAAAAGATAAACTAATCATTACCAGTTTTTTAAAACATAAATGTTCATTTAAAATTTTATAATTAATAGAATGATTTATAAGATTTTTTCCCTATAAAATATATTCATAAATTAATATTTTTTTCCAATGATTAAAATATATTTTTATGTGTCCTTAATTAAATTTTCCAAGTGTCACAAAATTAGTTGTAATATTAAAATATGTATTTTTGAATAAATGATGATTTTAATTAAAAATGATATTTATCATATTTTAAAAATTATTTTCACAAAAGGAAGACCATTATTAAATTTTAAACATTGAAAAAATTTATGAGTTAATTTTTTATATTTTTCTAAAACAGTTGAATGTTTTTTGAATAGTGAAATACTGCAATTTTCAGTATGTAACATTATAAGTAAAATATAAGAATTTTTGAGTCATGTATGATGTATGGATGATAAAAGAATAATAATATCATTATAACCATAATTATTTCACATATATAGTGACATGGTTAAATACTATTAATAGTCTTGAGGAAAAATAATAATATAATGAATATAATAATAAAAAAACATCCCTTTATTCCCATATATATACCACCCCTCACCAAAACTTATCCACACACTCTCCATGATTTGAAGCATGTAAGAATTACTAAAAAAATTCTTCACAAGAGTCTTCCCAACATTTAGAAACATTCGGTCTCATCAAGATAACAATTCTTATATCCCTAAGGAGGTTCTCAAGGAGAAGAAGTTCAAGAGATAAAATCTTATTCCACTTTATTTTGAATATTTTTAAATTTATTATATTTTATATCCTATCCTAAAATACCTATCTCAAAGTGGAATAATAACTCTAGAATATTATTTTTATAATTTAACTATTTTTTTATGGAATACTCCATCTTCAAAGGACTTATCATCTCCCCTTTATTCAAAAAATGAAACCATTTTCCATGATGTGTTGATTTACCACCATCATCGAAGATGAATTTTCATTTAATTTTATTTCTGTCATGGCTAGTTATAATAACATTATTATCATTATATAATATTTTAATATACATATTATATGTGGTATCATATTATATATAAAACTATATAAACATTATATTAAATAAACTTATATAAATTTTTAAAAATCACCTAAATAAATTAAATCATTTTCAATGTGGTTTTAACTGATGAATCTTCCTCATGCCACAAAACCAAATTATATATAACACCATTTAAGCTTTTATAAGTTCATTAATTACATATTTTTTTAGTTCTAAATTATTATTATCATTTTACATGAACTTCCATACTTGTATACAAAGAAAACAAATCGTGAAGATCCAGAAAAACAACACTCCTAGAATGATGAAATTAAACTCTATAACTCCTAAAAATGGCCATAAATGAACTTTATAAAGTTATAATAAATCAAATACATGTATAATAGGATCTAGGTTTCTTAATGAATGAATATAATTTCACTATATAAGATATTAAAGTGAATAAATAATTCTGAAAAAAGGTAAGGGTATTATTGAACCCAATTTCCTTTCATTGGGTTATTCCTATTTCTCTCCAAATATCAATTTGGATATTATTTTAATATTCCTAAAATATAATTTTATTTAATTTCACTTTTAATTTATATTGTATACGTGTTACCAATCATATTTTATTACAAATACAATGATTTTCCAAAAGAACTCTTCTTTCCACAACACATTTTGACTCCTCTTGAGTTTATTTTTCATTCAAGAATGTTGAATATTATACTGAATATGTTTTTCCATTTTCATTCTAGAACCACCATGATTATTAATTGTTGAATAAATAATTTTGATTCTAATTCCTTTATATTTTTTTAAATTTATGCGTTTTATTGATATATGTATCATGTGGCATACAAGATGATTTAAATGTTATGATGTGGCTGGTGTAAACAAGATTATACAGAACTACAATGCTTTAGTTAATGTGATCTATCTCATGAGATAATGTTAAACATTTGTGAAAATGATTTTATCTTTATTAAAAATGATTATTTTATTATTATTCATGAAATTTATGTTTGAACACGATCCTAGATTTTTTCACAACTATGTGTGGTATTTGACCACTAATACATGATATTCCATTTTTATGTGTTGTCAAATTTCATGCCTTTATATAATGATTCCTATAATAAATATTATTATGATCCTATTATTATGTTATGATGATGATGATTACTCTCACCCATGTTATATTGATCCATGCCTTTATCTATAATTTTAATGGGATTTTAGCTCACCCTATTATTTGATGTATATCCTCAAGTGATTACTTGTATTAAGTGGAATCTCATGGCCACTAAGAATACAAAGAATAACTAATTAAATACTTCTAATGTTTTAATATGTAAAAAAATTTTATTGTCCAAATTTTCCCAAGACACTTTAAATTTGGATCCTGGTTTGTATTACTTTTATTTTGTTTAACATTAAAATGATGTAATATTCCTGTATGAAAAATAAGGGTAGCTTTAGTTGGTATATAAGAATGATTTTGTTAATTTTGGAATTATGATTAGAGAGCTTAGTGAAAACACATAGTATGAGACTATGTGTATTTAATCACCCAAGAATCCTTCCTTTAGAAAAAATTATAAACATAGGGATCCCATAAAATATAACTTTAGAATTTATTTCACAAATGAATAAACTATTTATTCATGAATTGTGGGATTTTGTTTTGTTCAAACTGTTTCTATTACAGAAAATGGTGGGACCCAGGAGAATCAATTCCAACAAACTGTGTGAGGGAAAATATATTGAATTCCTGATTGACAACCCCAATTCCTTGGAAAGTGGAGTTTAAAATTTCATAGAGATTCTTATCCAGTTGTCTCTAGATATTAACAATATCATGAATAATATGGAACATTAACCTTCACCTAAGATGTATAAACTAGATATCAAATATTTTATGCAGAAATTACCACCAAAATTTAGTGGATCTTCTGATCCACTCATCACAGAACAGTGGGTCAATTCAATAGAATATTTTTTTTGTGATTCACTATTATAAAAAGGATAAGGTGACTCTATCCATAAATAATTTATATTGACATGATGATAATTTGTATTAATTGATTAAGGACACCAACAAGAAGGATGAAATAAAAGATATAAAGTGTTAATGCCTTAAGAAGATATTTCTTAAGTATTTCTATAGAACTATTCATACAAACATAGAGAGATAATTCTTAGAGCTGAACCAAAAGTAAGGTGAATATTTCACGGCATGTGAAGAAAACATCGCAAGTATTTCAAGGTATGCCTCATGTTTTTTATCAATAATGATAGAAAAATAGATAGAGTTATTAGTGGTTTAAAACCACAAATTCTAGAGGATCTAGAAATTCAATAAATTAGGAATTATAAATAATTTTTTTCATTTCTCAAAAAATTTAAATGGAGTTTGTATAATGGTCAAATGAATATGAAGATAATAAATAAAATAAAGGATTTAAAGTTAGATAATATAATTAAAAGTTGGAAAGAAATATCAAGCACACACATATAAAAATTTACAAAGAAGTATCATGGGAATTGACTCCAAGGGATGGGTAAATGATTCCAGTATGGTAGTGAAGGACACCAAGATCATGAATTCCGTATAGACATGAAGAATATTGAAAATGTGAAGAAGAAAAGAATAACACCACCCATGGTCTGATGCTTCAACTATATGGAGAAAAAGAAATAAAAATCTTGTGAACTAAACCTCAACTCATTTAGGGTAATCATCCTTAGTAGATAATAAAGGAAAAAGAGAAAATTAAATCATATTCCATCACTATTTCTTAAGTTGATCAACAAAATGTTGTTATAAAAGTTACAGTTCTTTTTCAATCAATAATAGAAAATGTCTTATTTGATTATGGTTCAATGTATCCCTTTATATCCTACAAGTTTTCTTGGAGTATAGAATAAAATCCATGAAAACATGAAGTAATGATATCCATAAAACACCTAGTTGTGCAGTAATTTCAACCCAAATGTTATACTCTTATATAATTGGCATATGTGGGATGATTCATCCATCAAATATGATGGTAATTTCCTCGGTGTAATTTGATGCTATACTAATCATGGATTAGATATCATTATAAATATAACACCTCAATTTTTAGGGGAATAAAAAATATTTTCAAATTTCAAATCATCCCATGCCCCTCTATCAGTGACTAGAAAACCATGAACCTCCTTTATAAAATACTTCAATAGTGTGGGTTTGATGCCTGGTGAAAAAACATACCTGGATCAAATGGTATATTCAATGGAAGTTATCTCCCTGGATAATATAGAAATTATGATGGAATATAGTGATGTATTTCACAAATAGTTACCCAAACTTCTCCTAGATCATGAGGTAGAGTTCTCAATAAAGTTCATACCCAGATCAACACCTATCTTAAAATTTTCTTATAGGATGTCCCCTATATTACTTGAGGAGTTAAAGAAGAATATTAAATATCACCTTGACAGAGGGTTCATACACCCTAGTATATCCCATTGGGGTGCACTAGTACTCTTTGTCATGAAGAAGGATGGATTAGTGTGTCTATTTATAGAGTATATGGAACCCAGTAAGAACACTATAGAGAACAAGTATCCTCTTCCAAGGATTTATCACTTGTTCAATCAATTATGAGGGTCTCAATACTTTTTAAATGCATATCTTCATTCAGAATACGATAAACTAAATTTTATGAAGGAATATTTTCAAAATAATATATTCCAAAAAATGTATGGGAATTATGAGTTTCTAGTGACTCCTATTGGACTTTCCAATCCCTTTGTAAATGTTATGAATGGAGTCCTTAGAGGCTACCTTAAAAATTTTGTTGTAGTGTTTATCAACGATATTATCATATAATTTAAGAGAAAGAAGGAACGTGATAAAAATTTAAGGATCATGTTGGTGATATTAAGAAAGGAGAAATTATATTCCTTGTTTAGAAAATTTAAATTTTTTATGCAGCAAGTCACATTTTTTGGACACATGATCACAAGTAAGGGTATTTCTTTAGACCCTTCAAAAAAGGAAATTTAAGAATGGACAAGATCCACTAGTTTCATGGAAATATGAAATTTTCTTAGATTATCAGGATACTGCAGACTTTTTGGGTTAAATTTATCAAGATTTTTTAGTTTGCTAACTTAGTTAACAAGGAAAGCAGTAAATTATGTATGGACTGAAGAATGTGTGGAAGGCCTTACATAGTAAAAAAAGATTCTAATCACTACACATGTACAAAAATTACCAAAAATTATAGAATTTTTTGTGATACCAAATGATGCTTTAATGAGTGTCTTGGGTTGTGTACACATGAAGAATGATAAATTGATAGACTACACCTCAGAAAAATTTGTAATCCATGATCAATACAACCCATGGCATGATTTTGAGTTAGAAACTGTGATCTTCTCTTTTAATATCTAGAGACACTATCTATATGGTGTGAAGTGTGACATATACACTGATCATAAGATTGTAATGTATATTTCAACATATAATGTTCTCAACATGCATCAAAGAATACAATTTGAGCTAATAAAGTAATATGATTGCTCTTTTAATTATAATATGGGAAAGGCAAATAAGGTAGATGATTATCTTTGTGGAAAATAAATTGTTACCTTATCCATGATGCATATTGAGAAAGAACATATCTTCTTGATTATGAAAAGGGTGGATTTGGAAATCAAAATAGTTGGGAAAACATCCTACCTTTACCAAATGATTTCCCAACCATCTATCTAAGAGACAATTTAGGTGGCACAAAGGGATGATCTGTAGAATCAAAATAAAGTGAATGTAGTAAAGTAAGAAATTATACATGATTTAAATATTGAAAATGATGGTGTGATTCAGTTTGAAATAAGGATTTTTGTTCCATTATCACTTAAGACAAAGATAGAGATATTAGATAATTCATGTAGCTCAAATTTCAACAAACATCCTGGAAGTACCATAATGTATTTTGATCCCCGATAACTCTTAGGAATGGATAAAATGAAAAATAAGATTGTCGAATATATCCCATGGGTTTTCTATTTCATAATGTTAAATTAGAGCGACATAAATCTAAAGGGACGACAAAACCATTTCCTATACCAACATGGAAATGGGAGGATGTCACTATAATCTTTTTCACTGGTCTTCTGAAAACATCTGAATGAAACAATGTGATAAGGGTTTTGGAGGATCGAACCACCAAGACTACCCACTTCACTACTATTCAGGGGATCTATTTGTTGAAAAACATTACAAGATATACATGAAGGATGTGGTGAGGTTTCATGGGGTTCTACATTCGATCATCTCTGATCGTGATCCAATGTTCACATACAAATTATGGAGATGTCTTCAACATGCTTTCTATATAGAATAAAATTTCATTATTTCTTTTCACTCAAAATCAGATGTCCAATCTTAAAGGAATATCCAAAATATTGAGGAAATGATATCTGCATACTCAAAGAAATTGATAGGTGGATGTGATCATCATCTCCCTTTGGTTTATTTCTCATAAAAAATCATTCACTAAAGTATTTTGAGGTCTCCATATGAAGAACTTCATCTAAAACGATGAAGAACTCCAAAATATTGGAATAAAGTAGGTCAATGAAAGATACTTATACCTAATCACCTACAAGAGATGATAAAGATGGTTCTATTCATTAAAAAACATATCAGAGCTTATCAGAGTTGAAATAATATCTACCCTAAAAAATTTCTATGGGACATGGAGTTTCTATTGGATTCAATGTATTCCTTTTAATATCACCATGAAAAAAGTCATGTGGTTTTGAAATAATGGGAAGATTATACCAAGTTACATTGACCACTTTGAGATCCTTGGTCACATAAGAGAAGTGTCCTATCTTAGTTCACTTCATACAATTATGGATCATGTTCATTACATGTTCCATGCATCTTTCCAGAGAATCAAATACTTGACCCCTCACAAGTACTAAATCTAGTGGTGGTATATATGGGTAATGGTATCTCATACGAGGAGTAACCAATAAAGATCTTATATTATAGAGATAAGGTACTACACAATAAGACAAATCACGTTGGCAATGTGTTGTGTAGGAATCATAAGTATGAATAAGTGACATGGGAACTGGAGAAGGTAATGAAGGAGAAATTCCCTTGCCTGTTTATGTAAAACAAAATTTTGAGGGTGAAATTTCAAAAGGGGGGGAATAATGTTACAACCCAAATAGTTATAGATGGATTCTCCCATCTTATAATTATGTTATATAGTTTAAAATACATAAATATCATTTAAATACCAATTAAAACATTATTTATATAAATAATTAGTCAAATAAGTGATATTCAATGAAATTAAGGAACCCCTACCGATTGAATTTAGACATGACCCATGGAATAGTAACTTGAACACTAGGAATATCAATTTTGAAAATTGATTATTAACCTGAAACATAAAATTATAAATAAAATTTAGGCATGTTATAAATCAAAATATGATATAATCATAGTATAGGTAAATAAATGGTATAAAAATGATGAATAAGTTTGGGTATTTTTCTTAAAAAAATATGTTTATCTAAAATTTTATAATTAATATAATGATTTAAAAAATAATTTATTTTAATAAAATAGATTCATAAATTATTAATATTTTTTCATATTATTATAAAATATTTTTACGATGGCTCAATTAAATTTTTATAGTTTGATAAAATCTGTTATAATATTAAAATATGTATTTTTCTAATAAATGATGATTTTAATTTAAAATTATATTTATCATATATAGAAAATTATTTTCCTAAAATTATTCCATTTTTCAGTTATACACTTCAAAAAATGGTTAGGGTAATTTTTTTATTTTTATAATATAGTTGAATTGTTTATGAATAGTTCAATTTGGTAATTTTTATTATATAACATTATAAGTTAAATACATGAATTTTTGAGTTATATAGGATGTATGTTGTTGAAAGAACCATAATATAGATCTCTTCTTCATTACATTAATAAAATAATGAATATAATAATGAAAATCACTCATCTCCTCCCCTATAAATACCACCCCTCACCACCTATTCTCCTTACACACTACAATATTTTAATCATTTACAAATTCTTCGCCATCATTATACCAATATTATCCCCCACATTCATCATCCTTTGGTCTAAAAAAGGACCAAATCCAATTTACCTATGGAGGTATCAAGGATAAGGAGTACAAGAGGTAAAATCCTCTTCTATTTTCTTTTAATTTCATTTTAGTTTCTTTTTATTTTCTTATAATATCATCACATACAGATACTAAAGTTTCATGATAACTCTAATAACTTTTATATACTATAATTATGTTATGTTAATGTAATAATACATCATTAAACCCCTTCTCCTCTCTGTTTTATTCAGAAATGAAATCATCGTCTGTGATGTGTCGATTTACCGCCATTGTGGATGATACTTTTTTATTTTCAATTACCACCTTAATGTATGTTCATACAAACATTGGTATGATTAAATAAGATTTTAATATACACATTAATATTTTTTAAATATTCTATAACCAATATATAAACATTATATTATATAAAATTATTTAAGATCATAAAACCCATAAAAATTAAATCATTTTTATTAACATTTTATCTAATTAATCATCCTCATAAAATATATCAAAATTATATATAAGGCCATTTAAACCTTTTTAAGTTCATTAATAATATATAATTTCTATTCTAGAGAATTATTACCATTTTACATGAAATTTTATACTTATATACAAGAGAACAGTTCATCAAAACCATATAAATAAACACTTATAGAAAGATGAAATTGAACTCTATAACTCATAAAAAGGGAAATAAACAAACCGAGTAAAATTATAATAAATAAAAAAATATATAATGGTTTATATATTTAGTAATTAATGAATCTAATTTTATTATCCATGATATTAAAGTGAAATAAACAATTATATACATAGAAAGGGGATTCTCAAACCCCATTTAATTTCTTTAGGTTGTTCCTATTTTTTAAAATATTTCAATGTGTATATTATTTTAGTATTACTCAAATATAATTTAATTCTCCTCCCTTTTTCATTCCTAGGATATAAATGTTTCAAATCTAATTTTATGAAAAAGTAAAATATTTTTGAAAAATAACTCACCTTTCCAAAACACATTATGACACCTCTTGAGTTGTTTCTTATTCATTCATGAATGAATAATCTTATATCAAATATGTTATTCACTTTTAATTTGATAACCCCATGATTATTTTTTATTGTTTAAAGACTTATTAAAACCATTTTGTTAAATGAGTTACTTCATGACTTTGTTTGAAATATGTTCTATATGGCATACATGATTTTTTAAATGTTATGAAGTGACAGGTGTACCAGAAATTATATAGTGCTATAATTCATTGGGTAATGTGATTTTTCTCTTTATACAATGTGAAATATGCATTAAAATAATGTTATATGTTTTCAAAACTATGTTCAGTATTTGACTAGTTGGACATGATGTTTCATTTTTATAGGTTTCCACATTATATTCCTTTATCTGGTGCAACCTATAATGATTAAGATGATGATCATATTCTTATTTTGGGATTATTATTAGTATTCTCACCCATGTTATATTAATTAATTCCCATATATATCCTTTTACTGGGCTTTTATCTCACCTTTTTTTCTATATATCCTCACTTGATTACATTTACCAAGGAGAATATGAAGGACACAAAGAAAATAGAGAAGAAGGAATTAAATGATATTTATGTCTTAATATTTAAAAATTATTCATGAATCTAATTTCACATGACACTAAACCTTTGGATCTTGGTTTTTAATAATTTTATGCTTTTTATCTATAAAATGTTGAAACAGTCATGTAAGAAAAAGTAGGTTTACTATAGTGAACTTCCATTATAATCTCACATTTATCCTCACACTGATATATAATAATATGTTGTTTCATGTATAAATAATGAAATCACATATTTTTAAATATTTATTGATTTATTGAAATAAATCCAATCCATTCCTAAAACCACATCAAATTTCAAAAGATGTTGGATAAAAAACATTATCGAAAGAACAATCCCACAAAATTAAACTAGGTAAGATTCATATAACTTAAATAATATCCTCATAACATTATAAATTTTTATATCTATTTCAATATTTAGTAATGGATGTGGTGATGTGATAACATTAAAAAAATCAGATATAAAGGAGTGGGTAGATCCAGATTCAAATATTCGATTAATAGTTCTCGAGTGGATAGTATGTGTACATGTCACCAATTTGTTATCAAACCCCAAATCATAAATAGTGATCACATGAGATTTTCCTATATATCTAGTATTAAAATGTTTTTATAATTTAACATCATCATTATTCCTTCGATTTAATAATTATTTAGCATAACATTCATACTCATTTAAATTATATAATTAGAGTGTGGATGCGGAATTTCGTGGGGATATCTCTCTGATTTCATCATTATATTACTTCTTCCCATAACTTCTATAGTGACATGGTCTTCTTATACATGGATACTACATGTTTATATATGAATTTTTCAATACATCACACAAACACGTGACATAGGATCATAATAGTTCAGTGCCTTTGAGAAATTAAAAAATGATCTTCTTAATTCATGAAAGATATATAATTTATCTCACACATATCATCCCATTTAGTACTTCTACTTAAAAATCTCTCATTGTAATCTGGGGAAACAAAATATAAGAAATGGTGAGCTCAGATGCTTAGTTAGGGAAAAAGGGAGATATATAAGAATAACAGGATCATAAAGTTATGAGAATATGAGCATAGAATTTGAAAATCATACCCTACATATCAAAGATCATAATATTGAGTCACAGCCTAATGATTGGAATTTCATAAAATATGAATCATAATGAAGTAAAATAACATGACTTGTGATATCATAACATTTTCATAAGACATATATTTGAGGCATACACATAATCCAAGAAACCTTTATGCCAAGGCTACCCACCAAGAAACTCGTAACATGTTCGGATTAGGAAAACCACACATGTAGAGGCTTTCAACTTTGGATAACCTCCTATGTACCCTCCTTAGTTCTTGGGATGACCTTACATGTACCCTATTTCAGGATAGGTATGACCTTCTATGTACCCTCTTTTCTGCTTTGGATATCCTCTTGTATACCCTTTTATCTCATATAATTTTAATCATTACCCAATGCATTAGAGAAAGATATAGTTCTAACCCATCACATAATGAAAATCCTACATATGTATTCCTCAAGATAAAAAATATTTGTCATACCATAACCCATGAAATGAAATTGGTTTCATAAAAACATCATCATATCAAACCCTATGGAAAAGTGATGGGTTTTATAATCATTTGATCATTTAATTATAACATTACCCATGGAAAAAAGAAGGTTTCACAATAATTATATCATTGTATAAAAATTTTAATAGAAATGGGTTTTATAAACATCATGTAATATTTAATGACTCAGATAATCCATGTATTATTTTTGTATATTGTATGGATTATTTTGGAGACCAGGAACTGTGATGAAATTTAATTCTGAAACCCTCTATGCCTAGAATAAATGTTTTAAAGATATTTAACAAATTAAATATCATTCACACACACTATTTTCTAGAAAAAGTGGAATATCTATTAAATTGTGGGCCCGAATCTGAAATTTGAGGGAATAGTTGAGTTCCAAACATGGGTTTTACCCTATGTAAATCATTACATTTTTTTCTATGGGACCTCTATATAAAATTTATTAGAGGGAATAAATAATTAATATTATTAAATAAAATTTTTAAATAAAAATAATTTTTTATCTTTTTACACAGTGGCCAACATTATTCCATAAGAGTATATATATAATGAAATTCTAGGGTGAGTTGCATTAATCTCGGGCTATTGGAGAGACATTGGAGAGAGCATTGGAAGATCTCTCTCGGGTGAACATTAACAGGATCATGGATTGATAATCTTTGTGCAACGGGATTCAAAGATCTTTCAAATAACAACGAAGAAAGCTCATTATTCATAAACAATCAATCCATCTTGAGGCTTGTTTCATTTGATTTACAATCCCTGTATTGATTTATATGATGAAAATAGATCAATCAACCAATATATTGATCTATGGATTCTTTACTTTCTAAGAAAAAATTATTGAGGCGATTTATTGGGAGAATATCATTGTGATGGAATTTTAATCTATTTTTTCAATTTTATAATGATAATTAATTTAGGTTGATATAAAAATTGACTAAGGTCCATTCCTCATGATTTTTCTCTTTTGTTTATCCCCAGATTATTCTTTCATGATGAACATTATTTTTTTGGATCATGGATAAATAAACATTGAGAAATCAATCATTAAAAACCAATTTCTTTTCAAGATAATTCAATATTTTAGATCTAGGATTGACATGACTCGATAGTGGTGTGACAATGGAAATGGTAGTGAATTGGGTAGCATGGATTCACAGTTTCTACCCTCTTTATTGCACAATAATGAATGTTTTACGAGTCCATTTTCCATGTGTTTTCATGGGATGAATTCTGATTTTCATTAACAATGAGTTTTAGAAGATGATATCATATAAATCTTATGAAGTTTGAGGCTAGAATGATGGTCGAAAGACTACCTCACAATGTGAGAACTAGTTTTTAAAATCTATAAATATAGGAAATACCTAGTGTGTAATGAAGAGTTACAAGGAATGTGGGACCCCTGTAGCAGAGGCTAGTGTTTTGGGATAAAGATATGTATCACATGACATCTGTCCCCACCTCGAATACTCATCATGTGACCCCTGAATGGTTCGGCATGTACCTTAGTGGGTACACAAACAAGAGTTAGAGTACATAGGAATCGAAATGTCTTGTACTCCTACATGGAAGCATCTTGGACAAGTGTAATGGGAAAACCAATGTAATGCAACATTTTCAAAGTACACAGGTGGTTGCACAACTTGTACTACTACACAGACACAAACATGGAAATGGGATGTTTACATGGGTAGGACACCAGGTCTAAGGGACATGGTGTATAACCATACTACACACTGTGAACTCCTTATATGTTGTCTTGGATACATTCTCCTATGTAATATTGGATATGTTTTGTTAGGGTGACTTCATCATATCCATTTCCTGAGGGTTATTATGGAATCACCAACTACTCATACAACAATGATCCCTTCAACTGGACATCCTGGATAGATTTGTTTTAATCCTTCCATGAGGTCGGGAGTTAGATCCCATATTTATCTTCATTCCCTAAGTGGATTTTGTGGTATTTTTATTACCAACACTATGAGGGCTCTAATATTTTACTTATAATGGTAATCCAGAATGATTTGTTCATGGACCCCATGGTCTTGGGAGTGATCCATATATGTATATCATATCTCTTCATAAAATCAACATTCACTTCTAATAGAAATCCCTAACAAGAATCACCTCTTTAATGGATTTCATCAGTGATATCAGACTCATGGATTTTGTTCACCTAAATGAGTGTTTTGTAGAACCTTCAAGAAGTAATCCTATATTGGCATTATGGTTTTGACTTTACCTTTAGAATGTGCATATTTGTTGAGTATATCTAGATATTCATGTTATATGTGTTTTTGACATATATAAGTGTATATATAACTGTTATACTATTTTTTTTATGAAATGTGTTTTTATGGTGTCCTGTTAGGTATTTTTATACTCACCCCTTCCTGGTCTTTTCTCACACTTTTTGTGTCTTATGTAGATGATCAACCTTTTGATAGAGTCCTTGAGGGAAAAGGACCAGATGGTGATTAGTGATACCAGCAAGATGGTGGTTGTTCATGTGTTATCTAGACTGTAGTCCACATATTACATTCAGTTTGGACATCTTTTTAGACTCTTGTGGGATTGTATTTGGAACTTTTTACTTTCCTTTACTTCCTATCATACTCCAGTTGCATTTTTTTGATGTATACATGAATGGTTGTTGAGTTATTTTTAAATTTCAACATCATTTGGGCATGTATATGTGTGAGTTGTTAAAGGTATTGAGGCTATTCCCTCCCATGTTTGTGATATGCCCACTTAGTGATAGTCTCCATCCCATAGCGTATTAGAGTTTGGAATGCGGATTCATAACATGGACACCATTTGGATGGGTCACGATAGAGTTGTATTAGAGGAGTTGGTTCTACCTTAGGACCAATTTCAATGAGATTGGATTGGGAAAACCATGTTATGTGTTTCAAGTTTGGTTTCCAGGCCATGGACTCAAGTGTTGGTATAGCAGCTGGCGTATCTATACACCAAGAATCATATCACATAACTTTTTCCTTTGTACATTAGAACACTGGTTTTTTGGAAGAAATGGTACATGAATCCTATAAAAATGGGTTTTGGTTTCCATGTCATTCTTGATTCATCTCTAAAGATATTCTCATTGATAGTTGTACATCTTGTTTATTTTAGGATTACTCCCTGATGTACACCAGTTAGGATTCATCATTAGGATCATGATTATGATCCCCTCGTTGATGATACATCGATATAGGGACCAATTCTAGAAATGATACCTCTAGGTGGTGCACCATCTATACGACCATCTGTAGAAAAGCATATTGTAACACCCGAGATTTTTATGAGTAATATTTTGTTTTTATGTTATATATATATCATCAAAGGAATCTTTCACTACACACTATCTTGACTTACTTTACACGCAATCACGACCTTCCTTGATAGCTTGCGTTGTACGCAATACCGAGTTTCACTAAACAACGATATGCTATTAAAATATTATTAAAACTAGCTGTTATGAATAGTAATAACCACTTTTTGAAATTTTATAAATTTCATTTTTCAAAATGGACTTCATTTTTGGATTCAGAATACCAAAATTAGCCTAGGGTAAAATTTTGGTATTTTTCTGAAAACTTTCAATTTTTGATTAATAGTGAAACCACTAAGTGGTAGGTTAAAAACTGAATTTTGCATAAAACTTCATTTTACCGCTTCTGTGAATGGAATTTCAAAAATCCGACAGACACAGTTGATATCAGTAAGTAAAATGTGGTTCAATGAGATAAAAATAATTTTTTGGTGAATAGTAACTTTTTACTTTTTTTACTGCGGTTAATAGTAAATAGGGTAACTAAGGGTAAATATGATATTACTATTACCCTAACACATGTCCTAATTCTATTGGATAAGTGTAATTTGACCAAAAACAACCTTATGAATATAATATGACCATTTTGGTCCACTTGGATTAGATTATGACATTTAATATTATTTTATTTAATGAATAGTTAAAATAGTTAAAATCAAAGTTTAATAACTAAAACATTTTTAATATGGGGTTATACATAAGATAAATTCGACTATAAATATTCATTAGAAAGATAAAAAGATTTCCTACAAAATGATATTTTATTTATAATTTTTAGACTTTAAATAAATTAATTTATTTATGACACAACGATGATGCAGTAATTACCCTTTTAAGGAAATGTTAACATAATTGATGTTATAAATGCTCAAATAAATGTAATTTGAGACTTTTTATGAATTCCAATAATTTTCTAGGTTACTATGATATATTAGTGTTGATTTAATCAACTTGTTTTGAACATATAATTCTGTTATGACTTTCACAAAAATCATATATCAAATAGTGTCAAAATTGACACAAAATAGTTTTTAAATCAAATATTATATTATTAATTGTTATTTTATTCCTAAAAATCTAAGGTTCGGCCAAATGACTTAAATAAGGATATATATATTAATAAAAACAACTTGGGGTTCGTTTGGAATGTTATAGTAAGTGTATTAACCATGTAGTGTAAGAAAACAAAAAGTCACGGTAAAAGTTAAATTATTTAACTTAGAGTTAAATCTAATTGATAAGGTTAAAATAATAACCTAAACTTGTCTAAATCCTATTGGTTGATAGTATTTTGACCCATCCCCACTTTACCTTCGAAATAAGACCCTTTGGAACCATTATAAACCGATTTTGTCTTTAATATAAAATAATATTTTGAGATATTCCTAAGGTGCCCCTCTCCTCCCTTATAAAAGGGCACCTCCTCCCCCTCCTCCTCACACCAATTTGAGCACTCAAGCTCGGCCAAACCCTGCCAAAATCCCTTCTCCACTTCCCCAGAATAATCCTAGAGGTCCTGGTCTTCTTCAAAGACCAATCTTAGTTCCCTAAGTGGAGGATTCAAAGAGACGTTTCAAAGAAGAGATAATATCCATTACCGATCTTTTCAATTTCTTTCTTCTTCAACTTCTTCTTCTTTAGTTTTTTCATGATAAAGTAATAACATCAGTATTACTTACATACTGATATGCTATTATAAATATGAAACAACCCTAATTCACCTTCTATCCATCCTACGGAAAAATGAAATCATCGTGCGTGCGTACGTACGGAATACCGTCTCCACGCCGTGGTGTAATCTATTTTCCACCATCACATTACAAGGATGGGTATAATGGTGTAATGAGTAACTATATATTGTTATTATAAAGTGATATTGATACTGAAATAGTATAAATACACTTAAATACAATTCCACGATCATGGGAACAATATCATCGCTCGTGCGTACGTACGGAATACCATCTCCACGATGTGATGCGACTCGTTCTACATGATCATCATTACATAGTAATTATATAAATGAATTGAATGAATAAATATGATATATGTTATACTAATACCATTTTGGATATAAGGTATCTATAACCTTAAAAGAATAATAAGAATTTATTCGGCAAAACACGCATAAGAACAAAAGGCAATAAAGACCCGAGTAACAAGTAACAATGAAATATTACTAATAAGAAGCTAAGAATATGACCATATATGATATCATATCAATATGTGTGATTCTGGAATAATTCAATAACATTATTTAAACCATTATACAGGAGCTTCGGACACGTACAAAGCAAATCGGACCTAAGGTAAGGGAAATATCACAATCTCATTTTTATCCGAGATTGTTTATAATTTAGTATTTACTGGGGTGTATTTTATCATCCACATCCATGCTTCCTAAATATGTAATATTATTTCCATTCTCCTAAAATTGTTTAAATCCAATTTTACCCTTCGGTGAGTTTTTAGTAAAATATATGAAAGGAATCTTTTGTCGTTTTTCGTACGAGGTACTTTTTTGACTTTTCCGACAAAAGTACGATGAATGTTTTTTTTAACTTATACGGAAAGAATGGATTTTTAAAACATTATTTCCAAGAATCTTCCTTTATAAGTTTTCAAGTTTATTTTTAATCAACTTCTTTTAGTTTATAATTGTATGAAATTTTAAGAAAAGAAAAGTGTTTTTGAAGTAGAAAGGATATTTTCCTCAAGAATGGAGTTCAAATGTTTTATCAAAATTATTTTCCATTTAAGATAATATAGGGTTCTGTTTTTATACCTATTATTACATTGATTTGATTATTTTTTGAGGGAATTATTTTTATGAAGTCATTTAGCTTATATGATTTGTTTTATGATGTCATGATGTTTCAAGAATCCCATTTTTGTTATATGTGTTATGCGATGATGTATGATTTATGATTATGTGGCACACATAAGAAAGGATTCATTATAAGATGGGTGGGACCTATATCTCCCTCCAATTCATTGGGTAAAGATTTATATCTCATGAGATAGACATGGCTAGAACAGAAGGTTATTTCGGTTCAGTGATACAGGACTGAAACGAGGAGTGAACTCGGTTCAGAAATGGACTTTGTCCACTAAGATAGTCTTGGCAATGAGTCATGACTAACAAGAAATGATTTTCCATGATTATGTGTGCATGCCACAAAGTTTCAAGTTTTATGTTATGATTATGGGGATCTCATTTTCACTTCTATGATTTATTCCATGTTAATATATTATGATCTCTTTTGCAGGTTATGATTTTCAAGAAGATATGATATGATTTTTATTTCCTTTATTTGCCCTTACTGAGCATTTGAGCTCACCCTTTTTTGTATGTTTTCTTTTCCCCAGGTCAGGAAGATGGATATTAAGTAGAATATGCTAAAAGGGACTCTAGATATTATGAAATTAATGGGAGACACTGTAGAAGATTTATGAACCAGTTGTTTATGTTTCCCAGTTTCTAAAGACACTATACCTATACGGTCCTTTGTGGTTTTGTCATATGTTGTAATAAGTCTGCTTCAATTTTGAATTATTAACAATGTATGTAAAGTATGGGTCGTTATACATATAGTTCACATAGTACCAGTGGATGAGGTGCATAGGATAAACAGACATTATGAGTTTTATAAAAAGAGACCCCTCAGGTTCTGAGGAGAACATGATCCATAGGCAGCTGATTACTATCTTAATGCAGTGATAGGAATTTGTTGTCTAGTATGAACACTATAAAATTAGATATTATTCCTAGTTCTAAGCCTTCTTCATGGATTAATAGGATTATTTTGGGGTTTGGTGACCCAATATTAGGACGATGTGACTCTAGCATGATATGATATTGATTTTTTTTAAAGTGTAGTTCTCCCAAGCTATAATGAGGGTGGTATGTATCCAAGAGAATCTATAGATCTAGTAGGGTAACATGACTTTTGTCAAACTCTCCATGTACTAGATATATATGGTTAGGGATTAGTTCCTTTATGATTTTACCATTGAGTATGGAATGAGTAGTGAAATATGATACATTATTATCCCTTTATGAATTCCAACCTATGTTGGGGTACTTGAGTGATCATTAGTGGTTGAAAATTTCTTAGTTGTGTCGAAACAGCCAATGGCCAGAGGGAGTGGGCCCACAAAAGTAGTGACCTCCACATTAAGGATATGAAATCAGTATTTGGGACATAGAAATTCTATATTTTTCTTGAGAAGTTCCCATGATGGAGGGTTTACAGTTCAAGGCTCACTATTCGGTTTCATTCATCCTATAAAGAGTAAATGCTACTCAAATGATGGTAGGGTACATCATACATGAAATTGTTTGACCCACCATATGAAATACCTGGAGACCATGTATGGGATGTTGAGGAAGAGGTGAAGGTATAATTGGGAAGGTCTACAGGTTGGTGGATTTGGTAGAGGATTTGGGAGAGCATCTATAGGTAGTACATGATTAGACTTGTTACCACCACCACCCCCAAGTGGTCCACGCCAGGCTCAGGAAGCTAGATGATAAGGATGGGTGAAAATATAGGTGGTCGAGGCTTATGACTTGGAGGTTCTAATAATTATTTGAGGTATGAATTTTGTCTTTTCAACATTAGTCATAGTACTGATAGACACAAGTTATATTCATTCCTTATTTCCACCTATCTGGTTTCATACATATATGATTTGGCTGAGCCCTTGGCTCAACCCTTGTGCTTGGTGACTCCTACTAGGGATGAATCAGTGATCACACACTTGTGAAGATAGTCTGACTAGACTCTTAGTAGTGACTATTTCAGTTGGGACCTATTTCTAGAAATGATGAGGCCTTTTGACATCAGTACATGTATAGAATGATCATCTACAGTTCATTCCCATATTGAATATTTATGGTGGAAGATGTGGTGTGTCTGAATTGATGGGACTATATTCTACTTTATTGGTGAAAAGGCAACCCATGTTGTATAGGATGAACTTAGTTATATAAGGTTGAATATTATTACTCGAAATTTGGCTAGAATGGCCCATGGTGTAGTTGATGTTATGTGTTTCTAGTTTCCTAAAGTGGTGGCGGAGCACAGGGAAGGAGGTGTAGAACACCCTTGGGTTTGGAGGGTATTATTGAAGATTTACATTTAATTTCTCATGGATATCAACACCTATGATAGCTATAACCCTAAATGGGTAGCCTTTTTTAAGGAAAAAGTGGTTCCAAAAGGATTTTCCTAAGCTAAGGAAAATATTTAGGAGTTCTCCCATCTTGAGATTTACAAACGACAGTGTCATGAATGTAGTGTTATACGATGCATCATAATCCCAGCATGTTTGTGTCTTGATGAAAAGGTAGTAGGTTATTTACTATGGTTCACATTAGTTGATACAACATGAGTATAAATACATGACCCATGATCTTGAGATAAAAGTAGTAGTCTTCGCACTACAGATGTGGTGACACTATCAGAGGGGAGATCAGTTACTATCTATTCTGACCACAATAGTCCCAAGTATGTATTCTATCATAAGGATATTAACTTGATATAGAGTAAATATCTATTTCTCTTCATGGATTATTAATTAGAAATTATATTTGGGTCTAGAAAGGTGGATATAGTAACATCTTCTCTTAGCATGAGATCTTCTTTGAAGTTTCTAAATGAGGCATTAAAGAAATAGGCCTCATTGTAGTTATTGTTTGTAAAAAATGATGGAACAACTTACCTCTATTCAATGGTAGTTACCCCTATGATTTTATAGAGATTTAGGGAGGAACAAGTCATAGAATTCAACTACGAGACCCTATGAAATCATATATCCATAAGAGATTATACTAATAGACTTTATAAAGGTTGGGAGTATGTTCTACTTTTTAGAGGATAGATCATGGTACCATAATTGTTTTGGGAGGAGGCTATAAGAGATTTTCATAAAGCTTCTTTTTCAATATATCCTTGTGTGGGATATATTTTCCATGATCTCCAATGTTTTTTTGGTGTCCAGGTGTTAATAAGGGTGTTACAGAGTTTGTATCTCAATGCCCTATTTATCAGAATGTTAAGAATAAGTATTGAGTTCCAGCAGGTTTAACTTAACCCATTGAGGTTCCTGAGTGGGTGTGGAATGGGTTATACATGAAATTTAAAATGGTATAACCATGTTCTTCTAGGGGATACTATTCCATTAGGGTGATTGTATACTAACTCACCAAGTTCACCTAAATAATATCTATTAAAGTGTAGTGTCCAGTAGTGAAATTGGGATGCCTATACCTAATAGATATACTTTGAATCCACAGATATCTCTCAATGATCATTTCTGAACATGAATCTCACATCATGTCTCAGTTATGGAAGGGATAACATGAGGTGTTTCAGACTCAGTTACACTTGATCATAGTGTTTCACCCCCAAATTGATTTCCAGATATAGTATTCCATTTAGGACTTGGAAGACATGTTGTGGGATTACTTTTTGGACTTAGACCATTGTGGGAGGATCATCTATGACATATTGATTCTAAAAAAATACTACAATTATACCATCATTTTTGCACAATTTGAGGATTTTTATGGGAACCCCTATAAGACACTACTTTGTTGGACTAGCCTAAGAGAGTTTATACTTATGCCAGATTTTGTGTAAGATAATACCAAGAAGATAAAGATCATTTAGGAGTTGATGTAGACTGCATAGATATGTCAATAGTCTTATGATGAAAGATAATAAATGCCTTTGAGGTTTGAGTAGTGAGACCATGTATTCCTATGAGTTTCACCTCAATGTGGATTACAGTGTTTTGGACAAGGCAGAAACCTATTTATAAGATACATTAGCCCTTTAAAGATATTGTGTTGAGTTGTTCAAGTGAAATTCTTCCTAGATCCACCACCATATCTAGACTGAGTAAACAAAATCTTGGATGTGTCAAAACTATAAAGGTATGTGTGTGTCTCATAACACATAATAAACAATGGAAGTAGGATAATGAGTATCAAGATACCTTTACTGGGTACCTGGTAGAGATTAAGGTTTTATGGGAGTGGATACTTCATTGGAGAATGATTCCTTTAGTGTGTGTCCATTTTCAACATGAGAATATCTAGTAGACGACATGAGTGAGGGAGGGTTAGATTCGTTCTCAGTACCCACATCTCTTTTTATCCCTTATTTTAGCTTTTTAGGATGACAATTCCCATGGTGGAGAGAATTTAATGACTTGTATTTTCCATGTATTATTCTTATATATTTTATGGACTATTTTTTAGACTAGGAACTAAGAAATTGTGTGATTCTGAGGGATAGTGTGACTGAAATAAATGATTAAAATCTAACTAACATATTAAATAGCACGCACAAACAATTTTCCTTAAAAATATGAATAACATCTGAATAGAGACCTGAATCCAAAATATGATTTCATTGTTGAGTTTATAAATTTCTTCTTATCCTATGTGTGACAAAACATTTGTTAGCGTGCGGAGTTTTTGGAAAATTCATCTTCATTATAAAAAAATAATAAAAATGTGTTCTTATCTGTAGATTCAATGACCTAGATTCTTATTTAATAATAATTCTATGATCTAATTTTAGATTTATCCACATAACCCTAGGTCTATTGGAGAAACTATATACAAAGATTAAGAGGATATATCTCATGGAAAAATCAAATAGATCATGGATCGATGATCATTGTGCAACAGGATTTGGATATCTCATCCATGACAGCGATGGTACATCATTCTTCATCATTGATTGATCCATCTCAAGCAAAGATTTTCTTGGATTTAGTTTTCTATTCAATTTTTATTTCTAGGATTTAAATTTTTTAATCAACCAATAGATTGGTCCATGGATCATTCATATTATGGGATGGGATTATTAGGTTTATTTATCAAGAGAATTTATTTTTTCTTAAATTGTTATCTCCTCATTCATTATTCTAAAAAAAATGAATCTAGGATGAAAATAACATAGAAAGAGGTTCCATATAAATGATTTTTCTTGTTCTTTTCTACCATGATTCTCCATTCATCGGGAGTGTTCTTCGTTTGGCATTGGGATCAACAGAAATTAAAAAATCGATCATTGCGCACTAGTTTTAGGGTGAAACGATTTGATATTGTTGATCTGGGATCAACACAACTCCTCAATGGTGAGACAATGGAAATGGAAGTAGATTGGAAAGTGTGGATGTTTTTTTTTTTTAGATGTGCAATGAAGAACGATGTAAGAGTCTATTTTATAAATAAAATCATTGGTTTAATCCTAGTGTTCAATGAATATGAGGTTTAGATGATAACATCCCTTGTTTTCGGTGATGGGAGAGGCTGGAATGGTGGTCAGAGGAGCGATCAGAAATGTGAAAAGCTGATTTGAGAATGTTGAAATTTACATGATACCCAACAAGTAAGGTAGAATTAAATGGTGTTTGAGACCCCTTTATGATCAAATAGAGTTTTAGGATGAAGATATTTATCACACAGGGTGTCACCCCTCCTCAAAAGCTTAGTGTGTACCTCAGATAGTACATGGACATGGGATGAAGTACATGGAAATGGTTATGCCATGTAATCCTACACAGAAACATCTTGGCCAGCTGTGCATGGTCATAGTTTTGTACAGATACATGGGTGGCCACACACCATGTACTATTACATAGACATGGGCATGGTCCATTTACATGGGCTGGACTTGGGGCCAAAGTCACACTACATTTAACCCAACCACACACTTTTTAATCCTTAAATGTTCATTTTGATCCCTTTTCCTCCTGATCTTCGACAAGTTTCATTTTTGTGTGTTCCCTATATCCATTCCTTGAGGTTTAATATGGAATCAGCTCCTACTCATAGTAGAATAGTCCCTTCATCATGAGTTATTAGATACTGTTTTCAGAATAATTCCCTGAGGCCAAGAGTGAGATCATATATAAATATTCATGCCCTATGTGGATTTCATGGTATCATTGTGACAAAACTATGTGATCATGGATCTGATACAAATAATGTTAATAAAGATTGAGTTTTTGGTATACACCATGAAATTGGCAGTTATTCTCATCTATGTATCATGTATCTTTGGAATTTTAGCATGTAATTATAATGGTGAGACCCTATGATCATTATACCTCAAATGGATGTCATTAGGGAAATCAAACTCATGGACTGTGTTGTCCTAGATGAGTTTTTTATAAAAACCTTTGAGCTATAATCCAATGTTGGAATTAAAGTTGTGAATTTACCTTTAGACTATGTCTCTTTGTTGAGTATATCTATATATTCTTATATTATGTGTGGTAAAAATATAAATATATATAACTGCTTGTTATAATTTTTTTGTATACTATGTGGTTTTTGTGTGTCCTACTTAGTATTGTTATACTCACCATATCTTGGGCCTTTCCAACACATGTCATGTATTGTGTAGATGATCATCATTTTGAAATATTCCTTGAGGGAATAGGACTAAGTAGTGCATGGTGAGACTGGAAAGACTAAGGTGTGTTCTTAAGGTATCTTGAAGGCAATCCTCATCTTACTTTTAGGTTTGACTTGTTTTCATAATCTTTTGGGTGGGGCTATATTTCCCCTATTTACTTTCCTTTACTTTATTTCAAACTATAGTAGTGGGATTGAGATGTATGAAAAATGGTGGTCCATTTTTTTACATTTTATAAATGTATATTCTTGGAGATGTATGCATGTGTATGGATATAGAGGATAACACCTATAATATTAGTGATATTCCTTGTCAGTGTTGTTTTCCAGCCCCTGGCCAATTGGAGGTCGGCATAGGGAGTCACGGAACGAGCCCTATTGGGACTGGTCAGGACATAATCATAAATTTAAACAATTTAGAGAATGAATAAGAATGGTATCATTATATAATATTCCCAGTAATCCATAGGAAACATAAAAAGATGTCACCTTATAAGGAAAATGATTTTGAATGATCAATTAAAACATTTCTTAAGTAAAATATTTTGCTGGATTTAAAAATAATCCTTCTAAGACAAAATTTTTTGAAACTTATTTAACATTAAAAAAACCACAAAAAATTATAAATGATTCTTCAAATAAAGTATCCATAATAAGGAAGATATGTATCATCCACACTATACACATTAAGAAAAATACTCATTTCACATTTTTGGTAAAATCCAAAATGATTTTCTTTAGAAAATGACATTATGATTCCATTAAAAAATTTATTTTATGAATTCAAACATAATTAAAAATCTATTTTCAACATAATAATATAATCGGAAAAAATAATTGAATCATTTTTATAAAATATGGTTTTGAAGAAAACATATTTCTGACCAAAAAGAGAAATAAAGTTGGGTTTTCTAAAAAAATATTTCTCAATTATTTCAATTACCAAATAGGGGAAATAAAGGTAATATTAAATCATTAATGACTATATGACTTAAAAATTAATGAATTTCATTTGACATTGATCATGTGATTTTTTCATCAGAAACATAATCATAAATAATCCAGGTAAACAGTGAGATTATAGGATAAAATCATTACCAATTTAGGAATACCAAATCATAATCCCCAAGTATTAATAATATAAAATGAAACATAAATTATCATGAAAATAATTAAATTCATTATATTACATGTCATTTGGTTTTTATATAAACCTTATAAAAGAAGATTGGTTCTTACCAAAACAAATGTCTCATTAAAGAAAAATGGTCACAAAAATATTTTACGATTTAGGAAAATTTTGAACTGTGAAACCCATGAATGATATATCATAAATGAATATGTAAGTCACAATAGTCTTCAGGATAATAATAATAAAATATATTTATCATTATTATATATTCCACATAAAATAAATAGGTTGTGAATATGGAATGGGTCTCATAGAAGTAAAAAGTGAGATAGAAATCCCTTATGGATTTCGCAATGTATTTTCTTATAATTAAAATTAAAAAAATATAAAATATAACTTTAAATAGCCTGAAAATAATAGAACTCATGATATAAAATTTCTAGGGGGTATTATATACACTAAAAAAATAAACAGGTGGTGAATTTTCATATGTCTACTAGAAATAAACGAGTGACTAGAAATCCCTTACCATAAGTCTCGAATTATTTCTTAATCGTTAAAACCACTTGTTTAATAAATATAATATTATTAAAAATCTATTAATATTTCATTATTAAATATATCATATGATATATTATTTTCATATGTTATTTTATTACCTTTTTATTAATAATTAAAATTTAAATTCATGTTTTAGGTAATAACAACTTTGTTTTTCATATTTGTTTTGATTTTTTTAGAGTAATATTAATTAAGTCAAAATTACATAGTATAAAGATTGATAATGACGAAATAAATATCATATTTATAAATAAATCACACCTTTATGTCCAATAAGTAATTTTGGTTTTGAGAAATTAAGTATGTTACAATCATAGAGATTATAGATCATACATATTCCTGAGTAACATTTCCATTTTTCAACAATAATTATAGAATGAAGAAAAGTAATAAATTTCTTTTAAAAAAGATAATTAAATTATAAATACCATATAATATATTTAAAAATACTTCTACATATCATCCATGGGGATTGGTGATGAAAATTGATTCACATAACTTTGTGAAGGCGGTAGTTCGCACACACACAAACAATGTTATTATATTTTTAGTGAGTGAAAAGATGTGAAATTAAATGATATATTATATTTCAATGATGAAAAATATTTCATGAATATCATAATTATTTTATAAATATAAAATATATTGATTTACTTTATTCTTATTATCTTTATTATAATGTTTTAGTGAAAACGAATCACATTACTTCTCGAGGGGTTAATCCTCCATACACATGAACGATGTTATCGTATCCCCTGTGAAATGGAAAGTAAAAAAAGTTATATATTATATATTAAATACATAGGTATTATTATGTTATAAATATAATATATGTATTTTATGTTCATCATCATACCCAACATTAAAGGTGGAAATTGAAAAATGAATGACATTTGTTTTTGAGACAGCAGACTATTGTACACACGAACAATGTTTTCATAACCCCTTTTATAGAAGTATATATGTTTTTAAGCCATGAAAATAAAATAAAAATAATTAATTATATTTATGAAACTAATGGTTTTATATCATAATTTTTTAATAATAATTGAAGGTGGTGGAGGAACAAATAAAATAAAAACACACGTTGAAGAATGATACCTCTTCCTTGGGTAACCTCTTTTGGTTTTCACTAAAATACTTCCTATGATGTATTTAATACAATAATATGGATTATTATATGAGAGGAAGGAATTTTTTATGTTTTTTATTCAATTATTGTCCTACAAAAAAGGGTTTTAAGGAGTGATTATGTGAGGAGAGGGGTGGCTTTTTATAAGTGGCGTAAGTGGTGCACTTATAATTTTTGAAATGGTAAAGGTGCACCCATGTATTTCTCATGGAAAAATCGTAAAAAATGGAGTAATCATAAGAAATAGAAATAATAGGGTAGAAATATTACCAGAAAATTTAATTTTGACAAGTATTTAGGTAATTTTAACCCTTACCATTCTATTTTAACACCCCGTTAAACCGATTTTTTCTTTAACAATGACAATTAATTTTTACCATATTCACTATTAATTTTGGTCGAAAATTGAGTTTTAATTATTTGAAAATATAAGTTATACTGATTAAAAATATTGAATCCATTTTTTCATGTTCAATTCACATAAGTGGAAATTTATTTATATAAAATTAATCTCGCAGATAGGATAAGAAATATGGTTTTCAAAGTAAAATTTTTCCAAATTTTATAAAGTATTCATATCCAATTTCAAAATGACAATCGTCACAAAAAATAAATTGTATAATTAGGTATAAAATTGAAAAAAAAATTAATTTAAAATCAATTTAAAATATAATTTTACTTTATAAATAATTAAAATTAAACGACAGTTTTCAATTAATATTTAATATTTTTCAAAATTGATCAAAAAAATCAACCTTTTTAGAAAATTATCAAAAATTAACCCTCATCTAATTTTTATATTATTTTTTCAAAAATAAATTTTTTTTCAAATAAATTTTTTAAATTTCTGAAAACATTTATTTCTAAAATATGCGCATAAAAAATGTGAGAAAACTGCTTTTTAAAAAATATTTTTTTATGAATAAAAATTGATTTGTTCTATTATTTTTTCATGAAAACACATAAGATTAATGTTAAATAATTTATTTAATATATACTATATATATTTCATTAAAATCATTCACTAAATGTGTTGTGTTTAATTTATTGTGGTAAAACATGTTTTTTCACATAAAATAGTTTCTCCGAAAAAGAGTTTGTTTATTTTCAAATGGTTTGTATGTTAGTTTTTATTTAATTGGACAAAAATTAATTAAATTTATATATTTTTTTTAATACATATATTTTCATAATTTATTTAATCTTATTCACACCCACCATTCCAATGGATATGTGGTAAGTAACAAATTAAATAATAATATTTTAATAATATGTCAAGTTTTGTTTAAAATTATGGTAACATGTAACACAAAAAAGACTTAGTGTTAAGTGATATTAAAGATGTAAAAAATATTTAATGTAATGAAAAATATAGAAAATAATTTTTTTTTTGAAAAAAATATTTCACAGAATCTCAAGGTGTTACATTGTACCACCCTTATCAGGAATTTCGACATAAAAATTTGTCACTTTAATATAAAAATAAGATGATAGTTATGCCTCACTACATCCTATGCTTCCGAAATATTTTCTTTAATATGGGGGTTCCATGAAAAAACAATGACATGCTATGTTGTATTTTTTTTGTAGAACCTTCTCGATTTAATCCAAAATCTCAACAAATTGTTCCTAAAAAGGAATATCATGCTCCTGTGGTACAACCTCTAAGTTTAGAGCATGTGATGGATTATGTTTTTACATCTACAAGTGAATTACATGGAACCCATCTTGAACATGATATAGTTTCAGTAGAATAACTAGTCTATGTGCTTCCATCCCGATAGGATCATAAATGTTGTGTGGGTTGGTATACATTGGGCGTAGATTTCCATTGTACCATAAGGGAAATTTCATCCTTTGGTTGTGCATTGATAAATATCCATTTCCACTATTAAAATAAGAAATTAATATGTATATATTTATTTCTAATGCATTAATTAATAAAAATATCCATAATGATAAGTTATTCAATCTCGATTTATTAAAAAAGTATTAGCACTAGTTATACAATATAGATAAATCATTATTTTCAAAGTAATACATTAATCTCTAAAACCACAACCAATATTAATAATAACAAATTATATAAATGTTTAACCGAATAAATATTCCAATATTCAATATTTTTAAATAATGTCATGATATTTCTCAAAATTAGCTTAACATTGATTCCCAATATATTATAAAGCAGATCTAGATTTTCATATACCAAACATGTGAATACATACTTCATGTATTATCTTGAAACATGGTAATAACCCGAATTACCAAAAAAACCTATCTAAACACATATATTCATCCTCATTCCTTACATAAAACATTGATTATTAGATGTATTATTTATATCAAACAATTCTCTAAACTCCATCAATGATAGAAAACACTACTTTTTCAACAAATACTTAATATGGTCAATGTTCATCAATACTATCCAATTTACATTATTCATATCAATCATCTTTTTCTCCATACTAAACACCATTTCATATTCATCAAGAACATATTAAGGGTTTACTTCCCACAATAATGTTTTATCCCTAAAATATAACCTTGCCATTAAACAACATTTCTAAGAAATTAGTATTATTCAACATATTTTTCCAAATTTGTAAATAAGAATTATTTTTGAATAATCCTTATCTATTTTAGGATTCATATAACATGAGTATCGAATTCCAATATATAAGCACCTCAATAATTCTATATAATTATTAAACCATTAACTATAATTATCTACCATATTCACCAATACCCCTTTCCTATAATACGAAATATGAATATTTTCTTTCGTCAACCACAATTTATTTATGTTTCCCAGGTTTAGCATAAAAAATACTTTTATAAAAACCCATACATTTCATATTTCATTTTTAGTCTACTTATCCTTAGTAGTATAACAGTTACTCTTACCAATTTACTGATTCACTTCATGATATTTATCATAGGAAATCAATTTTAATAATTCCCATATATTAAAAATTTGAAACATTCAATTGGAGATGATATCTCTAGAAGACTATTTTTTGAATCCATTACATTAATATAAAAATTCAATTTTTCTCTACAGTTACTTCCTTTTTATCATTCTTTTCCATGTATATTACATCTTTAACTTCTAATAATACATCCACTTTTGTGTGTATTCCCACACTCATTACATATTTCTAACTTAATATTAATACATAGATAGTATGCATTACCCAAACACTCAGAAAAATCTATCCTTTTCTTCTTTGGTGAGTCCTAGAGTTTTTTAAATGATCATTATTAATCATGTTCCATGATAACTGATTAGGAATTATTATAACATCCTTCACTCCAGTCATCATCTCATTTATCTTCTCATATATAAATATTATACCACATATAATATTAACCCAGTTCTATATTGTTGAGTTAATAAGTTTTTACTTATGACTTTTCCATTCCTTCTTTCAAGGGGGAGATTGTTGAGTCATTAAGGGAGCCTTAGGACATTACCATTTATTCTTATTTTGAAAATCACAAACACCTTATGTTAAGGAAAATCTCATTTTACACCTTGTTTTACTTCTATAAGGAAAATCTCCTTTCCCAAGGAAATTTACCCTTACCTAGATTTCATTGTTCATAGCATAAATTTTATAAGTGTAAAATTCGTATTGAAACCAAAACCTTGTAATCATATAATTACCTAGATATGAAGCATTCTGTTTTAGGATCCGAATTCTCAGAATTCTGATTATGAACACTTATGAATTCTGACTCTGAATTCTGAATCAGAATTCTGGTTATGAACTTCACTGAGTTCGGACTCCGAATTCTGAATTAGAATTCTGGTTATGAACTTCACTGAGTTCTGACTCCGAATTCTGAATACGAATTATGGATACGAACTCTTCAAAGTTCTAACTCCGAATTCTGATTACGAATTCTGGATACGAACTTCTCTGAGTTCTGACTCTGAGTTCTCTGAATAACAGACTCCAAACTTCTCTGAGTTCTGACTCTGAATTCTCATGAACTCTGACTCTGAACTTTTTATATTTTGGTTCCAAATTCTGGTGAATCCAGATTCCAAATTTCCTTAAAATTAAGACTCCATAATTCTATAGAATTCAGGTTCCGAATTCCTAGAAAACTGAATTCGAATATCCTTGAATTATACACTCTAAATTCATTTTTGGTTAGACTCTGTACATTCATTTACCTAAATTCCGAATATTAGTTTTTGGTTATGCTTACACTCATTTTGATATAAAACGATTTTGTTCCTTCAGTTACTCACTAACTGTTGTTTGAGTGACACATGTACAGGTCCCTCCGAAATTCATGGAAGAATATGACCATTAGTAGAGGGAGCTGACCGTTGGAGTTGTGCCTATAAATAGGATCTCATTTTAAAGAGTTCAATAATTTTGAAATTTTTGAAGCTCAGAACTTTCAGAAGTGATTTCTAGAGATAGAGGCTCTTATAAACTCTCAAGTTTCGTGCATAACATTTTAATGGCTTGTTCAAACTTTGATTCATGCAGATTTGATTTGTGCGACTTTGATTTTTGTTGTGTACAATAAAGGGCTTCCAGGGATAGGAAGATAGAGGTGCCAACTACCTGATAATTGAGAGCTTGCAAGGATAGAAATACAGACTCTGATCTTTATATCAAGGGCTTACCCTGGTGTGGGTAAGATATACTTTCTTGAAAGTATAAATCAAGGGACCTTTATCCAAGGTTGTTGGGTACCCTTCTCTTTAGGTTAAAAGATTTACTACTTGTTACTTGTATTGTTTCAAGTTTTTGGCTGAATTTGTATTGTTGAGGAAAGTATAACTTTCTTATACCTCCTCATATGTGTACTCTGATTTAGTTAGATTCTATACGATTTAAGGTAGAATCTTAGTTGTTGTCAACTTTTGTTAAGTTTCATTTCTGGAATCACTTTTTCGGAATCAATCATTTTTTTAGAACATAGAGGTTTTGTGAATTCTCTTGTTTAACCTTGTCATACATAATCAAATTTAAAATTTCCTAATGAATTTTTAAAGTATACAATTCACCCCCTCTTTTACTTGAGCATCTCATGTTTACATATTCGATCCGACATTTGGTATTATAGGTTATATCATACTCACATACCATCTCAAAATTGGTATCATAGGGTTTGGTACAATCTGAATTAATCTCATGATTATATTCAGAAGAGTTTTCTCAGAATTGAATATTTGGAACTGCATTTTCCATATTCATATTTTTTTCGGAATCTATTTTTCGGCATCACATTTTTTCAGATTTATTTTTACTTAGAGATACAATATCTAGTTCATTGCTTAGGGTATTTTCTTTTGTTTACAGACTCATACTACTAACAAGTTTTTGTGCCCAAGATTATCTTAAGTATGGAAAGTTTAAATGTTGGTTCTATTCATAATCTAAATCGTACCATACCTCGTATTTTCGATGGAAATGATTATGTTCCATGACTAAGAACATCTATAGTCAAATATCTTCATGTGAAGATGCAAACAGTATCTGGAAGAAACTTGAAGTTACACATTTTGGTACATTTAAATTCATAGAAACAAGATGATCTATGTTAAGAGATGAATACCATAGCTTTAACTTTCCTTATGGAGAACCTTTAAGAAAAGTACATCAATGGTTTATGACTATCATGAATAGATTACAATATATGGGAGAAAAAGTTTTGGATGATGAGGATATTGTAGACAAGATCATAGATATCATGCCAAATGAATGGGATTACAAGAGAACAATTATTGATGAGAACAAGAAAGTCACTTAGATTTCCTTAGATGAGTTGTTTGGAAGTCTTCTTCAGTATGAAACCAGAATGAGGAGAGATTCTGAAAATGTTAAGAAGAAGAATGTGAATGGAGGAGTTGCTTTTACAACCACTTCTAAACATATGAAACCCAAGACCCCAAAAAGAGTAACTATATCAAATACAAAGAAAGTCATTATTCAGTCAGAATCTAGTGACACAAAAAAGTCTGAGAATGAATTAGCTAATCTTGCTTGGAGAATGAACAAGATTTTAGCTCAAAGGAACCATCAGAATAAGTACAAGAATAAAGACTATAGAGATAAGAAAGATAGAGAAGCTACGTGTAATGAACGTAAAAGAAAATTTCATATCAGACTTGATTTTCCTTTGTTGAAAAATAAGTAAAATAAGGAAAGGAATTCGAAAAGGGACAAGAAGAAATTTTATCGATCAAAGCATAAGAAAAGCCTTGAAGCTAATGATACTTGGAGTGATAGCTATGGAGACTCTTCAGAAAGTGAATATTCTAAATATGATTCATCAGCACAAAATAATATGGGATTCATTGCTACTACTTCTTTCCCCAATACATGTCTTGTGGCCAAGGTACACTCTAATGAGGCTTTAACAAATTTATCTCTTGATAATAATTACTATTCCAAAAATAGTACTTCTAATGAAGATACTTCATCCTCAGAAAATGAAGAAATTCCATCATATGAATAAGTTTCTAGATTTTCCAAGTTACTTGAAGCAAGAAATTATAAAATTTATAAGAAATTAGAAAAGAAAATACTAGGGAATAAATTATTACAAAAGAGATTTCAGATCTTTCTAGAGATCTTATAGATAAAGAATATCTTTTAGGAAAACATTATAAAGACCTTGAGAAATCAAATTCTGTTAAGGAATAACTTTCTAAAGATCTTAAGACTGCTATTTTAGAGAGAAATTTTTTGTGGAAAAAATTTAACTCTAAGGAAATGATTCCTGAGGATAGGAATTTAGTCATCCGACTGAAATCTGAAATATTTTCTATTAAGATGCTTCTTACAAACATTACCTCTGGGAAGGAAAATTTTGACAATATGTATTCTCAAATTAAACCTCAAGGAATCACTACTGGAGTAGGTTATACTAACCAAAAATCGGTTTTCAAAAACAACTATTGTATTCCTTCTAGAGCCCCTTTTTGCACTAAATGTCAAAGTGGTGGGCATTGGAAGAAAAATTTCTCCTTGAATAAAGTTTAATCTCTTGGATTTCATACAGCTTGTTTTTCTAAACAAATGTGGATACCCAAAATTTTGTTGTCTAACAATTCAAGATACAAGAATGTTTTTATTCCAAAAGTCTAATTTTTTCTAATTTTCAAGAAAATAGGGAAAGTATCAATAGAAATATGTGGTACATAGATAGTGGATGTTCCCAGCATATGACTGGTAACAAAAACTATTTTGAAAAGATTATCAAAAAAAGGAGGAAAAGTAACTTTTAGAGATAATGCTCGGGGAGAAATTATTTGTATAGGTAACATCGTTCTTCATGGAAAAACCTTGATTTAAAATGTTTTATTTTTTAAGGGTCTTAAACACAACCTCATTAGAATAATCCAATTTTGTGATGAAGGTTACCTTGTGAATTATAGAATGAAAAGTGCTTAGTACACAATTCCAAGGAAGTGTTTATTATTTCTACCCATAGTCAAGAGAATGTTTACACGCTAAACTTAGAAGACCTTAGGAGCCAATACTTACCTTGCCTTAGTGCAATGGAAGATCATTCTTGGTTATGGAATAGAATGATATGTCACTGTAACCTTAGGAACTTTTGAAAAATTTATAAGAAAATATTATTTAAGGATATACCAGAGCTTAGATTTGATTCTTAAAAATTTTGTGATCCTTTTCAATATTGAAAGAAACATAAATAAATTTTTAAATCAGTCGGTGAATTCTCAACTACTGATGCATTACAGCTAGTGCATATGGATCTTTTTGGTCCAACAAAAACTGGAAGCATTGGGGGAAATTATTATGTATTTTTATTGGTTAATTATAACACTAGATTTACGTGGGTCTATTTTCTAACAAAGAAATATGAAGCCTTCACTTATTTCAAAAGTTTTAGGGCCCAAGTGAAAAATGAGAAAATCCTTCCATTGAAAACTATTCATAGTGATCATGGAGGAGGATATCAAAATTCTGATTTTGAAACTTTTTGTAGTAAAAAGGGTATTACTCACAACTTTTCAGCACCCAGAACACCGTAATAGAATGGTGCTGTTGAAAAAAGAAATATAATTCTTCAAAAGATAACTAGAACCATGTAGAGTGAGTATTCTGTAGCCAAACAATTTTGGGCTGAAGCTGTAAGTACTGCTTGTTATACTATAAATCGTGTTTTGATTAAACCTTTTCTTAATAAAACTCTTTATGAATTATGGAATGGTAGAAAACCTAGACTTTCCTTCTTTAAGGTTTTTGTTTGCAAGGTATTCATTATGAATACTAAAGATAATCTATATAAATCCACACCAAAATCTGATGAAGGAATTTTCTTAGGCTACTCCACAACTTCTAAGGCATATAGAGTTTTCAATAAAAATGCTTGTACTGTTAAAGAGACAGTACATGTCAAATTTAATGAAATCGATGCTTTTTTTTAAACAACCCCAACCTACATCCTCGGATGTATTTTCGAAAACTGATGATCAGCCTTTGATAGAAAATCCTTTAGATAAGTAAAATGTTCAAGAAGATACTACTAAAACATTTACCCCAGAAGATTTCCTACCCTATGTTGATGAACAGGTTTTACAGAACCCAAATCAGTTGTTTCTAAAGAATCATTCTCGTGATAGTATCATTGATGACATCAATCAACCTTTAAGGACTAGAAGTTATTTAAGAAATGAAGTAGAACATCTAGAATTCCTTTCCCAATTAGAACAAAAAAGCACTAATGATGCTTTAGGTGATGACGATTAGATTAAAGCCACGTAAGATGAACTAAATGAATTCGAAAGGAATAATGCCTGGACCTTGGTTGAAAGACCTAAGGAAAATTCTGTTATTGGAGTAAAATGGTTCTTCAGAAATAAGTTTGATAAAAATGTAATCATGGTTAGAAATAAAGCTAGATTAGTTGCTAAAGGCTATAATCAACAAGAAGTAATAGACTATGAAGAAACCTATGCTCCAGTAGCTAGTTTTGAATCTATTCGTATCTTACTTGCCTTTGCAGCATTCTTCAATTTCAAACTTTTTCAAATGGATGTGAAATGTGCTTTCATTAATGGTTATGTTCAATAGGAAGTTTTTTTTTGAACAACCTCATGGCCTTGAAGATACAAAACATCCTGATCATTTTTTTAGACTTACCAAAGCTCTGTATGGACATAAAAAATCCCCTCGAGCTTGGTATGATAAACTTACAAGATTTTTACTTTAAAATAACTATGTCAAGAAAAATGATGATCAAACCCTTTTTATGAATAAATATAGGAAAAGAAATTTTGATTCTTCAAATTTATGTTGATGACATTATATTTGGTTCAACTTAGCAATCTTTAACTGATTCCTTTGCAGATATAATGAAATCTGAGTTTAAAATGAGTATGATGGGTGAGTTAACATTTTTCCTAGGTTTTCAAATTTCTCAAAAACTAGAAGGAATATATATATCCCAATATAAGTATATTAAAGATCTTCTTAAAAAGTATGGATATGACAACACTAAAAGTATAAGTACTCCCATTGGTACCTTAAACACACTTGATCTTGATGAAGCTGGGAAACTAGTAGATCAAACATCTTTTAGAGGTATGATAGGAAGCTTACTTTACTTGACATCTAGTCATCCGGACTTAATGATTTCAGTATTCTTATGTGCAAGATATCAATCCAATCCTAAGGAATATCACTTAAAGGCAGTGAAAATAATTTTTCAATACTTAAAGGGAACCATGGATTTAGGACTATTTTATACTTCTGTAAATGATTTTGTTTTAAAAAGTTTTTCAGATACTGACTTTGGTGGATGTATAATTGATAGAAAGAGTACATCTGGAACTTTTCATTTCTTAGGAGATTCATTATTTTCTTGTTCTTGAAAGAAGAAACACTCAGTAGATCAGTAGCACTTTCTACTGCTGAAGCTAAATATGTAGCAGCTAGAAGTTGTTGTGCTCAGGTGTTGTGGATGCAACACACACTCACAGACTATGGCTTGAGTTTTACTAAGAATCAAATTATTTTTGATAACACAAGTTTCATTTCCCTTAGTAAAAATCATTCACATCACTCTTGTGCAAAGCACATAGATATTAGGCATCACTTTCTTAGGGATCACACACAAAAGAAGATATCATTCTTCAATTTATCAGAAAACAAGATCCACTTGCTGATATTTTCACAAAATATTTACCCTCTAATTGATTTGAATACATTAAACAGAAGTTAGGAATGATAACCATAAGGTAATATTCCTTTATTAACTTCCTGTTGAACCAATCTTCTTATAGTAATAAACATCTTTTCATAGGGGGAGTACATTTGTTAATTTTTTTGTAATGAAAATTTTCAAAGTTGGTTTTTCAAATTTTTCGTAATGAAAATTTTTGTAGTGGGTTTTTCCAAAAATTTCGTAATGAAAATTTTCGTAGTTGGTTTTTCAAATTTTTCATAATGAAAATTTTCATAGTTGGTTTTTCAAAATTTTTCAAAATGAAAATTTTCATAGTTGGTTTTTCAAATTTTTTTAATGAAAATTTTCGTAGTTGGTTTTTCAAAAAATTTTGTAATGAAAATTTTTGTAGTTGGTTTTTCAAAATTTTTATATTGAAAATCTTCGAAACTAAAGTTCTCGAAATGAAAATATTCAGACTTGAAATTTTCATAATGAAAATCTTCAGACCTGAAATTTTCGTAATATAAATTTTTGGATTTTAAAATATTTGTAGTAAAGTTTCTTTTTCATTTTTAAGTTTTTTTTGGAATCCATAGTTCTTTAAGAAGAATATCACCTATTACAAATAATCTTCCTAGCAATCTAAAAGGTATGATTCTTTCTTGAGTTTTTCATAATTACCTTTTACTTGTTGTTAGTTTCTTTAGTTTTTAAAAAAATTTCTCGGATTATAGTTTCCTTAAATCCGAATGTTTTCCTTTTAAAACCTCAAAAGATCATATTCAACCAAATTTTTCCTTGTGACTATCATTTGAACCGTCAGGTTAGATCTGAATAATTCTCAGCCATTGGATTCTAATGGGAAGTTTAACCATCACCTCAACGCCTATACAGAGGGGACCCCCAATGGTTGTCCCACATCGGTTTTTAAAGCTTGTGCATGTCGAAGATCTACCTCTCAACAAATGCTCATTACGAATTCTTCAAAAGTTCTCAAATCCAAATGTCTGTATGAGTTCCTTCTCAAGAAGTTTCTTCTGTCAAGCCGATTTTGGAGTGGAAAATATATAGGATGGGAAAGTGTAGTTATTTCAAAGACCAGAGCTCAGAATGTTGTTTATCCAGATCTTCTCATAGAATTTTATGAATCAGTTTTCTTATTTAAGGAAGAATGTAGATAAAAATTCTCCTTTAAGAGTTATGGAAAGACATATAAACTCTCTTACACCAAGTTTGCGAGCTTGTTGGGGATCTCATATGAAGGAGAAGCTTAATTTTGCTCCCACAAGCTGTTGTATGTTCAAGGAAGTTTCATCAATGTGAAGGCTATGGAGTGCCTTGGACTTACTGGTGTAAAGATATAAAAGATTACACATCTATCTACTAACAATCAGATTCTATAGTTATGGGTTCAAGGTTTTATAATCTCGAGGAAGAGTGACAAGGAAACTATTAAGAAAAGTGACATGTACGTCTTGGATTTTTTGGTAATCCTAAGGAAGGTGAACCTCATGAAGCACATTCTCATTACGATTGAGAACATCAAGAATGGGAATATAAGAGCCCAGATTATCATGTATCATACCATTCTCTCTAAGATCATAGTTCGGTGTCTTGAATCCTTCAAGATTCCTTGAATTTCCAAGACAAGGAATTGCAAAGTAGTTCTTATCAGTGATGATACCCTCAAGATAATGAACGTTGGTTTCTCCAATGAGATAGGAGAATTTTATGATCTTTCTGAGGATGAGGCAGAAGCCATTCCGAAAAATAAAGAAGAAGTTGAACCTTCAAAGAAGGCCTATAAGAAAAGAAAGTTGAAGGAAGTAGTAGTTGAAGACAAAACTCCTAATTCTAAGGAATTTCAATCCACACATCCTAAACCAAAGAAGCGGAAAGCTTACCCAGATGAGGTGGTAAAAAAATTGAGAGAGGATAAGCAAAATAGGAAAGCAGGGGATCTAGAGATCAGTTTGGATCCTGCTGAGGCTAAGGCCCTGAAAGAAAAGGCTGCTGAAGAGCTTGAGAAGCAAGTAAAAGAGAAGAATCTCAAGAATAAAATATTTGAGGCAGAGATTGTACAATCTCTTTTAAATTCTACTGAAGTAGCATCCAAACAAATTCATGTACTGAAAACCTTTTAAGTTGAACCATTACCTGACACTTCGGGTAAGAGGTTTATGACTCTGGAAAAACCACAAGAGAAGATTGTGGAAGAGAAGAAAGCTACAGAATAAGTACAAGAAGTTGAGAGCAGTGGTGGCTCTGATGATGTGAGTAAGCAAGATGAAGAGTATCATGAAAAGGAATGTGTTTCAGAAAAATTTTCACTCCGGACTTCTCAAGATGGATCTTCAAAACTTGATACACCTGGAGATAATGAGAAGGGAGAAGAGGATGTAAAAAAAATTCTAAATAAGAGAGTTTTAATCATCACTTCATTCATCTAAAAGACATTGAGGCTGGAGCTGAGAAAGAAAATGTTGATAAAGATAAAATTGTACAATTTTTTGGAAGTGAGCATGAGTCTCCTGGTGAGGAAGATGTTCCAAAAATTGATAAGGGTAAACAAGTGTTTGTTGACACCCCAACCAAAGATATTTTGATGAAGAAGGAAGCGGGAGGATCCTCTAAGATGAATCTAGTAGAGCTAGAAGAAGAATCATCTCCAAGAAAAGTGTCAGATTTGGAGTCATCAGCTTTAAGGCATGATTTTGTTGTTCATTCCTTGAAGAAGTTGGTGGATACCATTCCGATCTTTCCTACAATTGATTTAAGATTCCAGATTCTTCAATACAGTATGAATCAGAAATCAGACTTTGTATCTATGGTGATGGATAGATGTGTTAATATTGAGGCTAAACACAAGAATTTCTTTATCAATTATGAAGCCCGCGGAAAATCGTGTAGGAAAATGACCCTTTCGCAAAAGAAAATCATTCATGATTTGGGAGAGCTTGATCAGTTTCAAGAAGATGTCAAAGAAGGTTTTGACACCGAAGACTCTGAAATAAATGATCTTACAAACTGCTTTTGGGAAAATATAATTCTAAAACAAAATTCTCAGATTCATGATGTAAAAGATCTGAATGGGAAGCTGACTGATGTTGTCCTAAGTTTGAAAATAGAGAGGGATCTGCAGACCGAGATGGAAAAAAAGCTTGTGAAGCAAGAGGACTTATTGAAGGCACAGTAAGAGTCCCTGAAGGCTCAAGAGGATATAATCGCAGCCTTATAAAAGTAAGCTGAGGAGGATCACAAAGAGCTAAAAAAGTTAGGGACAATCATGGAGAATGTGATTCCCAAGGAAAAAGAAAAAAATAGACTCAAATCCGATCTTCTGTTGTATCTTTTTTTCCTTGTACTAATTCTTCCAATTATAATGAAATTGTGCTTGCTTGTTTTGTTTGGATGTCTATACTAATATTTCAGGTATCATACTTTTTCCATTCCATCAAACTCTTTTTGAAAATCACAAAGGGGGATAGGGATAAATAATTCTAAAGAGGATAAGAAAAAATAATTCTAATTATAAGAAGATATATCCCTATGTAAGGGGGAGTTTATTTAAGGGTGAGTTTCTCATTATGATGATTTCCATACCCAAGATAATGAAAATCCCATTCCTGAAATCTATAGTATGGTCCTTAGTGTTCCATATCCTAAGGGGGAGTTAGTTGTATTCATCTTTATCAATGTGAAAAATGAGATAAGTTTTATTTTCTAAGTCAAGAAAAGTTTTGCTAAGTCCTTATATTATTTTTCGTAAGGATGTTTTTTCTCTCCAAAAAGGGGGAGATTGTTGATTCAAAAAGGTTTTCCTTATGACTTTTCCATTCCTTCTTTGAAGGGGAGATTATTGAGTCATTAAGGGTTCCTTATGACTTTACCATTTCTTCTTGTTTTGAAAATCACAAACACCTTATCTTAAGGCAAATCTCAGTTTACCCCTTGTTTTACTTCTATAAAGAAAATCTCATAACCCAAGGAAATTTACCCTTACCTAAATTTCATTATTCATACCATAAATTTTCTAAGTGTAAAATTTGGATTGAAACCAAAACCTCTAAATCATATAATTACCTAGATATGAAGCAATCTGTTTTAGGATCCGAATTCTCAGAATACTAGTTACGAACTCTTTTGAGTTCTGACTCCGAATTCTGAATCAAAATTCTAGTTACGAACTTCACTGAGTTCTGACTCCAAATTCTAAATCAGAATTCTGGTTACAAAATTCACTAAGTTCTGACTCCAACTTATGAATACGAATTCTAGATACAAACTCTTCAAAGTTATAACTCTGAATTCTGATTATGAATTCAGGATACGAACATCTCTGAGTTCTGACTCTGAGTTCTCTGAATAATAGACTCCGAACTTCTCTAAGTTCTGACTTCGAATTCTCATGAACTCTGACTCCGAACTTTTTAAGTTCTGGTTCTGAATTCTAGTGAATCCAGATTCCAAATTTCCTTCAAATTCAGACTCCGTAATTCTAGAGAATTCAAGTTTCAAATTTCTAGAAAACAGAATCTGAATATCCTTGAATTATAGACTCCGAATTCATTTTTGGTTAGACTCTGAACTTTTATTTACCTAAATTCCGAATATTTGATTTTGGTTATGCTTACACTCATTTTGATATAAAATGATGTCATGATTTCAGTTAATCCCTAACCATTGTTTGAGTGACACATGTACAGGTCCCTCTCAAATTCAAGGAAGAATATTACCGTTGAAGGAGGGATCCGACCATTGGAGTTGTGCCTATAAATATGAGCTCATTTGAAAGAGTTCCATACTTTAGGAATTTTTGAACCTCAGAACTTTCAGAAGTGATTTCTAGAGAGAGAGGCTTTTATAAACTCTTGAGCGCCATGCAGAAAGTTTGAACATCTTGTTGAAACTTTGCTTTGTTAAGATTTTCTTCATGCGACTCTAATTGTTGCTGTGTATAATTGAGGGCTTTCGGGGATAGGAAGACAGAGGTGCCGACTACCTGATAGTTGAGGGCTTGTAGGGATAGTAAGATAGATTTGGATCTTCATATCGAGGGCTTACCCTGGTGTGGGTAAGATAGGCTTTCTTGAAAGTATAAATCAAGGGACCTTTATCTAAGGTTGTTGGATACCCTTCTCTTTGGTTTGAAAGATTTACTACTTGTTAATTTTTTTATTTCAAGTTTTTCATTTCATTTGTATTGTTGAGTAAAGTATAACTTTCTTATACCTCCTCATACTTGTACTCTAATTTAGTTAGATTCTATATTATTTAAGGTAGAATCTTGGTTCTTGTAATCTTTTTTTAAGTTTCATTTCCAGAATCACTTTTCTGGAATCAAGCATGTTTTTAGAACTTAGAGGTTTTGTGAATTCTCTTGTTTAACCTTGTTAGACATAACCAAGTTTAAAAGTTCCTAATGAATTTTTAAAGTATACAATTCACCCCCTCTTGTATTTGAGCATCTCATGTTTACATATTAGATCCTACATTTGGTATTATAGATTATATCATACTCATATACTATCTCACACATATAGTTCCATCCATTTAATAAAACCAAAAAGCATAGTGTGAGTAAAAATAACCATATTTGAAAAAAAATACATAAAAATCACTTATCGGATATCTATATCATGATACCTTTTTTGAATCTGTGATTCCTTAGGCTTATCCTAAGTCATTCATATTGTATGTATATTTAAATCCTTCATTAAGATTTATAATGAGTTTGGGAATTTAAAAATGATATCCCCTGGGAGTGTCAAACTAGGTGTGCAATAGGGCCAAATTTCTAGTACCAGGAGATGATCTAGTCCATCTCAATCCACCCTTTTTGGAGATATTACCACAAGGTACCTCTATGCCAGATCCACATCCACTTGTAGAATCCTAGTGGGGATTTATTTTCATTAAAACCACACACTCTATGTTTTAACAAAATTTCAAGAAATTTTCTTATAATTTAACACATTATTATACTTATCCTTATAGGCATTACTAGGCATATCCTTAGAAATATACCAATGGATCACAATAGCATTTTCACATCCTAGTTTATAAATGTTTTATAAAAATTTCCCCTAATAACAACTATAGTGATATAGTATTCTCACTCATAGATATTACATCTTTTTATATTAACAATCAATACATTACACTAACACGAGCCTTTGGAATGTAATAGTTTTGGGTATTTAGAAAAATATAACACAATAATCTTAATTCATTAAATATATTTAATATCTATCAAAATGATTTTAACCTTCAGTACACCTACATAAAAATATTATTCTTAACCTAGTGAAATTAATCATAATAAAGGCTCATATTATAATCCTAATAAGTGTTAAAAATGGATATAAGTAATAATAACATGAGAAGAAGTGAATCAAACATGAGAATAATCTTTGAAAACCATAACATGTATATTATAGATCATAATAATTATTCATAGTATAAGTTTTGGAAGCCCATAAGATATAAATCAAAAGGGAATCAAAGAACATGATCTGTGAGAGCATAAAGATGGAATAACACATAGATGTGTCACATGCATGTAAGAATATAAAATCATAAGCCAAGGATACCCATGAATACATTCATAATAGGTTAGGTTTTGGATAGTGACCTGTGTACCTTCTTAATATTTGGGAGTCCTCAGGTGTATCCTCATTCAGGCTTGGGATGACCTCCTATGTACACTATTTAGGGCTTGGGTTTAACTCTTCTGTACACACTTTTATGATTTGGATAACCACCATTTTACCATTTGAGATCATATAAAAATAATCATTACCTGGTGTACTAATGGGAGGTATTGGTCCAACACATAAAAAAATGAAAATCAGACACATGTGTTCCATAAGATCATAAAACATTCATTATATCATAACAAATTATATGAAATTTATTTCATAAACATTTCATCATATCATAACCTATGGTAAAGAAATTGGTTTAACAACCCTTCATTATTTCATCATTGCATAATCCATAAAAAATAAGTGGATTTTATAAGAATTCTATAATGGGATAACCAATAAAAAGAAACCAATTTCATAAAAATCATGAAATCATAAATATAAACCATTTATGGGATGTATAATAATGGTATCCATAGATCGTATCCTTATAAATCATTGGTAATATCAACATATATCATCTTACTTATAAAAAATACATTGAATGATGAATAAAAACATTTATTGAGGAAAATATCCTTTCTGATTTAAAAAAACATTTTAAAATATAATACATTTTGAAAATAATTTTCATTTAATGTAACCTAATAAAATTATAAATGAAGAATAAATGAAACTACTGTTCCTGATAATGATAGGATTTATTCATGTCGTACACGTTAATACAAAAATTCATTTAACATTTTCAATAAAATCCAAAAATAAATTGTTGGAAAAAATATCTGAAGATTTATTTTCAATATATGTAAAAAATAATACATAATTAAAATTTTATTTTAAAAAAAAATATAATAATAATAATAATAATTTTTGAAAACATTTTTTTTTAAAAAGTTTTTAGAATAAAATGTAATTATGATAAGAGTGAAAAATTAAGATGTATTTTCATTAAGAAATTAAATTATATTTAGTGAAAAAGAGATAAAGAATGTTAATAACAATATATTTACTAATTTTATGAGAATATAATTCATGATATTCATGTAATATTGATCATAATATTTTATATTGTGAATCATGATAATAACCAATCCCGATAGACATTGAGATTGTAACATAAAATCATTACCATATTGGTAACTTTGAATCATAATCCTCATAGAGGAATACCATTAAATGAAACTTAAAATATCAGTAGGTTAAATATATATATGGTATTACATTTAAATGGAGTCTATATTTACCTATTAAAAGAGTATTGGTTCAAAATATAACATTTTTCCCAAAGAAGGTATTTTGAGCCAAAAATCCATTAACGCTTATGAAACTTTTGAACCTTAAACCCTATTAAAGATAGATACTAAAATGGATACATAAATCAAAATAATTTTCATGATAATAATAATAAAATAAATTCATTGAAATTATATACACCACCTAAATGAAATTGGTGGTGAATATGGCATGTGACTCAAAGAAGTAAAAAGTATGAAAGAAATCCATCACCTCTTTAGTAATATTTTAAACAATAGTAAACAATAAATAATAATGAAAAATGAAACATTAAATTTCAATAGAATAATATTATTCATGATATAATATGTTACATTATTTTTATATACTCAACCTTAGATAAAAAATTATAGAATTTACATATGTCTCTTAGAAATAAAAGAGAGACCCGAAATCCCTTAAATTAAGTATCGACTTCCATAATACTCAATTCATACTGTTGTATAATAAATATAATATTATTAGGAATATATTAATGTAATACACATAAATATATCATATCATATATAATTTAATTATGTCCTTTTATTACCCATTTGTTATCAATTTTATGTTATTGTTACATTTTAAGTAATAACCTCTTTGTTTTCTGTATATATTTTGATTTTTATTTTTAAAACTATAATATTTATAAGGGATCTATCATATCCATAATATTAATCATGAAATAATTATCACATTTATCATTATATTATAATTTTAATACCAATCATTATATTTTATTTTTAGAAATAATGTATGTTACAATCATAGAGATGGTAGGACGTTTGTACGCATGAATAACATTTCCATTTTTCAACAGTCATTATGAATATGTGGTAAGAAATCTATTATATTTTAATAAGAATAATAATATTTTAAATAAAATATAATTTAATTAAATATAATTATAAAAATCATCCATGTGGTGTGTTTATTAAAATAGGGTCATATATCATCAAAAAGAAGGTAGTCTACACGCACATGAAAGACCTTATTATCATTAAGTGAGTGAAATGATAAAAAATGAAAAGATATATTTCATTTTTATAATGATGAATATTTAATTAATATAATAAAATTTTTAATTTATATCACATTTAATAATTATATTTATCCTTATTATCTTCCATGTAAAGCTTTACTGAAAAGGAATCAAATCGCTTTGAGGAGAGGTAGTCATCCATTTACATGAATGACATTATCATATCCCATATGGAGTGGAAAATAAAATAATATATATGATATAATTACTAAATATGAATTTTTCTTCCATAAATAAAATATTTATACTTTATTTCCGTCATTATACCTAAAACTAATAGGTATAAATAGAAAAACATAAGTCAACGGTTCACGAGAACATAGTTTTCCATACAGATGAATAATGATTTCATAATCTATTTGATTGAAGTATAGATTATTGTCATTGATTACCATAAAATGAAAACAAAATTATTTAATTTAATATGATGAATTTATTATATCAGTTTGGTTTATTAATAATTGAATGAGGTGGAGGAAAATATAAAATAAAAACCCTCATTGAAGAACGTTAACTCTCTTTCAGGTAACCTATTTAGGTTTGAACCAACATCCTTCCTAGGATAGATTTGTACAAAAAATAGATATTATATTTCGAGATTAGGAAATTTGGGACATTAACTAGGTAGGTATTAAATTAACCAAAATGGTTTTATGGAGTGAGTAAGAGAGAATATGGGTGATCTTATATAAGTGAGGTGAGTGGCGCACTGGTAATTTTTTAAATGATAAAGTTGTACCCATGTTTTAATCACTTATAATTATACCCAAATTATGTATTCTGAAGTATTAGAAAATATAAATATGTCTATAAAAAATATTTTAGACATGTTTTTTGGTCTTTTTAACCCTTATATTTTTAGTTTAACCCCCTTAAAACCCATTTTTACATTAACTGTGGTAATTATATTTTACTTTTTCACTATTAATTTTGGTTTAAAATTAATTTTTCCTTATTAAAAAAATATAAATTAGTATTATTCTAGATAAAAAAACTATTTTCCAAATTCAATTCACATATGTGGAAATATTTTATTTAAAATTAATCACATATATGCAATGAGAAAGAGTTTTCCAAGAGAAAATGTTTAAAAGGTTATAATGATTTTATATCCAATTCTCATGTGAAATTGATTCTAGTGAAATAAATATGATTAATAGATATTTAATGGATCAAATTATACTTTTAAAAAATTTAATATATAATTTAATTTATAAATAATTTGAACAAAACACCAGTTTTGAATTAAACATTAGTATTATTAACTATTCATCAAAAAAGTAAAATTTTCAAAAAATCATCCAAAATTCACCCATATGATAATTTTAATATTCTTATTAAAATAATAAATAATATTTTCTAATTAAATTTATAAAAAATTCAAAAATATAGTTTTACTATTTCTATTTATAAAAGGTAACAAAATTATTTTTTAGAAAAATACACTTTTTATGAGTAAAATTGGATTTATTCTTATATCTTCTATAAAAACATAAAAGATGAATGTTAAATAGTTTATTTAATTTTTAATATAAAAATTTAATTAAAATAATTCACCAAAATGGATTTTTAATTTATTGAGTTATAACATGTTTGTTTTAATAAAAATAGTTTTTCAGAAATATATTTTTATTTTTTCAAATGGTTTTTATTTTCATTTTTAATTTTTTAGTCACTAAATAATTAATTTTATATATATTTTTAAACCATATATTTTCATAATTTATTTAATTCTATTCATACCCCCCATTCCATGAGATATGTGATAACTATCATATTAAAATTATAATTTTTTATTATTTCATATTTTGATTAAACTTAGTGTTGTATGTAACTGAAGAAAAACTCAGAATTACATGTAAATTAATTTAAAATTTAGATTAGATGTAATTAAAAATATATAAATTATTAAAAAAAATTAAAAAATTATTTCACAAAATCTAAGGGTGTTCTCCATACTTCCTTCTACACTTCTGGGATAAATAATAACTCATATTTTTTCAATCCATGGTTTTTTATTATAATATTTATTTAATTCCATTTTTAATTTTATTTAAAACCTTGAGATTTATGGTTTAATCAAGATTCCTTATCAACCTTGATAAAAAACTGAATGATTAGATCATAGTTCTTATAATATATGTTTACTGAAACCCTTCTGAGACTTGGTTTTAAACTGATTCATTATCAATAAATATTACATTTTGATTTCATTATATTATTATAAACATTCCTCATGAGTATTGTAAAATAATAATCATAGGTAAAAAAAGATACATCATCATTTTTATTATGATTTAGAAATTCATTCTCCATCTTTTTATGAAGAATTTAGGGAATATACTTAATGATAAATAAGCTACTAAATTAATACCACTACATAGAGTCAATTTATTAATGTCTCATCGAATTTGTGATAAGATTACACCATTGATAAACTTCACCTTATAAAAACTAAATATAAGATACAACATTTTATGTTCTAAGCACTAAATAATGGAAAATATATTTCCAGTGGTACTGATTTTTTTCAAATCAATTAGTGGATTTACATACCTAAAAAATAAAGGTTGATGCCTCCTTATGAAGGAATCAATAGTACTTTGTTCCATCTATTTCTCATTGGGAAGATTGATATGATTCATGACTTATGAAATTTTTAGAAGCGTAGCAATAATATTTTTCATTCCAAGAACCTTAACATTTTGTTTCTTTAGGAGGAAATCATTACATTATCCATCACATTTAGTGTTAACATGGTTCAATATAGTTTAATCGATTATCTAAAATAAAAAAGAATAGAATGAGAAATAATAATAACAACGGGGAATCATATAATCATGAAAATCACTTATATGATTTTTAAACTGTGACATATTCTTGGCAACTAATGGAACTTTATGTTTAATCTAGTTCATCTACATTCATTACCTATTAAAATCCATCATAATGTATCTTACAAATGTATACTAATCATATCATATCTATTACGAGTGTCAAACCATTTTTTAATTAAGTTATCATTCATCATGCACAAAAATGATTACTGAGATATACTCAACCAAATATTTTCGGTGATATTACACACTAAATGCATATTTCGTAAAACCACATCCATGTGTAGTATCTAGATTGGGATGCTTTATTTGGAAAACCAAACATGTTTCATTATTATAACATATTATGTTATCTTAAACATAGGATTAACTTAATGGATATCATTATAGTTTCCTTAAACTATTTCTAATGGTAACTAAATCATCCATTGAAACCAACTGTAGAATCCTATAATTTTCTTATATAAATATTAAATAATTGTAGATTAATAATAATTAAATTTCACAATAATTCATTCATTAAAATCATATCGGTTTAATATATTGTGAAATATGGATACATAAACAACTGGTATCTAGAAGTTCAACATCATTTTTCATTTACGTCTTTACAACTAGCATCCATCTATAGAATAACTATATAATACATATCTCTATAACCAATTAAAGTGAAAAATAATAATTTTTTAGCTTATATGATAATTAATCGAAAACATATGTGATATCAATAAATTATCTTGTATGAGAATAGTATATTAATAATTTTATGAGAACATGAGTGTAATATTTTGAAAATCATACCCATCAGTTCCTAAATCATATTCATGAAACATGGGATAATGTTATATCAAAATAAATAAAAAAATAAGAGAGTGAAATCATAAATAATCAACCATGATCCAAGGAAATGTATAACAACCCTAATAAATATGTTTTTTCTTAAACATAACCATATACAATCATTTCTTTAGTCAAGGATCACTAAAATCCTATTATAGTAGATTGCGTTCACTCTTAATTCTATCATTTCCTTAGGAACAGTTTAGTCCCAATATAATCCTATTAAGAATAGTCCCTTATTGAACTAATTTATCTCTCTATTATAGACTTTATTATATCATGATATATCCTTTTTTAACCAGTTCATTTCAAGAATATATAATTCCTAGCCCATCCTTCATATAATGAAAACCATAAATTTGTGTTCCACAATATCATAAAACATTCATCTTGTCATCAAATCATAAACCATGGAAAGGATACAAGTATAGAAAAATTTAATAATCATAATCATAGTTCATCTAGAGAAATAATAAATATGGTAACATTGAATCATATCCCGAGTAAATTATAATAAACCTCAGTTGATGTTGTTATAGAAAAAAAAATTCTTTAAGAGATAACTTGGACATTTCTTAAGGGAAATATCCTTTTTATATGAAATAACATAATGAGAATATAAAAATAAAAAAATTAAGTAAAAAATATACATTTAAATGAACAAGGTAAACTTATAATGTAATCATCAAAAAATGTATTACTCATTATGGCATAGTTATTTGTTAAATTTTTGTAATTTAAAATAATAATTCCATACAAAATTATGGACAAAATTATGAAGAACCTTATTTAGAAAAAAACTAGAAAATTCTTATAAAAAAATTAATGACATTATAAAGTGGAAAAAAATGAATTTGATAAATCTTATTATAATTGAAAAAATATTGTTGAAACATTTAAAATAAAATACTAGCATGGAAGAAAATTCTTTATCGAAAGGAAAAACAAGGCCGATTTTTCATAGAAACATTATATCAGTCTCTTGAGTATATAATGAGATGAAAATAGAAAGGAAAACATGAAATATATAAAAATAAATAGATATTATTAAAATTAATATTAAATTTGTGAGATATTTTATATAATTTCACCATTGGAAAATTTTATCATAAACAATCATCACAAAAACAATATTTCAATATAACAACCTTACCTAAAGTATGTTGTGATTCATAAGCACTATAACAACATATATACTAAATTTAAATTTATAATACTTATATAAAATAACCATAATCATGCCATTAATACCATACATAGTTTAATTGTATCATTTTATCACCCATTTGTTAATAAATTTTCATTATTATCATCATTTAGTGTGTTAAGTGGTTCATTTTTCATATATGTTTTGGTTTAGTGATTATATTAATTTCACTTTGATCAAGGTTATTTCATCTCCAAAATGATAATAATGATATAAATATCATATATATTCAATAAATACATATTTATAACCATTCATATAAAGTAACAATTAAAAATGAATTACATCATTATGTAGAGATGGTAGTCTGTACGCACACATGAGTCGTGTTTCAATTTTTCGTTGGATGGAATAAAAGAATGTTAAATATTAATTCAAGTATATATAATTATTATTAGAAAATAAATTTAATATATATATATATATTCATAATAACCAACTATGATCGATTGTGGTGTAAAATGAGTCATATCACTACGTTGAGGCAGTAGTCCACGTGTACGCATGAATGATACTTTCATCTCCCATTAGATCAAGAATATTTGGTAAGTGGTTACTAAATAATCATTATAAAATATCAATATATTTTTTATATTTTAATAATAATTTATTAAAATTTACAAAAGTTCATTGGAATTATAAGGATAAATAAAATTTAAAGAGCATGGATAAGATTTATAAGTCTTATTTGAGAGACCACTTTGGTTTACAACTTAATCCTTGAAGGATTGGTAATAGGAGAATAAAATAAGATCTAGTATGAAGGTATGGATTCTATGATAGTTTTTATTATTTATTTTTCTATCTAGAATGCTCAAATGGTGTGAATAAGGTGGATAAGTGTTGACCATTAATAAGTTATGGGAGGAACACACATGGAATTTTTTAAAATATTTCCAAGTTTTAAGTTCACTTTAAGGGAACTTTTGTTGTAAATTGATATGGATTTTAATGTATGATAAGATAAGGTTGAATTATCATTAAAAATATATTAATTTTATAGTTGTGTGTGGAAATCCTACCCTTATATCATGGCTTAACACCCTACCCCCGAGAAACCTATTTTAACATAAAACGTGTTAACAAAATATTACTATTTTTACTATTATCAAGGACTAGAAAATAAGTTAAAATAATTAATTATTATGATTATAAATCTCGAATTCATTTTAAAAAATTCAATATCTATAAATGAAAAAAATTAATTTTAATAAATCATGCAAACCATAAAGAAACACAATTTTTTATAAATGATTTTTTAAGAATAAATATAAATTTTATTCCATTAATTTCCTGGTAAAACCCATTATGTGAAATGTCAAATATAGTATTGAATATATAATTTATAAAATTAATTAAAAATATATTAAATATATATAAAAAAAATTAATATAAAATCACATAGCACGCATCAAAATAGTTTTTTAGAATAATGGGTTTTTAAGCTCAAAAACTAACTTATCAAAAAATCATGAATAATGATTATTCATATGTAATAAAGTAGATCATTAAATTTTATTGAATAATTAGGCTACAGTAACATCATATTAAAATTATAATGTAACATTTACATTAAAATAATAATTTTTTTTTCAAATTTTGTTATTTTCCCCTATTCACTAAAAAATAAATCTCTTTTGAAAAATAAAAAAACATCACCCTAAGATACAATTGAAATTCCAATTTTAAAAATTTTATTAATTTCCTCAAATAAAATTTATAAAAATGGAATAGATTAATTATAATTTTCATATGAAAAATTTGATAAATACCATTTTTCAATAAAAGATATTTTTGAAGTGAAAAACTACTTTATTGAAAATTAAGTACATACTTAGCATACCTTAATCAATACATTTTCATTTACTATAACCTATGTACATATTTTTCAAAAAAACTATCTTTATTCATACCTACTAATTTAGTGGCTAGGTTATAATTATTTACTATATCATAGTTCATATAGACTCCGGGTTGTGTGCTTGGAATGATATAAAATACATCATGTTTTATTTAAAAGAAAATAATTATATAATCTTTGGGTGTTACACTATCATGGGGCCCTTCCCCTTACTTGGATCCCAAATCATGATGTGTTTTCACACATCTAGATGCCCATGTAGGGTGTCTGTATAAACCTTATAAGAAACCACCATTGAATTCTTATAATGAGTCACAAGTATAAGGGTGTATGACATAGTAATAAATAAATACACCAAAATGTATAAATCGATCATATACCATGTGATTAAAAATTTATAAACCCACCATGAGCCCTGTTCAGACCTTCTCTGACACTATTCTAGAAGGAAATTATAAAATAATTCAAAAATTGTAGTCGAACACAAGGAAATATCATGTTTCTCATAATATTCATCAGGGAAAAAACTCCTTATAACTGCTTAGTTAAAGAGCACCATGATGAGCCACAAGGACACTAATCCTCATCATAATCACATATCATTCCACAAGGTCATCGTAACTTGTATCTACCTCAGTTCTGGGCACAAGTTCATCTTCTCCTAACACTACCCTAAGTCATGCATCAAGCCCATCATGCCCCTAACTTGTGTTATGATCCATTATCATAATCATCACATGTCAAAACACCCCCTCTAAGGGAAAACAATGTCACAAAATTCCAAAAATAATTCACTACCAAAATTGAAACCTTCAAAGGCCACACATCACACACAATAGGCATAAAAAAATGAACAAGAAGTATAAAATTATGAGGATCAGTATCCATATACTTAGACAAGTGATCATAATCAAACACGGTTCCATGGCAGGCACATGCATACACATGTGATCAAACATCAATCATAGTCTCATGGGATACACATGTACACACCACAATCTAACATCAATAATGGTCTATATAAATAAAATCAAACATGATAATATGAATCCAATAATAATATACATGGATTCTATATGGTATGTAAATTTATACCTTAGATTTTTTGAAATTAATGTCATGGTTTATCAAGAGGGTTTTCACTTATATCCCATTAATTCCCCAATCAGATCAATATAACATTCCAAGGAACCTTAAAACCAATCTCAATTCACCAAAAATGGTATTCTTGATCAAAATTGTAGATAAAAATAGTGAAATATTCTGGGATATAAAATTCAAAAAAAAGTGAGTGGGGAAAAAACTAAGTACAGTGGAAGGGAAACTCACCAAGAACTTATAAGATATGATCCTTCATCATTGAGGTTGAATCAATGAGAATAGAGATTTAATTTCTCTTGAAAAATATCTATAATCACCCATGATTTGGTAGGAACATTTGAGATAATCCTAGGATTGAGGGTCCTTTCATATAGATATAATTATTGAAATACATGCACTATATCAATACATACAGTTATAAACCACAATTGGTCTTAATACAATAAGAACTGTGGTACAAAAGAGTTGGACTTGTAACATTATTTCCTAGTAAAAAGTTAATCTAGAATTCATATTTTGGTACATGAAGAGATCCTATAAACTAAGGGAATAAACTATGATACAATGTCTATTACTACATCGTATCCTCAAATCCTTCAAAAGGACACTATGACAGAGATAATTCTCTGACATGTAGTGAAAAAAATTGGAAGAACCTCCCACACTACACCTTTTAGCCTCCATAAAGTAGCCCATGATCCACTCCATATCTATGAAAAATAACCAGAACCATCAAATCCAACATCTAAACTGCAGTTCTTCAACCACATCACCACTATATATTCTATACCATAAGACATACACCATGTCATAGAATCAGATTCCACTTGAGAAACTAGATGATCTTACTATATTTCCTCTAAAACCAATCATATGCTATATTTTAAAAATTGACAGTGTTAAACAATATCTTCATGGTATTTTAGTATCTCCCTGGGTAAAGGGAGAATGAAAAATAAATCCTTAAAGGGAAGATAGATTCGACTAAGTCTTGGTCATGTTTGTATGATCACCATCTCATAATGACTTCTTCTTTATGTATCCCCTTGGGATGTTCCTTGGCCTCCATGAATTAAATCATATATAAATTCATATATAATTAAATTTCTAGTTCTTTAATTTATTCATCATAAGAATTTATAAAAAATCTTAGGTTTTTTATCCAATGAAACATATCTTATTAATTATAACCAATGTTGGAGAGAAACCATGTATTGTTGTTTAATATCTGATGTAATCTTTATTAATAATATTAGTTTATATCATAGAACTTTATGATATTCCCTATGGCCTACTATATAAATTGGTATAGTTAGTGGTATTTTGTTAATATATTAAACCATATGATATAAAAATTCCATATTATATGATATTAATTATGTTTAAGAATTTAATTAAGATAATATGTGAATATTATGCACAATTATATAAGATAAAACATATATCATGTTAATTAATCTTATGGAATATCCCCATAAATACCCCCACTTACATTAAATCCACATTTTATATGTGTCCTTCTATCTTATATTGTATAAAATACAATAACTTGTGAAATAATATCCAAAACTCATTTTGAATATATTCTATAATAATATGGAGAGTCTATCATCAAATTAAAAATGGATCATATCATATGTAATAAGTTTTGAATTAGCATACAGAACTTTTTTTTTATTTCCAATAAAACACTTTTAGAGAAGATCTCTATGTAATTTTCAATCTTCTTTCAATCAATGAAAATGTGTAACCCCAGACATATTTTAGAATTAATATTAAATAATAATTCATAAATTAATTTATATAATAAATTATAAACCTATATAAAATCATCAGTGTTACTAAATATATAAAGGTATCGGCAATGATCTCCATCAAAAAATGTATCTCAATATTTTTTCCCACTAAATTTTATCACATACAAGTCATTCATTTTATTATGATCCTTGTGTATATGTTATCATGAACACACGTGACACATATTATATCCATCCAATATTGTCTACTCATAAAATCTTTATTCATCAAGTATAGACTAACCGGGTCAATGAATACATCACATTTCCTCCACCATAATTGATGATCAAATAAGATTCCCCTAATCTAATAGATAATCACATCATATATAATTAACAAGGTATGATCATACACTTTTACTGACTATATTAATCATGTTTATATATGTCATTAACATTATATTATATAACAAATCCCATCTTGGTTAAGATCTAACTAACAACATGATCAACAACATTTCTATCAACCCAATGATTAACTAATCCTCATGAATTGTAAAATAAAACTATAAAATTATGAAGTTTATCATTATATGTATCTCTATAACCACTAGTATAGGGAAACACCAATTTGAAAAATGCACCACCACTATTTCAATGACATATTTTATGCAAACCTATGTGCTATACTTTGTAGTTCATTAAGAGAAAAAAACACATTTTATGAATAGTGATCCAATTTAATATCTCTAAATGAAATCCTAATCACACTAATCATAACATTTCATCACATCCTATAATACCCCCATGGAAAAAATCAGTCATGGATAACTCAATGTAATATTATGAGAGGGTAATCAGAATTTCACTTCACAAGTTATACACAACAAACTTGCAAAAATGTTGATATGGATTCTTTTTTAGTATAAAATAATATATTTTATCTTTTATATGATATTCATATTACTTAAAAAATAACACATAGGTGATTATTATATCCTATCCAATATGAGAAACTACTACATCATCCTTATTTTTGTTTCACATTTAGGTTTTTGTTAAACTCTTTATATATTTGTGTAACTCCTATGACATCTCTATGTGATCATCTATTAAAAAATCATGTTATATTTTTAATGGGTAACATCTATAATGAAATATGGTATGAATATTAGTGATATGTATGAATTATATTCCTAATGTTCAAGTTAATGAACATAGTATTCAAACATAGTTTCTTTACATTATCAAATTCTATGACACTAATAGCATTTTTTGTCTATATAGATCCATATTTATGATCACCATCATAAATATTCCTGGAAAAAATACGTCAAAAATTTTCTTTGTGGTCATTTTCACAAAAAAATGTAACTCGTTATATTATTTCACTACTAAAACATCTTAAATTGCATTATGATATAATTTTATATTCACTTTGTTATGGTAACCAAATATAACACTTGAATTTTTATTTACCATTATACTCTAAACCCTTTTAGTATATTCAGTGTTATTCACAGTGAATATTCACTAGAATAGTATTCCATTTTAAAATTTTCATCTTCTCTAAGTCCAAAATTACTCCCACCAGCTTCATAAAAACTACATTCTCTTTAGAATATCATTTTAAGATACACAAAATCTTTTAAAATTGGAAATAAAACTTATTTAATATTTTAGGGTATATTTTAAAATATATCTATTGTATCCATATCATATATTATATTCCATTAGTTTATTGAAATATTAAAAAAAGACATTATTATTTAAAATGTGTTGTTGTTGGGTGGTGGTAACTCTTTCCCTAAAATTTTAAAAAACATACGGTAAATTTTTTTATCTAGGATAAAACTTCTATTATACTTTTCTATGTTTAATCATGTTACAAAAATAAGTCAATTATAAACCATGTTTATTAAATTTTCATCTCATATAGTTCCTAAAAACTATTTTTAAAAAAACATATTCCCATATAATATAAGATAAAGACATACAAATAAACCTATTTTACTAGGACCAATCTATTATTCAATTATTCCATTCATTCAAACAATTATTCAATATCCCTTTTCCTCATCATTTTAATATAAGCTACAATATTAATTATTTCTTACTTTGATATTGAACTCTAGTAAAATCACAATAATTTTAAAGAATATATTTGATTCCATATACCCTTCTAAAATGAAGAATTAAATTTTATAACACTAATTTCTGGCTTGGACTCTCAATAGAGATTCTAAACTCCTTTAGTTATTCTAGGTAATTACATCATATTGAATAAATGTCCTTCCTCCCTAATATTACCTTTAGGTTTCTATGGTTGTGTCTAACTCTTAAAAATATTATATTTAATGAAAAAAATATTTACTATGAGGATTTCTTCAGATGGAAAAGATCCTATATATCAAATGTCAAGATTTTTACTCCTCAAGAATTTGATGAAATAGGTTAAACTTTTATTTAACTCATCAATATTTTCAAAATAGTTCTATCAAAAATTATAGAGTAAATTCAATTGTTAAAATAATACATAAGGGAAACATTCACTCTCTCCAAGTCATTTTCATAATAAATAATATTGATTGCATGAGTGAAGATTAATTTTCATTATTTTATCATGTATAAAATTTCTATAAAAAAATAATTGAATCTATATGTGTTTTATAGAATCATATTGATTAACTTATTGAGTAAATTAATCAATAAGTTAATTGGGATATGTTTCCACTAACATATAGTTTTTCCCTTATTATGATTGATTATTATGTTTTATACTGGCTTACATTTTTTCATACACTAACCTTCTCATTTCTCTATGATTTATCTCAAAGTCACATTATTTGGTGATACTGGCATTTATCTACAACAAAATCTTTTATCTATTGAGTACCATGTTTAAATTAAATTAATAAAAACAAAAAATAAATATAATACTACTATAATGATACCCCATATTAAATTTATTATCATATATATTTGTGGTCCATGATCCATATTTCACTATGTAAGTAGTCTGTTTTGGTGGTTCTCTCAAAAATAAGTTATTTAGGTAGTCTATAATGAGGTCACATCATATTTGATTCTTGAATGTTGGGTTGGAAAACTCTTTATATAATCTATCTTATAGATAAACCCAACTATATTTTACACATACCCTAACTCATTGGTTTTCCAAGATAAGTGTAAAACAATGATCATTGAGGGATTTGGTTTCCAAACACATGGGGTTATCCCTTTCCACCATTCCTGGAATAAGATAATCCTTGTGCTCCCTGGTTTTCAAGATCCAATCCAATTGAATGATCTAGGTGTTAACATGTGTTATATTTTGAAGGAATTTGACACATTATATGATTTTAAAATGATATTTTATTCACCATATTATCTCAGGAATTACCTTTACAAGTATTCATGTTTTTAATGAATTAGTTTTAAATATTATTTATTTCACTAAATAAATATGTTCAAATAGTATTTATGCATAACCCTTTACACAACTCATAAATTGTGTTACTATGCCAAATTAAGAGAAAAATATATTTGTAAACATTTAAAGCCATCCTATTAATATTGTACATGAATCCCATTCTTGTATAGTCTTAGAATCATTTGTAGTCAATAATCTAATTTATTTAAATCTTAGAGTGATAAGTATCCAACCCCTATTTTTCTATATAATTCATAATCATGTGGTATATCGAGTTGTTCGAACCAATTCCCTTCCACCCAGGGATTCCTTGATTAGGATAACTTTGTAGTTCATCACCATTATATCACACATTATCTATAAAATAAAATTAACTTCTTAATTAATGTTCATATCCGAGGACAATCCAAATTCATGGTAGAAAAAATTAAATCATTTATCATAATTATAATGTAACTACATAGATGTATATATGGTAACATAAAAATAGTTTATTTCTTCAAAAAAATTATGTAACACATTTCTAATATAATAATTATATATATGAATAAAAATATTATAATAGTTGAATGAACAATTCATATATTTAATATGAGGTAAACATTTTTAAATAATACATTAAAAATATAATTATGAACACTATATAATTTGGTAAAGTATTTTGAGTATTCCATAATTTAGATAAAAATAAATAGTGTATATTTATCTCTAAAATGAACTCCTTCATATTATTCCATTAAATGAAATTTAATTTAAATATATGATATTCAATGAAATATACACATTTTATATTTTTTGTATATTATGTAAGAAATTTACATATTATAAATATCAAATATTTATCATTATTTACAAGTCAATAAAATCTATCATAAAAAACTTTTCTTCACATGTTTTAAATTATTTCCCAAAGCAAGGCATTTAATTTGAATAATTCAAATTAAATATTATAAACATATCATAATATTAATGTAAACACTGTTATTATTTTCAATATTCAGAAATATATAATAAATTTATAAATTAAACATATAATTTTGATATAAACCATTTATATCAAAATTAATTATCATTCCATATAATTTGAGAAATGTATTTCAATACTAACTTTTAATATTGTTGATATGTTTATACTAAGTGTCTCAAAAAAAATATAATTAGTTATAAATATTTTATAAATTATTAATTTATAAACACCATTGTAGATTAATAAATAACCCCAAATACCTTTCATTATTATTTATATAATTTTTTTTATAATTTCATTCAATTTTATTTTGAATACCTTACAAAAAACATTTTTATTCTCAACCATATTTAATAAAGAAGTTACTTATTAATTGTAGAAGTTTTTCTTGTCAATGATTTTGTAAATATGTATGTGCAAGTGAATTTATGTTATACAGGAAGAAACCACCTACTATTGAAGATAAAGAGGATAGCCACACTTCAATGAGTAAAGAAGATATGGTTGCTATCTTCGAATATATGGATGGTCAAATTATACGTAGGGGCTATATACACATGATGATTGTTGACATAGTCTTTAGGGAAATCAATGAAAACTATTGATTTTTTGTTACTGTATACAATAGTGTATTGAAAATATAAGAGCTATCTACTATACTAGTTTCTTAACATTTCATAAAGATATATTTAAATAAGAGGGTCATGGATGTTCAATGTTTTGAGAAAATCCAGTTGACGTGTGGAAAAACTGTCCAATCGATTTTGGGTCTAAAAGATAATGAAATTAGTAATACATAACATTTATAGATTAATTGATGAATCATGTTGTGAATATATAATTAAAAAGGCAATAAATATACTTTTAATAATAAATATTGAGTAATTAGTATACTATAATAATATTACAAAAAATTAAAGATATTTTTAAGTTTTTTAAAAAATTATAGATTTATTTTAAGGGTTTGGAGTTATTTAAAAGGTCTTAATATTATTTTGAAAATATTCTAATATGATTTAATGAATTCTTATATTTAAAATTTAAACATGGAAAATGGATATGTAATGAATCCCATTAGTTTTATCTTAGATATTCATATGGTTTTCTTTGATTTTATGATATAAAATAAAAAATACATGATGTTTATAAATTTTATGTGGGAATTTATAAGATTCACTCAAACTTCATTATGTTTTCTCAGGTGCACAAAATGGTAATGTATGGGCATTGTAAGATCCATTTCCTTACTTCATAAGGATTTCTCGTGACCTTCAAAATGTTGATGCTGATCATGAATATGATATAACAAAAAAATTAGGTGCATTGTATGGTTATATTCTAAAAACTATAAGGATCATTATGAACATTGTAGGGTTTATTATAGAGGAAGATGAATCATTGTACGGTAAATTTGAGACTTTATAAGGAGAAAATGGATATTTTTATGGCTCATAAAATAAATTTGTAAGGTTCATTTTCTAAAGCATTGTATAGTTATACAATACTTCGTATATATGGAACATGGATTGCATATGGTTCCCTTTATGAAAAACCAACTGTCCATACATCATAAGTTTTAACACTTTTTGAAATAATTGAAAATATATTTTTACAAAAAAATCCTAAAAATTTAATTAAATAAATTGATGGCCAAGAAGATATTCATTAGTTTAAGAATTAATAGATGAATTGTAATTAAAGATGAATTAATTAGATAATGATTCATAGAATATGATGAATCATATAAAATAAATATATATAGATCAATGAAGAAGAAAATTATGAGAAGATTAATAGATATGAAATTAATTAATTCTTGATCAAATTTTTCATGATGTCAAATTTCATTCTTATTGTGATGTAGTATAAATATTTAAATATCATAAACGGGTTTGTGATTCTTATTGATAATTAATAATATCAAAAAATTATCTACATTTATTTTCAAAATAAAAGATGTATCTCACACTGAAATTTTAAATACTGTCATTATGTGATGATTTGTGACACTCCACAATAAGTAATTTTCATATATTTTTATATCATCATGAATATTTATTTATATGTTTAAATTTGGAGATTAAATTTTAGAAAAACATTCTTGGGAAAACTGGTGGAAGTAAGTAGTGAATTTTTCTTTTTGGATAAGATGAAAAGGAATGAAAAGAGGTTTTTTTGGAAATATAGTAGATAAGTAGTTGAGGAAGAAACACTATTTTTGATTATGGGAGAAAACCCATAAGAAGAGGCAAAGAAAAAAAGAAATATAGATCATGGGGTTGATACTATGAGAATATTTAGGAATACATTTTATAACAAAATTTTATGGAAATTCCAAAATAATGAATTACAGATAATTTTTTTCTTATATTAAATATACAAGGAATGTTTAGTCAGAGATAAGACTTTGAATATTTATTAATAAAAAAGAAAACATCAACCAAGTACAGTAGGGGAGAAAAGATAACTACAGATCATAAAAATCACACCCATCACCACATCCACTATATCCTCCATCTTCTGAAGTAGCAGTTTCCCACTCGGAGCTTTCATAATTTTTGAGGACCTTATCATATTTCCTTCTTAGATTCATCTTTTCCAGAGACAAAAATTCCTTTGAAGACAACATAGTACCACTTTCCTTCACAATAGAAGATCTAGTAGGCACCAGCCTTAGAAGATAGGAGTAATCTTTTCTTGACCTCCACTGTGGTGGGGCATTCATAGCATCCTCATTCCTAGACATCTTCATCCCCACACCCTGAACCACATCACTATAAGACATTTGAACTATACCATTCACATTTTCCTTGTCACTATCAGAAATGTCACCCCACTTTCCTGGGATTTGCACTTCTTGATACTGAAATCCCTGATCTTGCTGATCTTGATTGTTATACTCAATCATGGGAAGACATTGTGACTACTCAACAACATCCTACATAACAGTATTCCCAATTTTCGCACCCGCATGGGAGAGATCATCCTACAATCGGCCCTTCTCCTGCCTTGTATCATCTTCCTCTGTTTGAGCCAATTCCAGAAAATGATTTCTAGTTGAGACCATTATTGACATCCCTCCAACAACATTCTCCTGACCTGCCCACTGCTCAACTCAGGCATCCACTGCCCTTATTCAGAAACAGCTGCATCCAGCTGCTGCTCATACACAAGCTCCTTCTGCCCGTCACATGAGTCCCGATTATCCATTTCCATTGGAATACAAAGATCACGCTTTAGATGTTCAAAAACCTGCCTCATAGTTGGGTCCTTTGGCCGATCCTCCACCTCCTTCTGAAATTTTCCCTACATTGTGGACTCAGGACCAGAACATCCTGCAGTCTGAACCACAGCAACTCGAAGATCATTCACTGCCTATTCATAGGAAGTAACCAGATCCTAAGCGCCCTACTCACACTGCGACCCGAAATTCCTGGACATCTCCTTCATCACCAGTGAGACTGGACCTTCACTACCAATTCTCAAAACCCCCCAAAAAATCCCTAGCCATACCATTACTTCGATAGACCGAATCAGCATGTCCAAGATTCCTACATGCAGCATAGAAAGGCATCCAATACTCAAACTTAACATCCTGCTTCCATCGAAACTCCTTACCATCTGTAATCCATACCGAGTTGATAGGAGAACTCGCGATATCGACTTCTAAACAAATCCTTGGGAAAATGGGGTGACAGACAACCTCCATTCGGCGATCAGAACATAGGTACCATCCTATCAAATTTCCATTGGAACACAAAATAGAGGGGTTTTGAAAGGAGAGAGGGAGACCAGGAAGACTCACCCAAATCGCCATCATCGAGTGGTCATGCCTCATGTGAAAATCAAAACACCATCATAGAATAAAAAATGAGTCGCCATTGCAGTTTCGAGGGGAACGATACCAGGAAATAATTAGATCTTCTTCTGTCTGAAACCGAATCATCAAATGCTTCCTATTGAGTAGGCCAACTACCGCGTGTTCTTGAAGATCCTACGAATTGAAAATAAAACGATCTAAATCATCGACTGGAGGACGCTGATGGAGGAACCGAGCCACCAGCGTAATATTGCAGAGGTCCGATGCACCGTTAAGCTCCATCGAGGAAAGATTAAGTTGAGGCACTCCTTGAAACAGATCAGGGACTTTTTTCAAGATTTTAATCCTAAAAAAAAGACGGAAAAAATTCAGGATTTGTGAATGGCGTGAAGGCCTTGTACCATCCATGAGCTTGCAAGCCTCCCCCCTTCGATCAATAGGGGAGAGAAAGGCTTCTTGGAATTAGGTTTAGGGAATTTCTGAAGAAGAAGAGAGGCTTTGTGGTGCAATCATCATATTCTCCTCTTATAGTAAATATAATATAAGAGAATAATAGGAAGAAAACTGATCTATCATAGTATATTTTTGAGAACTTGAAATAGAGAAATAGAGATATAATTCCAATTTATTGAATAATAAAATGATGATGATGATGATGATGAACTAATTATATTGATAGAATCCATTCAGTTAATAACGGAGAATAAAAAGAAGTAGAACACTTACCATTCAATATAAATTCAAAAAATTATAAATATTTAAAAAAAAGATGGAAAATAAGTGTTGAGGAAGGATGAAGTTCATGATGTTTTACATATAAACCATTAGTAGTTGGGATCCATGATGATGGAGTTGAGAGAATCTAGTGATTTAGAATCTTAATAATATATTGGATAAAGGCTATGGATGAAGACCAAGTTTCATGATTTTTGTTAGGAATCATAAAGGTAGTTGAAAACACTAATTTAGGAAGAAGAAAACATTTTATTGATGTAGTAAAATCCTTTATTACTTGGTGATATGAATTAAATTTTTTATGAATGTTTTAAGAAAATTACAAAATTTAATAATAAAAAAAGATGTTATTTAAATATATTATATTCTATTATAATCCCACATGTAATTGATTAAATTATTATTAGTAGAAAATATATATTATAAGATCCTAAACATAGTAAATAAATACTCTTCTGCATGATGGGAAAACATTGTAACAAAATCACATATTATTAGTTTAGTTCTTTTTAGCATTTTAGGTTGTATATGTATGTTTGGTAACAAAAAATAGGTCAACATTTATCATAATTGATAATAGATGGTTGAAAACTGAGGGTATAACTTATTTGAGTAAAATTTATAAAGGATATGGCCTTAATAAAAAATGTTCAAACCTAATTCATCCCCCAAAGGTGACAAAACCTATTCATGGGAACATCAACCTTTATCAAAGAAAACCATGTTCCATCTAGTTGGATCTATTATTATGTTATATGTAACTTTATCTTACCGATATATGAATCATATTTCACTAGTTTTTATAATTCCATATAATGAATAATTCTCTTTCTTTTCCTATTTTTGTATATGGAAATGACTTTTTCTGAAATCTGAAAATCATTAAGAGGAAGATGAATATTAATTGAGTAATTTTGATGTCCAATACCAAGTTTATTTATAATTAATTGAACCTAGTTTTCCACATGATCTTAAGAGTGCCTCCCCATATACTAGAGGCTTCCAACAATTAGTGTGGGTCTTTGGCAGTATGGTGGGGAGACTATACCCTCTTTATCAGATTGTAAAATAGTATTAAAAATTAGATAAATTAAATGATGTAATGTGGAGAATATGGATAAGAAATCCATCAAGATAATAGTAATAAACATAATGAAAAAAAAGTATCATATATAAATGAGTTAATTTATATAAAAAATGCATAATCATTCATGGAAGTAGGAATGCATAGAATACATGTATAAAAAATAGAACAAAATACTGAAAACAATTATTTATGAGTATCCTGAGAATTGGAATAGTCATCTAATCTTAATCAATAATCCTATAGAAGAAGTTAATCATCCATAGTTGGGTGATTCAATTTATGCCTACATGTATCCATGGAATCTACCTGGGAACCAAATGTTTTCTTGAACAGGGTGGGAGTAAAACTCAATATTCTTCCACCAACATTGTATAATGCTAATCCATTCTAGGAATATAAAATGTATAGTGTAAAGGTAAAATAATTGAAATTTATTGAAGTAAATATAAACCATGTTGAGCTTAGGATCATAAAACGATACCTGGATGAACACACCTACATCATCCTAGGCTATATTTCTCTAATCATATAAATATTAATTGGCTAGGACCCAAGGTATATTGTTGAGGCATCCAAGACTAATCCCAGTTATCACATGTGATGTTGTCTTAGGGTTGGTTGAAATCCAGGGCTATAATATTAGTGTTGAAAACTAAATGTTTCTATTGATCCCATGAAAAATTCTATGTTAATATCATGATAGACTATAGTCGGTCTTAAGGGATTAATCCAAGTCATCATCCATCTAAGGGAATCAAGATAATCCTATAGAGACCATCCCATTTATATACACATTTTTTTTATAACAGAGATGAATTTGGGGAAACATGTTGAGGTAGTCATCAAATAAAAAAATACTTAATTCCAAGGTGGTTATCTCCCTTATCAACCACATTGATGATTGATGGTGTCTTTCTCTGAGTGCTCAAGACAATCCCTCAAGAATATAATATTTGCTATAGTCATCCCACTCTTTTAAATAATAAATAATATATTAGTAAAAAAGGCCAATAGAAGGGTATACATATTTCTTATGTACATGCCATTTACAAATTCAATTAATCCATTTTAGAAACATTGATAATAATTGATAGGTCCAACACACCCCAAGGGTGTTTATTTACATATTTAAGGGATAATATTATGATGTAACATAATGTAGTTTAGTATCCATGTCATATGAAAATTCATAAATTAATTTAGTTCATTACTTTTATAATTTAAAACTCAAACACATTCTATGGGTTTTTTAGTTTTTGGAAAGAATAATTTTCAAGGGAATATCGGTGAACACACTCTATGTGGTGGTTCATATTGAGGTCAGAAAACTAAAACAATGACAACATGTATAGTAGAAGGTTAATGTCATGTTCTAGTAATTTAATATAAGGAGTCACATATTTTAGAATCATTGTTTGGAATTTAAAATGTATAAAATAATGATGAAAATTCATAAGCATCATTAATATTTGGTGAAATTAATATATCTCCTATATTAGCTCAGTAATGGAGTCTTAATCTAGTATCAACATCATTGTTTGGATGGAATGAGAGAAAATGGAGGTAACTTGAAAACCTATTGAAAAATAAGGTTCCTATTCTTTCCTTTTAATATAATCCAAGACATAGAAAATATATAGAGAAATGAATAAAGTTGAATGTTATACTAACTGAGGGGAATACATCATGACTTATGGAGTTCAAATCAGATCTCAGATAAAATAGATTCGGAAAAACCTAGGAGGAGTGAAATGTATAGATATCATTTGTAGGTTTTTATGTGTCTTATGGAGGAATAAGAAATAAATGGTACAATGGGGTCATGTTTGGGAATATCATGTTTTTAGGGGTTTTTAATAGGGTATTTTTTCTATCGCATCGTTGGACAAATTGTGTGCCAACCATGCACTGCCCATTATAGAGGCACCCACAACTTTCATGGTTTAGGAACATTTTTAGAAACCCATGTTGAAACTATGAATGGTGGACTTGTAGTTATTTTTATTCTTTTTGTGGAATTATGGATATGATTTCATGGTAAAAAAACTACACTCCACCTTTAATGGATTCCTTAGTTATGGTACTTGGTTAAAACTAACTATGTGAAAACCATGTGCCTATCTCATTATTTCAAAAAACATATGGACCTCTAACTAAGACTAAACTCTCCCTAATCCTCCATGAACTCTTCAAGAATTTCCTTCAACGAGAAAAGGAATATTTGGGACTAAAAATTAATAGTTTTCATTATCTATGAAAATCGGAATCTTACAACCTCCCCACCTCAAAACAATTCATCCTCAAGTTTCAATGATTGTAGTTCATTTACAAGAAATAATTATTCCTGTAATTGATCATGAAAATCATATTATATCTCCCATGTCTTATTCTATACACATTCATTATATCATAAATCATGAACTAGAGGAAGTACCCTACCCCAAAGACCCTTCCTGCTACAATCATCAATACGAACCGAGTACTCCTCAAAAAAAGTATCTATCAATAAATCAACTTCCATATGATCCAATGAAAGAGATTTGTTGGAATTATAATGTTGATGCTAAGAAAAATGAATTATATCATGAATATCCATATACAAGTGGTGAAGAGCTATTTGATATACTACAGGTTTAACCCTCTCAAATAAATGGAATCGTCTGACAAATCTAGGAAATAATATGAATTTCATCTTAATCCATTGATGAACAAATATATGAAGTCCCAATCTCCCAACCCAAACATTAGAGGTCAATGATATTAATTAACATAATAATTCTACCTTCACAAAACTATAACCATATGTTTCTTTATATGTTGTACCCACTCTTATGCCTCCAGAATGAGATGAGGTCCCAAAAGTGATACCTCCCTTACCACTTACTAGTACAAAGGTAAACATAAATGCCTATCATAGAGTTACCCATATGGATCCATAAAATTTTTTGTGGAAGATATTATTTTAAGTGAATTTAACTAAAGAGTGGTTCTTTTCACATGAACCTCAAAAATCAAGAGTGAAAGCATGAAACTTGTACTCTAAAACCAGTATAGTACACTCAAGGAAACTATTAGCCTATTGTTTGTATGTTGTATACAGAAGTTCCTATGAACCCATATCCCTCTATAGCCCCTAACAGAATAGAAAACATTACCCATAATATTTCTATAAGGTTATAATATGTGGAACCCCATGAAGGGTTATAATATCTCGGATATAAAGTCCCCCACCCACATTCATCCATTGAGAAGATCTCTATAATTGGTAAGATGTGGGTGACCTTCATCATCCTCTCCATGATCGCCCATTGATATTCAATTCCCTGAGGTGGTTTTGGTAACCCCGTCACAAAATCCATGGTGATTTCATCCCATTTGTTTTCTTGAATGGGTAGAAACTATAAAATAACATAAGGTCATTGGTTTCCCACATTCACGTACTGAGAGGTTGAACACTGAATAAAAAAAATCTACTCAATTCTTTATAAATTACCATAAATACCAGGGGCATAACTCACACTGCATATTAGTTAGTCGTGGATGTACTCCCCATTTAGAATCATGATATTCTTACATAAAACCCTCTCACATGTATACAAGTACCCATACAAGACCATGCTTATGCATGATCATATCCTTATCAATAACACAACCATGTTTTGGGTCGCCATGTGAAAATATTCCCCTTTGGTATAATCCTTCAGTTTTAGAAAGGTTTGTCCACTATACCTCATCAAGAAGTGATGATATCACAAGTAAATCCATATGTAAAGTTAATTCATGATATTATTCAACTTTTAGATACTTCATAGAAATAAGGTTCATCCACTTTCATTCTATACTAGATTCTTGAGAAAATTTAATAATCATTTTCCAACTTCAATCATTAGAAAACTAATTTCCATTACCAAGCTTGTATAAAAGGTCAATGTTTAATGACTGAAGGTATTCAAACCATCTTTTCATTCAATGTTTAATTTCATGATGATTGAATATGTATTTGAGTATTTTTTGTCCTATACATATATTGATCCATTCCACCAAAAAAATAATTTCTTTAACAATGTAAATCATTAACCACTATTGCTGACTCGTGATTATGCATCAGGTAATTATACTCATGAGGCCTCAACTAATGAGAAATGTAAGCTATTAAGTATTTCCCTTACATTAAAATGACTCCCAACCCAGTTCATGATGCATCACAATATAGTTTATAGCCTCAACAAAGATTAGAAAAAACTAGGGTCAGCATAGATTTTATCCATTCATTCATCTCATTAAAGGCCTTCTCACAAGATCAAGACCATATGAACTTTATAATTTTGTTGGTTAATTCAAAAAGTGGTGTTCCAAGGAACATAAATTTTTGAATGAAACACTTGTAATAACTAGCTAGACCCAAGAAACTATTTTTTTCAATGATTTTCTTAGGATAATACCATGAAAAAAATAGATACTACCTTCTCATGATCTATAAATAACCCTAATTCCTATATAATTCGACTTAGTAAGTAAATTTATCAATCCATAAGTGGAATTTTTTAGCTTGGAATATAATCTATTCTCTCCTAGTGTAAACATTATGTTGTGAAGGTTTTTGTTTTGATCTTCAATATGAAATTTTATGTATAGGTTCATAAATTTAAGATAATGTACCCACTAATAATCTAAACACAGCCTGGGGATCCCATCCACTTTCTTACTGAAATGATTGGGTGAACCACAAGGAGAAGTACTAAGACAGATGAACCCTTAAGAATATAGGTCACATAGCTACCTATTCAGTTCATTAAGACCAGTTGGAACAATTTTTTATTGAGGAATAATCATTGGTTCCTCTCCTATAACTAGATCTATAGTGAAATATACCACTTTATGATAAGGTTTCCCAAAACAAATCAAAGGAAAACATGTCTGGTTCATTCAACCATTGGAAGAAAAATAGTCTTTAACACACCTCAAACATAAATAAAATGACTACCAATCTAGGATGACCCTCCACCAAACCATTATCCTTAGATCCATATCTACTTTACTAGACATCCCATTATCCCATATGAACATTTATATCACCCTTTAGGGATTTAAATGACACCCTCTTGTGATAAAATTCAATTTAAACATTATAAGATACCAAACAAACCATCTGGAGTACTATTCCAGGACCCATCATCTAGATGAAGAAAAGGTTCCATAAGAAATGGTAATTTACAATCATGATAGGTAACTCTTTACATTGGATTACACCTTTAGATTACACTCCTAATGGGGTATCAATAGTCATTACATCACAAGAGTACTCAATTTCTATAAAAATACTCTCTAAAATAGCCATAAATATAACTGAGTGTGAATTACATGTTTTAAATATTGATGATACTAAACTCGAGGATATTCAGATCATTCCTTGCATTGGATATGGCTTAACAATCTACTCCTCAGGCATAAGCTACATTTCATGCAATTGTCCATATCTATGGCCGTTAGTTATAGTTTGACCTCTTGGAGATGTTCTTCAATACTGATTCTTCACATCATAATTTTCGATTCCATTACATAGTCCACCTACCTATAAAGTATGGATTGTGATAATATATCTACTAGAATGGATTAGAGATACTACTCCTACTTTGGACTACAGAGCTGGGGCAGATCCTATCCCATTAGGGAATGATAGAAGGGTCCCAAAAATCATTTGATATTTATGATTCAGTTGTACGATATATAATCAACTTGGGGTATATCACACTAAGGATTTATATGCCCCTACCTTCCTATAGACGAAATACCACATAATATCCTATGTGAATACTCTGACATCCACTTCCCTCTTGAGAAGTCTCAAGAAATTCTTCCTTCAACTAGATGAACCACTTCCCCATCTCAATGATTAACAACCATTACATGTACCTTCATCATATATCATGTTTTAACTAGAGATAAGGGAAATTTTAAAAATCATAGATATTACACCCAATTTAAAGATGTTGACAAGAGATTTGATGGAATACCATAGCCCATCTTCAAAGCATCTAACCCTGAATAGCTCATCACCCAAAAAGTTGGGTATAAAGAATTAGAGATCAGTTAAAAAAGAAGTGTATTCCTAGAAAAATACAAAAAACTACTCCAGTAGCATAAACACTCTAGATCAATCATCCCTCCTTATATATGGAAATGAGTAGTAATAAAAACTAGATTTTATATGCCTCCAAAACCATCCTCGAGGATGATCTGAATGGTTTAAAACCTCCAACCCATTCTTGGAAGATCCATGATGCATATAAGCCATGATATTAACCCTCCTTTCTAGAGCTATCACTAGATGATAAAATATAGATATAATAGCCTCTATCCATGAATTAGAAGCCTAGGGGACACCATCACTTATGAACATAGGTGACTGTTGTTGTTGGAACTCCCTTAGTAATTCAAACATAGTCTGTGTTGTTCAAAGGGTTAAATATATAAACTAAAATAACTATTAGTAATTCTCACATAAATGAGTATTAGTTCCTAGTCCCGGTATATCAGGTGATACGATTAGAGGTTTCATTAGTGGAACTACAGTAGGGTTCATTCCCACCACCTCAAGAGCATATTCATTGTGACTTTGTTGAAGATCAACCCAAGGTAGTTGTTGAGGAATATATCTTAAATTCCAATAAAATAGATCAATGCCAAAAAAACTAGACATAAAAGATCAATCTAAGGATAAAAGGATAGGTATAAGGGCTCACTACCCAAAACAAACTAACCTAACTACCCAAATATAAGGTAATAGTATTGGTAATATTCCAAATTTCAGTTATATAGGTTTTTTTAGGGATTTCCAATAGAATTTTGTAAAGGAAAAAAGCATTTATATTGTATTTTGTATCACTATTTAATGGAAACCAATTCTTCCATGTGTTTATATTAAATATATTTATTTATTTATTTATTTATTTATTGTATAATGATTCAATTGAATGGGGCACCATTTCCATGTTATAATGGAAAAACATTATATACCATAAATGGCACTACATGTAATTGAAACCAGAGCATTACATCACATCTTGGGATGTACCAATTCTATGAGAAATGGTTCAATTATATGGGTTACTATTCCCAATTTATAGAAGGGGAAAATTTATAAATTAAAATTGACATCAATTTAATGACAATCGACTAACATTTCATCCATGTAACTAATTTTTCATAGCTTAAACATGGTATAATTACTTAGTTAATGTTATAGAATTAGGATATATGGGGAAAATAAATTTATGATGACGTTGACACATTATGTAACAAATTATTTTTTACAATTTTATTCTATGAAATGTTATAAAATCTATAGGTTTCAACTTCAAGGAACATGAAACAAGAAAAGTTGAATTACGAAATGAATTTAAACATAGTCATGGAATCTAATATCTACATGCATATATTGATGCATGAATTAAAACTACATTACAATTGTGTGCAAAGTCTAAAAACTTTAATTTTAACTCATAGAACATGTGCATTACACAGTAGTAAATAGTACAACTATAGCAGATGAAATACAAAATATTAAATCCCATATATCAAAGCTTGAATTTTCACCTAACATGAATTAGCTACACCTAGTCTTGATTTATTACTATTTTATGAAATTTTATAATCTACTTTATACTACCCCCAAATATGATGAACAAAAAAGAAAAAACCATATAATACCACATTGTGACATACTAGAATCAGTTCACTCATAAGTAAATATAGATGATTGGCCACATAACCTCAAGCGCACCTCCTCGTAGGCCAGAGGATGCTGACTAGAAGAAAGGGTCTATGGTGGAATAGTGGAGAGACTATACCCTTATTACCATATTGGATAATATTAGATAATAGTGTTTAATAAAGGATAAATTAGTGGAAGAAATATAATCAACCAAAATAATTAAACCATCCAGATAATAATACAAAATGTAAAGCTGAAATTAGTGTCATATAAAAATGATTCCATGTATATGAAATATAAATAGGCATACATGATAGTAGGGATACATAGAATAAATTAAAAAATGGACAAAATACAAAAAAAAATATCCGCATAATAATCTTGATAACTATCTCATTCATCTTATATACAGATCCCATACTATAAAATAATTCAGGCATCCATAGTTAAGAACTTCCCTTTATCCCTTCAAGAATTCATGAAATATGCCCGAGTACCAAACGAAAGCCTGAATAGTGTGTGAGTAAAACATAGTAGGCCACCACTAAGAGTTTCTAATTATAATAAAATATATTAATATAAAACGTATAGTGTGAAGATACATTAATTTAAATTTTGAAGAGAAAATATAAACATTGTTGAGCTTCGACATCTCATGGAATACTTGGACGACCCCACCAGCTTTGACCACACTTGTTTCAGACACCCTATATGTCTTTGAGCAAAATACCACTATTTATTTAGGACATAAGTCACGTGGATGAGGTATCCTAGTTTACACATGCTTATAAACTATTACGTTGGCTAAGGGTTTTTCTAATACCCAAGGGATATATCTAAGATTTTTCACCCTAAAAGATTCTTCAAATATTTAGGAACATGTACAATGTAATATTGGTAATGAATAGATTAGGACCCATATAGATAATCCAAGGAGTTTCCTATCTGAGTAAATCATGCTTAAAATGGGGAGATCATTAGGATTATTTAAAATTTTTTGAGAAATAGTATTAATCTACATCACTATAATAAGGAATTCATCAAATAATGAAAATGAAAAATTATAATTTGGGTATCACCCTATCTGAAAACATCAATTAATTATTTTAGAATCATACGGGTGCTCAAGGAATTCCATTATGAATCTATGGATGTCTAAATATAGAAAAATATGTTAAATAAGAAAAGTACATAGTAATATGAAATCTCTACATTATGTGATATCTTTATTATATATATATTAATGGGTTTTAATATGTGAATTAATTGAATATTAATTGATTAATGTTGAGTTTCATGGGTGATATTTATAAATTATGTATTTTTATACATTGACATTATTTGGAGAAATTTTAAGGAAGATATGGCAATTGAGGAACATAAATAAAGTTCACATTGTTCTACAAATAATCTTGATGTGGAAATGGAAAATGAAGATGAATCCAAGACTGATGATTTAAAAAACACAAAGGAATCCATTTTATTATGATATACCATGATTTTGGATGATCACAAGATGTTTGAGAGGCTCATAACTAATGAACTAGTTAAAAATGTTGTTTTCAACACTAGAAGTTGACATTACAGATCATGTAAGAAATACCCAATGTGAAATTATAAAATTTGTGAATCCATCACAAACTATGAGAAATTTGACCTCATTTAATACATGTTGTTTTAACCATACATGACATGAAGACCTCAAATATACCACCCTCACATTACACTTATTTTCTAAATTACATGATTAAAAAACCATATAGAGACCCAAAAAATGAGTGTTTTGATGAATCTATGAAATGGGGGCGTATAACCTAGAAATATCTACTTAACATGATATTTGACCTTACTAATCCCTAAGATTACATTGGGGATTAAAAATAATGGGTTTCGTAAAGATACAATTATTCCATTCTAGGGGGGAGGCTTGACCACGTAGAGGTTATTGTAGGATTCCAACCTGAAGTGTATCACTGATAGGTTTTTTCTTTTATATCCTTAATTTATATTTTATTTAATGTTATATTTTTAATTAAACTATTAGTCTATTTCAATAATAATAAGGTTATTGTAAATTTCATTAATTCAATGTTGTTATCACCATGATCACCCAATGCAGTTAGACACTCCCAATGTATTAGAATCTCCTTGATGTTCAATTTAATCTGGTGGTGTTGCATACTAATAATGATCTGCCAAATAATCCATCTTTCATAGTTCTAAAAACAACCAAAAGCATAATATTGGAAAAATAATACTAAAAATAATATATAAAAACAATTCATGTAAAAAATTAAACTAAAAAAATATATTAAAAAATGGTATAAGAAAAGTATTTGGCTAAAGAAATCAATCTTCAGTCAACAAATACACTCCACTGCTCCCGGAAAATGATTCCAAAATGTTATGTTCCCAAAAGATGTCATTAAATCCTCTAGTAGATTAAAATTATAAATTTATCATGTTATGGAACCGTACAAACTACAAATTCATAGTAATGTGGAAGTACAGTGTCGATCCCATAGACATCAAGTAACACAATGATAAAAAATCCTAACCAATATTTATTTTTTACCAATTTCAAAAGATTTTATTGAATCTAATTAAATTATTTAAAATATAACAAAATCATAGAGAAAAATTGATTTTAGGGAAACTAGTTTCAATGGGAGGTTTGGCAAGAAATAAATCATGACAGCACATGAAAAACTATAATACTAAATTGTTGTGGAATCATTCATATTTAATCGATATGAGAGACATTAAAAAAATATTAATTTACCTTAGAATATCAATTCATATTGGACTAATGAATTAAGATAACTAGTGTATATTAATACCTTATTGTAATTGCGGAATAATAATCACATTCAATGGTAAGGAATGATTTATCTTAATCATGTCAAGTATTATACACTATTAAACACACTTAGCACATGGTTTAATAAAATATCTGATAAAAGTGAATCACAACACAATAAAAATTGAAAAAAACACACAAGTGAATATTCAAATAGAACAATTTGGTACACACCCATTTTGACTAATTCCACTCTTCACTATGGATTTATCCAATCATAATTTTGTGATATCCAATGATAAATAAACTGTATTCTATAGGGATATTTTTAGAAGAGAAAGAATGAGAAATAAAAAATAAAATAAAATAAAAATAAACTAATGAGAAAACCAAAATTACTTCAATGATAGAAAAAATAAAAATATGAAAAATAGAAACATATATATAAATAACTCTGGGTCATAACCCTATTGAAGCATCCCATTGGTCAATCCTCCTTCTAGGAATACAATATATCTGTAACTGGAACCCTAAATTTGTAACTCTAAATATCATCTAAGGGTTTTTTGTGGTAAAAACTCATGTAAACTATCTGTTTCTGGATCATATTCGGCCACTCCATCGAATAGATATATCAAAATCTCTATTTTTTTGGATTTTTTGAGGTTATCAAATTGTGTAATTTTTATAGGATGAATAATTTGTGGGTGGTCTATCTAACGTTTCCATGCCATGTAATATTAACATGTAGTGTAACAAATGTGGCCTGATTTATCACGATTTTTGATGGATTCATGAATTGTATACTTTCAGGACTGTTAATTATTACATGATGTGGAATGTAAATGTCCATCAGTAGATACATCATTTTTATCTGTTTCTTTAGTTTTGAGCCTCCCAGACATATTTTGATCCTCCAACATCACAGGAAACCTTTATTTAATGGATGACATGGTATTTTTAGCTTCATTAATCAATCCCAGATTCAACATCATTTTCTATTGTCGAACCTAGCCACTTTGTAGGTTGATATAAAGTTCCATTTAGTGTACTAATTTAAACATCTTACTTCAATTTTCTCTAAATGTTGATCCTTTTGGAAAATACAAAATATATCAATATCGACCATGAAACAAAAATTTAATTAATTAATATTCAATGGATTCTCATATATAATCCCACTAATATATAGATATAAAAAAGATACATCAGTACAGTATCAATACTTAAAGTATACATGAAATTTACCAATTCATTTAATTATTTATAGATTCTTAGACAACAAGAGGAAAGTCCAAAACACCCAAAGGGTGGATTATTTACATAGGTAAGGGATATAATTATGATGTAACAGAAATAATATTAGTATACATGTCATATAAGAATTAATTAATTAATTAATGTAATTAATTTTATAATTGACTACCCAAACACACCAATTATCTATTTTTATTTTAGTAAAGAACAATTTTCATAGGAATACAAACAAAAAATTCTAATGGGTGGCTCATGTTAAGGTAACCAACCTCCAATAGTTACAATGAGTATAATAGAAGGTCAATTCCATGGTCAAGAATTTTTATCTAAAGAGTATCATATTTTGAAAGAAACACGTAGATATTATTGAGTGTGGCACGGTGATGAAAAATCTTAACCCCCCCCCCCCAAATTTAGGAAAAATTAATATACAACCAACCTTAGCTCATCAGGAGACTCCTCTTCAAGTGTCGGCCTTCTATTTGGGATGAAAATAGAGAAAATATAGAAACAAGACAAACACTATGAAAATATTTTATACAATCTAACATGGAAATATAATCCAATAAGGATAACAAAATGTTAAAGGGATGAAATATGGAATATATACTATCTAATCGGAATCCAAAATGACTAATAATATTCAATTCAATTCTCAGATGAAAGATATTTCTCAAAGCCTAGGATAAGAGGAAGGGATAACTCTCATGTGTGGGATACAATGAATTTAATGGAGGGGAAAGAATGAAATAGGTTTAAGGTTTAAAGGAGTTAAAAGTTGTAATTTATAAGTTTTTTAACATGGTTGATCTATTTGGTCACGTAGTTGAAAGAATTGTTTACCAACCATGTTATATACACTATACAAGGTCCACATATGAAATGGTTTAACCTCACTATCAGAACAACTATGTGAAAACCTTTTGTGGTGAAAATCCAAATAATTTATGGTTTTTCATGTTAGTATGGATCCTCTTTCATGGTTAAACAATAAATATCCAACTTTATAGGGCCACACATTTGAGGTTCACTATTATCATTAATTTTTTTCCTAATCGCGTGCCACTCCCCTTCTTTCTAAAAAACTAGAACATTGGGGCCTAAAATAAACTATAATTCTCCCTAAATCTACATGAACTCTTTAGAAACATCTATTAGAGTAAAAAATAAATTTTAAGAAAATTTTTTTAAGGATTTGTACCTTTAAAAAAATTAGTCTCTTATAAGAAGGAATCAAAAGATAATGAATAATCATCACAATGTAATATCAATAATAGTGGTAAATTTTTTAATAATTTTTATGAAAATTATTCCTTTCAAAAATCAGATTCATGTTCTAATGATAATGATTATAATTTTATTATTAATTTTATTTAAGACACCTATTTTTTTGTTAAATAATTCATCAAAATAATAATGAGGAAAATTTTTATTTTATATATTTGATTTTATCTATGATTAATATATTGATAATAAATTGATATAAATAAATATTGAAGAAATGAAATACCCTTTGAAAATGAATTTTCTAAAGAGAAATTATCTAATAAAGGAAATGAAAGAAATGGATCAATCCTTCTTGGTCACTAGAGATATAGTTTCCATGACCATGAATATTTTTAACACTTCATTTATGATAAAGTTATTGTAATTAAATCTTGTGATGAGATGATTAATTATTTTGAAAAATGATTCCTTTAGTATCAATGATTTACATTTTGAGGTCACACCCATAATAATCAAGGAAATAGATATTTAACTTCATATAAGTAGGGAACTTCATGCGAATCAAATTACAAAGATAAAAAGGGAATGGTGAGGTTGTTTGTGTCTAGTTGTTGACAAGAAGAACACTCTCAACCAGAAGTTTCATAACATAGAAGTTAAAATAAAAAAAAATTTATAACAGATATATTAAGAATATTCCCAAACTAGGTAAATTATATGTGTTTCAACTCATGTTGTTGATCATATTTATAATTTCAAAAAGAAACAAACCATTTAATTAAATATATTGAGGTCATATCTTGATCAATATTCTAATAACATATGAATGAAGGTATCCCATTATCTAGCTAATTTAATTATTATTAAAGTAGATTCATCTATAAGGTCAGGACTAAATTCGAAATATAAGGAAATGTGGGTTGATAAAAAATATATCAAATCTACCACATAATCCAAGGTGGATATAAGAATTTCTATAAATAGAATCTCCCCAAATAGTTCATAAAATAAGGGAAGTTCATCAATAAAATATCAAGGAACTAAAAAATGTCCTATAAATCTCAAAAATAAAATAATAAAACTTGTTAGACACTTCTGGTGTTGTATTATATCCAGTTATAAGTCCATTGAGTGATGAAAACAATTTAATTTCATACAAATTATAAAATGGGAGAATTAAGGGTGATGAAAACAAAAAAAATAAGAATAAAAACATGATGTGAAAAATTAGATATTTTAGGAAATTAGAAATTTTTCAACAAAAAATAACATAGAATATCTTGATAACATCAATGATTATTTCAAAAAAGGTGGTCATAGCTTTGATTGGTGATGGAATATAACAACCATGCCTAAATCATACAGTAAATAGAATATAAGACAAAAATAAAAAATGAATCACATGAGTAAAGAAAAAAATTATTCTTTAAGGAATAAAAAGATGAATAATGTTAATGCAACTACTACTATAAAGTCAATATTTAATGTTGAAAATTATTTCCCACCTATTCCGAAGATATTATTTTATTTTTTTAGGAAAATCCACACCTTGGACCAATATAATTTGACTATGAATATCAATACTAAATGATGAAATCTAAAGCAACAAGGATAATCAATCCATTAAAGGGATGGTTGGGTTCATTTTATGGTTTAAATTATTAATTTTTATATAGAGAGATTATAAAATAATGGTAATATAAAGTTTGTTGAAAAAGAAATAAAAAAATTGTAATACAGTACTAAGAGAATGAAATTTCATTCATGTATTTGATAGTTATTAAATAATATCTCTAAAATATTATTGATTTAAAGTGTCAATTAAGATATTGTAAAAAAGTTAATCTATACCCAAGAAGAATTTTGAGTGAGTGCCTAAATATTTCTTAGTGGGATGAGCCCGTAAGGGGCTTTGCAGTGCTAGGTCTCCCATCCGTCGCCGTCTTCCTCCCCTCGTTGGCCGCCCTATCCTTGGGTCTCATCTTGTGCATTCGCGGCACGGATCCTTATAGTCGTCGTTGCGCAGACTCGTCATCATCCTCAGCACTTTGCTTCATTGCTTGGCTTCCCTCAAACCCTAGTTTCGGATCTGGGTAGGGTTCTTATGAGGCATGACAAAGCTCCAGGGTGTGGGTTTCTGGCACTGCGATTTTGGGTTTTCGTTCTGTTTCGTGACGATTGTACAAGCTTTGGATAGATCTTGCCTTTGGGTGTGGTTTTGAAGGTGGCGACGGGACTTGTTTCGAGTTTTTTGTAGGCTGTGGTGATGACTTCGTTCAGGTAGGTGATTGTTTCCGTATTTCTTTTTGCGGTGGAATTCTTGGTGATTGTTTGGGTCAGATTCTGTCGATGGAGGGTTTGTCGATGGGGTTTGGTTTCATTTGATTGTTGTGTGGGATGAATCTAGTTCCTCATCTTTGGTTTATTTCAACTCTGTTTGAGTTTCGTGATATGCTGGTGATGATAATTCAATGTTCTGAGGGTTTCACCCTCATTGAAATCGGTGAATGGGTTGATGCGCTGATTAAGGTTTGACGGTGCTGGCTTTCGGTGAATGGCGTAGTCGACATCCTGGGCTCTGGCGGTAATGGTTGTTCATCGGCGGTTCGGTTGCCTGTCGTTGGCTGGGGTGTGGGTCGAGGTGGCACTATGTTCGAGGCACCTCGGTTCTTGTGTTTGTTATGATGGCATGGTCTATTTGAATTTTGAAATTGGAAGTTTGAATTTGTTGTGGTGGTGTTTGGTTGTCTAGTGGATTAGTCTGTAAGGTTACCGGTAACACATAAAGCGACTTCGGGAAAATGAAAAAAAAAGATTTGTAGCAGTAGCCTAAATATTTCTTAGTTGTATGAATAGATCAATTAGAATTGGATAAAAAGATAGTAGAATCACAAATCATTGATTTTGATTTAATTTCTAAAGTATATATGCTTTTTCTGGCTAAGAAAAAGATGAATGGAGTAAGAAATCCATGCTCTCCAAATAGGTAAAATTTTCAAAAAAACAATGATTAAGCTATTATGAAGAGTTCTAAAAAACATATAGTTTGAATGAAAAGTGTTTCTAGGTTGGTATCTAAGTCTCAAATATATTTTAGATAATAAAGAACCTATGGGGACCCACATAATTCCCTTATATGGTAATTTACATCACTTATATATGGAATTGATTATAAAGTATGAAAAGAGAGAACTAAATGAATATTATGATGGTTATACTAAAATATGAACAATCCATCAGGAATATTTTCAATTGATATTATGTTTTCTATCTATAAAACATTATTTTAAATACCTTAATTGGTATAATAAACCATATGGTATCAAATTATTATAATTACAAGTTGTTAATAAATAAAAACTATTGATGATGAAGTTCATTGCAGTGCATACCTTGATGGGCATCTTAGAAGACAAAATTCCATAGTTTAGTTATTTCTACTAAATCTAGAATCCATGATATAAATAGAGAAACATATTGTTAGGTTATGAAAATCACTTTCCAATCCTATTTGTATCATTTTAAATATGGGTAATAAGGGTGTTTGTTGTTTCCAAAAAAATAATATGGATAAAAATCAAAATTTATATCATTATTTTTGACGTGTTTGTTGAAATTGAGTACAATATAATAAGATCATTTTAGAATATTTTTTATATCCCCTAAGAAGTGATGTTAAAGTTTGCATCATATTATGAATTGTATAAGGACATATTTTTTTCTAAATTGGTCAAAATTTTCTTTTATACACTGGGTTATCACACATTGACATAGAGATGATTATTTGATGGAACATTTCTACAAAAAAAAATTCAACCCTTCACCCATGGGAAATTTAATGATTCTAACAAAAAATGGAATAAAAAAATTGACAACCAAAGGTGGAGGATATATATTTCAAGTAAAAGGTAAAATTCTGTAGTGAATTTATGAAGTAATAAATTTTCATCATTTAGCACCTTTGAACTTATTCTTAATAGTGGTGAATTAAGGTAGCAACACTATCCAACACATATTGGCATACATCCATGTGTACAAAATAAATGTATTGATTAAAATAAAAGGGGATATATTGAAGTTAAAAATATTTTTTTTAATTTTTTCAATTATTTTTAATAATAATGTAAATATTTATTTCTTAGAGAAGGTGAAAAATTCATGAAGAATCCACTAATTGTTTAACATGAAGAGGTTTAAAAAACATTGATGGGAGGAGATGGTGAGGTTTTTATCATAGAATAACTAGCTAGATAGATTTTATGAAGTATATATATACATTTTATGATTTTTTATCTAGTAAATCTATAAATAAATGATATGTGTTATTGTTGGGTTACTTTTTACAATTGGTTTATGAAGTTGGAAGAGTTGAGTGATAAATTTTCTACTAAAAAGATTTTAATATTCTATTTAAAAAAGTGGTTGAAGGTAGTTCAATGTAGTGAAGAAATATGAATCATCTGTGATGAAACCATCCAAAATATTTTTTTAACAATTTTTCTAAAATCAATGATACATAGTCCTTGGACATGAATTGTTGAAGATGATATTAAGATAGACTTTAATATGCAGTAAAGATACTATAAATACACTTAATTTAGTATTTATTATATTACAATACTTTATAATTTTTTTAATGTCATTTGGAGATGATTCTGTATTTTCCTGATTCATTTGAAGTGTTTCGAGTGATTTATTATTCCCTTTTGTGATATGAAGGTGTTTTGAGATGATTCAAATAATTTTGGAATCCTAAAGAGAAAGATAAAAATTGACTAACTCTAGAGGCTCATGATGTGGATATGATATTTTCATAAGGTTTTCTTTGATAGTTGTATAAAAATTATAAATGCATGAAATTTTTAAAGATCAGGTTGACATTAATATTTTTGACTTCCACCATTATAATGTTCTTGAAATATTCTGAAGTGTAACGCCCCGACCCCAGTTACCCAGAGTCGGTGAATTCTTACATAACACTGGCATGATCACAAGAAAGATAAAATCTCTAAAGACTAATTAGTTTAGTAGCCTTGGAAACACTAGATACATTCGTAAAGTTTACATTACATCATAACATGAAAATTAAAACAATATAGTCTCTATAGTCCACACTTTTATCCCCTTATACTATCCCTGCAGGTCATTCATAAAATACATCTTCACATCCTAGGAAAAATAAAACATAGAAAATGGGTGAGCTCAAATTCCCAGTAAGGATAACAATATAGCGGAAACTTTCATAAATAAGAATAAAAATTTTAGGCAATGTATAACTAAAACAAAAGCCTTTTAAACTTGAACTTCAATATAGAATAAAAAAAAATAAAATGAAATAATGCCATTTACTTATTCACATGGATATTCTACTAGTCGAATAATCACATGCAATGTCAATAAACACTTTTATAATGATGGAATGCATAATTCCAGACTATCATAACCACATAGCCAAGGCCTCATGCCAAGACTACAAATAAGATTTTTTCAAGGCCTTGTACCAAGACACTAGTTTGTCTCATGAGACCTACCGTTGCATCGAGGATCTATAGCAGGCTCCACCCGTCACTTATTAAGTCCAATGCATTCCTCATATGAACAGATTTAAACAAAACATAAACATTCATATTAAAACTATCATACGAAATGTCAATACTTTATTCATAAACCATGAATGGTATAAAAATAACACATCCACAGTCAAACATATCACAAAACCTTAAACACGATATGGAATATTTGTATCATGATAAATCAACTTCAAAACATGTTTAAAATCCATTAAAGAATTTTGACATAGATGAAAATGATTTGTAAAACTCTTTGAGAGAAATACCCATTTTCATGAAAACATTTAAAAGTCACAAAAATTAGAAAAGAACTCATTTAAAGACATTTTGAATCAAATTGTCCCATACCACTTTGAAACTTTTGAAAGGAATTAACATTTTAAAAACATTCATGTCCATATAAATAAATCCATAAAAAAATTTGAAGATATAGACATTAATGAGAAAGATTTAGATGAATAAATATTTAAAACATTTGAAATGATGTTTTAGTAAATAGTTCCTTAAAATAATCCATTTGAATACTCTTTCATAAAACATGGACATGTATAATAAATATGTCCCAGTATATACTTACGTAAAAACAACCTCAGATAATGAGGAGATTAGGAAATTAACCCTTACCAATTTGGTAACTTATGAAAAATACACCCCATGAAAGAGGTATTATACAATAAATATGTACATACACATAAATTAAAGTGTATTACACAAATAATACAATTATAGGCAGTACATACACCACACAAAAGATAATAGTGGCAATATGGAATGAATCTCATGGGAATAAGGAGTGAGATGAAAACCCCTTACCTTGTACTTTTCATTGGTTGGGGGTATGTTAACCTTCTGTATAATGGTGAAATAATTTTTATTAAATTATAAAAGAATCATATACATTAATATGATATCATATATGATCTTTTAACATTGATTTGTTAATAATATCTTAGTATTATCGTTGTTTAGGGTGTTAACTTACTCGTTTTATCTTATATGTTTTGTTACGTAAGATGTGTTTTTCATGGATAGGTTGTATATTATTCATATCCATAATTATATCAAGTCATTAGATACTATTATTAATCATCAAAGGATAATTAGACTTGGATGGATACGATGGAGAATGAATCTCATCGCGTTCGTGGAGACGGTAGTCTGTACGTACGTACGAGCGACAATATCATTCTTTTGATATTAAAATAATATTTAATTGGTTGGTATATCATATATAAATAATCATTATCATTTTATATTTATTATTTACATGAATTACAAATCATTATTATACCCATCCAAATAATAATATATTGAATAACAATTACATCATGACGTGGAGACGGTAAGTTGTACGTACGCACGTATGGTGACATGTCACTCAAAGGATGGATAGAATACTTAATATGGTTGTACCATATTTATTTTAATATTACAGTATATATGAGATACTGGATTAATTATATTATAATGGGAATAACAAATAAAGAAGAATTTGAAGAAGAAATTAATTTGAAAAAGGGTGGTGAAAACATTACCTCTTCTTCGGGTTCTTCCTTTTGATTTGACCAAAAAAGCTTCTTAGGATGTCTTTATGATCAAAATAAAACCTCTAGGTTGTATTGAGGGAAGTTTAGAGAGTATTTGGGCAGGGTTTGGCCGAACCAAAAGGCTTTGAAGGTGTGAATTAATGAGAAGGGTGAGTGCCCTTTTATAAGAGGGGTGAGGGGCACCTTTGGAAAAGCTAGAAATATTATTTTATAATAAATTCATATTCAGTTTATAATGGCTCCAAAGTGGATTATTTAAATTTTAAGGTGGTTATAAGTATAAAACCACTCAACCAATATAAGTTAGACAGGTTTGGGTCACTATATTAAGGTTATCGTTAAGTATTAACTCTTAGTTAATTAGTTTCACTTTTACAATGTCTCTTTGTATTTTTATATTATATGGTTAATAAACTTACTATATACATCCAAGAGACCCCCAAGTGGTCCATTATTTATACACCTATCATGATATAAGTTTCTTAGCAGAATATTAGATTTTTATGAATTTAATATCAATTAATAATATAATATTTGTTTTAAAAACTCTTTTATGTCAATTTTGACACTATTCAATAATTGATTTTTGTAAAACTCATAACAGAATGATTACTTCGAAAAAAGTTAATTAAATCAATCCTAACATTCCATATTAACCTATAAAATTATTTTTATTTATAAAAAGTCTCAAATTAAATTTATTTGGGTATTTATAATATCAATTATTCTAATTTTTCACTATTATGGTAATTACTGCATCACCATTGTGTCATAAATAAATTAAATTATTTAATGTTTAAAAATTATAAATAAAATACCATTTTTTAGGAAATCTTTTTATCTTTCTAATGAATATTTATAGTTGAAAATACAACATACATAACCCTATGTAAAAATTGTGTTTCTAAAAGATATATGCTTATGTCATTTTTGTATTTATTTTTCTTTAATTAAAATAAAGTGTCCCTATCACTTACAAGTGGTTCCATGAGGTCCTAAAATCGACCCAAAGATGCCCATGGTCGGACATGTATCAACCAATAAGTTTATGACACGTTTTAGGGTAATTTTTTATTATTATAATATTATTTTTTAACCCTTATTTACCGGATTCACCCTTTAACCATGGTAAATAAAATATTTACTGAAGTAATTATTCAAAATTTCTAAAAATAAAAGTTACCTATTTACACAATTTGAACATCCTGATTCCAAATATGGAATCCATTTTTTCAAATTCAAAATACTTAATTGGCAGAAATTAATTTAAAATTAATTCTCTTTGTTAAAACAAAAAGCTTGTTTTTAAGAAATAATAACTATCAAAAGATTGACACTTATTTTTGTCTGGTTTAATTGTGAAATTATGTAAAATTACCAACATTGTATTAAATGGTAAAAATATATTCTAAATATACTTTAAAACCAAAAAATTAATAATTTATCACTATTAATTATTTTGATTAAAAAAGATGTTTTTAATTAAAATTTAGTAATTTTCACTATTCTTCAAAATATAAAAGTTATCGGAAATGTACCAAAATTTCACCCTATACTAAATTCGATATTCTGAATCCAAAAATGAAGTCCATTTTGAGAGATAAAATTTATAAAATTTCAAAAATTAGGTATTACTATTCATAACGGCTAGTTTGATTGGTTGTGGTGTGTGTTAGAACTCGAAGTTGCGTACAACACATGCTACTATATTATTCAAAGGAAAGCATACCGTGGAATCTTGGGATGTTTCATTGTAAATTTTTGATGTTCCCATTTTAAAAATTAAATTTATTTAGTCAAATTTAATATATAAAAGTTTAAAATGTTGGATTTAAAAAGGTTTCACTATTAAAAGTTGGTAAAAGTGCAATACTGGAAATGAATTTGTTCTTACATTATGTCTAAGAAACTCATAATATAGATTATAAAATTATAAGGATTATATAATGTTTAAATTTTAGTTAATACTATTCATAACCTCTTTTGAATGGCTTGTTTGGTAAGTCATGGTGCGCTTGAAATCGGTGTTGCGTGTAGTACAAGTTATTGAATTATTTTAATGAAATAACACACTATGAAATCTTAGGGTGTTACATTCTCCCCTCCTTCAATAAATTGTGTCCTTGCAATTTGAAATTGTTCTTTGAAAATAAAAGGTTGAATATAGAAAATATCTTTGTGGGAAAACCCACATTGGAAATTGGGTTACAAAAATTTAGTCTTAATATGAGGAAAAGGGAAATGAAAGTGTCACCACCAAATTATGATCTCGATTAGGAGAAAAATTGTCGAAATTAGAGACATATAATTGGAGAAAAATGTAAATATTTATAGGTAGTTATTGAGGTCATCAATCACAAACAAGTGTAAAATTTATGGCCTTAAATTCATCAATCTATAATGATTTAAAATACCATCAGTTCAGCAAAACATATGGTATTAGGATAACACATTTTTTTGTTTTAAGATCCCTTCACTAAATTATAAGAATTAATTTCTTCATTGAATAAGAGAAGAAGAAAAATATATACTTAAAAATTAGAGTCTCATCCTTTAACAAAGTTCTACCACAAACTCATCTTTCACTCTAAAAGATAATATAACTTAAAAATAATATTCTATTTATCCTATTCATATAGGGTTAAAAAATGAATTTATAATTCATCTAGAAGAACCATTAAAAAACAACATTATTCAATCCAGGACATCACGTTGGTCATTGGTAGGTGATACACCTTTTTCGCCCTTCAGTTGTGGGTTCAAGTCTCACAGCCTTGTCGGACGCGACAGGTTTCTACCTGACCTCCTGGTTGTCCTTTTATGGCAATCCAAAATAATCCAAACTAGAACTATCCAAAATACTCCAGTCCAAAATTTATAAGGAAGGTAAACACAATGAAGATCCTTTTGCTGTGTAATAACATGTGAACACCTTCATCATGTATTCTTTTAAAACACTACAACATCCTGAATTACCATAAAACCTTATTGATTAAATTCTTGATCCCTTATTCCTTAAAGAATAATAGATATACTCCTTTAATCCAAAAATGTTGTATACCCCAACAATGATAGAATATACAAATCATTAATCAGTTTCAAGGTAGTCAAGAATATCCAATATAATTTATCGAAATCAATCATGTATTATTCTAAAATCACTACCTCAGTATCAAAACCATATTATGTTTTATCTTTCTCTCAACCATATATTTTCCAAAACTTTAACCTACTATTGAGTCACTTTTCTTTGTTCCACACAATCTCAAGTCCTTAATGAAATAGTACTGCAGTATAATCCTTATATACTCCATAATTATTATAACAACTACATTGTTGATACAACACTCAAATGACATAATCAACATAAGAACTCTAATCATTCCTCTTCATATGTGGTAGTATCATAACTTGATTATTATCCAATAGCATCATTTGCAGCATAGTCTGATGACTGGGACATAGGTTCGTGTAGTGTCCAAAATCCTTGCAAATGAAGCATTGTACATTTGAAACCATTTTCTTACCCTTGCAGTCACGTACTTTGTTCTCTTTTCCTCCACACTTATAACAAACTCTCATTCCTTTCAGGCAAGTTCCATGGTGTTTCTTCCCACAGTTATCACATATGGGAAAATTATTCTTTTCCATCTTCCCTTTATCCATATTTCTCTCTTCCATACTTTTCTTCTCTTGCTTCTCTTCAAAGCCATAGGACTCAGTAAACTCTTTACTTATCTTATCAACACATGATATTATTTCTTCATATGATGATAATACATAGGATACTATTTCTCTTATAAATTCTAGCTTAAGACCATGAAAGATATGATCCTTGTTTCTCTTTGTATCATGTGCATTGTTGGAGTTCTCATTCCTTCTACTGGGCGCCATTTCTAAACAATGGCATACACTAGATTAGTTTATGAATAACAATACCAAATCCCAAACTTGTAAAACAAATAACATAAATTAAATAGTTTAGGGATATAATCCATAATCATAAAAATGTCTCCTTTGAGGAATTATATACTCATAAACCCTTCATAATGGTTTGTAAAGAAAATGAGAATTATCCTAAGCATATCCCCCGAGAGTGTCATAACCAAGAGTACAACAAGGCCCGTTGTCGTGCACCAGTTCCCATTCGAGTCCAGCTCAAAGTGGTGTTTTCGATTTTTACCCCTAGGTACATATGTGCCAGAGCCGCCTCTACCTTCTCGTATCCAGATAAGGATTTATTGCTCAGAAAACCCACAAAATCTCTACAATACCAAAATTCTAGAAAGTTCTTCTATACTAATCCTTAAAGTCCATCTTAGTTCTATGCGCTCTAATCAGAGTTTATCTAAATCTAGCTTCCAAGGTTTGTACTAAACCTCCCTATGATACCAACTATAATGCCCCAACCCCAGTTACCCAGAGTCGGTGCATTGTTAATAACATTGGCATGATCACAAGAAAGATCAAATCTCAAAAGACCGATTAGTTTAGTAGCCTTGGAAACACTAGATACATTCGTAAAGTTTACATTACATCATAACATGAAAATTACAACAATATAGTCTCCATAATCCACACTTTTATCCCCTCATACTATCCCTGCAGTTCATTCATAAAATACTTCTTCACATCCTGGGAAAAATAAAACATAGAAAAGGGGTGAGCTCAAATGCCCAGTAAGAATAACAATATAGAGGAAACTTTCATAAATAAGAATAAACATTTTAGGAAATGTATAACTAAAACAAAAGCCTTTTAAACTTGAACTTCAATATAGTACGAAAAAAATAAAATGAAATAATTCCATTTACTTATTCACATGGATATTCTACTAGTCGAATAATCACATGCAATATCAATAACCACTTTCATAATGATGGAATGCATAATGCCAGACTATCATAACCACATAGCCAAGGCCTCATGCCAAGACTACAAATAAGATTTTGTCAAGGCCTTGTGCCGAGACACTAGTTTGTCTCATGAGACCTACCGATGCATCGAGGAGCTATAGCGGGCTCCACCCGTCACTTATTAAGTCCAATTCATTTCTCATATGAACAGGTTTAAACATAACATAAACATTTGAATTAAAACTAGCATACGAAATGTCAATACTTTCTTCATAAACCATGAATGGTATAAAAATAACACATCCACAGTCAAACATATCACAAAACCTTCAACACTATATGGAATATTTGTATCATGATAAATCAACTTCAAAACATGTTTAAAATCCATTAAAGAATTTTGACATAGATGAAAATGATTTGTAAAACTCTTTAAGAGAAATACCACTTTTCCTGAAAACATTTAAAAGTCACACAATTTAGAAAAGAATACATTTAAAGACATTTTTTAATCAAACTGTCCCATACCACTTTGAAACTTTTGAAAGGAATTAACATTTTAAAAACATTCATGTCCATATAAATAAATCCTTAAAAACAATTTTGAAGATATGGACATTAATGAGAAATATTTAGATGAATAAATATTTAAAACATTTGAAATGATGTTTTAGTAAATATTCCCTTAAAATAATCCATTTTAAAACTCTTTTATAAAACATGTACATGGATAATAAATATGTCCCAGTAGATACTTACGTAAAAACAACCTCGGATAATGAGGAGATTAGAAAATTAACCCTTAACAATTTGGTAACTTACGAAACATACACCCCATGAAAGAGTTATTATACAATGAATATGTAAATACACATAAATTAAAGTGTATTACACAAAGAATACAATTATAGGCAGTACATACACCACACAAAAGGTAATAGTGGCAATATGGCATGAATCTCACGGGAATAAGGAGTGAGATGAAAACCCCTTACCTTGTACTTTTCCTTGGTTAGGGGTAGGTTAACCTCCTTTATAATGGTGAAATAATTTTTATTAAATTATAAAAGAATCATATACATTAATATGATATCATATATGATCTTTTAATATTGATTTGTTAATAATATCTTAGTATTATCGTTGTTTAGGGTGTTAACTTACTCGTTTTCTTTTATATGTTTTGTTATGTAAGACGTGTTTGTCATGGATAGGTTGTATCTTATTCATATACAGAATTATATCAATTCCTTATATACTATTATTAATCATTAGATGAGAATTATACTTGGATGGATACGATGGAGAATGAATCTCATCGTGTTCATGGAGACGGTAGTCTGTACGTACATACGAGCGACAATATCATTCTTTTGATATTAAAATAATATTTAATTGGATGGTATATCATATATAAATAATCATTATCAAGTTATATTTATTATTTACATGAATTACAAATAATTATTATACCCATCCAAATAATAATATATTTAATAACAATTACACCATGACGTGGAGACGGTAAGCCGTACGTACGCACGTATGGTGACATGTCATTCAAAGGATGGATAGAATACTGAATATGGTTGTACCATATTTATAATAATATTAAAGTATATAGGATATATTGGATTCATTATTTTATAATGTTAATAACAAAGAAAGAAGAAGTTGAAGAAGAAATGAATTTGAAAAAGGGTGGTGAAAACATTACCTCTTCTTCGGGTTCTTCCTTTTGATTTGATCAAAAGGGATTCTTAGGATGTATTTCTGATCAAACTAAGACCTCTAGGTTGTATTGAGGGAAGTTTGTAGATAATTTGTGCAGGTTTTGGCCGAAACAAAAGGCTTTTAAGGTGTGAATTAATGAGAAGGGTGAGTGCCCTTTTATAAGAGGGGTGAGGGGCACCTTTGGAAAAGCAAGAAATATTATTTTATAATAAATTAATATTCGGTTTCTAATGTATCAAAAGTGTATTATTTAAATTTAAAGGTGTTTATAGGTATAAAACCACTAAACCAATAGAATTTAGACAGGTTTGGGTCACTATATTAACCTTATCTTTAAGTATTAACTCTTAGTTAATTATTTTCACTTTTACAATGTCTCTTTGTATTTTTATATTATATGGTTAATAAACTTACTATATAAATCAAATAAACCCCCAATTGGTCCATTATTGATACACCTATCATTATATAAGTCTCTTTACCAAACCTTAGATTTTTAGGAATTTAATATCAATTAATAATATAATATGTTTTTAAAAAATGCTTTTATGTCAATTTTGACACTATTCAATAATTGATTTTTTTAAAACTCATAAAAGAATGATTACTTCGAAAAAAGTTAATTAAATAAATCATAACATTCCATATTAACCTATAAAATTATTGGTATTTATAAAAAGTCTAAAATTAAATTTATTTGGGTATTTATAATATCAATTATTCTAATTTTTCACTATTATAGTAATTACTGCATCACCATTGTGTCATAAATAAATTAAATTATTTAATGTATAAAAATTATAAATAAAATATCATTATGTAGTAAATCTTTTTATCTTTCTAATTAATATTTATAGTTGAAAATAAAACATACATAACCCTATGTAAAAATTGGTGTTCTAAAAGATATATGCTTATGTCATTTTTGTATTTATTTTAACTTAATTAAAATAAAGTGTCCCTATCACTTACAAGTGGTTCCATGGGGTCCCAAAATCGACCCAACGATGTCCATGGTCAGACATGTATCAACCAATATGGTTAGGACACTTGTTAGGGTAATTTTTTATTATTATAATATTATTTTTTAACCCTTATTTACCGGATTCACCCTTCAACCATGGTAAATAAAATATTTACCGAAGTAATTATTCAAAATGTCTAAAAATAAAAGTTACCTATTTACACAATTTGAAAATCATGATTCCAAATATGGAATACATTTTTCCAAATTCAAAATACAGAAGTGGCAGAAATTAATTTAAAATTAATTCCCGTTGTTAAAACAAAAAGCATGTTTTTATGAGATAATAACTATCAAAAGATTGACACTTGTTTTTGTCCGGTTTAATTGTGAAATTATGTAAAATGAACAACATTATATTAAATGGTAAAAATATATTCTAAATATACTTTAAAACCACTCAAATTCATAATTTATCACTATTGATTATTTTGATTAAAAAAGATGTTTTTAATTAAAATTTAGTAATTTTCACTATTCATCAAAATATAAAAGTTATCCAAAAAGTACCAAAATTTCACCCTATGCTAAATTCGATATTCCTAATCCAAAAATGAAGTCCATTTTGAGAGATAAAATTTATAAAATTTCAAAAATTAGGTATTACTATTCATAACGGCTAGTTTGATTGGTCGTGGTGTGTGTTAGAACTCGAAGTTGCGTACAACACATGCTACTGTATTATTAAAAGGAAAGCGGACCATGGAATCTTGGGATGTTTCATTGTAAATTTTTGATGTGCCCATTCTAAAAAGTAAATTTATTTAGTAAAATTGAATATATAAAAGTTTAAAATATAGGATTTAAAACGGGTTCACTATTAAAAGTTGGTAAAAGTGCAATACTGAAAATGAATTTGTTCTTACATTATGTCTAAGAAACTAATAATATGGATTCTAAAATTATAAGGATTATATAAAGTTTAAAATTTAGTTAATACTATTCATAACTTCTTTTGAACGACTTGTTTGGTAATTCATGGTGCGCTTGAACTCGGTGTTGCGTTTAGTGCAAGTTATTGAATTATTTTAAAGAAATAACACACTATGAAATCTTAGGGTGTTACATGAAGGTTATCTCCACAACAACAAAAATTAAAATTAATTACTTTATATGTTTCATTCCATGGCTCATAAGGGTTTATAGTGATCTTTGTAAGGTTGATTTTCACAAGTAATAAAACATATTGAAAATATTGGGAACATTATAATTTTATCTTCCAGACATCATAATGTTTATTATAAACATTGTATAGTTTATTCCAAAGACAACAAAATATTTGTAGGGTTGTTCTGAGATATTGTAATGTTGTAAATGGAACTCAATAAGGTTCAAAATTGAAAATTATAAGCTTCATTTTTTGAGACATTGTAACTTTTTTCACTACTAAATATGTTTTACATGAGGAATTTTATCATTCCATTAATTTTTTATTAAAATTAGACAAACAACATAAAGTTTGTAATTTTGTGAAATCAATGGATATAAAATCTTATAGAATAAAAAATGTGATGAATAATTAAATGAGATAATTATTCAAAGAATATGAAGAAGATAATCAATGTATATTTTTTTAAAGGTTGGGGCCGATGCCTCATTTTATTATTAAAGAAAAGCAAAGACCTCTTTTAACTGGGTAAAGGGAAACCCATTACATATCCGGAAGGCCCAGTGGGATTGTAGCCCATTACATAGCCTATAGGCCCAAATTTTTGGCCCAATGCCCATTTTGTGAATAGTAACATGCCTACTATAGTACCCGCATAGTACTTCCACTACTATAGTGCCCTGCTGCCGCTACAGTACCTACCGATCTACAATACCTACGCCCAATGGGTTTTGAACCCCCAATTTTCAGGTAAGATTATGGGGTGCTTACCACTAAGCCAAACCCAAACTACGGATGATCAATGTATTTGATATAGATAAAAGCATGGTGATGTTCTAAAAAGTGAAATAAATACGAAATAGAGATATTCCATAGTGAATCATTCTAGAAGTCAAATTTTATGTTTCTTGTACTATATTATAGTGATTTTAATATCAAAAATGGGTTTTCTATTTTTTCGAGAATTGAGAATTTTGAGCAGTGAAGTTATCTAATATTTAAAATAAAATCTAAAGATCACATGAATATTTTAGAGAATATCAACTCTTGAATATATAAGCCACACCAAAATATGAAGTTGTTGTATATTATTTAAAATATAATAATATTTATTTATTTATAGATATTTATGGAATGAATTATATAATAATATTTCTGGGACTTGTAGTAGAATTAATTGGAATCTTATTCAGTGGGGATAAAATGAGGAGTGAAAAAATTCATTCCATGAAATATAATAGAGATATATAATGGAGGTAAATGGAATATTCATGATCATGTGAGAACACACGTTTGAAGTGTTTGAAAAAAATATAAAATGATATCATGTTTTTGAGATTGTGAGAAGATTATAGAATAAATTTATAATTGGTTTTAATGTAAATTCAAAAATAATTAATTATTGATAATTAATTTTCTATATTGAAAAACATAGGAAAAGAAGATATATAAAAGTAACTCCTTAGAGAATATTCTTCAGAAAATGATATAAATATATAGAGAAATAACTTTTAGGTATCAAAATAGTTGAAGCAGAATACAACTTGATTCTATTTATAAAATCCATTCAGTCAATGTGTTAGAAGAAAATGATGTCATGTGATTATTTATATTTTATATGTAAAAATAGTGATAAAGAAATAATATTAGCAAGATTTGGGAAATTATAGTGTGTATTATGTTTTATAAATCCAATATTTTCAACCGACAACCTTCAAGAATGAGTTGATAGAAAGGAGTGATTCAAATTCTATATAGTATTTAGGGAATGTATGTGAATAGAGACTAACTTTAATGATGTTTAGATAGAAATATATAGATATTTAATCACTCTTATTGAGGAAGTATATCAGTTTATGTAGATGTGGTGACATCTTTAGAAATATGGTTATCTACTTCAATGGTTTGAATTAATTTGTAAGACTATTATGATATAGTATAATATAGTTAGAATATATATAAGTTCAGGATGCAATATGATTACAATATAATCCCTACTCACCCCACTTATAACTGAAGAAAAATGGTTAGTGGTAAATCTATGTAATTAATCTTCATAAAGAAAAAAAATAAAAATTAACCCATATCGGGGGGTGAACCTTATAAAAACAATGTGTGAAATTCATAAATTATTTTCAATATAGCATGTGGTATACTGGTGTTGGCAAAACAAAAAAATGATAATCATTTTTCTAAACATAAAATAGAATTTTGTACACTAAGAGGGAACGTAAGTGAGTAAAATTTATAAAGCATAAGGACTCAGTAAAAAGTAGACACATCTAATTCACTCTTAGGTGACATCACCCATTCATATGCATCTCACATGATTCCTTTAATATCATTATTGATGATAGATGATCCACACTATATGAAAACTCTATCATTGTTATAAATTGTTCTACATGATTGATAACCCTACAACATAAGATAAAATTTTCATTTCGTGGATCATGTGTCGTTAACTAAATTTTTAAACGTCTAATTAATTTGAATGATTTTTATAAATGGAAGTAGAATACCATGAAGATCCTTTGATATGAATAAACCTTCATACAGTGACCCATATAAGATTAACATGGTGCAATGAGAATTTTCATCTATGACTGCACACTATGTAATATTAATATACCACACTAGAAAAAATATTTATCAACACAACGTAATATCATGTTTGTGATGTGATCCTTTATTTTGATAATATGAAATATTAGATATTGATACTTTTATACCCTATGAATTCCTTAATAATATTTTTTGACACACCAGAATCAAATTATTTGAGGTATACTATATGATATGATATCACATATCATTATATATAGTCCATTCACTATATATTATATATCATGTCTCTAAAGAAACTATAATTCAAAATTTCAATATTGTGGGATGTAGAATATGAAAAAAAAATATGATGTAAATTTTTTTAAATTCAAAAAATTATTTCTAGAATTAAAAAATTATGTTAAATAATTTATAATACTAAAAGTATTCCTAGGATTTATTGAAACTTAATTAACGTAGGGTAAATAATAATAAATAATAAAACTAATATAAAAAAATCATGAAATTGAATTATTGTAAATATAGAATGATGAACACGCTATGTACCTTACACAATTGAATGCTTTAGCATCTTGATCATAAAATATAGTGGTGCATAAATTTCCTGAAGGAGATATCAAATGATACCTCTCTTTGTGTTGTATCAATAGGTTGTATAAAATCACCCATCATATAGTTTGGACTCTACTTCTATCAATGATATGCTAGTTTCTCACTGGGAAAATGTAGAGGGATAAAGAGGGCATAGAAGGGAATATAAATTCATCTAATTCATGGGAAATATCACATGATCACTATCACATGGTTATTACCACATTAAATAAACCCTTATTATTTTCATATTTTTTTGATGCATTAATTCATATGTTACATAATCAATGATCCAATTCCTCATCCTTTGATAAATTCACCATATGAATGCACAAAATATCCCCTGTTATCCGTTTAGAGAAATATATAGTATTAATGATAACTAATCTAGGAGATAAACCAATCATTTATGTTTAGAATTCAACAAAATATTTTTTAATAATATTAACATAAAACATAACTCTTTATAATATCTGTTAATTAATACTACATTACCTGGTAGAGGAAAAGGAATAATATTACCATATTAAACCCTATGATATAAAAAATCCACATAATATTATATGTACTAGGTTTAATAATTTCATACAAATGATATTCCAATATCATACTATACTATACAAGCTGAAACACATATTTTGTAAATAATATTTAAGTCATATCTTCATAATGTGTAATGCACACAATAATTAATAATAACTTCGATAAGGAATGTTTTGAAAAAATAAAAGCTTAACCACATTTTACAGTATCATAAAAGTTGTTTTGGTTGAGAAAAATAATTGGAATATGAAAAATAATTAGTATAAAAGGATATTAGGTAGTATAATAAACAACAATAGAAAGTTGAATTTGTATATCCTTCTAATAAATTATTTTGTAAAATAAATATAATTCATGGAGACATAATAAATATATTATAACAAATAATATAAAAAGGTAACATATATATAATAAATCTTTATAAATTCTTTTAAAATGATAAAAATTCAACTATTAATACAAAATTAAAATTAATTTCTAAAATATATAATTATTGAGAAAAATTGAACAAATGTTATGGGATGTTGTTCAAATTTATAATAACAATAATTATTTAAATTTTTAGGATGATAAACATCATCATTATTACTAGTAAAATTATCATTATTATTAATTATATTTATTGAGGTGGAATGTAAAGGTAATGAAGAAAGAAAAAGTTTAAATCTCTACCACAGATCATTGAGGTTATTGAGGGAAAAATCTAGGATGAAAACATTTTTATTCTTTTACATCATATAAAAAAACTTATAAAACATATAATAATATAAAAGAATGATAATTTAAAGAAAAATGTCGAAAAAATAGATATGAGTCACTTACTATAGATATTGTGGTTGATGGGGGTTAATGAGTGTAATGTCCTAGGTTTTTGTGTGAGGTTTTTTTATATTTCATCTTAACCATGTGTTTTATGGTTTGTTTGAGATTTTGGTGGAATCAATGTAATTTATTGGTTGACTTTTAGGAAGCCATCCTTAATAAGGGGAAAAGTTTATATAATAGGTAAATGACCACACCACATTCGAGGGTCTTACAACAGGGCTAGTGGTTATGTAGGAGTAAAATTTTGTGGGATGGTCATGGACCACAACAAAACCAATGGAATTGTAGTGTGTCAGTTGAATGAGTAAGATTAAAAATATCATGCATGAGATTATTATTTTTGGGTTATAATCCAATCACACCATAACCATTGTTATTGTGCAATGAAGCCCTTAACAAGTGGGGTATTTTGTCACATAGGGTAGGTTTATGTCAATACATGAAATTGGGAAATGTATTAAGTTTTATGGGTTGTATTTGGGTAATATTTGTCAATTTGTGACTGGAGGGCCATTCCATGAGGTGGGTCTGCAAATGAAATTTCACTATGGGCATTATGGATCAATATTGAACAATCTTGGGTTGACATAACACATCACCCAAGTCATTCGTTGATAAGGTTAGAGGCTCATTCTGAATCATGCAATGATGACATCAAGAATTATGGTATCACATGTGAACATGTGGTAATAGTTTCATTATTAAATAAATCATTGATCAAAAAAAAATCCTACCATGAACCTAGAACAAGGTTATCTTACATCACAAGACCATGTGATAATCAATAATTATAAATAAGGGTAAACACTAACCAAACATAGAAAAGTATAAGTAGTAAGAAACACAAAATTTATTTCAAAAATAAATAGTGCCACATAGAATAAACCATTTTTTCATATATCTTATATAAATTATAACAAGGATAAAAAATTGTAACAAAAAAGGATTCTATGGAGATTCATACACCACATGACCCAAACTATTCCCAAGAACATGGGGAAAACCCAAGCATATCCATGTGACAGTCATGTAACCAATATAACTAGAAGACATTTCACTTCCTAATGAATATTGGTAACAAGAAAACCTATATAAAATAACTTGAGAACCTGTAGAAAACCTAAATATTGCATACCTACCAATATGATTGTGAAGCATGTTATCCAAAGGTCAATAGGTTGCCACTATGATTCTGTTACATTCATTTTAAAATTAAACCAAACCAACTTGTTTGAATTTAATAAAAAATCTGTTTTTGATTTCATTTATATATATTAGAAAGAAACATAGAATTTATTATAACATTTATTAAAATAAAAAAATTATAAAACATGTCAAAAAGAATACATTCCTTAGTAATTCCAATTTAAAAAACTAACCACTAACTATTTAAAATAATATTGATCAAGAATAAATAAATAATCCTTAGAATGAGGAAACAACATATAGGAAAATAGTGAAATTAAAAGATAATAAAAAGTGTAACCAATTACCGATAGGTTGACTATTACATATCTCATCACTTGAATCACTCTCAACTAGTCTCACCAGTGACAATCCCTTGGCTATATTATAATAGTCATGTAGGGGCTACCATATATAGTGTATATCTCAACTAGAATAGCCAACATCGCATGAAATTCACCTTGGTATCCTTTTTCTCATAAAGTTATAGATAATGAAGGTGAACCACTGTAACCACTTTTAATCATGTGAAAAACATAAATCATATAGGAAATATTAAACAATAATCATATTATTTATACCACTAACACACCACCTCCTATAAAAATCCTTTTTTCCAAAACCAGATAATCATGTTTCAAAATTCATATAACTATAAAAAATTTACACAAGCATAAAAATGGAAAAAAAAATTGGATTTATTTGAGTGTAAACATTAATCGACCAAAAAATATCACACAAGGTGCCAACCAGGCCTTCTCATTATATATAAAAACTGATGTGCTCCAAAAATAAATTTTTAAAAAAAAATTAAAACCCATAAGTATTTTCAATGGAAAAAAATCAAACCAAAAAATTAAAATCAATGTCACTACACTGAATTCCCTTTTTCAAAATAACATTTGATGATAATATAAATTCCCAAAAAACACATGGCCAATATTAATTCATTGATATGCTCTAATCAAATAAAGGATTCAACCAAAAAAACCAATTTAAGAGAAAATAGACCCCTAATTTATCTAAATGAGAAATCCTTTAAAATATTCATATCTGCATTATATAAATGATGTGAACTATTTAAAACAATGGAACCCCTTATAAAAGTCAAGTAAGACTGATTTAAAATAAGGAAACTTCTTTTAATAATAAAATAACACTCCTTAAAATTTTGAAATCTATGTTTAATAAAATTAAAAACCACTATATATATAAAATGAGGCCAAAATAACCATGATATAATCAATTTTATTATATAAAATCATTTATTAAAGTTTAACAAACTCCTTGATTTCCTAAAATACCATTGAAAAATAAATATCTTCTGAACTAAATAATTCATTCATTTTTTCAAAGGAAAACCCAAAAAACCTAGGGAATCTATGATAATAGAAAACATGGTATCATAACCCCTATTATTTTATTTCAAAAACACTTTTAAAACATCTATAAATTAATATTATCTTTATTAAAAATAATTTTAATGGACACACCCAACTCAAGTGGTTGGATCATGTCACATACAATGGAAACCATTGGAATAGTCTTGATGAGATGACTCATAGCATTAAGAAATTAAAAACACCAAAATAATAACAAAAAGAAATAAAAATAGGACAAAACATTCTTTTAAGGTTAGTGAATATGGAATTTAAGGTTAGAAAACCTTAGTTGAAGAAATTAAGAGATAATACCTTGTGATTTGGATGAAGATTCACCAAGAAATTAACAAGAATATGCCATTAAGAGGACATGAAAAATGAGAAAGCCACCTAGAAGGTTATTATGTTGGGTAAAAAAAATGATAATCTTGGGAATAAATCCACTGTTAAATTAATTAAATATAAAAAACCAAAATTTAAATAGGTTACATGTTTGTCTCATATTTTTTAACAAACCTTACATTAGTTATATAATCACCACTAACCTAGAACTACATAGGTTGCACAGTTTCCCAAATCTTATGAAAAAACCAAAAACATATAAAGGACTCAAAAACATCATAACATCGCCATGGTTTAGCCCAAAACCAAGGGAGAAATTAAGAACAAAATTAAAATTAAGAAATTACATATTGAGTTATTGAATGATCAAGAAACAATAGACTTTTTATATACATATTTTTAAATGTATTTATTTGGTTTAATTAATTTATAATATATGGTTTTGGCCTCTATTTTCATCCCCACATCAGGGGATATTTACCTGACCTATCCCCACATTATTGTTTCTCCTCCAGTGGAGATTTTTTCCTTTTTTGTCTATTTTATGAGTAGTTAGTCACCATATGTTGTTGAAGGTACTATCTAATGGCCATTATTGATTATTCCTTTTTTTATATATATTTTCCCAAGTATCAACTAAAATATATATTTTATGAATTTTATTTATTTTTGTGACTTATTCCTCATCATATAAAATTATGATATAGAATTAGATATATAATATTATACTAATATAAGGTAGGTAGTGCATATATAGTTGAATTTTTATAGATTAATATATATATCATGTGATTTTTAGCATGGGTTGGGTCATTTATGTGATTGAGTATGGAGAAAATTTCTATTTTTTCATGTGAGATTACTAGGGTTAGTATCATGAGGGTTATGATGGGTTTAGCCATGCAGAGATGATTCTATCTTCATATTTTGACTTTAGGATTCATTGGTATGATTGTTCATGTCAAAAAGTAACAATCATTGGGATTTAGTTCTTGATGAGGATACCAAGTAGCATGATGGGTGTAACACATTTTTTTATAGGGTAATGTGGTTCATAGTAATGTGTAATGATGCTTCCTCATTTACTGATGTGGTGATGGAGGTTCAATGATTTTTTATCATATTTTTATGGGGATATCACTTACTATGGAGATAATTTCATTGGGGTCATGTTCACATTGGACACAAACCATGAAAGTTCATTAACCATTGGTTTATTAGAAGTATCCTCTATAGATATGTTTTTTATTTTTGGATAGTGTTGAAAATAATTATTTATAAGGGATACAACATTGTGGTAGTTAAATGATATGGGTGATCATTGATATTTCTTGATGTAGTTGGGTTATAACCATGTTTGAATTCATATTTTTGTCGAGCCAATAATTAGAATTGGAATTGAGTGACTATAGAATTTTTGATATGTGATATATATGTCTCTTTGGGGAATCATTTCTAATAACATGAATCTAATGTGAGGTATGTGTGTTGCCATGTATCATCAAGTTGAATGGATTTGTTTTGATGGCTGAGGGAACTTTCTATGTGATGACCATGGGTGTATTATCCCACTATGGCATTGGATTATATACACAAAGATATTATCATGGATTATTTTTAATGGTTGGAGCATGTTATGTTGATCACATTGGATACCATTTATTGAACATCACAGACACTTGTATATATATATATATATATATATATTATATAAGGAAGTGATTAGTGGTGGACTAATGAGTTTATACTAACACCCTGCATGGTCCCTTTAGGATACATTTAGAATTTACGGTTCAGGACACATAAAATAAAAAAGGTGAAAATTTCATGATCATAGATAGTTTAAGTTTAGTATTAGATTTAGGACTGGACAATATAGATCTATGGTGTTGGATAGATATTGAATTTTTTTCTTATGGACATGTATGTGTATTATTGGTCTATATGTGACATCTATACATTTATTTGACTAGAATGACATTTCAGATATTTATATAGTTTTCAATGAGGTATCTTTCTATTTATCCTTATATTTATGTCATGTTATTGGTTTATGAATTTATTTATTCTCATGTTATTTTGTTATTTTTATAATTAGGGGTTATATTCTTCACATGATATCTTATTAGAATCTTTCTATTTATTATATGCCTTTGGAATAAAGTGAGATTTTATTGAGGTTTGTAGTACTTTGTTCTTGATATTGTTCTGATGATCCAGGTCAAGGATGCTACAATGTGGTATCAATTTTTTTTTAAATTTTTAAAATTGTGGATAGAGGTTTAGGAATGTTTCATGACATTATTTATATGTTTGATTATGTTCCAAGATAACCAAGGTTTGGTATGAGGTCCAAGTCACCAGGGGATTTGATATTTTTGTTCCTTTATTCATTATTAGGGTTGTGTTTTTCTGATTTAAAATTTGCATGATGATTATGAAGTTTTGATGTAATTAATTTATATTTTGACACAAGGAAATGAGATTTAATAATTGTTAGTATTTCATAAATATAGGAACATGAGACTCATGTGACATTATTGTGACTTATTTTAATTTATATTTTGATTATGGAATGTTTTTTAGTTGTTCAAGGAGTATAAAAATTTAACCGGTGTTCATCTTCATAGTTTCATGGTGGAATTATACACCACTAAACTGGGTTTTGATTATTGGTTTTCTTAGGAATTAAAACCTATTTAATCCATTGTGTATGAATTACCAGACCCTTGAGTATGTGGGGTCATAATCCTAGATGATAAGATATTTTGTGCGAGTATGGATGCATAAGGGATAGTTATATACATTTCTAATTACCAATTTTATTATTTTTGATATATGGATTATTATTTATATATTGATCATGGTATTTGGTTCATGGTGAGAACCCACCAATATTTCAATTTTTTTTATTGTTAAAAGAGTGGATATGTGATTCAACCTAGGCATGCATCATATGTGTCCCCTTAGTGTAGACATGAGCATGAGTTGCGAGTAGTGGATCTATGATAAGAAGGTCTGTCACAACCTAGGGGTTGTCAAGATATATAATTTTCATTCTTTATTAATATTAATAAAATATTTTTTATAAATTTATTGTCTATATTATAATATTGTTAAATTTCCAATCGAAAGAATAAAAAAACTTTATTTTTAACCTAATAAGGTTTTCCCGCACTATATAGATTAATTTAAAATTTTTATTTCAAAATTATATAAATTTTGTTTAAAAAAATTATTCATTTTTGTATTCATCTTGTAAATTTTATATGAGGATTAATTTTTGATATTTTTTTAAGAGGATTGATTTTTTGATGAATAATGAAAAATAATGATTGTTATTAAAAGATGTCTTTTATTTACGAGTATTTTCAATGTAAAATTATATTTTGGATTAGTTTAAAATTTTAATTAGTTATTTATTCTTAAAAAAATACAATAAACCATATTGGAATCACCATTATACTTTAATTTGATATAATTTTTTTTTACTAAAAAACATTTTTCTCAAAAACTGTTTTCATTACATTTTTTGGGAATAATTTTAAATTAAATTATCAAATTTTAGGAATTAAATTTTATAATATTTAATACATGTTTGGAACCATACTAATTAAAATTATTTATTTATGTACGATTTATTTTTTCCCTTAAAATTAAAAATAATAAAAAATATTTATCACCGTTAAGGTTAAAACTCATTTACTTGAGGGCTAATCTAATATGATATGGATTTTAAGTAAAAATATGTATATTTTTTTTGGAAAACACTATATCATCTAAAATATTTCTACGGTTCATTTTGGATCCATTTTTCTTTAGTAATTCATCAATATGTTTTAATATTTTGAAAATTTCCATGTGTGCCCTCTCAACCACTTATAAAAGGACATCACATCTCCTATCTTGTCCATGCACTAAAATACTTATTTTCAGTCTGCACCTTCACAAATAACTTACATAAAATAATCCTCACTTCTTATATTCCATTTTTTTATTATAAAACCAACATGTGAAGGGTTTAAGTGTAATCCTAAAGAGGTTGACTAAAGAAGATGTATAGTTATTAACCTTGAATTTTTGTTTTATTTATTCTTTTACATCCTTAAAATATACTTCATCTATGAAGATATAGTAAAATTAGTGTCGTAATGATTCTAATATGTCTTTATATTAATATAATACCATATATACACCTCATTCTTTCATCAAATAAGAAAATGAACAATCATTTGGGTGTATGGATGACTACCATCTTGCGAACCGATATAATTAATTTTCTATAACCACCTATCCTGGATGGTTATAATGATTTCACTACTACAAAAATGGACAAGCAAAGCGCTACCTTTATCAGCGCTAATCAAAAAGCGCTGATAAAGGATAATCTTTATTAGCGCTATTTAAAAGCGTTGATAAAGGGATGATTTATCAGCGCTTTTCTAGTGCTGATAAAGGAAAGGTTTTAACAGCGCTAGAAAAGCGCTGATAAATCCCCCCTTTATCAGCGCTTAAATTTTAGCGCTGATAAAGGGTGGCTTTATCAGTGCTTTTCTAGCACTGTTAAAACCTGTCTCTCATTTTATTAAAAGGAGGCCGACAGTCTCCTCTTTTTTATCGTGCCCTAAGCTCTCGCGGGACTGTACCCTTGCGACTGCTTCCTCCCCCCGATCTTCCCTTTGCCGGACCTCCGCCGTACTCCTTCTCCTTCTTCTCGACCCTCTTTCGCGGATCTTCCTCCCTTCTGAACCCTACTCCTCCTCTTCAACGGTTGGCGGCTCCTCCCATGCACCCCTACTCTGGCGGTCGCGTCTTCCAGGCAGCGCAGAAGGCTCCCTCACCTCTTTGGACTTCCGATTTCTTCACCCAAGGTATGTGGATGCCCTAAATATTGTTTTGAAGTGTAGGTTTTTATGTGGTTGTCTTTTATTTTTCGCCTCTACTTCCCCTCCTCCCTCTTTTCAGACTGAATCAATGTTATTCACTCTACTCCTGGTGATGATTTTTTTTGCATATGTTTTCTCTTATTCGTTCTTCAAATCTTCTACTGCTGTGTGTTTTTTTATTTGATTTTCCTTATGTTAGTAATGTTTATTTCTACTGCATCATGAATTTACTCCACTTTAACTTCAATTGGTTCTGTTACTGGTGTTGATAGTGAGTCACATTAGGGGGGGGGCTGGTTTACAGGGGGTGTGAGGGGGGGCTGGTGTGTGCAGGGGTACGGGATGGGTAGGTTTGGTGTGTGCAGGCAGGGGGGAGAGGGGGTTGGCCTGTGTAGGGGGGAGGCTGGGTTTGGTGTGTGCAGGAAGGGGGGGAGAGATAGGCTGGGTTGGTTTAGTGTGTGCAGGCAGGGGGAGAGGGGACAAGATGGTTTACAAGAGGGAGTGGGTAGGGGGAATGAGGGGGGAGGGAGGCCGGTTGGTGGTGCTGCTGGAGGGGGATGGGTCTGGCATGCTGGTGGGGGGGGGAAGGGCTGGCTGGTTTGTAGGGAGCAGGCTGGTTTGCAGGGGGAGTGTGTGTGCAGGGGGGAGGTTGGCTGGCAGGCGCAGGGGTGCAAGGAGGCTGGTGGTGCAGGGGTGCAGGGGGGGTCTGGTGTGCAGGCACGGGGGAGAGGGGGGCAGGCTGGTTGGTTTGCAGGGGGAGGGGGAGGCTGGTGTGTGTGTGCAGGGGGGAGGGTACGGGGGTGCAAGGCTGCTGCAGGCTGGTGTAGGGGTGCAAGGGTGCCATACAGGGGTGGAGGGGTGTTGTGTGGGGGTGCAGGAGGGGGGAGGGGAGGGGGCAGGGAGTGCAGGGGGAGGGGGCAGGGAGTGCAGGGGGAGGGGGCAGGGAGTGCAGGGGGAGAGGGTTGTTTTGTTGTACGGGGTACAGGAGGGGGGAGGCTGGGGTGCCTGGGGGAGGGGGACAGAGGGTGCAGGGGGCTGAAATTTTTGTGCAGGGGGGCTGAAATTTTTGTGCGGGGGGGGGGGGGGGTCTGGGTTTTTTGTGCGGGTGTAGGAGGGGGGAGACTGTGCAGGGGGGAGGGGGCAGGGGGAGAGGGGTGTTGTGTTGTACAGGGTACAGGAGGGGGGTGTTGGTGTGCCTGGGGGAGGGGGCAGAGGGTGCAGGGGGAGGGGGCTGAAATTTTTGTGCAGGGGGGCTGGTTTTTTTGTGCAGCAGGCTGGTGCAGTGCAGGGGGTCCATCGGGTTGGGTCTAGGGGGGTTGGGTTTGAGTGGATGGTTCGGGTCCGTTGGGTTGGGATGGGTTGGATTGGTTTGGGTCGGGTTGGGTCGGGTTTACACATATAACCCGACCCAAATTGACCCGACCCTCGATGGTTTGGGTTGGGTTGGGTCCTTCGGGCATGCGACGGGTAACCCGACCCCACTGGGTCGGGTTGGGTCAGGTTGGTTGCTCCGAAAGCTTGTGACCCGACCCGACCCATGGACACCCCTAGTTTATATGATGCGCTATTGTGCCGTGTGGTGAACCTTCTTCATGTTGACTATAAAATGTAAAATTAATTTAGTAGATTATCATGTCTTAAATTGGTTAGTCATTGTGCACCAAACTTATTCTTTGGAGGTTGTATACCTTACTCGAATCACCCCCTTAGGGTGTGTTTCTTATAGGCCCATGACCCCTATTGATCTTTGGCTTGAAATTGAACCACCTTTGACATGTGTTGATATATCCCATGCCCATGGGTTTATTAAAGGGAATTAATGATATTTATGTGTAATGGACATACCCATGGACTACTTGATCACTTATAAATGAATTAAATAAAAGATGAATGGTAAGGCCATGTTCCTTAACCATTTTTAAACAATGTAGTGCTATTGATTATATACCTTGGACCCCATCTTACTAATTATCAGTTATAAGACTTAAATTTATCAAATTAATTGATAAAATGCAAGGGTGATATTCCTTAGACTTGATCATAATATGATATGGATGTGATTACATCATTATTACCTTCTTTAATGAATATGATGTTTCATATTGATTATTTGGAATTAATAGACATGAACATCCATATTGCTTATTCGAAATTAATGGAATTAATATTCTATATTGTTTGTTTGGAATTAATGGACATGGCATTCTGTATTGCTTATCCAGAATTAATGGACATGAAATTCCTTATTATTTATTTGGAATTAATGGACATGATGTTCCATATTTCTTATTCAAAATTAATGAACAATATGCTCCTTATGGTTTACATGGAATTAATGGACACGACATTCGTTATTGTTCATTTGTAATTAATGGACATGATGTTCCATGTTGTTTATTCAGAATTAATGGCGATGAATAAAGATTGGATGGATGCTAATCGTTTGACAATAGAGTATGAGAACGGAGTGAAAGAGTTCATCATGTTTGCACAGTATCATGCAAAGGATCCTTCTCAACTCCTTTGTCTGTGTTTACGTTGTTGTTATTCTAGACTAATTACTCCAGAGGAGTTGTAAGAACATTTGATATGTCACAGAATAGATAGGAGTTATAAATGTTGGAATAAACACGGGGAAAAAGCGAATGTAGCTATTGGCTGGAATAAAACTACATTTTATGGATCATAAAGTATGATTACAAATATGGATAATGAAGAAGACCGTATAGAGGATGTGATTACAGATATCAATGATGATGAAGATCGTATTGAGGAAATGACAAGGACAGTTGAACATGAACTCCGTGATTGCCCAAAATTGTTTGAGAAGTTAAAGAGTTGTGAAAAGACGCCATTGTATGCTGGTTGCACTAAATATACTACATTGTCAGCTGTACTGAAGTTGTATAAATTGAAAGCAGGCAACGGATGGAGTGATGTCAGTTTCACGGAACTACTTGCTCTTTTGAATGACATGCTTCCAGAAGATAATGAGCTCCCAAGACGGACATATGAAGCTAAACAAATGTTACACTCGATGGGTATGATTTCTGAAAGAATACATGCCTGCCCGAAAGACTGTATATTGTTTCGCAAGGAGAACAAATCACTTACAGAATGCCCAAAGTGTGGTGCTTCTCGATACAAGAAAGATGAACGCTGTCCTACAAAAGTTTTATGGTACTTTCCAATTATTCCAAGGTTTAGGCGTCTATATGGAAGTGAAGAAACTGCAATACAATTGTCGTGGCATGAAAATAAAAGAAATAAAGATGGAAAATTATGTCACCCGGCCGACTCTCTTCAATGGAAGAGAATTGATCATGAGTATCCTGAATTTGGAAATGAGTTGAGAAACCTGCGTCTTGCGTTATCTACCGATGGAGTGAATCCTTTTGGTTTTCAAACTAGCACTCATAGTACTTGGCCTGTTATGTTGGTAAATTATAACTTGCCACCCTGGTTATGCATGAAACGGAAATTCATTATGTTATCTTTGCTTATATCAGGACCAAAACAACCAGGTAACGATATTGATGTATATTTGGCTCCCTTGATCAATGATTTGAAGTTACTGTGGGATTTAGGTGTTATGTTGTATGATGCTTATGAAAAAGAATACTTCACGTTGAGAGCGTTGTTGTATGGGACAATAAATGATTTCCCTGCTTATGGAAATTTGTCAGGCTATAGCATTAAAGGAAGTCATGGGTGTCCTGTGTGCGAAGAAGATACAGAATCAATTAGGTTGAAACATTCATCCAAATTTGTGTTTCTAGGACATCGTAGATTTCTACCCCGTCGACATAAGTACTGATCTTGGACGACATCATTCAATGGAAGTTCAGAACAACGCAAAACACCATCTCCACTAACAGGTGATCAGCTGTTTGAGAAAGTAAAAGACGTGAACACTGTTTTTGGTAAACCATTTTCGAAAAACCTTACAAAAATCGGTTGAAAAAAGAGATCAATTTTTTTTGAATTACCATACTAGAAATGTCTGTACGTCAGACATTTTCTTGATGTGATGCATGTGGAAAAAAATGTATGTGACAGTGTTATAGGAACATTTCTAAATGCTCCTGGAAAAACAAAGGATGGAATTAAGGCAAGGTTGGACATGGTTGACATGGGAATAAGAGAAGAGTTGGCTCCCGTGAAGGGTGAAAATCAAACGTTTCTTCCTCCAGCTGCGTACACTCTTTCTAGGGATGAGAGATATCAGTTTTTCAACTTCTTCAATGATGTAAGGGTTCCAGAGGGATATTCATCAAATATCAAAAACATTGTGTCAATGAATGATTTGAAGTTAAAAGGTTTGAAATCACATGACTTGCATGTTTTGATGCAAGATTTAATTCCTATAGCTTTACGTTTCATTTTTCCCAAGAATGTTAGTCATACGTTAAGCAAACTTTGTTTCTTCTTCAAAGCTATATGCAGCAAAGTTTTAGACCCGGCGAAATTGCCAGCTATAGAAAAAGAAATTGTCATCATATTATGTGAATTAGAAATGTTCTTCCCACCAACATTCTTTGATATGATGGTTCATTTGATGGTTCATTTGGTGAGAGAGGTTCGACTTTGTGGTCCTGTGCACTATAGATGGATGTACCCCGTTGAACGGTATATGAAGATTTTGAAAGGGTATGTCAAAAATCGAAGTCGTCTAGAGGGTTGTATTGTGGAGTGATATATTATTGAGGAAGCCATTGAATTCTGTACCGAATACCTATCTGATGTGGAAATCATTGGTCTGCCGAAATCTCCTCACACTGGATGCATTGAGGGTGAGGGAATTTCTGGAAGAGATGTTGTGACAATAAATATTACTGATCGAGAGCAGGCCCACCTTTATGTTTTACATAACAGTTGGGAGGTTTCTCCATATATTGAAACCCACAAAGAAATTTTGAGGCAGTTGAATCCATCAAGGGCTGAAAAATGGATAGCAAATACACATAATCACAAGTTTATAGGATGGTTTCGAGACCATATTTTTAAGGAGTTAGATGAAAATCCGAATTCAATTTCAGAACGACTTCGATGTCTAGCTGCCGGACTAAGTGTGTACGTATTATCTTACAATGGTTATGTAATTAATGGTTATACATTCTATACAGATAAACATGATGAAGATAGTACCATGCAAAATAGTGGAGTAACACTTCTGGCTGAAGCGATGCATGTTTCTGGTAGTAAGGATAGAAATCCAATTTTCGCGAATATGTCATACTTTGGCATTATCAAAAGAATATGGGAGTTGGATTATATGATATTCCAATTGCCGATTTTTCAATGAAATTGGGTTGATAACAACAGTGGTATTAAAATAGATGAATTGGGATTTGTGAAAGTTGATTTTAGTAAAGAAGGGTACAAAGACGAACAATTTATAATGGCATCACAAGCGGTACAAGTATTTTATGTTCCAGACCCCGCAAACCGAAAGTGGTCGATTGTTCTGTTATCGTCCAAAACTACTGAAGGGTCCGATGAAAATTCAATTGAGGATGATCCTTTCAGTGGGACGTCGCAATCATTTTGCAGCGGTCCCAATGAAGACGACGTTTTTTATGTTAGAGGAGACCATAATGAAGGGATTTGGATTATCGATAGAGGTGTCAAATCCATTCAGCCTTTGAAAAAAAAAGAGTTCAACAAACAGGTTATATTTTGTTTGTAATATAAATATTGTTATCTCATGTTATTATCTTATCATTATTGCATTTATGTAATCCAACTTAAGTGTTAAACCTTTTTTTGCAGATAATGACTTCTGCACGTTCTGGTGCTCCTAACCTCGAGGCTGAACAAGCCTCTCAAGCTGCTGCTGCTGCTGCTGCTTCTGCTTCTGCTGCTGCTGCTTCTGCTGCTACTACTGCTGAACAAGCCTCTCAAGCCTCTCAAGCCTCTCAATCTCAACATATTGTTGTTGGTACTACTGCTGCTATTGGTGCTCCTATTGTTGAGGTCCAACAACCATCTGACCATGCTGATGCTAGGATTTTAGATGAAAACATTGATGATGCTGATATAGACGAAATGGTTGGGGATAAAGGAGCGACATCGCAGAAAAAACAGGTGCGTCGTAGTTTAACAGTGTTGGCTAATGTTTTTAAGGGAAAGAGGAAAGGAATCAAATTCGATGTTCGGTGGAATGCACGGGGCCAACACGTTAACCCCAACAAGGCAATGTTTAGCAGTTACGTTGGAATTGTCACTCGGCAACGCGTGCCGATTGACATAGCTTCATGGCACCATGTTTCGTCCGGCCTGAAGGCTATGATGTGGGAAGAAATTATGGTAACATTTTGATTTCATTTATTTAATTTACTAGAAAATAAAATAATGAAACAATGTCTTATTCTTCACAATCCATTGCAGAGTGCATTTATAGTAGATGATTCACACAAGACTTATGTACTAAGGCTTGCGGGAAGGTGTCATCGAGGTTTTCGCACTCTTCTTACAAAATATCATCTGAAATATTCCAAGGGTAAAATAAACCCGCAACCACCCATTGTATACAATCACTTGATATCCCAAGAATCATGGGATTCATTTGTTGGTCATCGTGGGGATCAAAAGTTTCAGGTACATTGTGACTGATAATATGTTGTTTGAGGATATACATGTATTCATCACTTTGATTGTCAGTATTTCATATGTGAAACAGCAACTCAGTACTGAAAACAAGGAACGTGCATCAAAACCGACGTACCCCTATCGTAAAGCAAGGATGGGGTACGCCTCACTAGAAACAAAAATGGTGCGTATTTTAAATTTACAGTGATATTGTTATGTGTCAAGAAACAACTTTATAAAAATATTTCTTTATTTATATGTAGATTGATGCCTCTGAAACCAAACACACATCCATCCCTCATCATGTGCTATGGAAGGAGGCACGTGTGGATAAGGAAGGGAATTTGGTTGATGAAAACACACAAAAAGTGTGGGAAATATGTGTAAGTATGACACGATAAAATGTTTTGTTTTTAAATTTCTATTACATAATAATAATTACTTATTTTCTTATATCCGACAGTCACAGGAGTCAGGTACTCTTGCAGGTGGTGTAGATATATTAGCGACAGCTTTGAAGCGACCAGAACAATACGGTCGCGTCAGAGCTGGGGGGTTTGGGGTGACACCCCGAGTATATTATGAGAAAAAAAACAAGAGGATCAAAAAAATGAAGAAATGACAGCAATGAAAAATAGACTAGAAACTCTTGAAGAACAGTTTCAATGGCAGGGAGAGTTTCTAGCAACTTTAATGGGTCAGAAGCCAAGAGAAGAGACAACTCAGGAACAACCAGCGCCTGAAGATCCTACCCCACACCCCACCAGCTTTGAGGCAAGCCATTCCCCTGAAAGAGTTGTGTTAGCTGTGGTAATCAATATTCTATTAATTGTTCTGATAAAATGTGAATCAGACAAACACTGATTTCTTCATATACTGATCTTTTCTAGGGTGATAATGATTTTGATTTATATCTTTCAACACCCACCTATCGCCTTGTAGCGAGGGCTACAGTATTCAACATCTCAGAGGACACGCTGCACAATAGAGCCCTTCCAAAAGATCATCTGAAAGTGACAATTACGGTAGCTCATGAGACAACAGCACAACTACCTGTTCCACTTGATGATGATGATATTTGTACAGTCGAATAGGCTATTGGGACATTCATTGCATGGCCATCACAACTTGTGAGACTACATGCCGAAAAAGAGGTATTTATTTACAGTTTTTTAAGCCAAACCATTATAAAAAAAGGTATGAACCAATGAATTTTATTGTAGACAAAGAAAGGGGATGAAGTGAATGGAGCATCGAAAAGATCGACCAACCGATCCAAAAGATCTACTAAAAGTGGAATTACACCGCCTATTCTCTATCCACATTTAATTGAATTGAAGACTCATGTGGATACGAAGTTGACAAATGGTAGTAGCCATGTAGTTTTTTTTTTGAAGAGAATATGTATGGAGAGGAAATACAAGATTTTGTTGCTGCTGAAAATGTAAATGAGATCCTTGAGTATCAGTGGCTCGGCGTCATAAGTGTAAATGTGTATATGAGGTATGTTTTCAACCCCGTCGCTTTTCCAAAAGATGATATATTATGCTAATTATGATTAAATACATTTTATATTATTGGCAGACGTATATATGAAAAGAAGTTAAAGGGTTTTCCTCATGAGCCGAAGTTCGGACTCGTCAGTCCTCATATCACATCAACATAAGAAATACAATTATCAGAATAAAAAATTAAGGAAAGAGCGACTGCTTTGCTGAAAGCATTTGACAGCAAGATAACGGATGACTGACTCTTCCTCATACCAACCATGCAGGGGTAAAACTCTACGATTAAAGCATATCAATTATATTTTCATTTCTTTAATTACTTATTCCTTTTTGTGTATTTAGGAAACATTGGCTACTAATTGTGGTGCATTTGGATACTCCCAAGATTTATTTTCTGGACTCAAAGCACGGATATCCAACAAACCGACCGCATGTGATGCAGTTTGTCAATCTGTAAGACACTACATCCTACGTTTTAGGTCTAAACATCAATTTATATAATATATATTATCTTTTACTGAGGATTCTGTTATGATAGGGTGGTGTACCAATATCGTCTAAATCATGGTATGAGGACAGGGGCTAAGAATAAGGAGCCGAGTAAGTACTATGTTTGGACAAATATCAGGGTATATATAATAAAATTGCACTATCCAAGAATATATGAAACACAAGTTACTTACTCGCCTCATGATCGATGTTTCTTAAGTGTCCAAAACAAACAAACGACAAAGATTGCGGTTATTATGTTTGTGGATTCATGAAAGAGATCGTTTTCAATGGACAAATTAGCATCCCTAAAGAGGTATTTTCGAAAACAAGTACTATTTCATTTAAATTCTTTATTTATATATTTTTCAGTACTATTATGAATGCCGAAAAGCGTCATATTCACAAGACGATGTAGATATGTTCAGAAACGAGTGGGCCACATACCTGATGCAAGATTGTCCAGATATAGCATGAAGATCTGACTTTTATTGTAAGAGTTGCAGACGCGTATAATTGGCGGAAATTTTTGAGAGGGGTTCATGGGGATAAAAAGTTGAAACATTCTTGTATGTAAATGTTTGTAGAAAAATTGTAATTATTATTAAATAAAACATTCTTTCTCCAATGGTTCATTTGTCCATTTTAACAGATGAAATGCACCAGTAACATGCAAGAATGATGGACCACATTTCTTTGGACTTTGGACAAAAAAACCAGTAAAATCTCCAAAATACCTTCATATCATGCATGAACCAGTAAAATCTCCAAAATACCTTCATATCACGCAGTTCTGAAAAGAGTCACTATTTAAAATAAAGTCACAATTTTAGATACATATAGAGATGGTCAGTGAATTACTATATGTATCATGAGCGTTCTAATTCATATCTTGGTTGTCCTTAAGTTTCAGCAGAATCCGAATGCGTTTGGTCGGTTTGTCGTATGTCAGTTCTTGATTTCACTTAAAATTAAGTCCATTTTTAACAAAACATAGACACTGTGAGTGGTGTCGACCACATCGGGCCTTGTATTGATGTGGGGTTGACTCGTACACGTCACACATGAGTCATGGATCGTTGTTCAAAAGTATCAACACAATCAGAAGCCTTTAGATCGGTTTGGCGTGTGTACGTAAAATATTGTCCCTTTTAAACAAATTACATACACTTGGAGTGATACCAGTCACACCGCATCTCAGATTGAGGCGGGGTTGACTCGTACACATCACATATGACCCATGAATCGTTGTCCTAAAATGTCAACACAATCCGAAGGCGTTTTGTCGGTTTCCCGTATATCAGTTGTTGATTTCTCACTTAAAAATAAGTCCATTCTGAACAAAACAGAGGCACTTTGAGTGGTGCAGCCACACCGTGCCTCTGATTGAGGCGGGGTTGACTCGTACACGTCACATTTGACCCATGGATTGTTTTCCTTAAGTTTCAACACAATCCTAAGGCGTTTGGTCGGTTTTCCGTATGTCAGTTGTTGATTTCTCACTTAAAAATAAGTCCATTTTGAACAAAACAGAGGCACTTGGAGTTGTGTCAGCCACAACAGGCCTCAGATTGAGGCGGGGTTGACTCGTACACGTCACATTTGAAGGTCAGTATTCATACATGATAGTTGACCTTATTAGAGAAGAGTTTCTGGAAGAGTATAAAAGACATGAAGCAATGAATATCATTAGAGTGTTGGAGCAAATGTGGTTGCTACAAACAATGTGGAAATCGGCTTGTGCAAAGCGACCTAAGTTACAACTTGCAGGTATTGTACTCTATTTTTTTCTGGAAGGTTTAAGTTTAAATGCATTTTGGAATGATCATTGTTAGCCATTTTCTTTTAGGTTTTTTTGACAGCCGAGGGGAAAGGGTGGGGTCTGCAGACATTGGAGGATATGTCGAAGGGTGATTTTGTGTGTGAATATGTTGGAGAAATGTTAACTCCCGCAGTTCTGAAAAGAGTCACTATTTAAAAGAAAGTCACAAGTTTAGATACATCTCAAGATGGTCATTTTAAAGACATTTTGAGGGAAACTACTAAAGACATGCTCAGATATGCACACATCCCCCACTTTTAGATCGTTGTCTACTACAATGATCTTTCAACCAAGATATGCATTAGAACGCTCATGATACATATAGAAATTAACTACCCAACTTTAAGAATGATCTGAAGCCCAAACAATGACAGCATTATGTTTTTCCTTGTCATGGTTTGTGCTTCAGATCATTCTCGAAGGTGGCCAGTGAATTTCTCTATGTATCGTGAGCATTCTAATGCATATCTTGTTTGGAAGATCATTGTAGTAGACAACGATCTAAAAGTGGGGGATGTGTGCATATCTGAGCATGTCTTTAGTAGTGTCCCTCAAAATGTCTTTAAACTGACCATCTTGAGATGTATCTAAACTTGTGACTTTCTTTTAAATAGTGACGCTTTTCATAACTGCGGGAGTTAACATTTCTCCAACATATTCACACACAAAATCACCCTTCGACATATCCTCCAATGTCTGCAGACCCCACCCTTTCCCCTCAGCTGTCAAAAAAACCTAAAAGACAATGGCTAGCAATGATCATTCCAAAATGCATTTAAACTGAAACCTTCCAGAAAAAAATAGAGTACAATACCTGCAAGTTGTAACTTAGGTCGCTTTGCACAAGCCGATTTACACATTGTTTGTAGCAACCACATTTGCTCCAACACTCTAATGATATTCATTGCTTCATGTCTTTTATACTCTTCCAGAAACTCTTCTCTAAGAAGGTCAACTATCGTGTATGCATACTCACCTTGAAATGTGACGTGTACGAGTCAACCCCGCCTCAATCTGAGGCCTGTTTTGGCTGACATAACTCCAAGTGCCTCTGTTTTGTTCAAAATGGACTTATTTTTAAGTGAGAAATCAACAACTGACATACGGGAAACCGACCAAACGCCTTCGGATTGTGTTGACACTTAAGGACAATGATCCATGGGTCAAATGTGACGTGTACGAGTCAACCCCGCCTCAATCAGAGGCGCGGTGTGACCGGTATCACATGTAGTGAAGACCCTCCCCCAAGACTTCGCATGAATTTTTGAGATACACAAACATGGGGTGGATTACATGGCTTTCCTACATGGAATATATCCCACTACACGTCTTTAATGATCCAGCTACGCAGTTTATCCCTTGTACAGACACACAGGAAGAATCACACGGGATCGACGTCATGTACTTACATAGGGCAAGGGTGCATAAGAGGACACAAGATCAAAGGGTAAAAAGTATATGTTTTTTAACATGCCATGTAATTTCCTATTGATATGACATGTATATTCACACATGCAGCTGAACATTGGAGTTACCCAGGGTAAAGGGACAAGGCATGTGACCCTTTAAATGACACATAATTTTATGTACCATGATTGATCTCTTTGAACACTATATCAAGGACATATTTCATTAGGGTTGGCTCCCATGATCCTTCCTAGGATGGTTTTGGTATCTTTTCCTACTTACGGTAGTACGATCGCTTTAGCAGGACGTCCTAGACATAGTTGGAGTCTCTCTGAAAGTCCTGGAGTGAGATCATATATCTATTTTTGAGGTCAAGGTAGAGTCATGTATCAACGCAAACAATCCTACCAGACATCGATCCTATATATAGAATGTTAATCTTGATGTCTCATTACAGTCCCCCAGTTTATGATATGTTACCTTTTTTGTATTAATATACATAATTACTAAGGGTGATGGTTGGGAGAGTTGGGATATCCTTTTTATGTATTGCAGAATGATTCAAGGAGCACAGGCTCTGCACGATTTGTCAAAACCAAGTGGCAATCCAAGGAGAAACAATGCATAGTGGAATGTTCTAGTATTTATCTTCTGAGTTGTGTAGGAATATTTTGTGATACTATGTAATGAGGAAGTTTTTGTTTCTAGGTAGATGGTATCTAACTCATGGTAAGAACACTGTTTGGTTGGGTTGTGATCAGTTGATGACATGCTTGTTGTTGATATACTGGTTTTTTTGTAGGTCTGTGGTTGATATACTGGTTTTTGTGTAGGTCTGTGGTTGATATACTGGTTTTTGTGCAGGTCTGCTCGGCTGGCTGTACTCGTGTAGGTTTTTTTTTAGCAGCAGGCAGGGATTTAACAGCGCGTTTTTAGCGCTGTTAAAGGCGACATTTAACAGCGCTAAAAAAGCGTTGTTAAAGGATATATTTAACAGCGCTAAAAAAGCGCTGTTAAAGACAACATATAACAGCGCTTTTTAGCGCTGTTAAATGTATCCTTTAACAGCGCTTTCTTAGCACCGTTAAAGGCGACATTTAACAGCGCTTTTTTAGCGCTGTTAAAGGTGACATTTAACAGCGCTTAAAAAGCGCTGTTAAAGGACCCCCCCCCCCATTTATCAGTGCTGAGCTTTACAGTGCTTTTCTAGCGTTGTTAAAGCCCGATTTTAGCTCTGTTATTTCCCGTTTTTGTAGTAGTGTTTAATTTGATGTATATATATTATTTTAATGAAATATATATTATTTTAGATCTATAATATATCATATAATTTATTACCCTTCCATCAAATGATAAATTATAATGTCTTTCATGCATAGGTCTAGATCCGCAACTCTACAATGTGATGTGATTCGTTTTTTAGGACCAAATCACATAGATTCCATATATAAGTTTTGTTGGTCGGAGTGGTTTACTCAAGAGGGGGGGTGAATTGAGTACCAATTAAAATTTCTATATTTAAAAGCAGTGTCTTAAAGACCCCCAAATAAAATAATAAATTAAACTGTAGTGAATTTATATTAATGTAGAGATTCTGTTAGGTTCTCAAGGGATTGATTAATTCCCAGTTAATCAACACAGGAGTGTGTGATTATCTTTTGAAACTAACTTACTAATCTACACTTGACATAAACACTTGCTAATTTAATTATCAAAGTAACTTTAAAAACAGTATTGGTTTTAAAGTGACTAGCAGCGGATTAAAACTTTGAAATATATGGCACAACAAAGTAACCAAGAGGTTCAGTCTCAAGCCGAGACTTAGTCCTCTCAAAAGTTTATATAAAAATGATCCACACCCTGGATCAGGGTTCAACAGTTTACAACTGTCCAGGTCCAAGACCTCTACCACTGTTCTTCGTGGGAAACAGTACAACAGCAACCAGCTGTCCAGGTCACACACGACCTCTACCACAGTTCTTCGTGGGAAAGAAAGAATGAAAGAGTTTTGTAAGGATTTACAGATCCTTCAGTTTGAGTACAGGAGACAGTGTATGTGTTAGATATAGCAGATAACACACAGTGCTCGAAATGAATAGTAATAAATCACAGAACAAGAGATGTAGAGTTTAGAGATGGTTCTGGTGATTTCAGTATAGCTCTGGACTCCTTTGGATTCGATTAGAAGTGAGTCTGAGTCCTCTTCTTGTTTCTATTGAGAAACAGAGTGTCGTATGCTCCAGGTTCACAGGTGGTGAGAATGTAGTCGATGAAGTTCTTCTTGTAAGCACAAAACACTCCTTGAGTATGCTTGATTGTCTATGAGCTTCTCTGTGTTCCTCTTGTGCTTGTGTCTCTTTTGGTATAATGGATGCACCGCACTTTTCTGGTTCGCTTCTTGTTTTCTTCACACGTTCGCATACCTTTCTGGTATGTAGTCTTCTCGTATTTATCTCCCATCAGGGGACAGAAAAGATTTCTTTTCAGCAGGTACGAGGTACGGGTTCCTGACATCCGACAACCTTTATCAGGTATTTGACAAATCATTAAAATGTACATGATATGACCGTTAGATAGATTAAATATAGGAAATAAAGAAATTCAAACAGTGAGTTGAGTGATCGGTAGGTAATCAGCATCGGTAGCTTGAACATCGGTGGCTTGAACATCGGTAGCTTAATGTCATTAGTTGCTTTGACTCTATCGGTGGCTCTATGCGTCGGTTGGTACATGCATCGGTAGCTCCATGCGTCGGTAGGTACATGCATCGGTAGCTCCATGCGTCGGTAGGTACATGCATCGGTAGCTCTACGTTTGTATCGGTAGATGTATTTATAAGTACATCGGTAACTCTGTGTTAAGTCTATCGGTAGCTGTCTGTCGGTAGACTAAGTCTATCGGTAGACTGGTTACCGGTAGCTCTTTATCAGTAGCTATAGACAGATTACTTATCTGTTTTATGCAGAACACATCTGATTGTGTTAGAATCAATTTATAACTTGTATGAACATGGATAAATGATGATTAACATATTCCAAAGACTTATTTTAAAAAGGTGTTATTGGTTTGATCATAGATTTAAAAGAATTAAAGTATAGATCAACAATACTTAACAATATCATAGAGAATGAAGACATAATTGGGATTTTCAACACAAATAAATACATGATTGAGATTATCAAAACAGGTGAGGTCAACAATCTCCCCCTTTTTGATAATCACAATTTATGATATTGGCATTTAACATAGTGAAAATATAATAGTAAAGAGTATAATATTGAATTCAATTTTCTCAGAGAAAACAGCATCATAGATAATTGAAATAGTATGATATAGACATAAGTTATCAGAGGTAAAAAAATAATAAGGTACTATATAGACATAAGGTATCAGAGATAAAAATGGAAACAAAACAAAGGATAATGTTTTTCCTCTTATGCCTTATTTTTCTCCATTGAAAATATTTCTCATTTTGTTCTCCTCCTTATTCTCGCATAAAAAGTTTCTCCCCCTCTCTTATTGTTCTCCCCCTTTGTGATAATCAAAAAGTGGGAAAGCATATATATAGATATATATATAGGAGAGAAATAAAACAAAGAGAAGTAAAAAGTGGTCTGTATTATAGTTAGTCAAAAAGTACAACAAAAACAGATTACAAAGGAATTCCTATCAAAAATCATGGCCACTGGTTCACTCCGGATCTGCAATGTGAGATTTTCCTTTAGGATCAGAAGGATTCTCGGGTGGTGAGGATTCAGGTGAAGGTTTGGGAATGCCAGAAAAGATCAAAGGAGGCTGGGCCACTGACACAGAGTCAGGCTTGTAAGTTGAAGATTTTTGGGTAATCATTGGTTTAAGGCTTTGAATGGCTTGAGCAGGAGTCAGCTGGACTGAGGGAGCAGCTGAGGCAGAAGCAGGCAAAGCAGGAGGGATGATGACTGGTCTAGCATCAACATGCAAGAAGGGCAGCAGCAGATTTCTAAAATCCATAATAATTCCTCCTCCTCTTTCCATAGCAGAGAGGAAATCATCTTTGTTCTCCATGAATTTCTCTAAGGCAGGAGTCAGTTCTCTCAGCTTGCTCACTTGTTCTTTGAAAGCTTGGGTGACTGGAGGGAGCTTCATGTGTTCCAACATTAGCTTGAAGTGGTGTTCGAGTTGATGCTTGGTGAAAATCTTGGAGAAGTAGTAGTCCACTTTGCTTTTTATGGCTTCTTGAGAGGCAGAGGCTTATCTCATAAAATCTTGAACTATCTTCATGATTTCTCTGGCAGAATCCCTTGTAGAAAGCACCACTCGGCTTAACTCTGATGAGACCCCAGAACCACTGGTAGGAATAGAACCAATCTCCTCCTTCAATATTGCTCGAACTGAGTTCATATCAACTGATGGTTTGGATGTGAGAGGGCCAAGAGAGAAGGAAACAGTTTCTTTAAAACTCTGACAAACCACTAATTAGGCTTTGAACTTGAGAGTCTTGTAATTGAACATGATCCTTCACTGAGGTTTTGAAACTTTCAAACACTAAGACAAACTGGCTGACTACACTCTTCACATAGGCTAGATCCTTGTCATCTTGAGACTTGGAGCTCATATAGGAATCCAAAGCAACCACTGATGTCCTGAGAGCTTCCAGATCAGCTTCGATTCTTGAAGACTGAGTCTGGCATTCTTTCACTTATTCCATAAGCTCAGACATAAAGGAAGATAAATTACAAGCCAGAGATAGCTCGAAGGATCTCTCTAGCACTTTCATTTCTTCATAAAAGCTTTCCTTCATCTCAGCAACTGAAGCACTGAATGATTCTTTTATCTCATCCTTCATGGATTCAAGATCTGATTTGGAGACAAAATCACTTGAGACAACTGTAGCAGATCCCCTTGCTGAGGCCAAATTAACTACAGAAGTAGTCATTATTGAATTAATTGAGGATGCAAGAGAGGTTTCCATTAGCTTTACTTCTTCAACAAAACTGGATTTGAGGTCCTCTTTCAGCTTAGTCAAATCATGAAATCTGACCACATCGTCTGGCAACAACTCAGCAGCAAGATCATAATTGGTCTTTGGTCTATCCACAGACATCTCATTGTCAGAATCTGGATAATCTAATCCACAGACTATAAACCCTGGGTCTTCTACCCAGTCTCCAATCTCAACAGCTACTGTAACATTCCCAAGCACAGACCGATGCTCCCCCTCAATGGGTGCATTCTCATGTATCACAACAGCCTTTTCTGCTGGCCGTTCTTCATCAGAATCTTCTACCACAAGTTCTACAGGTGTAGCATTTAGAAGATCTTCTGATACAGGTACAGCTTCTTCTCTATCTCTTTCTTCTTCAGCAGCAGGTATAGCTGAGTTTCCAATTAAGGGACTCATACTTAACCTACCAGAAGCAGGCGATTCAACTGCATTCTCCTTTTCCTCTTCTTCTTGGTGAGGTACAGACTGGTCTTCCTCATAAGTAGGCAAAACTTCCTCTACTTTTCCTTTCCTAGAATAAACCAGTTCTGCAACAGGACTTGGGGGCAAGTCTGGATCTCCTCCAACATCCATAGGAGTTTCTTCTTCTTCTTCTTCTTCTGTCTCATCACTATAAGCAGGTTCCTCTTCATCAGGTCTTAGACTCGGATCTCTCATATCCTTTGGTCTTGAGGGATAATCCACAGGATTAAACCTATCATAGATTCTCTGATCATCACTGACCCATTCTCCCTTCCATTGGTTCCAGTTAATTTTCATATACTTGCAAACAGTCGAGGTGATGCAGAAATTGTTCTTGACTACAACTGTCTCATCCTGAGACTCAGCTATTTCTTTCACTTTTATCATCACTGAAATCAGCTTGGCAAAGAACAAAGCATTGGTCTTTGACTTTGGTCTAATCATGTCTTCCATTTGAAGCATCAACAATCTGCACAGATTGACTTTTACACCATGTCTTAGCAAATGAAGAAGATAGATATCTTGATATCTCAGATTTGCAAAATCTCCTCTCCTCGATATCAACACATGCTGAACAAATTTGAAAAGCAGTCGATTCTCTCCATCCATTTCAGCAGCTACCACTTGCCTTTGATTTCCATTCCCAGTCAGCTCTTGTAAGGCGGTCTCATAATCAAAAATGTCACTACTAGGTGGCATTGCTCTTGATACATACCCAGAGACACCTTCATGTGGTACTTTTAAACTCTCAGCCCACTCTACTGAAGAAAAAGACATCTCTTTTCCATTTACAAAAGAGCTTACCCGATTCTTATTCTCAGACTTCTCAAAGGTTACAAACTCATAGAACTGCTTTACCAATTTCGGGTAGTATGGGCCATTGTTATTCGAGAAACAATCCACCCATTTCTGGTCTTCCAGAATCTCGAGCACTAAGGATTTGCTAGGCAGTAGCCATTCCACGCACAGTTCCTTCTCGATTACTATATCTCTATTCTGCAAGTGAGGATTCACTGGTCGCCTTCCCGATCTAGTTTTGACTTCACTAACACTGGCTTTATGCTGTGTCTTCTGCTTCTTAGCATTTGGTTCTGCACTTTCATCTCTGACGATAGGAAGCTTGGTTTTTGCCATCGCGGGTTTAGGGTTCTTGGTCGATTTGGATGCTAAGGTTCGAAGGTGAGAGATTTTGAGCTCGGTGAGGTAAGAAGTGGCTTAGACTTAGTTTTATCATTTAGGAATTCCAAATAAACGATTAAAATAGAGTAATAAAATAAAATAAAACGATTCGTATTCTTGGCGGCAGACAGAAGTTTTAAACTTTTCATCGGTGTGAGTTAATCATCGGTGAGAAAAACAAATCGGTGAGCGTTGACATCGGTGAGAATTTCTACGTCGGTGAGAAACTTACATCGGTGGGAATTTTCACATCAGTGAGAATTTTCACATCGGTGAGAATTTTCACACCAGTGAGAATTTCACATCAGTGAGAATTTTCACACCGGTTGTGATTAAACATTCCCAGTTCATGTCTTATGAAACTTAGCCTATCCGAACTTAAAGGTTTAGTGAAAATATCATCCAATTGATGTTCAGTGCCAATAAATTCAAGAGAAATATCACCTTTTTGATAGTGATCTCTTAGGAAATGGTGTCTTACATCTATGTGTTTGGTTCTAGAGTGAGATACAGGATTCTTAGAGATGTTTATTGCACTGGTGTTATCACAGTTGATTGAAACATGTTTAAAAACGTATCCATAGTCCAAAAGAGTGTGTTTCATCCACAGAATTTGTGCACAGCAACTACCAGCAGCTATATATTCTGCTTCAACAGTAGATAATGCAACCGAGTTCTGTTTCTTACTACACCAGGAAACTAAGGATTTTCCAAGCAAATGACATGTTCCTGATGTGCTTTTTCTATCTAGCTTACAACCAGCAAAGTCAGCATCTGAATAACTCATTAACTCAAAGGATTGTCCTTTTGGGTAAAACAAACCTAAGTTAACCGTGTGTTTGAGATATTTAAAAATTCTTTTAACAGCAAGCAAATGAGATTCTTTTGGGTTAGCTTGAAATCTAGCACACATACACACACTAAACATAATATCAGGTCGACTAGCAGTAAGATAAAGTAAACTACCAATCATACCTCTGTAATTTGTTTGATCAACTGGTTTCCCAGTTTCATCTGTGTCCAATTTACAGGTAGTACTCATAGGAGTTTCACTTTCCTTGATACTATCCAGACCAAAACGTTTTAAAAGATCCTTTGTATATTTACTTTGATTCAAAATAATACCATTTTCATTTTGAAATACTTGAAATCCAAGAAAGTACTTAAGCTCTCCCATTAAGCTCATTTCAAATTCATTTTGCATACTTTTTGAAAAATCAGTACATAAAGAGTGTTTAGAAGATCCAAAAATAATATCATCAACATATATTTGTACAACTAAAACATCTTTAGAAATTATTTTAATGAAAAGAGTTGGATCAGCAATCCCTTTAGTAAAACCTTTTGAAATAATTAAATTGCTAAGTCTATCATACCAAGCTCTTGGTGCTTGTTTTAAGCCATACAAAGCTTTAGAAAGTTTAAAAACTTGATTTGGAAAATGGGGGTTAGCAAATCCAGGTGGTTGTTCTACAAAAACATCTTCAATTATAAAACCATTTAGAAATGCACTTTTTACATCCATTTGATATAACTTGAAATCCAGATGTGCAGCATATGCAAGTAAGATCCTAATGGCTTCTAGTCTAGCTACAGGTGAAAAAGTTTCCTCATAGTCTATGCCTTCTTCTTGACTATATCCTTGTGCAACTAGTCTAGCTTTATTTCTAACTATATTTCCAGATTCATCTACTTTATTTCTAAAAACCCATTTTGTGCCTATTGTCAAAGTGTCCTTGGGTCTGTCAACTAATTCCCAGACTTTGTTTCTTTCAAACTGATTTAATTCTTCCTACATAGCTATTACCCAGAATTCATCATTGATAGCATCATTGATATTTTTGGGTTCCAGCTGTGAAAGAAAGGCTTGATGTTCAACCTGATTTCTTAGAGAAGCTCTAGTTTGTGTTCCTCTATCCAGATTACCAACAACAGCTTCTAAAGGATGATTCTTTAGAATCCTCGTTGATCTAGTAAAGGTTGGACTAGAAATTTCAGGTTCATCTATAGGTTCGGGTTCAACAGAAGCAGATTCTGGAGAAAGTCCAGAACTGGATACTTTTATAACAGGTTCTTTAGATTTATCATTAAGGTCCAGAATAGATAAGTCTTCTTCAAGATTTTCAAGAGAGGTTTTAGGCTCATGTGGATCAGTTTCATCAAACTTGATGTGAACAGATTCTTCCACACATTTGGTTTTCTTATTGAATACTCTATAGGCTTTACTTGAAATAGAGTAACCCAGAAAAATTCCTTCATCACTTTTGGAAGCAAACTTATCCAGATTATCTTTAGTATTCAGAATAAATACTTTGCAACCAAAAACTTTAAAGTAATTAACCTTAGGCTTTCTATTGTTCCACAATTCATAAGGGGTTTTCTTAAGAACAGGTCTAATCAAGACTCTATTAATAACATAACAAGCTGTATTTACAGCTTCAGCCCAAAAATAAATAGGCAGGTCATATTCATTGAGCATGGTTCTAGCAATTTCTTGAAGAGTTCGGTTTCTTCTTTCTACTACACCATTCTGTTGGGGTGTTCTAGGGGCAGAGAAGTTATGAGTATAGCCATTGTGTGAGCAATAAGATTCAAAATCTTGATTTTCAAACTCACGACCATGATCACTTCTCAGGGTCTTAATCTTGAGTCCACTAAGATTTTCTATAGACTTGGAGTATTTAACAAAGTAAGAACAAGCTTCACTTTTGTGAGCTAGAAAATATACCCAAGTATATCTAGAAAAGTCATCTACAAGAACATAAACATAGTGCTTCCCATTTAAACTAGAAACTCTTGATGGTCCAAACAAATCCATGTGAACCAATTCAAGTGGTTGAGAAGTTGAAACTTCATTCTTTGATTTAAAAGAAACTTTGTGTTGTTTTCCCTTTTGACAGGGGTTACACACTCTATCATTTGGGAATTCTAACTTAGGTAGGTCTCTAACTAGGTTTTTCCTAGAAAGTTTTCTAAGTGAGTGAATGTTGCAATGTCCTAATCTTCTGTGCCATAGCCAAGATTCTTTATGAAAAGCATTCAAACAATTAATATTCTGCTTAGCTAAAGAATTCAGATTAACAGCATAAACATTTTCATTTCTTAAGGCAGAAAATACCAAAACATTCTTAGAATCAAAAACTTTGCAAGAATCATTTTCAAATTTAACATGAAAACCATCATCACATAACTGAGAAATACATAATAAATTGTATTTAATTCCATCAACAAATAAAACTTTAGAAATCAAAATTGAATCAGTGTTACCAATCTGGCCTAGGCCGATGATTTTCCCTTTTGAGTTATCACCAAAGGTGACAAAACCTCCATCAACTTTTATTAAACTCTTGAAACAAGAGAAGTCTCCTGACATATGTCTTGAACATCCACTGTCCAAATACCACGTCTCTTTACAGGAGCTCTTTAAGCAAGTTCCCTACAAAACATATTTAGATGGGAGATGATTTTGGTACCCAGATCTTCTTGGGTCCAGACAGGTTAGCCAATAACACTTTAGGTACCCATATTTGTCTAATGGGTCTCATATAATTTGTAGAATTGACATGCTTTGAAAGATAAACTTTATTAGATCCATAGCTATGTATATAACTGGTTGAAGCATATGAAGTTCCAGAATTACCTTCATTCTGTTCAGATTTAGAAATGAATCTAGTTTTAGCAATTTTCCTTTGTCCAGGTTGGTATCCTATACCAGTAGTATATTTAGGTGCTACTTGCTTTCCTAGCATCTGTGTTAGAGTATTCTTGCCATTGGTGAACTTCTCTAAGTCTTTTCTAAGTTGCTCATTTGACAGTTTCAGTTCTGTATTTTCTTTTAACAGTTGAGCATTTTTCTCTCTTTCAATAGTAAGTTCGGTTTTAACTGTAGTGGTGAGAGCATGCTGTTTCTTTAATGACTTGTATTTATCCTTAAGTTCATTACATGTCTCTTCCAGCATATCACAGTATTCAAACAGTTCAGATTTAGACATGTTATCACCTTCAGAATCATCTCCAGAATAATATGACTTTGAAGCAGGAGTTTCAGCAGTTACCTCAGAAGTGTTTGCCATAAAGCACATGTTGGCTCGATTCCTTTCAGAGTCTGAAGATTCAGCTTCACTTGTGCTGTCTTCTGAAGCACTCCAAGTAGCCTTCATAGCTTTCTTAAACTTATTGTCCTTATATTCATATTTCTTTCTATATTTCAGCATTGGACAGTCGGCTTTAATGTGTCCTTTTCTCTTGCACTCATAGCAGACAACATCATCTGACTTGTCATTCTTCTTCCAGTCCTTTTTCCATTTGCCTTGGTGATCATACTTACCCTTATAATTTGTTTTTCTGAAGAACTTCTTTTTCCTATAAAATTTCTTAAATCTTCTAGCAATGTGAGCCATCTCAGCATCACTGTCAGAATCACTTCCACTGTCTTCACAGCTTGAACTTTCAACTACAGCTTGAAGCTTTTCCTTGTCCTTATTCTTTGAGGTTGAGGATTTGAAAGCAACAGACTTTCTTGCAGGTTCATTGTCTTCCTCTTTGTTCACTTTAAGCTCTTCTTCATACATCATCAGCTTGCCAATTAGTTCCTTGACAGGTAGAGCAGCTATGTCACATGATTCTCTGATTGAGACAGACGTGCCTCTCCATCTATCAGGTAGACATCTCAGAATTCTCATAATTTGTTCCTTCGATGAGACATCCTTTCCCAGCGAGATCATTGTATTGACAATTTCGTTGAACCTGAGATACATGTCAGAAATGGGTTCGTCAGGCTTCATTTTAAAATTATCATACTTGATAGTATAAGTGTTCAATCTCATTTCTTTAACATTAGTTGTTCCTTCATGAGAAACAGCTAAGGTATCCCAAATTTCATATGCAGTTTTACATGCAGAAATTCTATTAAACTCTTCATCTCCTAGAGCACAGTACAAGGCATTCATAGCTTTACAGTTGTTATTGTAGGCAGTCTTTGTAGGTTCATCCCAAGTAGATCTAGCAGTAGTAGGAATTTTGTATTCAGATTCAATAGCAGTCCAAATATCAAAACCTATGCTTTCTAGATGGATTTTCATTTTCAGCTTCCACTGAGCATAATTAGTTCCATTGAAGAAAGGTGGCCGGTTAGTAGCAGCACCCTCAAGTCTATTGTCCATGATGAGAAAATTTTAAAGAGATAAAAATTTAGAAATAACAGAAATTTTAAGAACTTTAAAATACAACTAAAATCACAGTTCAAAAGCAGAGTACTTTTAGAAAGTATTTTCAACCTTTGATACCAAGTGTTGGTCGGAGTGGTTTACTCAAGAGGGGGGGTGAATTGAGTACCAATTAAAATTTCTATATTTAAAAGCAGTGTCTTAAAGACCCCCAAATAAAATAATAAATTAAACTGTAGTGAATTTATATTAATGTAGAGATTCTGTTAGGTTCTCAAGGGATTGATTAATTCCCAGTTAATCAACACAGGAGTGTGTGATTATCTTTTGAAACTAACTTACTAATCTACACTTGACATAAACACTTGCTAATTTAATTATCAAAGTAACTTTAAAAAAAGTATTGGTTTTAAAGTGACTAGCAGCGGATTAAAACTTTGAAATAGATGGCACAACAAAGTAACCAAGAGGTTCAGTCTCAAGCCGAGACTTAGTCCTCTCAAAAGTTTATATAAAAATGATCCACACCCTGGATCGGGGTTCAACAGTTTACAATTGTCCAGGTCCAAGACCTCTACCACTGTTCTTCGTGGGAAACAGTACAACAGCAACCAGCTGTCCAGGTCACACACGACCTCTACCACAGTTCTTCGTGGGAAAGAAAGAATGAAAGAGTTTTGTAAGGATTTACAGATCCTTCAGTTTGAGTACAGGAGACAGTGTATGTGTTAGATATAGCAGATAACACACACTGCTCGAAATGAATAGTAATAAATCACAGAACAAGAGATGTAGAGTTTAGAGATGGTTCTGGTGATTTCAGTATAGCTCTGGACTCCTTTGGATTCGATTAGAAGTGAGTCTGAGTCCTCTTCTTGTTTCTGTTGAGAAACAGAGTGTCGTATGCTCCAGGTTCACAGGTGGTGAGAATGTAGTCGATGAAGTTCTTCTTGTAAGCACAGAACACTCCTCGAGTATGCTTGATTGTCAATGAGCTTCTCTGTGTTCCTCTTGTGCTTGTGTCTCTTTTGGTATAATGGATGCACCGCACTTTTCTGGTTCGCTTCTTGTTTTCTTCACACGTTCGCATACCTTTCTGGTATGTAGTCTTCTCGTATTTATCTCCCATCAGGGGACAGAAAAGATTTCTTTTCAGCAGGTACGAGGTACGGGTTCCTGACATCCGACAACCTTTATCAGGTATTTGACAAATCATTAAAATGTACATGATATGACCGTTAGATAGATTAAATATAGGAAATAAAGAAATTCAAACAGTGAGTTGAGTGATCGGTAGGTAATCAGCATCGATAGCTTGAACATCGGTGGCTTGAACATCGGTAGCTTAATGTCATTAGTTGCTTTGACTCTATCGGTGGCTCTATGCGTCGGTTGGTACATGCATCGGTAGCTCCATGCGTCGGTAGGTACATGCATCGGTAGCTCCATGCGTCGGTAGGTACATGCATCGGTAGCTCTACGTTTGTATCGGTAGCTGTATTTATAAGTACATCGGTAACTCTGTGTTAAGTCTATCAGTAGCTGTCTGTCGGTAGACTAAGTCTATCGGTAGACTGGTTACCGGTAGCTCTTTATCAGTAGCTATAGACAGATTACTTATCTGTTTTATGCAGAACACATCTGATTGTGTTAGAATCAATTTATAACTTGTATGAACATGGATAAATGATGATTAACATATTCCAAAGACTTATTTTAAAAAGGTGTTATTGGTTTGATCATAGATTTAAAAGAATTAAAGTATAGATCAACAATACTTAACAATATCATAGAGAATGAAGACATAATTGGGATTTTCAACACAAATAAATACATGATTGAGATTATCAAAACATGTGAGGTCAACAAGTTTATTTAATGGAATAATATTATACATATGACCTAAAAATATTTTATAAGTATAATATGATATTTACCTTCTTTACCTCATTCTCTTTTAAAAATGAAAATGTTACTAATGCTTACGTGCGTCCTACCCTCGTCATGATAATAACATAATTCATTAATAATAAAAAAACATTAATGGTTGGTTTTAAAATAATATTTGATGTATCAAAATAATTATTATGTCATTATTCTTATTCTAGAGATGGTGGAATAATGACCTCTTTGACAATTGTCAAATTTTCATATTCATATTGGATATAGGTTCCTAATATCATTAGAACATCATATTTGAACATAAATGATTGTTTAATTATATATAACATGGTAATAGATAAATTAAAAGGAATAAAAAAGTAGAGAAGTTTATTATGAAAACTAATAATTGGAATACTTTTAGTATTCATAATGATAAATAATGTATGTGATGATTGAAACTCTATGTACGTGACACTACCATAAAAACCTTTATTTAAATGTTTTAATGATTTATTTTAAACATTTATTATAGTATAGGTCTATATTCTTAAAATATGTTTTATGAATTTTTTAATATGTACTTAAAGGAATTATAAAATAAATTTTCTGACTATTTTTATTCTCGTTCAATGTTTTTCAAATTTAATCATTTTATGTATTTTATAGAATTATTTTTGACAATAGAGGAAAAACTAATTATCTATTTGAACATATACGACATCAATGGTATTCCCAACACTATAAAAATTATTTGATAATTTCCTTTAAAATATTACATGATTTATTCCAATAAAAAATCGCATTCCCTTTTTATGGTTATTTTTAAATAGGGTTTATGTTTTATTGTTTTTTTGATATCAAGAAATTTGTTTCTTATGGGAACAAACAATATTAATATGAGTTTAAGGATGTAAATCAATGATTTTATGTGTTATAATTATGTAGTATTTATTTGGATATATTTATTAAAATGAGTGAGTTCAATATAGTTCATGATGATGGGTGATCAGGATATATCTCATGATGATGGGTGATCCCAATATAGCTCTACAATGAATTGGGTAAAGGGATGAAGTTAACTAGTTAGGTCTCTCAGAAGAGATTATTGGTATGTACCAGCTAGGTAATTTAATTTTTAAGAGTGATTGTACTAGTGATTTGGAAATGAAATCCAACATACCTACATGATTTATATATTCAATCATTTTTTAGAAATATTATGTGTCTACAAGGTAAGCTAATGAACATAAGTTTAAAGGAATGATTATGCTACTTTTTATGGGTTGAAAGTTTATCTTAGTGAAAAAAAATTATAACTTTCTCATGATTCAAAATAAAAAGTTATGAGTTTTATTTTTTTTCTTTAATATTTCATTTTAATGGTTTAATGAAATTCTCTGGATAGTGAATTAGGCTTCTTGGGTATGAAAATGTTTATTATTATTCCAAAGTTAATTTTGAAAAATGAATATTTTTAGGAGTATTCATGGACTAAGGAGTTTATTTTTATTAATTTTTAAATTTAACTTAATACTATTTTTGTTCATATATAATGTTTTTAAATGTTTTCTATATGGTTTTAAGGATGATTATTTATAAGGATGAGTTAATGATAAAAATTATGAAGATATTTTTTTAAAAGAAAAATTCATATATTATAAAAGTATTATATTGTTGGAAAATGGATACTCAGATAAAGTGTAAAATTTGCTATAAAATATTTATTTATATGATGTTGATGAAATAATTTTACAAAAATATAAAACTCAATGATCTTGGGGAATTAAATAAAACGATTTATTTTCTAAAGAATAAATTTTATGGGTTTTTTAAAGAATCTTCCTTATCAGGTCATCCATAAAGACGACAGGATCTAGTTAGAAATGAAAAAAATAATTGATAAAATATTTTATTAATTCCTAGATATGTAAGGCTGAAACATATATATAAATATGGGTATTTTATACCATACGATACACTTCCATCATTTTATATTATGTCCCGGAAATATGAGACAACACATGCATAAATTTGGCCATATTTTACCACATTGCTTCTTTAGTAATTAAAAATGTGATTGATTCCTTAATGGATTTGAATACTAATTAAATATAATTAAGTGATTAATGAATGGTATATACAATTATAATTAATGAGTGATTACCATGATATGGAAGTCGATGATGATATCACTTTTCATTAAATGATGATTGTATATAGAAGGGGATGTGACCCCTCCTATTTGTGTACCCATAACAAATTTAAACTAGATGAAATAATAACTATCTTGTATCATTATTTGTATTGAAAATAATTTCTTAGAAAACCTTAAGTGATCTAGAATCATCAAGATGTGATTGTGGATCTATTGTCCAGTCTACCACCTCAGGAGCCAAGAGAATTTAATAACTATAGGGATACCATCAACAGAACTACTTCGAGATGAAAAAATATGTTAGGAAATATTATAGGATACCATCCAACTCAACACCCTACTATGCTTGTGGTATGGTTAAGGGAAAAGTGGTATTATAGTTGGTTTTTCCCCTTTATGGTCATATTATTTAGGATGTTCTGGATAGATAAGAGCTAGGACTGTCAGGACAAAAGGTTCCAGTTATGAGTGGGGTGTCAGGTCAACACACCTCTTAGTAAGATTTGAGTTACCATCAGGCTTTGGGAATATTATTTGAATCCCCTTTATGGTGAGTTTCACCATCTGTAGAATGGGAATGGGAACCAAGGTGGGATGGAGTGGATTGGGATGATGTTTGATAAATTTTGGTTTTTTCTAGATTTTTATAATATTTTTACCATGTTTATTATTTTATTATTTATGGGTTAAGGTAATGGTAGATAATTTTCTGGACTTTTTGGTTGGGGAGTACTGTCCCTACCCAGTGACCTCCCATATAGCAATGGGAAGAGGATTTGGAGTGTTTACTTTCAATAGTTGAATAAGGATTAGTGGAGGTCGTGGTTTGGGTAGTCTATTCCATGGACTAGGGAGTGATATTTGGTCTTTATTAAGCTATAAAACCTCAACTAGGTCCAGAAAAGGATCATACTCAAGAGTCTCTCAAGAATAATCCCACTTAATTTTTGGTAAGATCAAATCCCTAGGAAATAGAAGAATTGTTTAAGACGATTGAGAAGATATTTGGGTTTTTCAATACTCTCAATGCCATTAAAGTAATGTGTGAAAAATTTATGTTTTCAGGCTGCAGTCATAGGAATTGGGAGTATCTTGTTCATGTATAAAATTAAATGAAGATGATATGGATTACATGTAGGTCTATTTTAATAAGAAGTATTATCATGATTCCTTTTCCCTCACTGTGTTTGGGAGTTTTTTGACCTTTATTAGGGGGAGTTCTTAGTGATAGAGTATGTAAAACTCTTCATTGATATAGTAAACTTTTATCCTGAGCTATATTAATATAAATTGTTGAAATTGAATTTTTTTTAATGGGGTCCTTATCTAAACAATTGATCCTAGGTTTGTTTATTCATGTTAAAAACCTATGTTGAGCATTTTAATCAAGCTCTATTAGTGGATATCAACCATGAAGGGATGTTAGTATTTTTTTGGGACTCTTACAAAAATGACCTAGAGTGTTATTGGCTCATATGAGAAGTAGAGTAAGTTCTATGATAAGGGGAATATGGCTTGTAGTATCTCGGGATATCCACCATGACCATCTTTGACTGCAGCTCCAAGTATTGGATCTATTTTGTACCATTAATATGGAAAATTTTGGAAAGTGTGTTCTAATTTACCAAAATTACATAATCCTAGATTTCTCTATTAATGCATGGTTAATCTACAAAGGTTTTACAGGGTTTAACTGCTTTCTCCTTGTGTTACAAGGTCCACAATTTCAAGGATAACATCAGTGAATTATATTGCATCCAAATCTATGGGGTCCCATTCTGGTGGGTGTGGTGTCATGGTTGGAACTTATATTGATAAAAAGAATAATAATGATGATCCAAATATTAGTTTTTGTCCAAATTCATATGAAGATGTGTGAAACTATCATGCTATTGACTAGGAAATAGTGGAACATGTTGGAGGTCCTATGAAAATTATAGGTACCATTCTTATTACAACATTCATGGTAGTTTCTTTGTCTGATACAAATGGTTCTGAATCATTAATAATTTATTTCCATATAGATTCATTACAACTACCAACTGATGATATGTTCTGTACAATGGATTTGGTTACACCTATTGGTAGGATGAAAGAGAAGGTTTTTTATTCCCATTTTGTGTTGTATCCTTGTTAGAGGTTGAAAATAAATTTATTTCCACATCCCAAATATAGAACTCTTTAAAATGATATTATGGATATACTTGATGATGTTACTCAAGGCCTACATAAATTTTCATCATTGGCGGGTGAATTTCATTAATCCTGATGGGAGAATATGAGTTTTTGAAGGAGGATGGAATTTACAATCATGTTAAGGTAGAAATAAAATTCCATATCAAGGAAGGTATTATTCTAATAATTATTCTCTAAAGCAAGAGTGTTATAGGGTAGGTTCAAATAGTGAATTTCATGTGGTGGTGAATGAGTTTCCATATGTATTCCCAGAGTATTTTTTAGGTTTACCTCCTGAATGTGATGTGATTTTTTTCATCGATTTGGTGCCAGAGTCCTAGATAATACCACTTCCCTCATATAATAAAACCCCCCACCAAGTTGAGGGAGTTATAGCCACAACTAGATGATTTGGAATCCAAAGGGTTCATTAGTACTAAAATCTCTACTTTGGCTACTAAAGTGAATTTTTTATGAAATTTGATGGGTCTTTTCACCTCTATATCAATTAGTGGAAACTATATCAGGTCATGATCATGAATAAATACCCACATCCCCACATTGATGATATTTTCAACCATATTATTGGAGAAAGGTGGTTCTCAAAGGTCAAACATCATTTACAGCACCACTAGGTATAGGTGAGGGAATCAAATGCTCACAAGATCACTTTTTGAAAAAATATATAGTCATTTCAAGTAAATAGTAATTCATTTAGGATATATGAATTCCATAATAGTTTTCCTAGTTCTTATGAACTAGATGTTAAATAAATATGTTGACACATTCATAGTAGTGTTTTTTTAGGTCAATTTTGGTATAATTTAGATCATAGAAAGAATAGAGTAATTATTTAAGGATTTTTTGTGGAATGCTACAAGAGAATGACCATTATGCCAAATTACCTAAGTGTAGTTTCTTGGAATAGGATGTTATATTTTTGGGATATTTTATCTTGAAACATGGTTATGTAGTTGAATGAAAGAAAGCTAGTGAAGTAATTTTATGGGAGAAGAAAAGGAATTTCATCAAGATTAGGTGTGTTTTTGGGATAAATAGGGTACTATAAGGGGTTTGTTAGATACTTCTCTTGACTTAACTCATCGATTAAACCCCTCAATAAAGAATGAGTTATTTTTTCTTATATATTGTTTTGATAAGATTTCTCTAAAAAGAATAAGAATAAATTTAGTACCACCCATATATAGATCTTACTTGAGGTTAAGAAGGGTAATATATACTATTATAATGCTTTATATATGGTTTTGGGTTGCATGCTTATGTAGGGAGACCATGTGGTGGTGTATAGATATTATTAACTCTGACCACACCAAAATATTTACCCAACCCTTTATCATAAGTCAATATATTTTTGGGTAGAAGTTTGTAGTTAGTTTGAATAAAAAATAATCATATATATCATTTAAGTGAATAATCATATATTTTGGAAGCAATGATAGGTTCATTACCTTTAGGGGTTCGAATTTGATATCATCTACACCCCATGTAATTTAAATGTGATAGTTGATGCCTTGGGTAGGATGTTTCTATCCCAGTATTTTAAGGAGTCTAGTTGTGAATGGATATTGATGGGGATTTTTTCTTCAATGCATCTGGAAGCTAAAGAGAAGTGTGGTAGTATGTTTTTGAATAACATAATGCAGACACATTATCTTATGGATTTGTTTGTATATGAACATCCCAAAGATGAGTTTACCAATTCCTCACTCAGTTTATAAATAGTGAGGAGGTTCCTTGATACGAAACATTTTTTTTATAATGGTGTTATCTCCTTCAATGGTAATTTTTGTTTTGTTTTTGTATTTGAGGAATTTGGTATTTATTGACTATCACTAAGATGAATGGGTTATTCATCATAGTTCCATTAAAAAAATTTATGATGTTTGAAACCAATTTTTTTTCTAGGTATGAGACCTGGTATAGCTCTCTTTTTTTATTTATGATATAATTTTTAGAAGATTAAATATATACACCTAAAAACATCAATATTGTTTTAACCCAATAATATTCCTACATGGAAGTGGGATGGGGAAGTCATGGATTTCATTACTAAATTACACCTTTCACCCCAGTTAAAGAGTGTAGTTTGGGTGGTTATCAATCATATGACTAAATCCTCCAATTGCATCCAAAACAAATATTTGACTAAAGCTAAATAGCTTGGTAGGATTTATATTAAGAAGATGATGAGGATATATGGTTTACCAAATAATATAATTTATGACATGGAACCTCATCTCAACTCTTGGGTTTAGGAAGTTCTTCATAAGATAATTGGATTATAAGTTAGACTAAGAATTACTTATAATCCTTAAAATGATTGTCAAATAGAGCACATGAACTATATTTTGGATGACATTATATGATTCTACATGATATAATGTGGTATCTTGTGTGAAAACCATCTTATATTGGTGTAAATTTCATATAATAATATTTTATTGTCCTCAATTTGGATGGATACTTGTAAATTGTTGTATGGTTTCCCATGTTATCTCATATATGATGGATAGAAGTGGGTGATACATATTTTTTGGTTCCAAACATCATGTATAAGATGTCCATAATAATATAGATGATCAAGAATTTTTTATGATATCTTAGAGTCATTATAAGTCTTTCACTTACCATCAACTCTTAGAATTAGATATAAAAATGGGTGACCAGTTTTCTAATGGATACACCTTTCTTGGTTTATCACTATCTTGGAAAGTAGGGGAAGTTTACACTAAGGTATATCAGACCCTATGATATTTCCATGTAGATCAGTAAGATGGAATACCTCTTGGCATAGCCATCCAAGTTAATATCAATTCATAAATTTTTCCACATCTATCAAACAAATAAAAATAATCCAAATCCCTCCCATTTGTGGATAAAGGAATATATTGAACTCATACATGATTAGTTAGTGACTAAATAGCCTATTAGAATTATGGATTCCTAGGTAAAAGTGTTTTAGGGTATTTTATCCCATTATTTAGGGTCCTTTGGAATCATGGAATTGATGAAAATGAGACATAGGATTAGAAATCATAGGTAGAGGACTATTACACTAACTTTTACTCTAATAAGATTGTGGATAGAATATCTGAGGGTGGAAAGTGGTATGGTGGGGATAATTGTCAAACCCATGATGTTGGTATAAGGTATTTTTCATTTATTTATTTTTTGTCTTACATTGATTTAATTAATTTCCATGGTGTTTTTAAAGGATAATAGATATTTATAGTGTGCATAGGTTAGAGCATGATTGGTTCATAGTTAGTATAAATTTTGCACCTTCCCCGAGAAAATTGTGTTTCTTAGTCAGTGGAACTAGAAGCCTTTAGGGTTAGATACATGGTTTTTGGAATTGGTAGGCCCAAACAATTATGCCTCCACCTCTTAGAACATAGGCACCTACATTATTGGAACATGGTATGGTAGACTATGTAAAACAAAGAATAATCCTTAGATGTTTTACATAATCCTCATATCTTTTAGAATGTACCATAATAAAAATGAAAAACACCACTTGCTTATGAAAATAAATAAGGGTATAGAGATTTTTTATATAAATATATCAACCTCAATACATTTTTTAATAATAGGAAACTCACCTTTTACATATTAATACGTATATACTAAAATTATCAACCATTTATGTATAATCCTTTATTTGGTTATAATAAATAGTTATTTATTTATTGATAAATTTCATAGCTTCATTTTCATGGACTTATTTAAACAAAATACTAAAAAACAAAAATGGTTATAATAATATACAAAATATGAGTACACTAAAAAAATTTGAAGATGTATTCCCCTATGTAAGATTAATTTTTAAAATATTATACATTCCATTAAGAAAATTGATATTTTTTCAATCATTGGAAAAGTTATGTTGTGTTTACTCATGCTTCTAAGCCTAACATTATAATGTAATTAGTAAATAAATATTTTATAATATTCAGTAATGTGAATTTTAATTAACCAAATTACATCCCCATGTACTATTGATCCACCTGTGTAGTTATGACTCTTTGTTGTTCCTTAAGTGATTATTTATTTAATACCTAACTTGAACTTTTAAATTTTATTACCCATATGTATATATGTAAAAAATCCCTTTTCGACTTGTAGTATCCAGATAGGGATTTTATTTCCAAGAGAACCACACACACAATACATTACCAAATCATTAGGTTGTTATCATCTTTTTATACTCATTCCTAGGGATTTGTCTAATTTCCTCTTAAAAAATTCCAGAATAATTTTTTTTGAGTAATCGGTATAATGATTTATCTATAACATTTAATATACGATCAAGCATAACCTATAAATCATAATTGGACATTATAACTATTAATTTACATACAACTTATAAAATATTATCCTCTAAATATATCTAAACATCCCTTAGATTTGAACAGAGGTACTTTAGACCTATAATCCTTGGTCTAGTAATAAAATAAAAATATAACAAACTACCATTGAAACACATCCTTGATTAAATAACATTAAAAAAATTGTAACTTTTAAATTACACGGACCTTTTCTATTTATAGTTTCAATGATTCGGGAAAATTTTAACTAGAAAAACCCATGTTATTTGTATAAAATAAAAATTTCCAACTATAAAACCAACCACATATTACATAATTGTCACATAACATCTCCCAAAAAACCACCACACAAGATAGTCTTCTTAGAACATCATACCTATTAATTTTCTTTATATTATATGGAAATTTAAACACAAGAAAGGGGTGATCTAAATTTCTAATTAATGATAATTATAATTGATAAAAATAAAAGATAATAATTTGTTAAAATATAATTATGTGGGTATAATCATGATACGTAATAAATTTACACCCATAAAAGTACAGATTTTAAATCCAGGGATAAGATTTGGAAAAACATAAGACATGAATCAATAGTGTTTTGAAAAATGAGTCAAAAAATCCAAGAGAGAATAACATAGTTAGAATAATAAGGACAAAAGGGTAAAAATATTTAAATATTGAACAAACTTTATTATAGGGAGATGTTACATTCATTATCAACACCATCAGTTTCCATGCATACGAGAAACAAAAATATACTCATGAATACTTAACACATGAGATATAAACCTTTAATCAATCCATTGATGGGAGAAATAGGACCCTCCCACCATTAATTATTAATTATGATTTCTACTTTAAAAAAACCCATAAAACATCATAAATAACCCATTGAAATAAAATGGGTTTCATAATAATTTCATGTGAAATAAATCCACTTTTATTGAATAAAGAACCCATGGAAACAAAATGGATTTCATTAAACACATATTAAGAACCCATGAAAATTAAATATGATTTATATCATTTCAAATGGATTCATATATATAAATTATTCATAATTCCATAAATCATTATAACATGATAAACCTGTTGAAAATAAATTGGTATTAATGGAAATTTAATAATTGTCCATGTAAATACCCTTAATGTAATATAATAAATAATATAGTATTTTTACCATATAGATTACAGTAATTTGATTAAGTATATAATTTACCTAATAAATCATTGTATTTTATCTAGGTTCAAACCCTACAATAAGATAAATCAAAATAGAGTATTCACAATGGAAATACATTGATGGAAAATTATGGTAATATAATAAAGAAGATATATAATGACAAAGGTAGTGATGGATTAGTCCTAAAAAAAGAAAAATACATAACATAATCCATCGATATTAAGAAGATGGATAGTTAAATTTCAAAAATATTTTATATTAGTAATATGATATTTCAATGGACCATGACTTATATGAAATATACCTCTTAAGAATTTTGGAAAATTCACTATAGAAATATGAAACATCATTGACCTTTTGATTTTTTTTAGAATATATATTACATAAATCTAGGAGGTAAAGAATTTCTTTTATTTCCATTATATAATACAGAAAATTATTAAAATAAAATGAAAGAATCATCTAAAATAAAAATTCACATATAAATGTTAAAAATAGAAGCTTTCCACATTCAAATGAAAACAACCCTAAGAAAATTGATTAAAATTTAATTAAAACATTTTAAAAAGGTAAAATCGTTTAAAATAACCATAATAAATTATAGAGGAATATATGAGTACATTTTATAAAAAAACTAACTAATATATATGTAAAAAAAGTGAGGTTCTCAACCAAAACAAATAACAAATGGAGATGGTTTAAAATACTAGAAACAATTATAGAAAACATGAGTCTTGGGGAAGTTAAATTTTTATGGAATGTGAAAAAATCCATGAATATTCAACTATAATTATTAAAGGTATCAAAAAGATTAAAAAATTTACAAATTAATTATCTTTTAAAAATAATATTGATTTGAAAATAGGATTATTAATAAAACCCTTATGGTTTGAGTAGCATTTTAAGAATAACCCCATTTAATGTTTTATATCTTTAGAATCAAAATTTAATTGAATTATAATATGATATAGCTATTAAAAAAACAATTAATATGTTATATACATTAATTTGGTTCTAGAAACACAATTCCAAAGAAAACATGGTGTATAATAGGAGATATGTCTCAAGGGTAGAAATTTTGAGAAAAGAAGACACTAATATGTTTCCATTATTATTTAAATACACTCTAAGCTCTAATATAACAAACATAAATGTCTTAATATACCATCTTAGAATATTATTCATTTATATAAACTTTTATAAACATCAATTATAATTATTATATATATGTATATTAGCTAGTTATTATATCATTTTAATATCGAGTGTGAGTAATCTTGATCGTATTCAACAAGTTTACTAATAGTGGTGATGTTCAAAATTCTTCACCCAAATTTGATCATTACCAAAATATAAAATATAATAAAAATTTTTATAATTTTTTATAATGTTATAATTTCATTACATGTAAATTTTTGTGAAAGTTATCTTGGATGAAATTCGGGACAAGCATATTTCGATGATTTTTAACAAATAATTGGTTGTATCTTAACAAATATGTTTAATATTAATGTGAATTTTTCAGAAAAAAAATATGTTTTTATTTTAATTTTTATATCATAAATTATGAGTAATTATGTTCTAATATTCATCAATTATATTTTATTATATGATGGTTCATGTATGTGGTTCGACAAGATCAGATATGAACTTACCATAATTATTGGATGATTATGATTATGAAAGAGGTTTATTTTAGAATTATATATTTATTAAAAAATAATAAAGATATTATTTTGATAATTTTAATGTTATGAGTCAAATTTTAAGATATTTTAAAAATAATAAGAGATTCTTGGTGAAAAACAAGATAGAATACTTCATGGAAGTGGAATTTCAAAAAAATCATGGTTAATGTTTTCATAATAAAAATAGTGTTATATATTTCACATTTATCCCACAATTTCACTTGTATAGTAAATTTATAGAGGTGGCGGTGAAAACAAATGGAAGTCCCCCCATCATGGAGTTGGTAGTCTGCAGAACACATGAATGGCAGTTTCATTTTTCTTAATAAAAAAGGGGAAATTAGGTTAATTTTTATTACTTATCATAATAAAATTAATTATAAAATAAATAATTATTTAATTATTGATTTACTATAAGAATTTATTCGGTCTGGTAAGATATAATGGAAAATATTTTAGAAAAAAATGAGTACTCGCACTGAAATCATTATGTTTTCCTTAGAGGATTCCCTGAAATATGGATCTTAAGACAATATATAGTAACCAAATGGTCATGTAAAATACATATGATTAAAATTAATGGAAAATATATTAGGTTAAATAAAAAACCTAATTTATAGGGTTTTATTTATGGTATGGTGAGAGTCCCCATTATAAGTGGGGAAATTGAATTTTTAAAAATATTTTATCTTAATATAAAGGAAGAACATGATTCACATGTCAATAAGAATAAACATTAATCACTAATGGGTTGTATGATGAGATAATTCTAATAATACCTCAACCATTAATTTTCAAAAATGTTTTTAAAAATTTATTAAGTCCTTTAATCTTATAATCTTCACATTCACCATTTTTTAACATTGTATCTAATTTCTCTCTAAGTATATTTTTTTTAATGCCTAAATATTAATCGTTCCTCACTAAATATTTTTATATAATGATTCAAAATTTGAAATAAATTTTATCAAATGATATATTTATATATATATATGAAACATTAATTTTTTACATTAGCATAAGTAATGTGTGAAAAAACATTTCTATAAAAAGTGTATTATTAAGAATAAAATTTTAGTGTGTGGTATAATTATTATTGTATTTAAATTTCCTGAAATAAATTATTTTATTATAAATAAAATGATTTTTTATTTTTAAAATCATTATAAACCCTAATTGTACCCAAAAAATATTTAATTAAAAGAAAAGTCCCAAAAAAATTAATAAAAAATATTACTCATGTCCTTAAAATGTTAGTCAAATGTTTTTCATGTTCAAAATTGTATTAATAAAATCTATATTTTTATTAATTTAATAAATATTTTTCCATTTATTAGTTTTTATACACTTCTAGCTCATTCTTATATAATTTTAATATTAATGCTCTTGTAAAAGTGGAATTTTCACTATTTACATAAAAATTTGATTATTTCAAAAAAAATAAAAAGAATTTATCTCAATTTAATATTGTTATTGTATGTTAAATATTTTTTGTCATTTTTATAAATTAAAATCATAACATTTATAAATTCAGTTTTAAATATGAAAAACAATGGAATGTTATTTTTATAGGAAGATAAACTGTCATCTTTTATTTAAAAGTAAAAATGTGAAATATGAAAAATGATAGTGATAAATAACATATTAAATTAATAAATACTTGATTATATCATCCTAATTTCTTTTTAAATATCCCCTCTATATTTTTATGTAAAATAAAATCAAAAGGTAAGAATTGTTGGTAATCGAGGGTGGTGATTCCAATAAAATAGATCTTATAGAAATTTCGATGATCATGAATTTCTCTCACAAATGATTTTCTACATAACATAATTTTATGAGTTTGGATAGGTATTATCCTAATTCAAACCCTAGTGAAGCTATTTTCTTTCCTATATCAGAGAGATGGGATTTATGAGGGAGACTTCTACTACACAATGTCATTTATTTCTATTTTCTTAGTAAATTTTATAATATAGTTACCACCTTTCATACTTACTAATTTAATGGATATATTAGAATGGTAAAATTATACATTAATAGATAATTGATTGATTTTTATTTAATGTTTCATTTATAATTATCTATTATTATACTATTTATTTAAAAAATATATTTAAACTTTGGTTCAATACATTCACTTATTTTATCTCATCCTAATTCTAAAAATAAAAAAAAATCCTCCAAAATAACAAAAAATCTGTGTAATACAAACCAAAGTGTCCCATGCTCTATGTAACATAAGTAATGGTAAAATTTCATGATTTATATAATACAAATAATAAAAATGTTCACAACTTGGGGACTAAAAGTTTCACTCTATGGAATATTATCTATATAAACATCATAATTTATAATAATTGATAATCTTTCACCATAATCACAATCCTTGTATGGAATCTATTTTCCAAAATAAGAGTTTGGAATTTATTAAGGACAATTTTTAGAGCCAGGAGTTCAGATAGAGTGAGATTCTGTGACATGGTGATCACATAATTGATATTACAAAAATATTGAATATATTAATATAATGTGCACGTGGGACCAAAAATATATTGTAATAATTTCTAAATTGAGCTTCAGATCATAAATTTGAGACTATGGTTGATTTTTTAATATGGGGTTTACCTATAGTTGGTTTTTTCTTGGTGTCTGGTTGAGAGAGTCTTTGGAGGTGCATTAAATTGAAATAAATAATTAAATTTATATATTTTATTTAATTTCCCATGAGAAAATTACCTATATGAAAATCTAATTGTAACAATTCTCTAAGGTTATCCACATGAACCCTAAGATAATTGATATAAAATGAGTATTCTTCAATGGTGGATTGAGATTAGAGGAAGACATGGGATAAAATCAAGGTGGACCAAGAGGTAATGAATATAGAAGGAATCATCCTTCACTAGTGAATGAATTCTTCACTAATGATCAGTCCCATTCTTGATGGACTCGTTAATTATAGTTTTATTACCTTGATTAAATTTTTATGTGATGAATTTTCATTTTTTGGAGATTACATGTCCTTAAGATGAGCCTATTATACGAATTAATTTCATTAATTAATTTTATTATTTCTTTGGTATGGTATCAGCTATGATATCACATATTTATGATCACAATTCATTAACTCCTGGATAACTGTATTTTCATCATGTTCATATTCTTATTCCCCACCTGTTCTTCATGTTCTTGGTCATTGGCCCATGAGGTCATGCTTTGACATTATCTATTTGGGTTCAAGTGTGATTGAACCTCTAAATTCAAGGAGGATTGGATAAAATAAAACATACTGGTTTTTTATCTATGGATCATGGAAAATTTTGTGTGATACTTCAAGCATATAAGTTCCATGGAAGGTTATTGGTGATGAGATATGCATGGGACATGTGATGGCTTGGATCATATCGACAGATTCCTATTTCCAGCCATTAGAGACTTGGAATCAATGGATGGAGGTGTTTTTCATCGACCCTAGATGGTCCAATGGATGAAATCATGGTGTTAGTTGTTGATCCAAAGATGCATGAAAATAGGTTGTTCAACATTTGAAAACCCCATCTACATAACATGTATGGTGGAAGAACATATACCTTGTATCCACTGGCTATGGTCCTAGGGTTTTGATCAGACATAAAAATCAAAAACTGTGTGGTTGGGCCTACATTCCAAGTGAACCTTCCTAGGTATTCATGTCATTATCTACCTAGCACACATCCAGGACCTAGTGTTATCAGACATTTCATGCACTCTGGGAGTACATGGTCCTAGCCTGACACCCAAGCATGTCCATGTACATGACCAAGTACATGGGAACATCCTGATGTACATGGGATAGACCTGAGCATCCCATACACAATATGTATTTCAAGTAAACATAATGTGTGATGGCATGAATTCCATGTTTTTTTCATAGGAGAAAATATCCAAACGATGATGTGGGGTCACATGCCTGTGGATCCCCATACACATTGTATATTCTCTCATTTGAATTTTTCCTCTCATATCTCATTTATTTGGTCTGAAATTTTTCCCCATGATTATCATACCTTGACTATTTTTCCATGTAGAATGTGACTATGGCCTTCATTGTGGAATAAAAAACATGATTCAAGATTTTCAGAGCATGAAAAATCATTAATTGATACTTCATGTTGGTAGTGAAAAGGGTAGGATTGTCATAAATATGTTAGGTTCAGTACTCTCTTATCACACCATTGAGTGGGTTCTCCATTATCTTTATATAAATTTTAATGGTATTCCCTATATTGGGAATGTTACCTCTATCTATGGAGAAATAATCCCCCATATTTGAGCTTCGGTGGGGTGTGGTTCTTCGAGAGTATTTGTGGCTCCACTGGGTGTGGAGTGTGGTATCAAGTATAAGGACACTCAACACATATTCTAGCGAGGTTTCATTTTATGTTTGGCATCGATGATGGAATTATGGAGCTGAATTCTTACTCATCTAATTTAGATAGTCTATGAGGTGAAGATCTCCATTCTCTTTTTTTAGGTTTCTTTATGTGTATATATATATGTCTAGTTTTTGGGTTCTCATTTCACTCTTTCTTTAGGTTGATCTGGCTAATTTTGTTTTAGAGGTTTATATCTCCCTCTTCAGCGTTCGGGGGTGTCATACTGGTTATGTATATTCTCACCACTACATGGGGTTTTACTAAATGTGTCATGTATTATGTAGATGATTGGAATATCTATAGTGAATTTGGAAGAGACTAATGATACTTAGGTTCATTGACAACAAACGGTGCTCAATGATTTGAGGTCAATAGTGAGGTATCTCAACTTTCTTCTTTTTCTAGTATTCTCATTATAGGAACACTTTTCTTGTTGTATGTTCTCCATTTACATTTGGGTTTAATTATATCACACTCTTATGTATTCCATATATTTTATTTCATGCATGTTTTACTCTAGATATTAAAATATTTTATTATTACTGTACACTGATGCATGGATATGGATAACTATTTCCATACACGTATATAAGGAAAAGGTATCACATTGTATATAATTCCCTTTCTAAGCTTATCTCCAACCCCTGGCGTATTAGAGGTGAGATTGGGGTTATCACAGCTCAGCCTTCATTCGGCCATGTAGTCCCATGTGGATATGTTCTTAATAGACTGGTACCAGATTAGTTCATTCATAGGGATGGTGTTTGGAGTTAACCCCTAATAGGGATTTGTTGGAACAAAGGAAAATGGTTTTAGAGTGTCTCAAGTGTGGATTTTGGGCTAAGGAACCTAGTGTTGGTGTGGTGGATGATGTATCTTCATACTAGGGCTCCAACCACTTGATTTTTGACTCAATATATTAATGCATTAGTCATAGTGAACGATGATATTGGAATCATATATTTTTGAGTCCTTTAATGTTCCTTCTTGAGTTAGCACTCCATATATTTATGATCATCTAAACATGTTATCCATTGATCACTTTTAGGATGCCTCTATAAAGATATAAATCTAGGATAAAATTTCTAGCTGATGATCGTGATCATATGATATATGAGGCCTTAGTTCATGGGCCATCTCCTGAGGTTGTTTTCTCTCGGTGGGAAGGGTGAACCACACCCTCCTGTAGAGAAAAATATCATACTATTAGTTCAGGTTGATGATGTATAAAAGCTTAAAAACATCATATTTTCTTACATTAGATACTAAAAAGGTTTTATAATGAACCAGATCCCTAGGAAGTAATGTATTTTATTGAATCGGTGGTTTCAGTCTCCAACCTAGTTCAGAACCTGATAGATAAGATGGATATCCTTACAGCTAGTATTTTCGAAGGAGCTTTTGGGTGCTAGTGGATTTTGGTTAACTAAAAACCTAATGAGAGGACACTCTCATGGATTAAATTATAGTATATATTTAATGAGGATTATTACCCTTGTTTATTTAACTCGGTATATATTAGGGATATTCTTCATATAAAAAAAATTATTATAATGGTTTTGAGTGTGTTTTATGGTTCATCAACACTACATAGTACTCCATTGATATGGTATGAGATGTATTATTCTTGATGAGGATGCTCGAGGAGGGTATCTTCAAAGACATTCAGTCCAATGTTAATTAATTATTTATACCAACTTATAATTGAGTGATAGAGTATGATTTACTGACTATGTGCTTCATGATAGAGGTATTTCGTGAAGTTATATATGATGATTCACATCATGTAGATGATTTTTATATAGTAGGTTGCAGGAATCATTCTTCTAGTTATCATAATTAGTGGCATTATCAAACTCATACTCATACATGAGGACCGATATTTTAATAATTATGTATATAAACAAATCTATGTAGGTAGGGGAAGTTCTATTAATTTAATGGGATAGGTCACTTAGCTCATGATTAACCGACCCATCATGTTGAACAGGAAAAACAGATAATGGTAAGACCCCCAAAGTAGAGACATCGTCAAGATCTGGGATCTCTTAGGCATGGATTGGGTTTCCCTTAGGTATTTAGTGATTGAAAAGGACAATGAGACACTCTACATAGAGGTTAATTTGGTGGAGGATTACACTATGAACTCTTACCACCACCACCACCACCTGCTGTCCCATGTCAATCCTAGAGAGATGGTTATTAGGCCAGGGGCAGTTACAAGCCATAGAGGGTTATGACCAGGATTCACATGAGATGATATAAATTATAACTTGATTGCATTCTAATATTTCCTTGGTAATAGTAGTCACATGTGTGACTCATTACTTCATTCACATATTCCTTCTATGAGATTATGAGCATATAGTTGAGACTTTACCCCAGCAGCTACACCTAGATGTTTTTACAGGGGTAAATTCATTGGTGTTTCTTATCTAATTATAGTGTCATATATCTATTATTGGAGATAGTTTTACATGGTACCCCTTTGGTCATCATGATGATAGCTTTTTCTATCATCGTGGTTATTAACAGTTTGGTTTGGGCCCATATTTATTATCATCACTGGAGTGTTAGATTCCTTTAGACTGATTAGATGAATTTCACTTTTTATGGGATAGATATACCTCTTAAATAAGTAAGTGGGTACTACAAGAATGAATCTGCAACCAATCACCCATAAATTGGTGAGTTTTTCTTTGTTACAGTATCCTCTTCAAAGATTGATATATCTTTGTTAGTGGTGGACAATATGGATTTATTACTCTAGGATTTTTAGGGAATCCCTCTATAGTGTGACAAAGAATTTTACATTTAATTTCACACTTTGAACACACTCATATCTCTAGCGGCATATCGGATGGCATCTATCAAGCTTTGAGAGATGATGGTGTAGTTAGAGGACCATTGAGATAAGGGCTTTATTGAACCATGTGTATCCCCCTTTGTAGATTCACTATTATTATTCATGAGAAAGTATTATGGGTTTTAGAGGTTTGTGTGATAATTTTCTATTGAAGTAGATAATTATAATGACTAAGTACCCAATTTAATGATTTAAAACCTTTTTTGATTAGTTTTGAGGAAATATTTTGTTCTCGAAGATTAATCTCATGTACTAATACCACCAACTGAGGGTTCACAAGGATGATATTATGATGATGGAATTTGGATGTCACCATAGACATTATGAGTTCCAATTGATGAATTTTGAAGTGTATAATTCCCCTATTATGTTTATGGCATTGATGAACCATATCTTTCATCCAATCCTAGACCGATTTTCTATTGTCTTCATTAATGAAATACTCATATACTATACATCACAGAGGAGAATGTGGAGCACTTGAGTATGGTCCGGAAATTACTCTAGAAGAACCAAATATATGGTATGATCACAAAGTTCCATTTTTTGTATGTGAGTTTAACTTCTGGGGGAATTAATTTTTGAACATAGTATATCGATAGATACAGTGAATATTTATTAAGTTTCTTCTTGGGAGCTGACATGAGTGTTATAGTGGTAATGAGATTTCTTGGATTGGAGGGTCACTACTGGGGGTTCATTCCTAAGATTCCTAGAGTAGCATCCCCTTTCACTACCCTGATGTGGAAAGTAAATTTTTTTAATTAGAAAAAACATTGTTATAGAGCCTTTGAGTAGTTGAAGATTATATTGGATGTTGCTCCCATTTTTAGACTACAGAAGGAGGGTGTGGAGTACATAGTGAATCATGATTCCTCGAGAGCTATTCTCAGTTGTGTGTTGATGAAAAGGGAAATGGTCACATATGGGTCATGGAAGTTGACACCCTATGAGATAAACTATTCTACTCACAACCTATATTTATTATTTCCATAATTCTATTTGAATATATAGAGGCACAATCTGCCAAGATAATGCTTTCTTTTTTACTCAAAACAATATATTATTGAGTATATCCTCACTCAGAGAGATTATAAATAGATATCGAGGTTCTGGTTGGAGTTCCTAATAGACCATACCTTTGAGATATTCTATATTCCTAGAATGGGAAACATGAGAGTAGATTACCTTAGCCAAAAGTTCCATTCTTTCCTAGTGATGGGGGCATCTGAGTAGTTAGATTCTTTATAGCTTATCCTGGTAGAGGAGAGGTGTGACGATTTTTTTCAAAAAATGGTGATAGTGGAAAACATCCCCATTAGTTTAATTAATAATACAGACTTTAGCCATAAAAACCATAAAAAAGTAATTAGGTAGGCAGTCTTTCCAACTGCGGACTTTTAGCTTCTTGATCCATTGAGTGAATTCCTCTATCCTAAAATCCTGACTTGGATTTCCTCAACACTTACCTCCAAATTTGAATTGAGTAGACTTTTTCTATTAAAATAAATAACATTTAAGTTATTTATACCCAAAATTCTCTTGAGAACTACCCAATAAAAGTAAGTGTCCAGACAATGGCCATATACTACACTCAGTTCTATAGTTTCATTCCCAATAAAGTAATGGAAGTATTAGTCTAACTTAATATTTAATTGAGGGATTTTAATTTATTATGAATAAATTATATCTTGCTTTATTCTTTACACATCTTGGTAATTTTAAGTGGATGTTACTTAATTAATAACCATGTTGGATAAAACAATTATGCATAATTCATTTATTTAATTTCTATCTTTGTACATAAATTCATTTATTTTTGTGATCATGGAATTGCATCCATAAAATAAATAAATTTATAGATAGAAGTAAATAATTAATTAAATGACTTGTTCATGAGATTTATCTAATGGTTGATTTAATGTGTATACATTAAATTCACCATTGACCTGGGGGAAATAACTCTTATTTTCAGTCTTAGCATGAGTTATAACATTCTAGATGTCCATTTGTATATCACCTAGGTTGGCATCATTATGGATCCATATTGAACCACCTCCACATGCCTTAGGATGCTCTATTAATTACAAATATTTATTACTCATGTGCAAGTGAGTGGTACCAAAGGATTGGCTAAAGTGGATTACATAAGTATCCTTAGAAATGTAGGCCCTACATAATAATGAAGGGAAGGATAAATCACATTCCATCAATTAATTTAATATTAAATAATTAGAAACTCATGCAATAAATTAAATTAAAACATCAAACACATACACAAGTCTTCATCATGCTCATGAATAGTCATACATGTAATGAATACACAAAAATAAATTGCTAGAATTTATTTATTTATTCATTATTTTATTATCTAAGATAAACTTGATTGCATTAATAAATTAATAAATTAATAAATTAATTAAACAATTCCCTTTCATCTTTAATGATCATCTAATCTTATTTAGAGATACTCATCATTAATTGAATTCATGGAAAAATATACAGTAAAACCAATAATGACATATTAATTACACCAAATTAGTTGATCATTTAAAATTCTTTAAAATGATTATTAAATTGTCAAACAAACAATGACATTCTCATAAAAAAAATAAGATTTTAATATTGCAATTTTCAAATTTAATGTAATTTTAATTTTTTCCATTAATGGGAGACTACAAAAAAATGTACATGTAGCTACATGCTATGTACCTCAGTTGTCATATATCTAAGTCACACGCCTGGGGCTTCAATGTGTTAACCCAGCTAGACTACATAATATGTACATGCTAGCTACACACCCTGTATCTGCTTTTCGTGTGCTAGGTTGGCCCGATCAACACGTGGTGTGCAATAAAATCACTGCGTGTAAATAATTTCTTAGAACTTATAGATACAATACACATGGGTATACAATGTGTACTCCTGCTACATGTTGTGTAACGTAGTTTTACCAACCAAAGATTTCACACTTCCTGATGGCATATCCATTTGTTCTTCATTTTTTCTTAAAACTTTAAGAAAATGAAACACTGAATAAACATGATTAATATGCCGATGACATGTTAAATAAAATAAGATTAAATAATAAATAATTTGAAATTAAAATCTAACCAAAATTGTTCATAGATCAATAATAAAATAAATAATTATAAATTTAAACATGACTGATTTGACACCACTTGATCGTTCTGGGTGCAGTGGAAGTTTGTAGAGGTGGGTTATATATATTAAAATTTCTTGTAATAATCATTGCCTGAAACCAAGAGTGAGAATATTTCACATCAAATTTATAATTAATTTTTTAATATTGTAAGAAATAAATACCTGGGTTTAGGAACTTTCCTTATTGGTGAATCTTGATCATCCAAAAAAAGACCCTTTCAGATTTCCTTATTTTCACTATGAGGATCCAAGTATAAAATCCCTATAGCATTGATCCACATGTGCTCCTATGATCTCCGAGAAATACTACCTGATCTTTGGGTGCTAGCATGGAAAGTCAAATGTCTTTCATTGTTCATTATTGATCGCTCATTCTTCAATATTAAAGAAATCTCTCTTACACTTATCATTCTTGAGAGGGAGAGAGAAAGAGGAGTTAAGAGAGAATTCGTTGTGCACAACAATTATCTATTCTCAATTTTGGATTCTCTACACAATAGACATAACCACTTATATATAGAGTTTGGATTTAAGTTAAAATATTATTTAATTGTATATTGGCCATTAAATAACATTTATTACTTTTAATAAATAACATTCCTCATAATAATAATTATATAATTATTATTTTATGGCGCACACCAACTTGCATAATAAAAAATATTTTATAATGGTCTTGTTAATTAATAATTTTCACCAAGCTCGGCCTTGGTCCGTTCAAAATCCTCTAGCATTTATTGAACAACCGAATAAATATATTATTCATAAATAAAACATTTATTCACAATCTAGAAAATAAATATTTATTAAAATATTCAATAAATAAAATATATATTTTATTCACAAGCCAATGAATAAATATTTATTTAATTAATGTGATATATATAACATGATTAAAATTATTCCTCAGACATGAGAATAATATTTATTCCATTAATTAACTCAAATATAATTTAATTGAGATCAATAAAAACACTTAGCATGTGACCCTCTAGAATTATTTCTAGTTTTCATTAGGATGACTTGACTAAAGTCCAAGATTATTGTCTAGAAATGGGTCAAGGAACCTAAGAGAAAGAACTTAATATCTAAATGTCAAACACCACATATAAACACTCACTATGTAATATAATCTTTTTTTCATAATATCTCATCAAGCAGGTTTCACCTCTGTGTCACCAACTTATATGCTTGATATGCCTTTTTTTAACTATCTGAAATAAAAATGTCATTACGCCATGGCTATGGAATTTAAAGAGATGGTTCTATTCCAATTAGATGGTTGATATATCAGCTACCATAAATATAGAAGGGAAAAAATACTTCCTTGACCTATTCATTAATTACATGTCACTTGTGACACACCCAATGTATCCAACTTTTCCATGAATTATTATCCTCATGGTTTAATAAATAAAACTAAGTACGTGAGTTGTAACATTAATTAATAGTAATATTAATTTCTAAGGACTACCACACATGCTAATAGATAGGATTATCCAATGACACCAAAATATGAATTTTTTTACTGGTGGGCCTCTTCTCATAATCTTCTATCTTGGAGATTACCAAGTGAGAACTTCATGAGAAGAGGCCTCATCTGCTTATGAGTACTCGCACCTGAAATTCTATGTACTATGTGTCAGATCATAGTACATTATCCAACCATGGAACATTATTTAAGAATATAATCATAATACATTAACGCTCTCATTATAGAAGGTAAATTCTATGAAATTATCAGTGAAATGTGTACTCTAGGACATTATTATAGTAGATTCATATAAAATAATAAAAAATATTTAATAATAGGTTTTATTAATATTCAATACATCAAAAATGCATGTAACCAAAGTAAAAATAGTTGGTCCTAGGACACCAACTCCAATAATTATTTCCATCAAATGTGCCTGATTCAACGCTATCCTATCACCAGCCTACCCCCAGTATTGTGTCCTGAGGTCTCTATCAACTTCAACCTCGCATACAAAGGTCTTCTCCCCACCCATGTATTGATTTAATCACATCTTGTGATTAAAATCATCTTCATCCTGATCCCCACACTAAGGTCCTCACTGAATTTCTCCCAGTCACCACCCCCTATGCTCATAGTCGGTATCACCCTACGTCCATTCGCACCAAGGTCATTGCTATCCCACACATGAACTCAATCCCGACCATCGAGTGAGCTCCCTAATATCATTTATTTCTACATATTACCCCAAGAACCTCCATTTCCATCCCTAATTTCCATTTCTATGGTCCCACAACCACTGCACCACTTGTTTCCAATAAAAAATATGGATAATTCTAAAAAAGTTATCTCTAGCCTCACTTCCTTAATCACCGCTAGGGTTCCAAACACCCAAATTCTTTTATCCATAATGAAAAATCACTGATATGTAATCCCTTCCAACAAATGAGATTGATTGTTATTCTATTATGGCTATGTCAAGATCACCCCACCACTAGAGGCTTTACAATCAGTCCGTAAATTGAAATCCCCTAAGCTAGAGGTCCTTCACTTGAGTCTATAAGGATAATTATTCCTAATGAGATCCATTTTGTTTAGATAGTCCTCAGAAATGAGGGTTTTTGAATAATCTTCAGAATAACCATGGGTTCCACCAATTTCCAAATCACTCTTAAGAAGGCCAATCCTTTTTGTGTGGAGAGTAGAGGGCCAATATATCCTTGTTCCCTATGACATAGAATTGAATTAGATAATCATCATAAATGATATATTTATAGTGATCACCAAAATTATCGCCATTAGAGGTTAGAAATAGAACCCCTCCACTTGAGAGAGAATCCATCGAAACATGGGTATGGGTTATGATCAACTCCAATTATTCCACTACCAATGATGTTTACAAAATATACAGTATAAACAAATAGTGAATACTGGGGTGCAATAAACAAAGGGGTAAACAAAATATAAATCAAGTTCCATCCTTTAGAAACAACAAGATTAACCACTTTCTCCTTTAGTCCCAAGTGTTATCCATATTCATCAAATTCACTTTGGTCTATGCTGATCAACTAAACAACATATAAGGGGGGGAAAGTTCCCTAATTCATAGGTACAATCATTTCACAAAATAAAATAACAAAATAACAATTTACCTCAAAGCCTTGGTCTAGGTAATCATATCACATTCATTTGTTAGGGGAATAAAGCCTCAGTCTGACACCCTAACCCAGGCAATATAGGGGTAGGTCCTAGATCCTCAATTTAGCCTGGCCCATTGGAGTAGAGCCTCTTTCTAATACCATACACATACCACATATTCATGTGCACATGATTCTTTAACTATTTAGCACATCTACCATTTACATTCCATAACCCATTTAACAAATTCAAACATGACCAAACACACCCTTATAAAATGTTATCAACTAAACACAATTATAATTGGTTTTATCCAATAAAACCTTAAATTTAACATTTAATAATTCAATTTCCATGTTAATTATAGGGAACACCCCATGTGTGGCCTTATTTTCCTATTCACACATCCTTATCACTTCCCATGGGGATCATGAGGGATTAAATTCATCATTTAATTAACCAATTTACTATTTCCTACCAAGTAATCCATGTACGTAGCATAATAAAGCCAATAACACATCCACATATACATAACTAAAATCAAGACTATGGGATATAACAATTATACCACCTAACTCGAGATGAACGCTCACTAAATCCTACCCCTTGATTCAAACTCACACCACCTTCAAAGCCATAACCAAGAATCTGATGAAAAATGAGGTTTTAGATATTTTAAAGGAGAATAATTATCATACAATCCATATTATAGAAAATAGAGAAAAGTGGAGTGTTAAAATAACTTGGACCTTTAATCTGCACCCAATGACACTCCAATCGACTCAAAATTGAGGGATATTCGTATCTTGGAAGTTTAGAAGGGATTGGTTTTTTCACCTAGGATATTTAAGGAATAAAGGGGAAGAAAATCATGTTATAACCCTTAAATACTGAGGTGGAAAATTGGAATTTCCACCCTTTTAATGAGGCACACGATTTGACTGTATAGTTATCCAAACCGCACACCAACTATGCACCACCGTCTATCCAAGAGGGGGTTAAGTCTCATGGAAGATTGGAAGGACCACATGGTTTGAAAAACTATGTGGTATCCGTTTAGGATGACTCTATCAAATCCCACATGGTTTATTCCCTCCCAATGCATTGTTTTACCAACTGTGCACTGTCCCTCTCTAGGGTACATGGTTCTAGTGCACTGTTAGCACTAAATATACACAAACCAGGAAACCTGCACTAGATAGCCTCTTTTCATGTCCCAATCCCCTAGAGACACCCCTGAGTCCTCTCATACTCTTGGGAAATATTTCATTAACCGTTTTAAGGGATTTAAACTAAAATTTAAACAAATTAGTACCTCTGCAGAAGGTCAAGACCTTGCCTCCCCACCTTATAATGGCTTGAACTCGAGCTACCTTCCCCAACATCACTAATATTCTAAGGTCAAAAGTTTGGGAAATAAGGCCCATATATCTTTCTCACTATCCTAGTTTTCCTCATAAAATTTAACATGATTCCATAACACTAGGACCAATGACACCATATTACCTCTCAATAAATTATCACTACGATCCACAATATGAACTGGATGCTCCTCAAAGGTTGCATTTTCCTCAAGATTAACATCATCATAATAAATCACATGAGATGGGTTCGGGAGATACTGATGAAGTAGTGACACTTGAAAAACATTTTTTATACCACTAAACCATTGTTTAATAGCCAATAATTATGCCACCAGTCCAATCCTCTCCACAATATCATATGGAACCACATACCTAGGTTCCAACTTACCCTATTTTTGAATCTGATGGTGACCCAACCTTGGAGAAAGCCAAAAGAACACATAATCACCCACCATAAACTCAAGAGGTCAATGATGTCGATCAACATACAACTTCTTCATACTATGATCCATAAACATACATTTTTTAATCATCTGAACTTGATCTGATGTCTCCGACACAAGACTCAACCGAAAAACTCTGATTCCACAGCTTAAATATAACACAATAGGGACTTACCTGGCCTGCCATAGAGCTACTCATATGGTTTCATCTGAATAGTTGTCTGGTAACTATTGCTTAGGTGAACACAAAAAGTGCTAAGTTCCTCTCCCATGATCCACCAAAGTCTATGAAACATGCCCTCAACATGTCCTCCAGAACCTGAATAGTACATTCCAACTACCCATTAGTCTGTGGGTGAAAATTTGTACTAAAAAAACCTAGTTACCAGTAATCTTCTACAACCCTTTCTAGAAGTGTGAAGTAAAATGAAGATCATGATTTGAAACAATACTCTGAGGTACCCCATGTAAACACATTATTTCCTAAACATATAAGTCACCCAACTGATCCATGATAAAAGTCTCTCGTATCGGTAGGAAATGTTCTACCTTGGTCAATTGATCCACAATTACTCATATTACCTCATTATTCTAAGGTCTCCTTAGAATAACTACTATAAAATATATGGTAACATCATTCCACTTTCATTAGAGTAGGTAATAAATGTAGAAACCCACTCAATCATTGATGAATGACCTTTACCTGCTAACTAGTGTGGCATCACATCAAACTTGCCCCTTTCTTCATTACTATCCACCAATACTATCTACAAAGGTCATGATACATTTTTTCTGAACTAGGATGCACCGGCCACTTTGAATCATGAAACTAATGCATTATCTCTTCCCACATAAATGTGGGCACAAAAATGATACCACGAACATAAACCATATCATCTTCATCGATAGTCTAGTTAGTAGGTGACTCCCCACCTTCAAGGCTTTCCCTCAAAACCAAACACTATGGATCCTCATACTACATCTCCTTCATCTAGCTCAGAAGTGTATGCTCAACTAAAAAAGATACAAGGGTCATCTAACCTTGTCCCTACTGAACTACTATATGCATCTCAACAAACAAGTCCATCATCTTTCACTAAGAACTAGACTCCTAAACCACCTAAGTTTGTGCCTTCCAACATAAGGAATATGAAACACTATTTAACTTTCATGACGTATAGTCCAACTAAAAATCAAAATATTTTATATAATCGAACCACCATCGATGATGAAGGTTCAAATAACACCAGGAGAAGATGTACTTAAGGATTTTATGATTGGTATACACAAAAAACCTTTCACATAAAATGCAGTTCTACCAACATTTCAATGCATAAACCACCGCAGCCAACTCAATATTGTGTATAGGGTAATGTTTTTTCATGCATTTTCAATTGTTAGGATCGATACACCACAACCAGATCTCCTAGTATCAACACCATCTCAAGTCCAATACTTGATGCATTAGAAAATAAGGTATACTCCTTACTCATCTTAGGTAGGATCAAAATCGTGCAGTGGTAAAGTGCTTATTTAGCACCTGAAAATCATTCTCACATTATTCATACCATTTTAACTTGACACCCTTCTTGGTGAAGCCTTACAGTGGTGATTCTAAATGGAAAAAGTCTTTGATGAACCTTCTATAATATCCCACCAAACCCAAAAATTCCCTGATATCAAATACATTCTTGGGATGTTCCCAAGATACAACAAATTTTACTTTATATGGGTCTATAAACATAGATTCTTTAGAGATGATGTGACCCAAGAAATGTACCTTATCAATACAGAACTAGCACTTGAATAGATTGGCGTATAACATATTCTCTCTTAGTGTAATCAAGATGATGTCAAGGTTTTTTTATGATCATCATGAGTATGTAAGTACAACAATATGTCATCTATGAAAACCACCACAAATTGATCTAGGTACGAGTGGAAGAATCAGTTTATTAAGGCCATGAACACAATATGAGAGTTTATCAACCCGAAAAGATTCACGATAAATACATAAAAATCATACATGCTTCTAAAAGAAATCCATGATATATCAGAAGGTATCACCCTTAATTGATGATACCCTAACCTTAAATCAATTTTCAAGAAAACAAAAGCACCTTTCAACTAGCCAAAAAGATCCTCAATACGTGGGAGAGGATATCAGTTCTTGACTATCATTCAGCTCAACTACTAGAAATCGAAACACAACTATAGCATCTCATAAACCTTATTAGAAAAAATCTGGATATCTCCAAGGTGATGAACTTGGATTAATAAACCCTCTATGATCTAATTCCTCTAACTAAATTCTATGTTCCTAAAGTTATGCTAGTTCCATTATATATGATTGAATGAATACCAACTCATCTCCAGGCATGAGTTTAATCATAAACTCAATCTCTCTATCAGATGGTAGCCTTAAGAATCTCACAGGAAATACATCATGGAACCAATCTTCCGCAGGATTAAAGATGTTCTTATAACACCTTGAAATTATAAAGTAAGAACCTTATATTCGATAGCATGTATGGAACGCGACACCAAGTGCGTAAGGGAATATAATATCTAGACACTTTATAATATATTTACTATTTAAAATAGATTCTATATATTTAAATGCATACAAAAATGGGTTTGTGTGCATTATACAAAAGAGCAACCTTTTTCGATGACTTTCATTACACGCAAGACCAAGTTTTACCAAAAAATAATATATTATTAAAATATTATTATTTAATATAATATTATATAAACAGCCATTATGCTAGTGGTTATGAATATTATTTACTAACTTATGATTTTTTTGGTTTATATAAATATAAAATTAATTAATTGGTTACCAATTAATTAGAAATGAAAATAAGAACCAATTTGATATAAAAAATAAATATTATTATTTTTATACTTCCAAAGGAGTTTTGTCTTAATAAACATAATTAATTACAATAAGTTAATGGTTTTGATGAAATATATATGTTATATATTAAATAAAATATTTTTTTTATTCACCGAATATATTTGATAAATATAATATAAGAGTAAACCCAATTTTACACATAAAAACCTATATTTTTATTAAGGTATTTTTACCGCCTTTTAATGGAGAAACTATTTTAAATCCAAATTTTGACCCATTTATAAATTCCATATTTCAAAATAAACTTAATATTTGAAATATAAGCATAAAAATTATGATAAGTTAATTTTTTTGGTATTTTTCTGTGAAATTTTATTTTTTATTGAATAGTTAAAAATACTGAATTATAGTTCAAAACTGTTTTTTCATAAAATTTATTTATAAGGATAAATTATACTTTTAATTAGTTTTAAAGTTTAATTTTTTCATAGTTTTATCACACAATACAAATTATTTCATTAAAATTAATTTTACATTGAAATTGAATATAAAAATTTATCAAACATTTGGACGTTTTTACTTTAAAAACTAACATTGTCGTTATGTTTTGTGGGATTAAATATAAATAAATTTCTACCACTAATATGATTTTAATTTTGAAAAATGGATTCCATATTTTTAATCATAATAATTTATAATGTCTGATAAGACCAAATTTTCTTTTTACCAAAATGATTATTGAAAGTGATTAAAATTAATTACAGTGATTAAGGTTAAATTAAGATTAATAAAGGACTAAAACTTAATCTTAAGGGTCCAAATGATATAAAAACTATTAAAAGAGACATTTTATGGACATATTTTGACCCTATAATCTGTTTTATCTAATTGGATCCATTATTGGATCCACTTCCAATGTGAAATACGTGCATGGAATTCCTTTGTAAAAATATTACAAGGGTGCCACTCCTCCTCCATTATAAAAGGACCTCCTCTCCTCCCACTTCCTCACACAACTCAAGACAATTTTTATTGAACAATATCTTCCCAAATAGATCCTAAAAATATATCCCCTCATCCTAGAATCATCCCCTTGGGAATAAATCAATCCAAGGAATCTTTTGGTTCAAACCAAAACGAGTTACCCGATTAAGAGGTAACATTTTTCCTTAAGATTTTTAGTTTTATTTCAATTCTAAAACCCATAAAATATTCTTATTCTATTATTGTATAAAAAAAATATTATCAATATACTAGGATGTTTTTATGATATATTTTCTACCTAAACTTACACACACTTCCATATATTTTGTAACAAACATATTCTTTCTATGTATGAAGAACTAGTGCCTCACGAAACAATGATTGTTCATTTTTACTTTACCACCTATCATGGTAGAAATAATGATGTACACTCTATTTATATATGTTATATATTATATTTATAATATATTTATACTACTTTAATTCTTTTACAACACATATCTTTATACTTTCCATTTTATGTAAAAATGATAACATCGTTTGAAGAAGTGTGTACTACCACCCCCTCAAAGCGATGTGATTCGTTCACACGATCCATGGAATGTATAAATGATGATTATAATTAAAAATATGATTCATAAACAAAACCTATATGATATTAATTACATAATTAACTATCTGTATATATATATATATATATATATCTTTTTCTTTATTATCCTTTCACACACTAAAAAGTGATAATGTCAGTCGTGGACATGTGGACTACCATCTCCACTTACCTCTTTTGTGTGGTGTATCTACTACTCATTTTATTATAATATATCATTAATAATTATATATTCATGGTATTTTAAAATTTAATTTAATTTTATTCTTCCAAGAGTATTATGATTTAAAATGTTTTAAAGTGGCATGGTACACTTTGGAATGCTTAAAGAATGTTTTACTTAACAATAACTTCAATGATCTTTCAATGGTATTTCAATTCGATGAAATTATATGACCATTGATAAAAAAAATTAATTTTATATCATATGGTTATGACCATATTCAAGTATTAGTACCATTTTTTCACTCTTTGGTATTCAAAATGTTTTATAAAATGTTTGTTATAAAACCCGACTTTGTATCTCTCTTTAATTGTAGAAATTGTTTTCTTCTAAAAATCATGTTTTATTAAAATGTTTTCAATTTTTTTTAAAATTATTTGGTAAAGAAATTTTTACCCTTTCTGTATTTTACCAATTTTTTCAATGGAATCTTCTTATCCCTTTTCGAACAAGGCATTTTTCTAACCTTTAACTGTAGAAAAGGAATGTTCTTTTTTACCTCATAGGCTTGTACGGATTTACCTACCATCATTTCTTTGAAGCTTACATTGTATGTTTAAAAAGTTAATTTTTAAAGAAAATATTTTCAAAATTGATTTTCAAAGATTTTTTTTTCAAACAAAAGGATATTTTCCTCAAGAATGTTTTTAAAATATCTTTTTATAATGTTTCCATTCATTAATGACAACAACCCTTTATTTTGATCAACTTGGGTTACATTGTATTAATACCATTGTTAATCTTACTATGGATGGATTATTATTTATTTATCCAAGGATAGTATTCAAATTCACTTCCTTGATTCCTTTTAGTCCCCTTTAAATATTCAATTTACTATGATCATTTGACATTAAATTTCCCTTAAATATCCATATCATTTTTCATGGATATGATTATTTCCTAAAATGTATATCTTTTTTCATAAGGTGCATACTTTGAAAGTTATTTGATTTTTTAGGGAAATATTGATAAATCTGTATACTTTATTCAATACTAATATTTTATAATGCATATTTTTTATTCCATATGAGGAATGTTTTGACCATGAAATACATGGGTTGGGGACCATTTAAGGTAAGACCTATGGGTTTGGGACCATTTAATGAAAGCCCATCATGCATCAGTAATATAATGGGAATAATTAGTTGTTCATAATAGAATAAGTAAACTTTATCTTGATGATAATGGTTCCATGTACCTAGGAAACATGGCGTCCAATAATTAATAATTTACCTCATTTAGTTTTAGTTATTATTCATTCATGAGATCTTGCATTGAAATATATAGGGATACATTTAATTTTTAGTTCATTGATTAAATGTCACGTGTTTTAGTTTCTTACCTTACCATATTGATTTTTCCTTATCTAGTTATTTGAATGACATGTGTTTTTATTTATTACCTTTTCATGTTCTTTATGCACTTCCTTCTCAGTTTATTGATTATATGGTATGTGTGTTATATTATTTACCATTCCATAATTATTAATCTCATTGATTCATTATTGATTCCACTATACTTTAAACTTACTAAGAATTTGAGCTCACCATTATTATTTTTATTTCCCTTGGAATCTAAGAAGCATACTATGTAAGATATGCATAGATTTACTAGATGGAATAAAGTTATTCTCGATGTTATTTATTTATTTAGAAGAAAAAATTATGTTGTAATTAGTGTATTAATTTGTAATACAAGACTCAATTATGTATATGGTATACCAAGACTACTAAACTCTTCAGTCCTTTGGGATTTGATTCTTTGTAATCATGCCAATGTAACTGATAACAGACTCTGGCTCTGGGCTCTCTAGGTATGGGTCACTACAGTTGGTATAAGAGGAAGTTTAGTATCAACCTTGGTAACTATATTTAAGAAAAAATAAGTTAGAGATCATAACCCTAAGGCATAATTTGAGGATAATTATAGAATAAAATCCTACAATTTTGGTAAGGTAGAGATTATGTGGATCTTCCTAGCTATAAATCCTTTTCTGGATACTATAAGTGGACGTAGTTCTGGAACATTTGTACCTAGGAGTAATAAATATGACAAGGTGTTCTGAGCGAGACTTAGGGTAACTTGGTACACGACAACGAGCCTTACTACGCATCTGGTTTGACACTCCTGATGGATATGCTTAAGATAGTTCACATTTTATTTATAAACCACTATAAATGATTTTGATAATGAATCGCCTAGTTTAAACCTTAGGTGTTTTAGATTGAAGATAAGGTGTCATTGTTTTTAAATCCTATAAATGATATTAAGGATAAACCCTAGACCAAGGAAATACCTATGTGGAAATAAATGGATGAAGTATTTATGTATTGGTATTGTATTAAAAACATTAGTTAAAAGGATATTTAGTGATTAGCCTTATTTCAAGGATGTCCATAATATTTTGGAAGTTATATTGATTTGGTTTTAGAAAAGGAAAACCTATAAGCTGGATGAAAACCAATTAGATCCGGAAAGGCAGTGGGTCTTGAACCCATAACTGAAGGACGATAAGGGTTTCATGCCTACCACTCACCTACACATTGTCCTAGTTAATTTGGAATTGTTTTTGGTTAAACAATTTGATGAATGAATATTAATGATGAACCATTAGTATTGATTTTTAGGTTTAGAGATTAATCTATTAACCATATTAGTTTTGAAAAATAGTTAGAGACAAATAGTTATACTTTTCACTCTTTTATAGGCCTTACTATCATTTAAAAGTTTCTTTTAGTGACTTAGGAATAAAAAAAATTCATTATTGGTAATTAATTTATTAGAGTAAAGGGATGAATTAGAATTTGATTGAAGCACAATAAAAAGTTAGGATTGTCCATATGAAATTGAAACCTATCAAGTAAGAATAATTCCATATAATCTTGGTTAGTAAAAGAATTACCCAACATTAAGAAAACGACTTCAAAATAAAATATTTTCCTAATACCTTAATATCCGTTGAACTGATGGTCCCTTAAATTATTATAGGTTTATGGATTTGGGGCCCTCATCTTTTTATTTTTTATTCAATTTTTTGTGATCTATGACCTCAATCACTCCGTATAAATATTTATGTTTTTCTTCCAAGTATGCATCTTTACTTTCCATTGATGTTCTCTTACTTAGAAACCTAGTTATATGTTATTCCATGTGACCCTTGTACTTCCAATTCTCTCTTTTCTAGAGGATGTTTTACAAACCCTTCTCATGATGTGGGATTTTAACATAGTAAAAATCAAACATTATATCAGCAAGATCATGTTTATATTTTGAGGATGCAATTTAATTAAGGTTGGAAGAATGTAACACCCCGAAATTGTAAAGTAAGAACCTTATATTCGATAGCGTGTATGACCCGCGACACCAAGCGCGTAAGGGAATATAATATATGGATAATTTATAATACATTTACTATTTAAAATAAATTATATATATATCAATGCTTGAAACACTAAGTTAGCTTACGTTATACGCAAGAGTGACCTTCTTCGATGTCTTGCATTACACACAAGACTGAGTTTTACCAAACAATAATATATTAATAAAATATTATTATTTAATATAATATGATATAACTTAGTCGTTATGTTAGATATTATGAATAATATTAAATAAATTATAAAAATTTATGGTTTATATTAATATAAAATTAATTCATTGGTTACCAATTAATTATAAATGAAAATAAGAACCAATTGGATATAAAAAATAAATATTATTATTTTTATGCTTCCAAAAGAGTTTTTTCTTAATAACCACAATTAATTAAAATTAGTGAATGATTTTAATAAAACATATATTTTATGTATTAAATAATATATTTTTGATATTTAAACAATATATTTGATAAGCATAAGATAAGAACAAAATAATTTTACACATAAAAACCAATATTTTTATTAAGGAATTTTTACTGCCTTTTAATTGAGAACCTATTTTAAATACAATTTTGAACCTTTTATAAATTTAATATATCAAATTAAACTTCATATTTTAAAGTAAAACATAAAAATTATGTTAGGTTAAATTTTTGGTATTTTTCTCTAAATTTTCATTTTTTAATGAATAGTTAAAAATATAGAATTTTAATTCAAAACTGTTTTTTCATATAATTTATTTATAAGAATAAACTATACTTTTAATTTTTTTTAAAGTTTAATTATATCATATTTTTATCAAATAATATAATTTATTTCATTTAAATCAATTTCACATTGAAATTGAATATAAAAAATTTATCAAACATTTGGATGTTTTTACTTTAAAAACCCACATTATCGTTCTGTTTGTGGGATTAAATATAAATTAATTTATTCCAATAATATGATTTTAATTTATAAAAATAGATTAAATATTTTTAATTATAATAATTTATAATTTCTAATAATACCAACTTTGTTTTTGACCAAAATTATTAGTGAAAGTGATTAAAATTAATTACAACAATTAAGGTTAAATTAAGATTGATAAGGGACTAATCCTTAATCTTAAGGACCCAAATGACCTAGAAACTTGTCCAAGATCCATTGTTTGGAAAAAATTTAACCCTATAATCCATTTTATTTAATTTTTCCATTATTGAAGCCACATTCTATGTGATAAACCTGCATGGAGTTTTTTGTAAAAATATTAAGAGTGCCACTCCTACTCCACTATAAAAGGACCTCCTATCCTCCCACTTCGTCACACCTATTAAGACACTTTTTATCAAACACGATGTGAAAAAATAGATCTTAAACATACCTAACATCATCATAGAAGCCTCCCCTTTAGAATAAATCAATCCAAATAATCTTTTGGTTCAATCCAAAAAGAGTTACCTGATTAAGAGGTACCATCTTTCCTTAAGTATTTTAGATTTATTTCCATTATACAACCCTAAAAATATTATTATTATATTCTTGTATAACAAAAAAATTATCATAAATATACTATTATTTTTTATGCAAAGGGTTATACCTAAACTTACACACAATTCTATCTAATGGGTAACGAACATACTGTTTCTGTGTATAGCAAACTACTACCTCACAAAATGATGATTGTTTATTTTTTCTTTACTACCTATCATGGTGGACATTAAGATTTCAAATATTTTATATATGTTATATATTATATTTATAATGTCTTTATACTTATTTAATTCATTTAAAACACATATCTTTACACTTTTCATTTTATGTAAAACTGATAACATCATTTGAGGAAGTGTGGACTACCACCCCTCAAAAAGATGTGATTTGTTCACACGATCCATAGAATGTATAAAGTATGGTTACAATTAAACATATGATACATAAAAAACATATATTTGATATTATTTATATAATTAAATTTCTATATATATATATAATTTTTTTTATTATCATTTCACACACTAAAAAGTGATAATGTCGGTCGTGGACGTGTGGACTACTGCCTCCTCAACATGATGTGATTCATTTTACATCACAAGAATTATATATATAAGGATATATGATTAAATAATATGGTATTTATAATACAATTATCATTCTATAAAGGTATTATTATACTTACCTTCTTTCTATAACGATCCTTAAAAAATGAGAACATTACTCATGCGTACGTACGACCTACCGTCTCCATGATTGTAACGTTGATTCATTTTTCATAACTAGATTTAATGATTGTTTTTAAAAGTATAATTTATGTATAAATATGATAATTATGACATGATTATTATTATTTAGATGTTATTTAATGACCCATTTGACTATAGTTGACCTACCAAAGTTGGTTTTGACCTATAAACCGAATTTGGTCAAAACAACTGACGTAAATTTAATTGACTCCACTCCAATGGACCAAAGTCCTTCATTTTTTATTGATTTTTGATAATCCACCTTTCAAGGGGTGAGGTGGAACCCTTACAAGGCCCGTAGTCATAAGTATTACATGTCCCGTAGGCCTTAGAGGAATTCAATGCCAGTGAGCTTCAAACATTACATACAACCCAGACTAACTACTTGGAACTGCTCCTCCCCAGCATCTTCATCATGAAATCAGCTCTCCACCTTTACATGGATGTTCGTCTAGGCTTTCCCATGCATTCACATGCTTTTCCTGATGGTAGGTGCCATACCCTCTCATTTTTGCAATCCGTTTAGCTTTTGCTATGGTGAAAGCTCCTTGCTCCTCCTCCTTCTGAAGCTTGTTCCTTGTAGGTTGTTTGGTTTGCATCTACACTGAAGGTGGCCCGAAGGCCTTTATGTGGCCTAAAGGCCATACTAACCCAAATTCCTGGGTGACATGAAGTCCTCAAAGGACTCAGGGACCAAATCAGTGGCCCGAATGCCCAAATGGGGGAATATTCTCAGCTGCTACGGTGCCAAACAGTACCTGCTACAGTTCTGCACAGTACCTGCTACAATACTACTATAGTACTTCCACAGTACCACTATAGTACTTCTACAGTCTTCTACAGTACCGAAAATTAGCCTCCGCCTAGATTTGATCTTGGGTCTCCTAGATGCACTTAAGGAGTCATTACCAACTGGGCTGAGGCTCATGTGCACGTAAATTTAATTGACTAAGTAGTTGTATACAAGATCACAATAAGTGAAATAAAAGTACTAATAAAAATTAAAATGGTTCTGAAGCACATATATAATTAACATAAGTTTATTATACAAGAATTTAAAGGACATTCACCCAAAAGGAAATGCAAGTTAAGGGATTCTCATCTCAGTTTTTACATCCGTAAGATAAATGTAATGTTCACCACTTACATATTTTTTGTGGTGTATGTAATAATCCTTTTTTTATAATATATCATCAATCCTTTTATATTAATTGTATTTTAAACATTCATTTAATTTTATTCCTCAATGAGTATTATGATTTAAAATATTTCAAAGTGGTATGAGACACTTTGGAATGTTTAAATATTATTTTCGTAAATAATAACTTTAATGATATTTCAATGGTATTTCAATTTGAGGAAATTATATCAAAATTATTCAATAAGAAATTTCATTTTCTCTCCTATGGTTATTCATGACCATTTTCAAGTATTAGTACCATTTTCCAATCTTTGGTACTCAAAATATTTTTGAAAATGTTTTTTAGAAATCATGACTTTGTATCTCTCTTTAGTCAGAGAACCTCTTTTCTTCTAAAAACCAAGTTTTATTAAAAAAAATTAATTTATTTTAAAATGATTTGGTAAATATATTTTTACCCTCTTTTTCTTTTACTAATGTTTTCAATGTAATTTTCTTATCACTTTCTGAACAATTCATTTTTCTAACCTTTAACTGTGAAAAAGGAATGTTATTTTTACCTCTTATGGCTTGTACATATTTACCCATCATCATTTCTTTGAAGATTCTATTGAATTTTTAAAAGGATACTTTTTAAAGAAAATATTTTCAAAAGTTATTTTCAAAGAAAAGGTTTTTCCAAACAAAATATTATTTTCCTCAAGAATTTTTTTAAAAGATATTTCTATAATGTTTCCATTCATCAACAACAACAACCCTTTATTCTACTCCACTTGGGTTATGTTTTATTGATACCATACTTAATATTCATATGGATGGATTATGAGTGATTTGTATGAGGATAGTATTCAAATTCACTTCCTTGAATCCATTTATTCCCCTTGAAATATTAAATTTACTATGATCATTTGACATTGAATTTCCCCTAAATATACATATCATTTTTTATGGATATGATTATTTCCTAAACCATATACCATTTTTCATACAATGTTTCGTTTGAAAGTTATTTGATTATTTGGGAAAATATTGATAAATATTTATACTTTATTCAATACAAATATTTGATAAGGAATATTTTTTATTTGATATGAGGAATGTTTTGGACATGAAATACATAGGTTGGGAACCATTCAGGGAAAGATCTATAGGTTGGGGACCAATTAATTAAAGCTCCTCGATGCATCATTAGTCACATGAGATGAATTTTTTGTGAAAATTGGAATAGGTAAACTATCTCTTGACAGTAATGGTTCCATGTACCTAGGAAACATGGTTTCCAATAATTAAGAATTTCTCTCATTTAGTTTCAATTATTATTCATCCATGAGATCTTGCATCAATATATATATATAGATACATTTCATTTTTAGCTCATTGATTAAATTTCATGTGTTTCAGTTTCTTACATTTCCATTTTTTTCATTATCTTATTATTTGAATGGAATGTATTTCCATATATTACCTTTACATATTGTTTAGGGACTTCCTTATTAGTTTTTTTATTATATGGTATGTGTGTTCTATTATTTACCATACCATAATTATTAATCTCATTGATTAATTATTTCTTCCACTATACTTTACTCTTACTAGGAATTTGATCCCACCCTTATTCTGTTTCTTTCCCCAAGAAGTCAAGAATCATACTATGAAAGATATGTAGGGATTTAATATATGGAGTAAAGTTATCCTCAAAGTTATTTATTTATTTAGAAGAAAAAAATTATGCTCTAATTAGTGTATTCATTTATAATACAAGACTCATTTAAGTATTTTCTTTACCATGACTACTTAACTCTTCATTCCTTCGGAATTTGATTCCTTGTAATCATGCTAATGTAATTGATAACATACTTCAGCTTTGGGATCTCTAGAGTTGGGTTACTATAGTTCTTCTCTACTCCCCCATCATCAAGCATAATATATGCCACTTGGGCTATGGACCCACCCAACTATTGATGAACTAGACCTATATGGCCAGCATGGATATTACATTCCCCTCAGTGGGAATAATTGTCACTATCAAGGGCTCTTAACATTACCCATCAGTGATAAAAGTTGATGTTGGATTGATAAAACACCAATTAATCCATCCCCAATATTTGGTCAAAACCAGACATCTCGAGCATAAGAAATTACCAAATGAAGTGTCACCCACCAACCTTGAGAGAAAACTCCTTAAATTGCTAGGTATTCTTTGTACACTCTCCAAACAATGTATTAATCGACATGACCCCACAAATTTGTTCCACCTATAGACCCAAAACAGTCAAAAAATAATCAAATATAAAATAATGTGAGGCCCCTATATCAAACAAAACACTAGAAAGTGTAGAATATACAATAATCATACCTCAAACAGATGATAATATAGACTTTCCACCTCCAGGAGCAGGTTAAACTACATGAAGATAGATTTTCCTTCTACCTTGGGTTCTGAACTGAGTCCCTTGGGTTTCACTAACCTTCTGATAAGGATTATCTTGTCCTGAAGCACCAAGTCTACCACCTTGGATGGTATAGATAGTAGAACTCTAACTACCCACCTTATATAGAGTAGTAGACCCCCTTCCAACATTTTTTATTAGTCTTGACCCTTCATCACTACCCAACCACTGAGGGTTCCTATAGATCCTCTGTACATGTCCCATCCTTCCACATTCTCGGTGCTCAACTAGTGGTTGGGGACATTGACCATACATGTTCCTCGTCTTTCCACACTAATAACAAAACATCTGACTGTAACGCAATGACTCTAGTTACCCAGAGTCAGTTCATTATTACATTACATTGGCATGATCACAAAAGATCAAGTCTCGAAAGTCTGATTAGTTTAATATCCTTGTAAATACTAGATACATTCATAAGTTTTATGTTACATTATAAAATGAAAAAATACAACAACATTGTCTCCATAGGACACACTCATATTCCTTATACTATCCCTACAGGTCAGTCATAATATACTTCTTCGCATCATGGGAAAAATAAAACATAGAAATGGGTGAGCTCAGATGCTCAGTAAGGATAACAATATAGAATAAACTTTCATAAAAAAAACATAAACATTTAAGGCAATGTATAAGACTGAAACAAAACACTTTTAAACTTTAACTTCAGCATAATATGGAAAAGATAAAATAAAATAATTCCATTTAATTATTCACATGGATATTATACTAGTCTAATATTCACACGCAATATCAATAGCCACTTTCATAATGATGGAATTCATAATGATGGACTTTAATTTCTATGTCAAGGCCTCATGACAGGACCTAGTGGCTAACTGTAACCGGACCCCAACCCAGAGAGCCTCTGTAACCAGACTCCAACCCAGAGAGCCTCTATAACCGGACTCCAACCCGGAGAGCCTCTGTAACCGAACTCCAACCCGGAGGGTCTGCTGTAACCAGACACCAACCTAGAGGGCTTACTTTTACCAGTTCCCAACCCGGAACATACTAGTCCAACACATTCATCTTAAGAAGAGGTTGAAATATAACATAAACATTCGTATTTGAAACTAACATACGAAATTTCAATACTTTAACCATAAACCATGAATGGCATAAAAATAACTCATCCATAGTCAAACATATCACAAAACCTTAAATACAATATGGAATATTTGTATCATAATAAATCAACTTCAAACAAGTATAAAATTTACAATGTATGTTGACGTAGTTGAAATCAAAACTATTTGAGAGAAATATCTCTTTCTATTTTGAAATCATTTAAGAGTCACATAATTATAAAGAAAAAATTTATTTTGAAAATATTCTTATAAGATTGTAAGGGAAGCTTCAACGATGTCATAACAGCAGAAAATAGCCGCACATTCCGTATAAGTTAAAAAAACATTCTTACCTTAATTTTGTCGAAAAGGTCATAAAGTATCTTGTTTGGAAAACGATGGAAAGATTACTTTCAAAAAATATAAGGTAAAATAAGGGTATAAATGACTTTAAACCATTTTCTAGTAAATAGTAAAAATGTTTTGAAATATATTTTTTAAGAAGACATAGATGTGGATGATAAAGAGGTCCCGGTAGATAATTACATATAAACAACCTCGGATAATGAATAGATTGTATAATTAACCCTTACCTTGTACTTTTCCTTGGTCGAAGGTAGGTTAACCTCCTATATAATGGTTAAATCATTGTTATTAAATTATAAAATAACTATATACATAAATATGATATCATATATGATCTTTTAATATTTCTTTGTTAATAATATTTTAGTATTATCATCGTTTCGGGTGTTAACTGATTCATTTTCCTTTATATGTTTTGATACATAAGCTGTGTTTTTTATGGATAGTATGTATCTTATTCATATCCATAATGATATCAGGTCATTAAACATTATTTTTAATTATCAAATGAAAATTATTCTTGAATGGTTATGATGGGGAATGAATATCATAGCGTTATTGGAGACGATAATCCGTACGTACGCACGAGCGACAATATCATTATATTGATGGTGAGATCATATGTAATTGGATGTTATATCATATATAAATAATCATTAAAATATTATTTATTATTTATATCAAATATACATAATTATTATACCCATCCAAACTGTGAAGTGTTGAATGACAAACTACACCATGACGTGGAGACGGTAAGCCGTACGTGCGCACATATGGTGACTTTGTCATTCATATGATGGATAGAATAATGAATATGGTTGCACCATTTTTATATTAAAATCATAGTATATAGAATATACTAGAGTTATTATTTTATAATGGAAACAAAAAGGAAAGAGGAAGTGGAAGAAGAAAAGAACTTGAAAGAGGTGATGAAATATTTACCTCTTCTTCGAGTTCTTCCTTTTTATTTGATCAAAAGGGCTCCTTAAGTTGGATTTTTGAACAAAGAAATACCACTAGGATGAAGTGAGGTAAGTTTTAAGGATATTTGAGAATATTTTGGCTGAGAAAAATGGCTTTGTATGTGTGAGTTTGAGATAAGGGGAAGTTCCCTTTTATAAGAGGGGTGAGGAGCACCTTAGGAAAAACTTAAAAATTTTATTTTATAATAAATTCATATTAGGTTTATAATAGATAAAAAATGATTTATTTCAAGGATAAGGTGGGGATGGGTCTAAATACTCTCAAAAAATAGGTTTTAGACATGTTTGGGTCACCATATTAACCTTATCTTTTAGATTTAACTCTTAGTTAAATAGTTTGACATTTACCATGTCTCTTTGTATTTTTCTATTATATGGTTAATAAACATACTTTAAACTTCCAACCGAACTCCAAGTGGTTAATTATTGATATATATAACCTTATCTAAGTCATTTGGACAAACCTTAGATTTTTAGGAATATTATATCAATTATTAATATAATATTTATTTTAAAAACTCTTTTATGTCAATTTTGACACTATTTAGTAATTAATTTTTGTTAAAGTCCTAAAAACTTTATTAATTCGAAATAACTTCATTTAATAAATCCTAACATGTCATATTAACCTATAAAATTAGTTGAATTCATCAAAAGTTTATAATTATATTTATTTTTATATTTATAATATCAATTATTTTAATCTTTCATTAATAAAGTAATTACTGCATCATCGTTGTGTCATAAATAAATTTAATTATTCAATGTCTAAAAATTATAAATAAAATAAAATAATGTAGGAAATATTTTTAGATTTCTAATTAATATTTATAGTCGAATTTATCTTATGTATAACCTTATATTAAAAATGGTTTAGTTATTAGACCTTGATTTTAACTCTTTTAACTCTTCTTTAAATAAAATAATAATAAATGTTCTAATCTAATAAAAGTGGATCTAAAGGATCATATTTTATTCCTAAAGTTTTTTTTTGGTTGAGTAACACTTATCCAATAGAATTAGGACATGTGTTAGGGTAATAATAATATCTTTTTTACCCTTAATTACCCTATTTACTTTTAACCCTGGTAAATAAAAGTAAAAAGTTACTATTCACCAAAAATTATTTTCATCTTATTGAACCAAATTTTACTTACTGATATCAAATATGTCTCTCGTATTTTTGAAATTAAACTCACAGAAGTGGTAAAATTAATTTTTATACAAATTTGTAAATGCTCCTAGGAGGTGGGTAAAAGACGATAAAAAGTTCAATAAAATTTTATATATCTAAAATTATTATAAAACAAATCCAACAAATTATGTTGAAAATATATAGGTATTATATATCTATTTTGACCTAAAATAAATTTAAATAAAATAATTAAATATTTAATTAAAAAGTCAGTTTTAAACAACAATGCAGTGTTTTTCACTATTTATCAAAAATTGAAAGTTTTCAAAAAAATACCAAAAATTCACCCTAAACTAATTTCGATATTCTAAATCCAAAAATGAAGTCCATTTTAAAAGATAAAATTTATAAAATTTCAAAAAGTGGGTATAACTATTCATAACGGCTAGTTTGATTGGTTGTGGTGTGTTTGAACTCGAAGTTGCATACAACACAAGCTATTGTATTATTCAAAAAAAAATGTATCGTGGAAGCTTGTGGTGTTACACTGACCACCACACCGAGAGATCAATCCTATTCCCTAGATACTCTATCTACCACTTCCCTAGTGGAAGCTCACAAAATGGAGCTTCCTACCATCAACATTCATACTACTAGACCGCCCAACTGAAAGCACATGTCCACCAATTGAAGCCTCCATTAGGATCTCTTCAAAAATGAGAGTCTGGTTCACTACTATATAAAATATATTTAAAAGGAATATAATTACCTGGTACATTATCTCATGCCTCTTTCTATCCTTAAAAAAATCTCATTGTAGATACCTCATCCTCTACCAATGCTATAACAAAACATTCCAAGTCGGTGACATAGTCATCATAATCTATCACTAACATATTCCCCTGGATCAACCTCATAAATTTTATATCTCTCACCTATATCAGAGTCTCTTGATAGAAATGTTATAGAAAATTTTCCTGGAAGTCCTTCCACAACATACCATCTTCTTGCTCAGTTTGAACCAGGATATCCCACCAGCACTTCATCAGTCCTCACAAAATATAATCCACCAACTTGACTCTATTATAAAAATGAGTATCTAAATGATTCATAATATAATTTATAGACTCTATCTAGAACTCATCTGCCTCATGTTCAACCTCTCTAAAAAATGTCAGAGGTTTATGCAACCGAAACTCTCTAGTTAGGTAAAAAATAATCGGTGTATCCCGCCATGGATCTCACTCCACCATCTACATAAGACAATAAAAGTAATCATGAAACTTATCTTCCCCTAAATTAATCAAAACCAATGCAGTTTTGTGATCCAATACCGAAGGATCATTCTCAACAGTTTCCTATTTTTATCCAACTGATAGATGTTTTCATGGAAGCATCTCTCTACAATGTCAAACGTATTTCAAAAAACACATAAAACAAGTTTTCCACAATTTTAAAAAATAAAGGATAACTAATAGCCATAAAAAAACATAATCTTAATACACTATCCCAATATATGAGATCATGTTTCTATAATTATCCTCAACCATCCCAATCTCATGCCACAATCAACATGGTTTAAACCCAAAATTACATAAATAAATTCCTTTCATAGTCTATTTTTTGCTTTTACATTTTCTTTTAAAATGAATTTCCAATTTCCATACTCAACCATAACATGTTTTCCATGTGTGCTTAATATGATGCATGTCACATATATACCTAGGTGCTTAAAATTATGCATGCACATAAAAAAATCATTCCATTTAAACCCATGAGAAAAATATCATAAAATAATAAAATCACACATCAAGTGCATCCTCAAAGGTGAAATAACATTCAACTGTAATAAAAAACATCAAGAACAACAATACCACCTCGGGTACTTAGGTTTTCCTCCATACATGGGATAAATACTCCCATATAAAAGCTAATTTCCAATACCCAACAAATCCTAATATTTTGTATACCTTATGAATGTAAAAGAAATAATATAAAATAACCACTCTCATAACACTTTGTAACACCCCCACCCAGGTGGCACTATAACTGGTTCCCTGAGTCGGTTACTACGTGACCTCAAGTCCACCTACCCATATTCTAGAGGCTACTGACTAGAAGTGATGTTATAATGATATGTATGGGGAGACTGTACCCTCTTTATCAGAGTAATCCACAATAGATAACACGATAAATAATTTAAATAGTATGAATAAGAAACATGAATCACATAACCATTTCCAAAACTGAGAACTTAACTACAACCAAATATATTTCATGTCATGTCATATAGTTACATGTTTAATAGAAAATCCAAAATAAATACAAACTTAATAATCTCCAAAATGGGTCCTGACACCAAGTATGGTTCCCTCTTCCATGTGCATACCAAGCCCAAATCAACCATCTAGAACAAGGCCTTTTCCCTTGTCCTAACCTGCAACCATGAATTTTGCTCAAGTACCCAATGGAGTTATGAGTACGGTGTGAGTATAACTATGTAGGACACCACCAATTGTATTTACAAAATATCCAATCAAAATAAATAATGTATTCTGGGGTGAAATAAACAAAAGGGTAAACAAAAGATAAATCAAGTTCCATCCTTTAACAACATCAAGATTAAACACTTTCACATTTAGTTCCAAGTGATAGCCATATTCATCAAATTCACTTTATCCTATGCCGACTAGTAAAACAAAATATATGGGGGTTCATGCTTCATAATTCATAGGGATAATAATTTCACAAAATAATATAACAATTTAACAACATACCTTGGAGCCTAGATCTAGGTAATCAAATGATGTGCATTCATTAGGGGTATAAATCCTTAGTCTAACACCCTGATCCATGTAGTATAGGGGTGGGGCATAAAGGATTAGTCTAGCCTGGCCTGTGGGAGTAGAGCCTCAGGCTAATACCGTACACATACCATGTATTCATGTTCACATGCTTCTTTAACTATTTAACACATTTACCATTTACATTCCACAACCCATTTAACACATTCAAGTTTGGACAAATTCCCCCTTATAACATATTATAAAATAAACACAATTATCATTGATTTTATCCAATAAACCCTTCAATTTTACATTTAAAAATTGAATTTCCATGTACATGATAAGGAACACCCCATGGGTCGCCTTAGGTTCTTGTTCACCCATCCTCGTCGCATCCCATAGGGAACATGGGAGGTTAAACTCATCATTTAATAAATGAATCTAAAATATCCTACCAAGGAAACCAAATACGCAACATAAAGACACCAATAGAATATTCACATACACATAACTAACATCAAGACTATGGGATATAACTTGTACACTACATACCACAATTTTGTAGATGAATGCTCGCTTAATCATAGCCCTTGATTCGAACTAACACCACCTTCAAAGCCACAACCTAGAATCTGATGGAAAATGAGGTTTTAGGGATTCATAAGGAGAAGAATGATCATATAATCCATATTCTATAAAATATATGAAAGAGGAGTACTAGACTCACCCAGGTCTTTAACCTACACCCAACGTCACTCCAAACTATACAAAATCGAGGGAGTTTCATCTCTTGGAAGTTTGGGAGGGTTTAGTTCACCAACTAGGCTGTTGGAGGAAGAAAGGGGAAGAATTTTGGGTTATAACCCTTAAATATTGAGAAGGAAAAATTAGAATTTCTCCATTTAATGAGGTGTACTGATTGGCCATAGGGTTGGAAAAACCAGGAACCACCTTCTATCCAAGAGGGCCTAGGTCACACAGCCTCCAAGGAAGCTTGTACGGTTTTAAAAACCATATGGTAGCCATGTGAGATGGCTCTATCCAAGCTCGCATGGTTTGGTCCCTCCCCATGCTTGGTTTTACCTACCCTATACCATCCATCTCTAGGGTGCACAGTTCTGGAATATGTTTCATACTAATCACATGCTAACCACATGACCTGCATTAGATGGTCTCTTTTCCCCAATTTTGCATCCCAAACCTCGAGGGACACCCCCAAGTCCCCTCATACTCTCGGGAAACATTTCATAAACCATTTTGAGGGAGTTAAACCAAAATTTAAACAAATGCATACCTCTATGAAAGGTCGGGATCGTACACACGTTCCTCAACTAGGTAATGGATTTGAATCACCCTATATATAATTCACAAAGTTTTAAAGTCTGGCGAGACTCAAGCCCGTGCCAGTTCCCACGCAGAGTGAGGGGTGAATCATTATTATAAATATTTAATAACAAAATAATAATTTTAAATATTTATTAGTAATTGTTTAATGATAATTATTATTATTAATTAATTAATTAGAAATTAATATTTTTAATAATTAATTAAATATTTTTTAATTACTAATCAATTAATAAATAATAATTATATTATTATTATTAATTCATTACTGAAAAATAAAACATTTACTAGTAATTAATATTAATTAGTAATTACTATTTATTAGAAATTATAATTATTAAGTTGTAAATAATGTTAATTAATGAGTATTTAATAGTAATTAATATTAATTAGCAACAGTTACATAATTAATTAATAATAATTTAATAATAATTAATTAATAATTGGTAATTTAATAAATTAGTCATTATTATTAATTGTTAGTAACATAATAATAATATTAATTATTTATTAGTAGTTTATTAATAATAATTATTAACATTTATTTATTAGTAAATAATTAATTTGTAATTAATATTATTAATAAGTAATTAAATATTTTTTAATTAGAAATTAATTAATAACTTATAATTATATATATATATATATTTAACAGTCACAAAGTAGGACCCGAAGTCTCATACCATTTATTAGAAATTAATATTAATTAGAAAAAATTAGTGAATTAATTAATACTAATTTAATAATAATAAATCAAAAATTAGTAATTTAATAATTTAATCATTATTATAAATATTTAGTAACTATTTTTTTGTAAATATTTAGTAGTGACTTCTTAATAATAATTATTAATATTTTTAATTAATTAATAATTAATTATTTAATAAGTAATTAATATTATTAACAAGTAATTAAATATTGTTTAATTAATAATTAATTAATAACTATTAAATATTAATAATGTATTAGTAATTAAATTTCAATTAATTAGTCATTTATTAGTATTTTTATTAATATTATTAATTGTTAATTAGTTATTAATTAATATTTAATAGTAAATTTCAATAGTTATTTATTATTTAGTTATAATTATTTTTTATTTTTAATTAACTACTAACTAATATTTATTATTATTTAATTAATAATTATTAATTATAATATATTATTAATTATACATGAGAACGGGGGAACTTGAATCCCACATGAGAAATTAATAAAGATTTTCAGGGTAAGCCCCCTTATAAAGGGGATCATTGGATGAGGGTTTTCATCATAATTCAATATTTCTTTAATTGCAATAATTTTGGAAATTTAATAGCAGTTAAATTCTACAAAAAAATGTTATATATAATAAAAAAAACAAAAAAAATTAAATATACAAACATGTATATTTAAAATTATATAAAATTTTTTTGGATTCAGGAAAAGGTATTAAGGTTTATGATGCTTTTGTCCAATGTTTTTGGGAAAAGGTGTCATGGCCCCAAAATTCTTTGTTCTCCCCCAAACTTTTTTGGGGCATTAGTGCTTTTATTAAAATTTTTTAAAAAAATAACCTAATATTATTTGATGACTTTTTTTGAAAGTGTTAAAAAAACCATGTTTCATTATCTATATTTGATAAATTATTAATGGTGGAAGAATATAAAATATAAATATTGGTAGGATAATTCATGATAAATAATTAAAATATTAAGAAATTAAACACATGATTATCATCCTCACAATAAACTACCATGTTCATGGATTTTTTTCATTCCATTGGAAATGATAAGAGAGGAACATTGAAACAAGAATCATCATAAAAAATATAGGGCTATGTTTTGGGGTAGTAGGGTTGAAGATAGATCATTTGTTTTTTATTTTATGTTTGATTGTTTTTCCAAAATTAAAATTTTGATAAAATATTACATGAAATTTTTTATTCTTGGTTTGTTATTATTATGAAAATAATATTCTTTTTCTTCTAGGCCTTAACATGGGATTTCTATGCTACTGGGGATCCATGTGTGTTGGTCATTAGTTCACTGGTTTATTTGCTAGCACAATTTTGTTTGACTAGTTTTATGTGTTTCTTTGGGTGATCTCCTGGCCATCAGTCCATTTGATCAAATGGATCTTGATTATTGTTGTTGTGTTTTCTCAGCAATCCAAGTTCCTTTGTTGGATTCTAGTAGTCCCCTTCCATGCATCTATGTCATTCTATAGTTTGTTTTTCCTACTCTAGTTCTCAATTATTCTCTGTATGCTTCATCGTATGTGTGTCCCCTTATCTTCCATGCCTAACACTGGCTGCCTACCTCACCTTTATTCTTTTGCTTCATCACTTCATTTTTAGTGTGATAAACATACTTTGTTGAATATATCGTTAGTTCCTTGGTGTTTTCATCTCCAACAATAAGACAATTTCAAGAAAGATAGAGGAGTTCCATTACTTTTATTCTACACCTATATAGCACCTATTTTGGTCATCATCTCTAGTGGAGAGATCGGTACTCAGAAGATCTTCCTAGACCACATCAGCTTTAGGATTCTATAACCTTGGTAGCACCATTTCTCCTTAAACAGATCTAGGATCATGACTTATGATATTATTCTATTCTATTTTGGTTTTTCAATGTATTTCTTTTTTTAAGTCTGGGTGCTGAGGTTTCATGAATGAGTCCATCTAGATCGAGGGAATACATTACCATCTTCAGGCCAGAGTTCACTACTGGCTCCTGGAGTGACCAGGTCCCTATACTCAAATTGCTTCTGTGGTCTGTGTGCATTATCTCTTTGCCTTTCACTTCTCTATTGTATGTTGTTTTTTTGTATCCATAATAATAAGTCTGGTGATCCCCTAACCATCAATCTATTTGATCAGATGGATCCTAAGTATATTAGTTGTTTTTTCTTGTAAATCTACATTCTTTGGTAGGAATCGAGTTTCCTCCTTCAACGCATCCAATCCATTTCACATTTTTTTCATTTCTGGTTATCAATTCTTCCATGCATGCTCCATCATATACATGCCCCCTTGTCTATTTTACCTAAAACTAGCTTCCCTCCATGCTTTTATTTCGCTAATCTATCACTTCATTTTTATCATGACCATATTCTAATGTTAGAGAGATCATCAGTTCCTTTGTGTTTTTATCTCCAGAAAGAAGACTGCCGTGAGAGAGAGGGAGGATGATGTGAGCCCAAATTTCTAATTTTTTGTCTAATTTTCCTTGGAATGACCCCCACTAATTTAATAAATACTAGGTAAATGGGGATTTTTTTGTCTATCTTAAATTATAACTCAGTAAAAATTGGATTTAAGTATGGTGTTTATTTGATAAATTCACCCTTTTATATAAATTGTGAAGACATAAATTAGAAGGTAATTGACTCTTGTTTAATTATTAGAGTAAATTTTAAATGTAGAAAAATATTGATCTAAGAAAAAATGTTAATCATTTTGTTCTATAGGTTGAAAAATTACAAAGTCTAGAAGTGACCATTCCATCCATGGTCAATACACTGACTGTACACTACCCCTGACATTTAGTACCTACCGTGACATGGTAGGTATAGATACTTTTTACAGACACTTCGATGACCTACCATGGATAAGAATCAACAGTGCCTTCAGCTAATTGTGAGCACTACTCGTGGTCACTTCACAACCTTACCATGCGACCAATCTTGTAGTAGAAATACCTACCATTACCCCCCTTACATCCAATGGTTATAAAAATTACCATGTCCTTCATGATATGAATACTTACCATAATATTTTTTCCACCTCTCCCACAATGTCCCTTCTTATCAAGCTTCCATGCGACCACCAACTGATTATAAGCTTCCACTTCCCTTAAATAACTAGTCCCCTATCGACTGAAACTTGAAGATGAAACAAAAGTTGGGTACCAGTCTAAATGTCACCATCACCAATTATATTTCACCGCCATGAGAAAATGTAGGATGTTTCCTACTCGATTTGCACCGCACTCTAGTGCTACCCATGAATTTGGATTGATGATAGAGTGAAGCCACCTTTATAAGAGTCATGGTTGTACACTGATCCAATCCAATATCTACATTGACTAATACTGTGATCCAAACTAATGTTCCCTAAGTGAAGCCTCCCTTACTACACCACCTCTGAGGATGTTTTTGACATTCCACTTAGTATTGAAGGATATCGCTGCCTGCCGACACTAGAGTTACACAATGAAGGAACAAGATCCCATGAGAATCTGAATAAAATGAGGGTGTGGTATTGAAATGGAAGTCCATACTATTCTAATATTTTTAGAATATCCCTGTTCCATTAAATAGAACCACCCATGGGTGTAATGTTCTATCCTAAGGTAATAAATATACATGATAATCCATCACACTGATAAATACTATTCCACTAAAAAGAGATGGTTGACATTAACTGGTCGATGATGGAACATATGGGTTTCATACAATGATAGGGTATGGTGTTTTGTAGTTAAAAATAATAATTATTATGAATAAATAAATAATGATACCCATTATCTAAAAATACCATTCCCATTTTTTATGTCGATCAAAATAAAGACATCCATTGTACTGCAAAGCATTAGAACACTCCACTACATAAAGGACCCTAAACTTGATCATGAGAGGAGGATTGATTCCTTATAAAATTCATTAAGAACCTTGTTTCTAGATAATTTCCGATCATCCATCATAGAGTAAACCTATTCCATGTTGAATACAAAGTATATTATTGAATTTCATGAAGTATGTTTTGTCCCTCACATGGAGGGAAGCATGCTTGGATGGAAAATCCTTCTTCAATAAAAGGGATCCACTATTCTAATAGAAAGGGGAGGAGGAGATCTGGATCACTCCTAAATAATTTAATCACTCATTGCTATCTATGACTCTCATATTTATTTCATTCAACATAGTTAAAACTCTAATGATGGCACACTAGGCCATTTGTGGTCATACCAAGGATAATCTCTTCATTCCCCCTATTGATGAATTTTGATCATTCAATGTTTATATGAACTAATCTATATATCTTAAAGATTTTAATCAAGAGAGTTTTCTTATAGTTTTAGATTTTAGTTTATTATAATTATTATTGGTATTTTATACACAAGTCACTTGGATTTAATTCACTACATGAAATATAAAGAAGAGGGAGAATTCATAGGTGAATCAAGGTATCCATTCACCAAGCTAGGAAAGGGTAGGGAATACATTGATCATTATATTTCTCTATTTGAACCAAAATAACCTAATAAAAGTAATCAATGAGATTTAAATTGATAATAGGGATAATAGAGACAAATTGAATAATGATTCAATATAATAATTAGGGAATGGTCCAAGGTGATGCCACTACTTTTTAAATTGATATTAAAACCAACCAATTGAACCCACTAATTTCAAAAAAATTGAACCCACTAAAACAAGATTATAAATCACCCACAACACTATCTTCTCTGGAGACAACCTAAGACCCACTATACCACATTTTTCTTAGGTTCATTAATTCTTTTTTCTAAGTTCCCCATGACAGGCATGCATCAAACCTTACACTTTTGTGAGTGAAGCTAGTGTTTTGTTTTAATTTTTTTAAAATGTTTTCAAATGACCTGATCCAGTTCTTTCAACCTCACTAGTTTTGATCTGAAGGTTGAGATAACTATGTTGGTGAGTCTAAAAACTCTAAATATCACAAAATATGAAGAAAGAAAGTTTTTCACCATTCCATTGTCAGAATATCCCTCCTAATATTATTCTTAAACCAGAGTTATAATAGGAAGTGAAAAAATAGAATATAATATTACTCAAATTAACAAGACTTTGAGAGAAACATATTAACCCAATTTTAATATTAATAACCAATAATTAAAATTTAATGATCAAAGATATTATGAACTCAAAATTGAAAATATTGGGATATTACATAAGTTTCACAGGTTATTAGACGAAGTCCCCAATATGTACTTAAGATCATTCAAAGAAGTTTGTAATGGATTTAGAACCAAAGGAGTCACATAGGATCAAATTAACTTGAAGGCCTTACCCTTATCACTGAAAGGGGAATCTAAGGAGTGGATCTGCAATCTGTAGCCTAGAGAAGTCACCTTATGGGATGAGCTATAGAAAAAAATTTCTAAAAATTCTTCCTTGGTTTAAGGAGTGGTTAAATTTGAATAGAAATATATAGAATCAAACAGGAAAATGGAGAAACTCTATATTAGTTTTGGGAGATATTCAAGAAACTAACCACATCATACACACACTATCCATATGAAGAACATCACTGCTTAGTATTCCTCTACCAAGGATTGTTGAAAAATGATCAAAATCTACTTGATTCTTCTTTAGAAGAAGCATTGATTGATAAGTCACCAAGTAAGAGGATTGATTGATAGGATCTCAAAAAATTCCCAAAATTGGTATGAGAATAGAAACCATAGGTGTACATGATCCAAAAAGTTCTAAATCACATTTATTAAAAGTAAAATTAAAGACATGACTTCTCTTATGAGACAACTATATATAAAAAAGTACATGAATCATCACTCACCACACCCCAAGGGTCTTATAGCTGTTCTATTCCCAATATCATCTCCCAAATTAATTTCCTTGAGTTTAAGGGAATAAAAATTTTAATTAAATTTTCCAAAGGTAATTCTGAAACTAACCAAGTGTAAACCAAGGATTTAGAAACCTACCCACCAATCACTTTAGAATTCAAAGCCAACAGAAACGAAGGACACTATTCCAACAAGAATTCCAACTGGATTCTCAATAGCCCTTCAAATCCCCCTCCATTCCAAAGAAATAATTTCCAAACCTCTACAATATACTAGTAAGTAAAACCACAATATATTTCCATGAATAACATGCTGATACATATAATGAAATGTCAAAATATTCAACAGACTACTCTAACTACACATGGATCAAAATTAAAGGAATTGAAAGGGAAATTCATCCAGATCATGATCACCCTCAATAATATAGTAAATCCAGTCTTAGGTAAGCTTCATAATCAGAAAATTCCTAACCCTAAAGGAAATTTTAGTGATATTACTTTAAGGAGTGGCAAGGAGCTAGAAAATAATGAAGGAACACTCTTAGAAATTGAATTTAGAAGTGAACAACATCATGAATCTAAAAAATATTCCCAATAAAAAGAACCTAAGGAGGATGTAGTGAAAGCATAATCAAATAAAGACAAAGGAAAATCCAAAATAAAATACCCATAACAACCCCAACCATCCTTCCCTACAAAGATGCAAGAACCCATGAAAACCATGGAAGAGTCACTACAATATGAGATGCTAGAATTATTCAAGAAAGTTGAGATCAATATCCCCCTACTGGAATACTTCCACCAGATACCAAGGTAACATAAATTCATCAATGACATGTTCACCCAAAGGAGAATATTAAATGTAAATAAAGATGTATTTTTAGGTCAGAATGTTTCTACCCTTTTTACCCCTTAAATCCCTATGAAATTCCCAGATCCGTATAACTTTTCTATTCCTTGAAAAATTGGTAAGCTAACTTTTTACAATTAATTGTGTGATTTAGGAGCTTCAATTAATGTTATGACTTATTCTATTTATTCTTCCATATATATGGGATAAATAAAACCCACCTGTGTGGTTATGAAACTGGCCAATTGTTATACTACCTACTCGATAGGTGTCCTTGAAGATTTATTGGTATGTTTACAAGGTTACCCATTCCCAATTGACTTCTATATTCTCAACATGGAATAAAAAAAGGTAAATATAACTAACCAATTATCCTAGGAAGTCCACTCCTAAATTCTACTAAAACCATCATAACTTTCAATGAAGTCACTCTTTACATGGATTTTAGTGAGGAAACAATAGATTTCAATATCCTTGATTCAATGAATCACCACCATGAAGAGAATTCTATTTTTACATTAAACCATATTGAAATAGCTTGTTCTTATTAGGTGGGAATTGAAATTTTATATGATATAATTATATTAGAAAAATATTTGGAAACACCCAACCTTCTTGATAAATCTATTTTTAAAAATTAATTTAATATGGGGACAATTTTGAGTTTTAAAAAATTTGATGAATTTGATGAAAATTATTTTAACGAGTTAATAAAATATGACACTAATAATTATTCCTTTCATGTTCCAGTTACCCAAATAAATAACTTTGATCTAGAAACATATCCAGAAACCCCCCAAATCTAGAATTAAAATTTCTTCCATTAAACTTAAAATATGAATTTTTTATAGAAAATGAGAAACATTAAGTCATAATATAAAATTATTGAGAACCCAGATAAGAACATAAACTAATAAAATTTTTGAAAAATAATTATAGGGTAATATGTTGGACATCAGGGGATATCCTATGGATTATCCCAAACACTTTCATGCATAGAGTTTTGCTGGAAGATGAATCTAAACCAGTGAGATAGCCCAAAATGTGGCTTAACCCAACCGTTCTAGAAGTAATAAAAAAGTGGTATAAATACTTTTAGGATTTGGAATAATCTATTCCATATCTGAATCCTAATGGGTATGTCCCATCCAAATTGTTCCAAAGAAATCTAGTTACACTATTGTGAAAAATGAGAATAATGAGTTAGTGCCCATAATAATTGATAACATCTAGAGAGTTTGTATATATTATGATAGATTTAACCATGTGACTAGAAAATACCACTTCCCCGTACCCTTTTTGGATTAAATGTTAGAGAAAATCACTATGAAGGTCCATTTGATGAAATTTTAGGGTATTTTCAGGCTCCAATATCTCTCTGTGACCATGATAAGACCACTTTCATGCGTCCCTTAGGTATGTTTTCTAACTAAATAATTACTTTTGGTTTTTTCAATTCCCCCGATACCTTTTAGAACTTTATGGTAAGTATTTTATCAAAAAAAATTGAAAACTACCTGGAGGTATTCCTTGATAACTTCACTATGTATGGGACTTGTTTTCGAAGCTGTAAGGGTAGTCTTGAAAAAGTTTTAAACATATGTATTGAGAAAAATTTGGATTTAAATTTCTAAAAGTTTCATTTTATGGTGAAAAATGGAAATTTCTTGGTCTATTTAATTTCTAAATCTAGGATTTTAGTTGAAAAGGCCAAAGTTGATATTATTTTTACTCTTCCTTACCCCACCACTGAAGGACACATTAGATAATTTATAGGCCACATTGGATTTTATATAATATTTATTAGCGACTTTAGCAAGGTTTCTTTTCCCCTAACTAACCTAATTGAGAAAAAAAAATAATGTTGGTTTTGATGAATCATATATGAAAACTTCTAATAGATTAAAAGAAGACTTGACCACTACCCTACCATCTTTCCACCAAAATGGAGTCATTCCTTTGTGATTATGTGTGATGCTTCTAATAGAGGTGTAGGGGTTTTTCTTTCCCAAAATATTTATGGACTTTCACAAGTGATATCCTGCACTTCATGAACCTTATAGATGAACCAAATTAACTAAAAAACAACAGAGAATGATTTTTTTTTCTATTTTCATAGATTTAGAAAATTATAATTCTTATCCTTTAGTAATTAAAGTAACCATTTATTCTGATCATGAAGCATTGAGATATTTGATTAAGAAAGTTAATTAAAAGACCAGAATAGTGATATGGATGTTTCTAGGGTAAGAGTTTGACATGGATATTAACGATAAAAAGGGTTGTAAAAATACAGTGGCTGACCATATGATAAATATTCCTCACAATACCATGGTAGAACTAATCCCCAAGACCAATATGGATGATTTATTCCCTAGTGAAAAAATATACAACCTCACCCAAATACCTTTTAATACTGATATAATGAACTTTCTAGTCATATTAAAGGTACCCTTATTCTTTTTTAAAAATCAAATTGCTAAACTGAAATCTGAATCAAAATATTATGTTTGGGATGATCCATATTTATGGAAAATTTGCAATGACCATGTCATTATAAGGCGTATCCTTGAATATGAAATGAACTATGTACTTTATTTTTGCCATAAAATTTCTTATGAAGGATATTTTAGACATCCAAGAACTGCTATAAAAATTTTGGAAGTTGTATTGTGTTGGACCTCACTTTGTAAAAATTCACATGATTTTTGTAAAAAAATATATCTAAAATTCTAGTTTATAGGTGGAATTTATAAAAGGCATGGGGTTACCTAAAAAACTTTGATTTTATATGAGATATTAAATGTGTGGGGAATTTACTTTATGGGATCATTACTTATTTCATTTGGATTTTCTTACATTTTTTTGTATAAGACTATATTTCTAAGTTGACTGAAGAAAAATCCACTCAAACTGATAATTCAAAAAACGTGATTGAGTTTTTAAAATAATACATTTTTTGTAGGTTTGGAATACCTAGATCTATAATTAGTGACCAAGTAACCAACTTCTGTAATAATAACATGGGGTACCTCATAAAAATATAGAGTGAACTATAAAACCTCCACTTCCTACCACCCATAGAAAAATGGACTAACTAAGGTGTCCAATAGAGAAGTCAAAATAATTTTGGAGAATACAGTGCAACCAAACCACAAGGACCAAAGTAAGAAATTAGAAGATGCGCTGTGGGAATATTCAACTACCTACAAAACCCCATTTGGAATGTCACCCTACATGATTTTTTATGGTGAACACTTCCACTTTCCTATTGAGATGTAGTACAAAGACTGCTGGGATATAAAAATAGTGAACCTAAATTTTAGAAAAGATGGATAATAGAGGATATTGTAAATTACAAAGCTTGAGAAGATGAGAAGGGAAGAATCTGAGAACTCATTAATATACAAAGAGAAAACTAAACATACTCATGATAAATTGACTCAAAAAATATAATTTCATGTTGGAGACAAATTAATGTTATTTTTATCAAGGATGAATCTCTTCCTAGATAAGATTCATTCCAAATGGATTTGACTATGCATATAACTAATACCTTTCCAATTGGTGCAGTAGAGATTTAAGTAGAAGGTTTAAAGCAACCATTCAAGGTGAACAACCAACAACAAAATAAGTATCAGGAGGGTCTCTATAAAGAACCTATGGAGGAGTGAAAACTCTTCCCTACTGGTGATAAACACAGAACTATCATGTTGTATCTTTCACTCATATTTTTCTAGCTGTATATTTTACTTTGACCTTTTTTTATTGAACAAATTCATACTGGAATTCAACTATAATTTTGTTTGAACCAAGTGTTTGGGAGTGGGATAGTATATTTTTAGGATGTAAATATCATTGTTTTTTGTTTTACTTTAAAATAATAATAATAATAATAATAATAATAAAATTTAAAAAACAAAAACACACACATATATATACTTAAAAAAATTTCAATTCTATTTTAATAACCTGTACATAGTTCTATAGGTTTCTATTTTATATTTTATATAACTTGAATTGAAAAAATAGGTAAATAAATAGATCAAAAATAAAATGTTAAACAAACACACACACATATAAACAAAAATGTTTTCTTGTTTGTAAATAAATCTTTTTTATAGTTTCTATTTTTATTTCTTAACCTTTCTTGAACTCAGATATTTTCTTTCCTAGTTTAAAAATATAATTCTAGAGTTAGAGTAATTAACTATTTCTGTAACGATGATAATTATATGATTATTGAGTGAAATCAATCACTACCATTATGGAAGTTTGGTCTTAGAACTAGGAAATGAAGCGTGAGTGAAAATATTTCTTAGAATCAATTTTATAACTTGAGGTCTCTATGAGTTATTAACTTAATATGAGGTAACTTGACCCCTATGAAAAATAACACCTTAGGGAACAAACTCAAATAAAAATAATATAATTCCTTTTAAAACAGATTAAAATGGGAAATTGGGAACCCAAAATGGATATATAAGATAATGACACAGTGTGTGTGATTATCCCTTTATAAATTTCAATAAGTGCTTTTGCATAGTTCTATGCACACACATGGCTGGGAAAAATGAAATAAAAATTCAAAATTAAAAATTCAAAAAAATGAAATGAATAAACTTTTTAATTAAAAAATTATTTCATTTAGGATAGATGAATATTGATCCCATGATGGGGAAAATTTACTTCTATCACATTCATTTGAGTTATAACAATAAAGTGTAAAATCAAACTTGGGATTGAATAAACTTAGAAAAGAGGAAAAATGTATGAGTTTTTGGTTAAAATTTTGATTCCACTTAAATATAATTTGATCCACTCTTGAATTGGTACTTTTATTTTTTATTTAAGTGAGACAATGATTTGATTAATAAAGGAGACATGTTATTTTAAATAGAGGATTAATATGTGTTTTCTCTCTGGATGGTAAATTTAAATACAGGTAGGATGACTTTATTTTTTTTTAAATTGAAGTTGAATGATAATATTTCACAAGAGTGTAATATTCCAATTTTGGGGACTGATGTGAGCCCAAATGTTCAATTTGGTTATCTTTGTTTCCTTAGAATGACCCCCATTAATGAAACAAATACTGGGTAAATTGTGATTTTTGTTGACTATTTGAAATTGGAACTTAGATGGAAATTAGTTTTAATTGTGTTGTTTATTGATATATTAATATTTTGATATAAATGTTGAGTCCATAATTTTGAAGAAAATCGACTCTTATTGAACCATCAGATTAAATTTTAATTGTATAAAAATACTACACTAGGAAAAATGAGAATCTTTTTGTTTTTTAGGTTAAAAATTTTCAAAGGATATAAGTGACCATGCCATCCACAGTCACTACACTAGCCATGGGAACTAACCATGCAATACCCCTAGCACTAAGAACCTACCATAACACGGTAGGTATGGCTACAATCCATGGAAACATCCATTACCTACTGTGAAGAATAACTAACTATGCCTTTAGCTGACCATGAGCACTGTTCACAGTCACTTCATCACCTTACCATGTGACCACTCCCATAATCGGCATACCTAACATGATACCACACCATTTTTAAGCACATATAACACTTATAAAATTTTCTATGTCCTTCATAGTGGGCATGCTTAACATAATATTTTTCCCACCTCTGCCTACCATTCCCCTACCTCTCAAGATGCCATGCAACCATTAATTGATTCCAAGACACCATTTACCCCGAAGAACCAAACCCCTATTGACTGAATCTTGAAGAAAATTAAGAGGTTTAGTGCCACTAAAAAATGTCACCATAACAACATATTTTCCACTACCATGAGAAAAATCAAGACATCACCTACTCGAGCTGTGCCACCTTCTGGTTCAACCCATCAATTTGGGGAAACAATGGAGTGAAGCCACCCTTCTAAGAGAGTAACAGTTATCTACTGATCCAATTAAAGCTCTACATTTACTGAGGGTGAGATCCACCCTAATTCACCATAATTGAATCCACCCTTCCAGTGTTTTTTCTGAGGAAGTTTTGACATTCCACTTAGTTGTGAAGGATATCGCTACCTTCCGACACAAGAGTAGAACTACGATGAACCAAACTCCCATTAGAAACTGAAGAAAACAAGGGAACAATGTTGAACTGGAAATCTTCACTACCCAAATATTTTTAGAAGCTCCCTATTCCATTAAATAGAACCACTCACAAATTCCAAAATCAATCATGAGGTAAGAAAGATACATGATAATCCATCCTATTGAGAAATACAACTCCACTAACAAGAGACTGTTGGAATTCCTCAACATATGGTGGAACATACAAGTTAAAAACACTGATAGGGTATGATATTTCATTATTAAAAATGATAATTCATAGGTTCAACTAAATAATGAATCCCATCAACTAAAAACCCCAAGACCATTTTTCCCATTGAGAAAAATAAATACATCCACTTTTTTGTGAAGCACTGGAACACTCCACCACAAAAAGGACACTGAAATTGATTATAGGAGGAGCAATGGAAATTTAAAAAAGTCATTTAGACCCTGGATTATAGTCACATACCGATCATCCAACATAAATTAAACCTGATCCATGTTGAATATAGAGGAAATTCCAACATTTCATGAAGAAGTTCATGCTACTCACATGAAGGGAAGTATGATTAGATGGACAAGAATTCTTTTATAAAGTAATTTACAATACAGAAATAAAGGGGAGGAGGAGTATTGGCTCACTCTTGAAGACTACACTCACTCACTGATGGGTGCAACTCTCATTTTATTTTCATTATTCATTGTTAAAACTTCAATGATGGAACACTAAGACATTTGTGGTCTCTCTAAGGAGAATTCCCTCATTTCCCCATATTGATGAATTTTGATCATTCAATGTTTATATGAACTACTATATAGATATTAATTCTTTTAATCAGTAAAGGTTTATTCTAGTTTATTCTTTTAATTTCTTTTACTTATTATCAACATTTCACACACATTCCACTTGGATTTAATTCACTGCATGAGATAGAAAGTAGAGGGAGAGTTCAAGGGTGAATATAGGTATCCAATCACTAGGATAAGAAAGGGTAGGGACTATATAGATTATTGTATTTATCTATCTGAATCAAAATAACATGATAAAATTAATCAATGGGATTTCAATTGATAAGAGGGAGAATATAGACCAATTGAATAATGATTCAATGGAAGAATGAGGTAATGATCTAAGGCGAGACAACTGTTTTTTAAATTGATATTAAAACCAACCAATTACACCCACTGATTTCATCAAATTTTAACCCACTAAAATAAGATTTCAACTCAACCACAACATTGTTTTCTCTAGAGACAACCCGAGTCCCACTATACTATGTTTTTTTGTGGGTTCATTAATTCATTTTGTTGAGTTTCCCACGAAATGAATGAATTAGAGGAGTTCTTATACTCCTATTATATTCCTACACAACCCATGTTCTGATTATCATCTCTGATAGAAATCTTTGTACTCATGAGATCCATATATACCACATTAGCTTCAAGATTCTACAACCTTAGAAGTTCCATTTATCCTTAAATAGATATGGGATTCAAACTTGTGATATTGTTTTATTCTATTTCAGTTCTATATTGTATTTCTTTATTTCTTTTTATTATAGGTTTCAGAGTTGTGTATTTGAGTTCATCTAACATGAGGGAATACGTTACCATTTCCGGTCCAAGGTTCACTTCTAACCCCTATATTGATGAGGTCCCTATGCTTTAATAGCTTTTGTATTCCCCATGTATTCTCTCTCTGAATTTACCTTCGCTATTATATCCTTTTTTTTATTTTTGAATAAAAATAATATTGGTGGTGGTGACCTTGTCATGAACATAGAATCAATGAGATATTAAGTACATAAATACATGTTTAAATATTTACTTTCATATAATTCTCTTTTTTATTCTACTTTTACTTTTTTCCATCTTGTAATTATTTATGTTTTTCTTCTTATCTTTATTTAGTCATTATCAAACCAATTTATTTATTCCCTTATATTATAATTATTCCACCTTCAATGTATTAATTATGACTTTAACATTTAATAAATTAGTTAATTTGGTCACTTGTTGATATTGGAGAAGGATGATAAAATTAGCAGAGTAAATGGGAAGTCAGTTTTTGAGTTAGAGTCACCACGAGAAGCTATGGAATTTAATGGGGATATATTTTTTATGTTTTATTATTATTTATTTTATTACGTATAAGTAAAAGTTTGGGTAAAAGAAAAATAAAGGTAAAAATTAAAATTAAAAGTAAAATAAAACATAATTAACTATAAAATTAAATCTAATGATAAAATTAACATTAATTTAATAATATTAATTATAATTTAATGAAGACATGTATATATACTTGATACCCAATTACTTATCAATTTTTTTTGAAAAATAAACATTTTCAATTAAATAGTGAATAATTAATCTCATATGATTTTTAACATGGATCCGAATGATGAAAATTTCTTTCCCAACAAAGTTTATTTTGATGGATTTTTTGGTATTTTAAAATATTAGACTCTGATATCATTTTTGATTCATCCTAATTTTTTTATAGTTCCACATTGACCTATTTTCACAATTTGGTCTCAATTCCACCCTCTATTTAGTGTCTTTGGACTCTAGTGATGTATAAATTGATAGAAGGATTTTTGGATGTGATTATGTGTGTGTGCAGTTCACTAACTATTGTGATGATTATGATGCATGAGGAGACTCTCATTGGACCTATGATTAGGATTATAATTAATACGACTCAAATCAATTAATGACTCATTTTCACGTTGGTATTTAAAGATGTTTAACTTAACGGTGAGCATTCATGAACTATTGGAAAGTATTTTGGGTTGAGAAATGATCATATAAGAATTGAGATAATCAATGTAATTTATCTTAATAATTTGAGGAGTGGTAATTTTATTCTCCTCATATTTTATATATAGAGTTTCTAATATGGATATGAATTGAATTGGATACATTGAAGAGTTTAACCTTTATATAATATCAATGCATGATTTATGTGTGATGCGATATAACATGTACTTGGTTCTTAGAAGTTCTAGTATGATGAAACTACACACATTAAATATATTTTTTATCTCTCATTATTTATTATAGGAGCGTAGTATATGGATAATGTTTTTCTTTGATATGTTTGAAAATTATCCAACAGTTTTATGTATAGTTGTGATTGGATGATCTTATTGTATTTGGTACTAGAATGACATGTTAGTGAATAATTTGTTTGGATATAAAGGATTGACCTTTAGAGTGGCACCACTGAGAAATCATTTTTATGATGATGTGTATTATATGTGATGATGATATATCTATAGTTATCCCTCAATTTTTCTATTTAGATTGATGGTATTTTAATGATTATATGTATGGGTTACATGATATTGTGATAGCTATGAGTTGATATGTGATGATCATAGGAACATTCATGAGGACTAGATTACAAACTCAATAGATAGTCATGTAGAAAATTTATCCTTGGTGATTGGATAGACATGAATACTAATTGATATAATTTATGGGGTAGTAATGTGGACTAGATAATTAGGATAATTGGATTGTCACTCAGACCAACTAAATTAGTTTATTGAATTGTCAAGGGGACTCATTTGTGATATTTAATTTTTTATATTTTGGATATTACTTTGGTGATGAGAGTACAATTCTCTAGGTATCCAACTACCAAATGCATTATTCTTATGTGTAGACTAATATTTAGTTCACTCATCAATATTTAATGGTTATCTTAGTCAATCATCCCCCACTCCCACTTATTAGTTTGGATTGGATACAGATTCAATTTATGTATTAAAAATGGATGTGTAAGGGCATAGTTCATTTTGAGCCACCCATTTTTATTTTCAAGTGATTAGAGGTTTCATGGAAGGGATATAAGAGTATAAGTTCAACTAGAACTAGAATTTCAGCCGTAAGAGGAGCATTACATCATGAATAGTTAGGTTGTTTCATGGTGAAGTCTTGGGGATTTTATTTAATATCAATTTATTTTCCCCTTATAGTGTGTCCATTCCCTTGTAATGTGGAGCCCTAGGTGGTTAGTTTTAGTGGATGTATTGTTTAAGGGGTTACTATGGCATGGTGATTTAGGATATGTCATGGATTTTAGGGGGCCATGTTCCTTGTCACATCCTTCTTAAGGGTCACTGTGATATGGGTTACAGATTGCACCATGAATTCCCGAGGATTTAATTACTTAGATTTGGTGAATTAAGGATAGTTACGGCATGTTTTATCAGTTATGTTGTTGTTCATTCCCTAGTTTATAGTATCTAGGTTTGACCATGTTTTGGAAAGGTGGATTTGTGCCATTATTTTCAGAGAAAATTTGGACTTGGTCCATTATGTCATGAACACTATTACTATGCCATTGTTTTGGTGACAAACCTAACCATTATGGTGTGATCAGAGGTAATAAATCATGGTGTTCTTAAAAATGCATCTTGTTTAAATTTGGATGTTACTTATAAATACTATCATTTTCTCCCTCTTCTTATAAACCCTATACAACCATAATATCTATTTTAGAGACTTTTGAGCCTCTTTGTTAGGCTCTAGCACCTATATTTTAAAAACAATTATGGGTTATTTGAGGTAAGTTTCCTTATTTCTTTTTGGTTATTTTCTCTCCCTTTATCTCATGTCATGCTATAATATCATTATCCTCTTCAACTTATATGGCATCTTATTGATGATTCATGGTGGATTATTGGTGGGATGATATCTTTTGGGATCATTAGTTCTTTATGGTATAGGTGATTAGAGATTTGTATCTATTCATCCATTCTCATTCGATGAACATTATAAGATTCATATTGAGGTAGTAAATTCATAACATCTCCTTATTTTATGTGTTGATTTATAAGTATCATACCTATTTTTTTTATTAAGAAGTGTAATTAACCTTAATAATGATAATAATCCAAAATTTAAAATATTGGAAGGCTGTTAAGACCATATATAGTTCATGATATGTTTGGTGACACCTCTTGATATTTTTGAGATAGTGTGTTGTTTTTTTGGTACGATTATTGTTTTTCATTAGCATATTTGACTTGATAAAATTGGATTAAAAACATAAATCTAACAAGATAAGTGTAAAATTAATGATGTGTAAGAATTGAATTTACCTTCATTCTAAAATGGTTGAAAATGGAAATGTAACTTAAGAATGATTATGGTTGTTGTATCTATTGCTGCCTATTGGATATTAGGTTATTATTTCTAAAACTATCTCATAATGAATTGGAAATTCCAGATGGAAATCTAAACTATTTTTTTTCTGAAATTATACATTTGGGGAAGCCATGATACTAACCCTACTGTTATTCCATATTTTTTAAGTTTGTTTGTTTTTTTTTTGATGGACCTAGTTACCCCTTGAATTTTTTGTGATAAAAATATGTTTCCCTGTCATGTTTATGATTTATGATGTTAGATAAATTGCTATGTATTTTTATGATACCTGATATGGTTAAGAAATTGGGTGAGGTATAGTCTAATAGCATTCGTTATGGTAGTGGTTTTCTGTCAATGATGGTGAGATGGATTAGATTAGTTGATAGAAGAGAATGATTTTTTCTAGATGGTTGTGTTGGGATGTTGATTTCTTGGTTGGTACAATTTGATATTTGGGATCTTCCATTTTTCTTGATGTTTGTTTCTTGATGGTTGTTTTCTCGTTGGTTAGTTGTTTTGCTTTATTTTCTACCGAAGGAAGTTTTCTTGTTCATTCAGAAATTAAATATTCATGAGATGGATTTGGTTACATATTAGAATATCTGAGATTGTGGAATGATTAGTGGATTATAAGAGAGATCATAGGATTGAGTGTTGACGCCGATAATGAATAAATGACAGGAAAACTTGGATTGGGTTGGATTAAATGATTTAAGAGTGTGGAATGAAAATCTTGAAATTGTAATATTGAACTTTGAAGCACTTACAGATTTTAAATTTTGATGTAAATGATTAAACTATAATTGGTGAATGGATTTTATAAAGTGATATGTTAATTGTTGAATAACTAAATGGATAATAATGATCTTTGATGCTTTTCCACTTAGTGTACATTAGATTCCTATTATTAGAGGTGGTAGTCAAGTTTTCATGAGGGAAATTAGTTATAATTCAAGTTTAGGATAGGTAGTTTCCCTTAGGCTAGTTTTGAGATATACTATAATTATGTTTTATGATTTCATACGCATCCTACCTGAATCGATTATTCATACTTATGTCTGAATGTTTTGGGTTCAAGGCGTTTTACCCAACATCCATGTTAATGGGGGAATAGACAGTTAACTGTTACCTCTTCTATGATATTCCTTTGTACACAACATGATGTGTTAGAATATCTGATCTATGATGGCTTAAGGTGTAGGGTAAGTACCTACATGGGATATGATGGATCTCAATTTCACCATACATGTATGTGCAAGCTGTAATGGCTTGAGGTTATAACATGTACATGTATCCTGATTGTAGTAACTACGGTTACTAAGGGTTTACTCACATGGGATATAGTGTCCTAAGGTATAAAACAATATACATGGGTTCTAATGGATTATGGATTTATTATTTCATATGGGTGTGGCTGTGATGTGTGTGCATGAGGTGTAGGATGTGATAATGATGTAGCTATGACATAGTTTCCTAGATGGGAAGGATGACATATAGGGGGGGGGAGTGCACATTAAGTTTTCCATCGGGGTGTGAGAGTGATAAACCAGTGGGTAATTGGTTGTAGGGAACATTTTATAAAAATATGTTTTAAGATGGATTGATTAATTATATGAATTATTTCAGGAGAAAACCTTGGTGGGATGAGATATAGCTTTAATTTCTTTGGTAATGAGTTGGTTTATAATGTTTATTCATTGGGATTTAGTATCATTCTATCACATTTTCATGAGATATTTTAGGGTGGATCCTAATAATCATGCTTGTATGATCACCCCCCCCCCCCCACATATATATATATAATTGTTTTAGGTTTGTAGAAGCTTGTTGGTGATTGAGCTAGGCATCACTATCTCGTAGTGGTTATTTAAGAGTTATTTATGTTTGTGGTTGTTTCCTAGGCCTTTTTTTGGTATTTAATTTTCTTATATATTGTATAAACATAAATTAATGTATTGGGTATGGTTATTAATTTATGTGATGGATTTTTTTGCTAGATATTATACTAGATTTTATATTGAGGGTAATGCATGTAACGCCCCACAGATTTCCAGGTCATTAGGTTTTATAGAAAGATTAAAAATTTGGATTTATATTGGGAATATGATCATTTAAAAATCTTAATTAGATGTTTTTGGATGTATAACATGTCCCGTATGGGTATTTGGGTACTCAGTTAAGCTGCGGAGCAAGGCTAGAGTGGCCCTACAGCTGAATTTTTAGCTATATCCAAACCCCATATTACAACAATGGGGGATATAGTGCGGTGGTTATGGTAAATAAAGACCATGGTTTATCCCTAAGGTGATACTCCATAGAGTGGCGGGATGCCCATTTGCAATGTTTCATAGATAGAGGGCCGTCATGCACCCTAAGGCTATGTTGTGGTTGGTGCTACATTAGGTAACCAAAGTAATCCTTATGTAGGTACCAAGAAGGGTTATGTCATAACCTTAGGGGAAACAACATGGAGGAACAATGTATGTTTTTGTGAACATGTGAGGGAAGCATTCCATGATGCAGCCTGAAGGGATATACAATGGAGGTTCTATGGGGGGAGAGACCTATGCTGGAATCATGGGGACTATTCCATGGGGGGATCCCCAGGTGGATTCCATGTGGTGTAGCTCTAGGGTCCATGTCGCAGAGTGGAGAGGACCTCTAGGTTGGGCACCCTACCTCTTCACAGGATACTATGCTATAACTGAGGGGTCATTCCATAGAATGGACCTATCCTGATCAAGGAGGACCACAACATAGCCAGAGGGGTGATCACCCACATGGAATCATTACTTCCTCTTTAGAAATTTTAATAATGGTTGATATTTTACTTAATACAAAAGGGTAGATAGAGGAAGTCTAAGATCACCCCACAAAAATATTAATATTGCGAGCCTTCAAAGTCAAATTCATATGTTGAATCAAATACCAATTATTAAATCTTTCTTTAATAAAAACAAACTAAATTTATTGATAAAAATAAATTAAAGAAAAATAGGAACTAATTCTTGGCCAAAAATATGATAACAAAATGTCAACCTCTCATGGTCAAATTGATTAATACCTGGGCTAATGGAAATCCATTATTCATGAGAAATTAGTTATCCTAGATACATTTGGATCTACTAATCAAAAATTTATTATGAAGGTTCCAGACACAACAAAAGTTCCTAGTGGGTGTCTAACCATAAAGATTATTGTTAGATTCTATGGATCGTTCTCTAATTTTTTAAGATGTAAATGTCACGACCAAATAAAATTTTTCATCTAATATTAACTTATGAATCTTAGGACCTAGAGAGTATCTTTTGTATGTTAAATTTATAATAAATTTATATAAGATCTAAAGAATGATTACCTCATCTTAGGATCTTTATTTTATGAAGATGTTGATTGTCTGAAACCCTTATCATATTATCTTCATTTCATAGAGAGGACCCAAAGTAGAGACCTCTAGTGGTGATCCACATATTCTCCTTTTGACCTATTAATAACACTGATGGGATTCCTGGTGCTTATATGTAAGATAGATCATATTTTTTTGTTTATCTTGATCACTTCAAGATCCTCCAGGCTTGAATAATTATATCTTATTCTTCTCATTATTTAGAGGATGAGAGAGTGAAAAATCTTGAGAGAAATTATTTGCATGCAATGATTCTCAATTCTATATTAATCATTCACAATAGACATATTAATCTATTTATAGAGCTAGGGTTTATGTTAAAATATTATTAAATTACATAATAACCCTTAAATAATATAATAAACCTCATATAACCTCATGTCATATAATAATAATGATATGATTTTATGGTTTATGCTAACTAATGAAATAATAAATATTATTTTACTATCTTGTAATTAATATTTATCACTAGACACGATCTTTACCCACTCATCCTCCTTAAAATTTATTGAATACCCAAATAAATATTTATTAAATATTTATTAATAAATTAATATTCTATTCACAATTATGAAAAATATATTTATTAAATATTCAATAAAAAATAAATATTTTATTTATAATCTAGAAAATAAATATTTATGAATTTAATAAAACTTTAAAAAATCATTCCTCGATATTTAGAATAATATTTATCCAAATAATTAAATTCATATAGAATATAATCAAGATTAATGGAAGCAATAAGTGTGTGAACCTCAAGGATCCTTTATTTTTAGCAATAGGTGAGGTTGCCTAAAGTCCAAGATTACTGTATTAGAATGGGTTAAGGAATAAAAGATAAAGAAGTTAATGTCACAACTTTGATAACCACACACAAACGATTACTGTGTAATATAATCCTTTTATCACAATATCTCATCAATCAGGTTATGCATTCATATCATTAACTTATATGCTTGATACATATTTATTTGACTATCTGAAATAAACTCATCATTACACTATGACCATGGAATTTAATGTGATGGTTCTATTTTAATAAAAGGGACGATATATCATCTTTAAATAAGGAAGGGACAAATTATTCTTTAATTTATTAATTAATAACACATCACTCATATTAACCCAATGTATCCCACTTCACTATGAACTTTATCATCAAGGTTTATGAAATTAATTTAAATCTTTGAGTCATAATATGAAATAATAATAATCATAATGTCTAGGACCATTACACAAGCTCACATATAGGAATATATGATGACACATAAACATAAGAAATTTCTATAAATAGGTTTGTTCTCATAATCTCTCGTCTTGGAGATTACCAAGTGAAAACTCAATGAGAATAAGTATCATCTAATGAAGAGTACTCGCACTTGACAGTTAAGATTCTATGTTTCCCATCATAATATGTTATACGAATATAGAACTATATTTAAGGATATTTTCATGGAATTTCAAGGTTCTCATCATAGTAGGGAACTACCATGACATTGTTAATGTGACTAATACACTATGACATTATTAAATTAAAGTCATGAAGAACAATAAAAAATATATAATAAGATGTTTTATTAATATTCAAATATGTAAATATACATGTAATATAAAGTAAAAATGACTTGGTTCTAGAACACAAACTCCAACATACTCCAACTTAGACTAGATCCAACCGCCTATGTCTTTTAGTCTACTAGACGTCACATGATGATCACGTTTTTGCTGACTTAAGGCTTTAGTCAATAGGTCTGCCATGTTTTCTTCCATGGATATTATGCTCACTGTAACTAGAACTCTTTGAGAAAAACCACTCAAGAGATGATACTTACAAATCACGTGCTTCATCTGTGGATGTAACCTTAGTTCCTTTATAAAGGAACTACTATAGTATTATCACAATAGAGTGTGATCGGATCTTTACTATTAGGTACCATGTAAAACTATTGGATAAAGTTTCTTATCTAAAAATTATTCTTTATCTACCTCATAAGTCAAAATATACTCAGAATCTATTATAGAATCTACTACCACAAGTTTACTTGAGCTCTTCTAGCTCACAATATCTCTATTGAGAGTGAAGATGCATACCTTTGGTGATTTTAGATCATCTTGATATTTTTGGAAACTAGCATATGCATATCCTATGATAACCAGTTCCACATCTCCCACATAGACCAGGAATATATCCTTACATACCGTAGATACATAAATATAGTCTTTACTACAATCCAATAGAATTCACCTGGGTAATATTGATATCTTCCCACCTCAATAAAGTTATTTACAACATCTATCCTAATACATATCATAACATACATCACTGACCCAATCACTAAAGTGTATGAAATCCTTGCTATTATCTTTCTTTCCTCATATGTTTGAGGACACATTTTCATAGAAAGATTAATTTCATTTGACATTGGAAAGAATCCCCTCTTGTATTATTCCATCATGAATCTCTTCAATATCTTTTCAATATGTATACCATGACATAGACTGATAAGCCTCTTAGATCTATCACAATGGATCTTAATCCAAATAATATATGTTTCTTCATCTAAATCCTTCATAGATAAGAATTTATTTAACCAGGCTTTAATACATTTTTTAACATAATGTAAGACTAGTATTTCATTTCCAATAATTAGTATGCTCGGAATATACTACTAAGAAAATGACCTCACTCCAACTAAACCATTTATAGACACAAAAATAACATTCATTATTTAATAAACTTAATTATATAATGGATTCATAAAATCGAATATTCCATGACCTAGATTCTTTACCTAATCCATAAATGGATTTTTTCAATTTTCACACCTTGTTGGAATCCCTTATAGTCACAAAACCTTATGTTTGTGTCATATAGACATATTCCTAAAGGATCTAGTTAAGGAAGGTTGTTTTAAAATCCATTTTACAAATATAATTGTCATGGAAAGGCATGATAGAAAATATAATTTTAATGGTTTTTAGTATAGAAATTGGTGAAAAGGATTCATCATGGTCTATTACTTGATGTTGTTTGAACCCTTTTGAAACTATTAATTCCTTATAAGTGTTGACTTATCCATAAATTTCTAGTTTCTTCTTAAATATCCATTTATAACCAATTTAATTTACATCCAATATAGGATCTACCAAAATTCATACTTGGTTTTGGCACATTGAATCCATTTTACAAGTCATAGGTTCTTGATGCTTGGAAAAATATATGCCACCTACTAATTCCTTTTAGGTTATAATATCATTATTATTAACTAATAACGAGTCATCATCCTTGATAACTAGAAAATCATATTTTCAAGTTCTATAATCTATATTTTACCCCTATGTAGTACTTGTTTCTTAGGAACATTCACTTCTATGGGGCTTTTTGGAATATTTTATTATGTAAACTCTTATGTATATTGAGTATAGACTTTATTAAATTCTATCTCACTCTCACTATTTACTTTAGATATATGGTACCCTTATAGAAATATGGGACATCTGATAACCAAAAATTTCTTATATGTAGGGTCATATAGGTATTATCCTTTAATTTTCTTAAGATTCCCTATAAAGATTCACTTAGTGCCTCAGGGTGCAAGTTTCTGCTAGAAATGGCCGTAAAAGATTCTTCATAGTTTTATACTCATATATGAAACAAAATGGGTTTATTTCCACACCAAAGTTGACATGTAATACCAATTTCTACTTTAACTGGAACTTAATTTAGAATTTATACTGAAATTTGTAACATGTATCCCAAAAAGGATAATAGAAGACTCAAAAAACTCACCATTGATCTCACCATGTATAACAAGGTATGGTTCTTCTCTCACTTACACCATTCCACTAATACGTATAAAGAGAATTGAGTTATCATAGAATAAAAAAATCACATAAATAATCAATGAAGTATTGATTAAGATATTCTCCACTATAGTCTGAGTATATTTTATTTATCTTATTACCATTATAGTTTTCAAATTCATTCTTATATTCATTAAGTCTGTTAAAGGAATTTTACTTATACCTAATTAAGTAAACACATCCATATCTACTTAAATCACTGGTAAAGGTTATGAAGTATGAGTACTCACCAAACACTTCAACTAGAAATGGTCTACACACATTGGTATGAACTATTTTAAGAATCTATGGAAATTTCACCTTTTCCACTAAATATATATTTTGTTGTTTTTTCTTGCAAATATGTATGAAATACACTAAGTGGTTTTAGTTTAAAAGAATCTAAATATCCATTTTGGTGTAATTTAGTCAAATTATTTTCATTTATATAACTTAGATGATGATCCCTTAGTTGGTACTGGCATGAGTCATGTGAACTTGTTTCATTATCAATTTCTATTACTTGGTTCATGTAATCCAATTCATAAAGACCAGTATTTAAGTTATTCTTACCATGAAAATGTTATCCTTATAAAAGAAGAAACACTTATTCCTAAATTTGATAATGAATCCATGAGTATCAAGTTTGGATATAGAAATAATGTTTTTGGTAACAGATGACACACAATAATAATATTTTAAAACCAAGATCATTCACATTGTAAACATGAGGTGATAGTCCCCAATATCCAAAATAAAAAGTCTGGATCTATTGACTACATGTATATCTACTTCCCCTCAGGCAATCTTCCACAATTCACTTGGTTCATATATTTTAATATATATCTGAGCACCACATGCTATATCTAAAACCTAATTTTTAGAAAATAAAGATTTCACTTAATAAAAAATGAAAATGAATATTCCCCTTGCTTCTTTTCCTGGGTGCAAATTCTCTTTTAGTGGTTCCTATTGACACATGTGAAAAAAGATAGTATTCTAATCCCTTTATTTCCCCTTGATGTTTTTTTTCATAGAAGGGCATTGTGAATAAGATTTGGGATTAAATATCTTCACCAGAACTTTTCTTTTATTCACCATAAGAACATTAGGTTTTTCATGATTCATATCCTTGTCAACTTGGTGAAATAGTGTAAGAATATATGATAGAGACTTCTCAATATTTTTCATATTGAAATAAACTGAGAGAGTGATGAAAAAATGAAACTAGTGTGCAATTCTTTAGGAAACTTAAAACCTAAAACCTTTAGGTGATCAATGTAGCCAATTATCTTGACTATATGTGGGCCATATTTCACACTTTTTCTAAGATTACTCTGAAAGAGTTACCTAGATATCCAAAACCATTTCTATTTAGCTATCTCTTGATAAATACCATGAAGATTCTAAAGCATGATATAAGCATCTATGTCATCATGAGACTTTATGATTTCTATAAAAAATGATTAAATCATTAAAAAATGAATGTCAACCATGTCAATAATGTTTTCATCATATATAGAAAACTTTTTATCACTCACCGCCTTTATTGGTGGATCATGAAGTGAGGATTTTAGAACATAAGATTTTTGTTCATGGAACAACACAACCTGTAGGCATCTGAAACATTCATGGAAGTTACTTCCAGTAAAGAGATGGTATTTATATAATATTTATTATAGGGATAATATGGATGGATAACATTCAATTATTCTATAAACCATTTCCATGAAAATTATAATAAGGTATTTAGGTCGTAGATCTTTCAAACTGCAAACTGGAAGCTTCTTGAATTGTTAAGTGGGCTTCCTAATCCATAAATCCTAACTGGGATTTCCTCAAAACATACCTCTAAATTTTAATTGAACAAACTATGGCCTTTAAATTCAATACATGTTCGGAGAAGTAGACCCTTCATCTTAGTTAATAATCTCTAATAATTAAAAGTTCCCCCAACTATGGACTGAATTAAAACATTAACTATTGCCTCATCTTAATTTAGATAACATAAGGCGTAATGACTTAATATTAACATGAGGATTTTGTTTTATTATGTGTAAATATTTCTTGTTTTATCCTTTACATTCCTTTTTATTATTAAGTGGGTTTTACTTAAGTGATTAACCATGTTTTAATTAAACATTTATGAATAATCCATTTATTTAAATTTCATCTTTTTATATTAGTCCATTTATTTATGTTACCGTAGTCGTGCATACATAAAAAAAATAATTCATAAGATATAAATAAATAAATGACCTGATCATGAGTTTATCAAAACAGTTGATTTATTGAGTAACCAATAAATCAACCTATGAACTAGGGTAAAACTCATTGTATCGGTATTAGAATGAGTTACAAAAATTCACCAGTCCACCTATGTATCACCTAGGTTGGAATCATATTAGTTTTGTCTTTAACAACCTCCATGCACCTTGGGATTCTCCATTTGTTACATATATTTATAACTCACACAAAGGTTAGGGTAAACAAATTATTGGTTTAGGGAAATTATATAAATCACATTGGACACATACCATACATAATAAAGGAGAGAGAGATGACTAGTGGACCATTATATTTAATTTAATATCAAATAATTACAAAACCATGTAATAAATTAAATTAAATTAAACCAAAACATAAACATGTCTTATTCAATATCCTGGCTGGTCAAACACATGCAACAAATATGAAAAATTACACTAACTAACATTTACTTATATTTATTCTTTATTATTAAGAGAAGCATGCTTGTATTAATTAATTAACTAATTAATTAATTACCTTTCAACTCAATGACCATCCAAAGTACCTTAGAGATACCTATCATAAATTAATTCATGGAAAGTAAAATAGAGTAACCAATAATTATAGAAAATTATAATAAATTAATTGAGTATTTATTAATTTTTTAAATCCTTTTTTACATAGTAAAAAACATCTAGTGCCAACAATGTAGTTAAGTTTTAATGATGTAATAAATTATTTTAAAGTAATTTACTTATATATTTTATCAGGATACTAAATTTCTTATATTTATGAGCTATACATCATGTTCCTCAAATGTTATGTACCCAGGATAAATGCACTGGGATTCAGCATGTACCTAGGCTAGACTACACAACATGTACTATCTAGCTACACATTGCGTGTTCTGCTTTTTGTGAGACCACGTAAGCTGTTGAAGGACTTAACATGTTCTTAGAACATGACACCACACAATATGAACTATATCTACATGTCATGTGTTCACATAACCTGACGAAGTATTCAACATGTTCTTCATATGTGAGAAATAATGAGTTAAGAATTTTGTAGTCTAGCTACATTCCATGTATCTCATTAGTTGACTAGGTTTTTAGTGTCACATGGTTATAAACCATGTATTTGACCACATGGTTAGCATGAATTTTAGCTCTACACTTTGTAGACTACACGACGTGTATGCCAGTTACATGCCGTGTAATCCGAAAAGTAGTGTGCTAGATTGGCCCAACCAATGCATGATATAAAATAAATGCACCACATATTATTATTGATTTGCGCACTCTATATCCTACAACATGTCTAGGTACAATGCACTTTGTTACACAATAGGTACTCAAAATACACACCATGTAACCCAGTCTACAGTCCCAAATTCTTGAAACTTCCTAATAGCATCTCTAATCATTCTTTATATGTTCTTAGAACTTTATAAATTATAAATCTTGAATGATAAAAATTAAAATGTAAATATCATGTTAATTAAACTTCATATTAATGAAAGTATAATATGAAATTAAAGATCTAACCACTATTTTACATAATCAATCAACAGTCAAATAAATAATTATAAATTTAAAATGGAATTTCTCTGATTCCACTTGAAGGTTCTAGACATAGTGGAAGCACCTGTTTGGTAGATAAACAAAAAGATTATTATCAGATCTGATGGATCATCCACCAAATGTACAATATGTAAACAAAATTACCCATGAAATATATCCATCGAATATTGAATTAGGTAGACAAGAATCAAGAGAGGATATTTTTCACATTAAATTTAAAATTAATTTATATTAGATCTAGAGAAATATTACTGCATATTAAGATTTTTCTTTGATGAATATGTTAAATGTTTGAAACACTTATAGTATTATCTTCATTGCATAGGGATGACCCAAAGTAAATCCTCTTGAGTGATAATTTTCATACGTTCCTTTAATATCCAAACAAAAAATATGGAATACTAGGTGATATCATGATAGATCGATCATCTTGGGTCATTCTTCTTAATTGATTTAGAATTCTTCTAGCTTGAAGGATTCTCTCCTGTTCATTTTTCTTTTAAGAGGATAAGAGTGGGAGGAATCTTGAGAGAAGTCTGTTGTGCACAATGATTCTCAATTCTTGATTAACCCTACACAATAGACATAACAATCCATTTTCAAAGTTATTATTTTGGTTAAAATATCACAACAACCCTTAAATAAAATAATAATCCTTATCATACCCCATACCATATTATATTATTATTATTTTATGGCTAGAGCTAACTAGTGAAAAAATAAATATTATTTTACTAGATTGTAAATTAATATTTATCAGCAGAGATGATCTTGGTCCACTCATCCTCCTCAGAATTTCTCAAATAACCAAATAAATATTTATTAAATATTTATTCATAAATATATATATTTTTCATATTCTAAAGAAGAAATATTTTTTAAATATTCAATAAATAAAATAAATATTTTATTCACAATCTGAAAAATAAATATTTATGAGATCATTAAAACTTGAATAAAATTATTCTCAAATCTTGAGAATGATATTTATTCCAATAATTAAATTCAAATAGAATTTAATTAAGACCAATTGAAACAATCAATGTGTGACCCTGTAAGATTCTTTCTTGTTGGCATTAGGTGGGATAGCCTAAAGTGAAAGATTAATACCAAGAAATGGGTCAAGGAACCTGAGAGAAAAAAGTTAATGTCAAAACATATATAACTATACATGAATGCTTACTATGTAATATAATCTCTTTGTCTTAGTATATCATCTTTAAAGTTACACTTTTGTGTCATCAACCTATATTTTTGATATGTCTTTCTTTGACTATATGAAATAAACTTGTTGTTGCACCATGACTATGGAATTTAATGTGATGGTTTGATTTCAATCAAAAAGTTGAGATATCATTTTTTATAAATATGTAAGGGAAAAATACCTCCTCAACTTATTAATTAATAACACATCCCTCATGACACACCCAACACATCCAACTTCACTATGAACTTTATCATCAAGTTTGATTAAATATATCTAAGTGTGTTAGTCATGACATGCATTAATAATAATATTAAAGTCTAAGGATCATTACACACACTCATATATAGGAATTTATTATGAAACATAAACTTATAGAATTTATAAAGGTGGGTTTTTTCTCATAATCTCTCATTTTGAAGATTACCAAGGGCGAACTTCATGTGAATAAGTCTCATATTCTTACAAATACTCACAAAAGACAATCAAAATTCTATTTGTCCCATGATAGTTTGTTATTTAACCATATAAATATATTTAAGAATAATTTCATGACATTTAAATGTTCTTGTCATAGTGGGAAATTTCTATGACATTATCAATGTGATAGATACTCTAGGACATTATTACATTAAAGTCATGCAGAATAGTGAACAATTTATAATAAGATGGTTAATTAATATTCAAATATTTGAATATACATGTAATACAAAGTATAAATAGTTGATTCTAGAATACCAACCCTAATAGATTCACATAATTAATTTGTATTTCCTCCCCTTACACTTCTCTTGACCAGATTCATGTAAGGAAATGAGATTTATATTATGTACCAACACAAATTACTAATCAAATATACTTCATCATAATTGAGATCAATAATCCATTAATGTATTCGTTCTTTACACTCGATCCCCAACCCCTTAAGCAATTATCTATGCATGATAGTAAATAACACTAGCATGTGTGAAGAAAACATTTTAAGATAAGAGTTCATGAAAACAGAACTTGAAACTAGAGCCTGTAGAATGAATGAATAATGAAACTTACTTTAATTAGGAATAAAAATACCAAAAATAAATTACTGGAAATAGTTGAATATACAAGAGTCTTCAATGAAATTAAAAAATGAGAGGAACCCCCTAAAATAAATTTTTACCACCTCAACTATTGGTATGGTTTGATATTTATATTCAAACACCATTCATGGAGTGACTCCGTAAATTGTGGTGTGAATAATCAATGGTTACTCATAAAACCTCATAAAGATTGAACTAGTCATGAGACAAACCACATCCTTACTAAATTAAGATCTATTTCATCTTTCAAAACTTGAATCTCCCTCGAAATCATGAAGTAAATCCTTGATAAATCAAATGAGATATTTTCCTCTATATTTTTGAATAGATCCTTCATAGGGCAACACATCTTTTATGTTATAGAATTATTCCACAATGGGGAAAAGTAATCACCATTCAAAATATTCCAATGAAACTTTTATATCTTATATTAAATTTCTATATAGCTTTTCACATAGCGTGAACTGACTAGTCATGGTGTGAAACTAGATATCGTTGGTCCCACATCAGTTTGGAGCTCAGTCGGGGTCTTCCTTTAATATAGGTAGGAAGTGGAAACATTTATTTAAATCCATTATGGACTGATCCATCCCAAAGGATAACATTAAATACACATGTACTCTCCTATTATCTATGTAGTGAAAAATTGTGTTTGGTACATGCCTCTCTCACCTTGACACCACCTGGATGGTGCCTGCATTCAAAAATTGGCCAATCTTGTGGACGACCTGATCTCCTATGGGTTAAAACAATGGAGGGATTAATTTTAACTTCAAACTACTGAGTTATTCCATAAAGGAAATTTCACGATGTGACACATGACCACTACTGATATTACACACACACAACCTAGTGTTACACTTACACAGCTTGGACTTGGCGATTTCTTCCATCTTCAATGGAAACAATGCTAACCATTTTTCATGATGTGAATTTTCTTCTATATGATTTTTTTCTTGGTCTCTAGCATTGAAAAAATCTCTAATTCCATCAGTGCTCAGGCCAACTACAACCATTCATGCCGTGATCATGTGTTTTGCATCATGAATCACCTATAATCTTGTAATTCTCTTGCGAAGCCTCTATAAACTAAAAAACTTAAAAACACCATAAATTCATGAAAATACACCTTATTAACATAATTAAACTCAAGAATCATGTATAAAATCATTATAAACACATAAATGAATTAATATCATTAAATTCCCTCATGTATTAACCATTACTTGTTAGCATACAAAAAAATCATCTCAACAAATATTCCAAAGGACAACAATCATTAATAAGAGCATGATCAAATCAAGAATGTCAATGAAACCAAGTATTAACTAAAATAACATCAAATATAAAAAACATATTCTTATTAGAAAAATAGTCATGATTCATGCTTTTACTTTATTATAATTCCTTCTTCCCTTAATAATGTTGATATATTTTCATTATAAATTTTAGTGAAATTTTCCTGTGGAAAATTTCACTGGAAATTTCATGTGGAATTTTTCAGAATAAATTTCCATAGGAAATGTTCCATTCAAATTTTTAGTGAAAAAATAAATTTTTTATTTACGTGTTTGTATATTTTAATTATAAATTTAAACATGAATTTACTTTAGAATATTGGTAATCAAATATTCAATATAATTATAATAAAAAATAAGTGAAAATTTGCACTGGAAATTTAAATGGAAATTTGAACTAAAATGTTCCAATTAAAATTTACACTATAGTTTCTAGTGTAAATCTTAAATGAAAATTTATGAATAGAAGAAACATTTGTTATTTATACATTTTTCATTGTGATATTAAGTGAAAATTGGAATTTAAAATTTCCTATGGAAATTTACAATGGAATTTTCATGTGGAATTTTGAATTGAAATTTCAAAAAGAGGTTTGCACTAAAAATTTCCATTGGAAATTTACAATTCAAATTTCTGGTGGAAAATTAAATTTTTTGTTTATTAAAAATTTATTTGAATTTGAAATTTAAACATGAATATATTATATAATTTTGGTAATTGAATTTTTAGTATATTTTTGATAAAAATTAAGTATAAATTTTCACTATAAATTTAATTGGATATTAAACTAAAACTTTTAAATGGAAGTTTTCACTAAAAGTTTCTAACGATGTTTCCCAATATAAATTTATAGTACAAAATTATAGTTCAATTTTCATATTTATCTATGTATGTATGCACTAAGAATTTATAGTATATATTTTATTTGGATAATTTCATTATATAATTATATTTTTGAACACACACACACACACATATATATATATATATTTATGTATGTGTATAATCATTTCATTATATATCACAAACTTTCACTTGGAATTTTCAGTGTAAATTTGCACTAAAAATTTCAAATGCACATTAATATTAGAAATTTTCAATTAAATTTTCAATTTGAAATTTACACTAATTTTTTTAAAGGGAATTTAAATTGTTTATTTATATATTTACATATAAAATTTAAAAATGAATTTGTTTTGGAATTTTGATCATCAAATTTCTATTCTAAAATTCCAGTGAAAATTTCAAGTGAAAACTTAAGCTAGAAATGATATAACATTTTTACTGTGAAATATTTATTACAAATCCACACAAGAAATTTTGAGTGTAAATTTTAAATCTATCTTTTCACTATGGATTTAAAATGAAAAATTATATTATAATTTTAAACAATTTTTTAAAATTTAAATTTTTAGTATAAATTTATAATATAGCCAGAAATTTATAGAGTAATACATTCTCAAAATTTATAGGTCCAATGTGTATTGTAAGATTAAATTTTATATTTATATTTAAAATATACACTAGAAACTTTTACTTGAAATTTCAAGTGTAAAGTTTCACAAAATATTTCTATTGCAAATTTAGTTTGTTTTAATATTTTTCTATATATTTATATATGTAATGAAAGTTTACAATGTAAATTCGTGATATATATTTTCAATGTAATATTTGAATGTATATTTATATTAGTGTGTTTTTATATTTAATTTTAGGTGAAAATTTCTATTTTTCACACTCTGCATCAAATATATACTATAAAATTTCAATGTAAATCCCCATTAAAAATTTTCATAAGGATTTTTTAGTGTCAATTTGCTTTGAAAATATTTAACGAAAATTTATAATGTTCTTTTATACAATATTTATGTATTTATGCAATAATTATCACTATTAATTAAAAATATTCAATGTGAATTTTCATTAAAATTTTGATTCATGTTTTGGGAGTTTTTATTAGAAATTAAATTCCATGTTGGGATTTTTATTTATAACTAAAAATGTTAATTAGTCATTTCAATGATAATTTATATTTTAATTTTCAAAATTTTATCAAAAATTAAATTTCATGTAAATATTTTAACACATAAATGTAGACAAAACATGATCTAATGGTTAAATATGTTTTTTCATAAACACGGCTTTTTATTTGATAAGTTTGTGATGAAAATTTATGTTGTCACATAATTGTGATATAATGATAAAATATGTTGGTGTTGTGTATGTATGTGTATATAAATAATTAAATAAACACACATAATATATATAATGATTTTAAATGCATAATATTAAAAAATATATAATAATTTCATAACAAAAATATTATAATATGCATAATAATTTAAATATATATATTAATTAATATCATATAATAAATATATATAATATATCTAAGAGTGAATATATAAAAAAAATATTATTCTATTTATAGATATATAGATATAGGATAATTGGGTGCAACAACAAAAAATTAAAGAAACAAAAATAGAAAGGAAGAGTGGTGGGTGTATTATGGTCCACCATAAGGTTTGGATGCTTAGGTTGGGGGTCCTAACTTGAGACAATATTAATCCTCCGAATGGGTGGGTAGGTATTTATATAGAAGGTATAATTTTGGTAGAGTGGTTTCTTCCCTTTTACTCTGAATAATAAACGATACAATAACATTGATAAATTTAATATATATATATATAATAAAAATTTCATATTAATAAAAAATTTACTTTCTATTTAGTTTTAGTGTTATAAATTAACTCTTTTTTTTTAAAAAATATCGGTATAACTATGATTCAATTCGTTTTGATGAAAATTAAAATCATTTATCAATAATTTTATGCTACATGTTATATATAGTTATATAATATTTCATATTGGAACTTTGTTAAATGATAGATATTTTAATTCAACAAATAATCACATATATATTTTTGAAAAATTATGTATTAGTACTAGTTTATGGATATATATATATATATTCAATTATTGATAAATATTTATTATTAATAAATAATTTATTCCAATGGAATTTTTTAAACATAATAGATTAGTTTTTAATGTTAACTAATACAAGTAGATTCATTTATTGGTAAAAAAGTTCCAGTATTAATAAGATATAATAACATAAATGATTATTGATAATAGATTTTGATATAGAACATTTAATTTCAACATATGTATTTTTTGGTATAAATAATTATTTGTATCTATAATTGATAAAAAGTGGAATGGGAAAAACATAGTTAAATGGATGAACAATGATCAATGATCAATGATTAAATAAAATAAATAATAAAAAACAAAACCAACTCTTAATACTTTATTTTTTCATATTATTCACAATATCAAGTTGGAACCAATTTACATAGGTCATGTAGTTGCCCAAAATTTAAATAATGAATCAAAAAAAACAAATAAAATAAAATAAAATAAAATAACAACATAAAAAAAGAAAATAAAAAAATCTATCAACATCTCACTTGAGATGGTGTTGATCAATGCTGCAATTTGAAATCCAATATGAGGAAATTCTATTTACTATTCTCAAATTTCATTCACACACTAGATACCCACATCTTGCCACCATCTCCATTCCTAGGAATGGTGGTGCAATATGATTTAGTCGAAGAACGCTGCAATTCTCATGGGGTCCCAGTGGCTCCAACTCAGAGAGGATGGTGGCCTACATGAGAATAACCACATGCACATAATGGATCGACAAGAATCCAGTCTATTAGGATTCATAGAGGAGGCATTTTTGGAATCTCTTTTGTTCTTTATAGGGTGTTAACTAGTTCGAGATCTTGGAATGGTGGTTTTATGTTCCATTGAAGTTGTCAGGGGTTGAGCGGTCATCAGTGGATTGCCTATAGTGTCTGTCTTGGATCACTGTGCTTAGGTATCTCCATGGGAAAAAAGATGACCGCATGAGGGCCCTCATCACAATATTTCTACCATCCATATACCACCATCATATATTTTGAATATAAAAACCCCAAGACATGTAGAGTTGGTCGGGTACACTCCAGTATATTATCATTACCCAAGCAGTTATTATCAGCATCTTCATCATTATTGATGGGGCATGAGCAAGTTAGAGGATGTTTATGCTTGGATGTCCCAAGGGAGTATTCCCAAGTGAAGGGGATAAATGGAAGAGGTTACTCATAGGGTTTCTCACAAAAATATAGTTTATCAGATAATTTAAGAAAGTCCAGTGTAGTCCCCATAGATATGTATTACAGTCATCTATATAAGAAGGAAGTGTCATATTCTTCATTTACCTTTTTTATAGAGAAAAAACTACACCATGACTTCCACTAGATTCCACTCATCCTCTTCAGTAACTTATTCATTGTCAGGCAATGGGTAATTTCAAAGGAGAATGAAACAAAGGTGAAGCTCCCAACATCCTCTCTCATAAATTATAAAATAACACATTTGGAAACATTTTCACCTCTCATTTATGTTTAACAAAATAATCAAATTATTTTAAATTCATAAGAACAGAATACTTATTCTATTTTTAATTCAAGTTCTCTGGTCAATTTATGTGTATGGGTGTTTTTAGAATTCACATGGGCTTCATTTTTAGGAATATTTTCAAGCAAAAAATTGTGGGTTTTAAATATCCTTTTCAACCTATGCAAAGGTGTTGAACAATCCAATGAATTTAATTATTTTCTTATTTTTTAATTCTACAATTCAGTATTGATTTGGGTTGCCTCCATATATATATTTGCCTTTTTTTATCATTATAACATTTAATATTGTGAAATATTTATTTATAATCTTAAAATTTTAATTTAACCACCCATGAATCTAAAAAAATTATTAATTTTGGCAATGGGAACCTATATAAAATAATTTTTTAGTGATAAAAATATACGGAGTGAGTAAAAAAACCTATTATGTACTAATAAAAAATATTTATATATTATTATTTTTAAAAACCTATTATGGTTTTGGATTTTTATATATATTTTCATCATAAATGTATATGTAGGGTTTTTAACTGTCATATATGTTTTGTATGTTTTCCACTATATATAAAAATTATTTTTAACATAAATTATATATATAGTTCATAAAAGTATTTCAAAATAGGAATTTTTTATACCCAACCATCATATATATTATTTTTATTTTTCTTGTATGATATACACGAAAGTTGTAAGAAATAATCTTCATATATACAAAAATCTATGATTTCCATTAAGAATAAATTTCATAAATTTATAATATATATTTAAAAAAATTTAGTTGCGCAATGCATTATTAATAGAAAAAAACATCACCTCTATCACCAATAACACAAAAAATATGACAAAAACCTCAAACTTTCAATAATGATTTTCATCAGACCAATAACAAAACCATTAAAAAATTCAAATGATAAAAAATATCTTAAAAATATAAATTAACTTTTTACATCACATATATATTGAATCAATAGATCGATACTCCTTCGTAATCTCCCTTTCATCGGTACCCCTCCTAAACTGACAATTAATAGAGGGAGTGGCTCCCAAAACCCGTCTCTAATAGGCCTCGGGTTGACAACTAGTAGTGAGGGTATAAAAAACACAATGAGATGTATTACCCTCAATAGATTCAGGAATAAATTATAACCACCATTCAAAACCATATCATAAATGTAAAATAAACATTATCCATAATTAATTTCAAGAAATACAAGTAAAAACTTCTAAAATGAACTACTAAGAAAACCGTAAGGCAACAACTCCAAAATAATTCCGACCTCTAAGCTATTAATGTTCAACTCGATCTCAAAAACCCTACTGGAAACCTAAAATGAAGATTATATAATTGGGGTGACCATAGCATATATACCAATTAGTATCATCCCAAAGTTATATCATGAAAATCTTTAAATTCTATACTATTGCACCAGTGAATAAACAACAAAACAAACAAACACTTAAACAGATAAACTATTCAATTCCCAACCTCCTTAGGACTCCTTTAGTAATCAACACATTTGGGATAGTAAAATAATATCAAAATAATATAAATAAGGTATCATGCAACCACTTACCCATTGGTTTGGAACTTTTACATCCCAACATCAAATTTCATGTGTTCCCATCCATTAAATGTAATAAAATCATCAATAAAGAGTATTATAATACCATGAACATGGATAAAATTATCCTTGTCCCTCCTTCCACCATACAAGACTGATTGGGAGGTGAAATTTGTCTCAGTTCACCTAGAAGTTCATCCTTAAAAATTAAATTCATTATAATTTCATTCACTAGATACTGGGTTGGATGTGATGTGCATACAGTGACAAAATTACTTCTCCAATAGTTGTAGGACCAATAAAAGTTCCCATTTACTAATGGTTGTATGACATTTTTTCAGAGGTTCAAAAGATCAAAAAGATTGAAGGGTCACTAGGTTGGTAATCAAGCTCAAGTAGTAATGTTTAGGGATCAATGATTTTAGGGGAGAAGTTATCATAGGTTGACGGGTTTATATTTAGTATATAAGTGCATGAGACCTTTATAGAAAAGATCAAGACACACTGAGAAAAGTAAAGGGTAATTCAACGGAGAATTTATTGTGGAGATGATAAGTTAGTGATGATTACTTATATTTTATAATATGTTTTCATCACCTGTAATCTTCTAGTTATGATAAAAGGAAAGAAATAGTGTGCTTCCCCTATGAATGTAAGATACATTATCTATAACATAATAAATTGTTTTGTTATTTATTACTTTCTATTTTCCTATTGAATGTTCTACCATTGAATGTATTTATGGTAATTTTTTTGTTTTTGATCTTTATTTTGTGTGCATGATAAAGGATGAATTAATGTGTTGAGTAGGGTGTTAAGACTAACTGATTATCACTACTATAAAGTATACTTTTCCCAACACTTGTATACCAACAGTTCTGTAGAACTGTTGGTGTAAGTGTTTTTTACCAATGGTTTTTATAAACCGTTGGTAAATCTTGGTTTCGTGGGCCTTTACCAACAGTTTGCTACAAACTATTGGTAAAGGCCATTTTTTCCAACGGTTTTTACAAACCATTGGGAAAAGTCATGGTTTGCCAACAATTTTTACAAACCATTGGGAAAGATCTACTCAAATATCCAAATTTCCAGTAGCCCCCGCGTAGCACAGTAGAAATTAATTCCCCCAATTTCTAGAAGCCCTTGCATGGAGGTGAACCCTAACCCACCCCGAGTTCTTCTATCTGATTTGCTGCAACTCCCCCATCCAGGTTAGACTCTTTAAACTTCTTCCCAAATACAAACATAGAATCCCTCTTCCTCCAATTTCTACATTTATTTCAATATCTAGTAATATCACGTCATTTTTTCTTATTTTAGGGATTTTGGAAAATTTTATGATTGACACTATTTAATATTGAATCAATGACTAATACATGATTGGTGGGTGTTTGTGAATAGGGTTGACTTTGGTTTCATATATCATTTGTAACTAAAAATACGACATACGACCACTAATATGGTGATTCCACCTAAGAATGGTGGAATTTTCCTAGGATCATGGGGCTTCCTCTTCTTTTGTTCTATAGAGTTTGTAGTGTTGGTTTTTAATGTATTTTATTTTCTTATGAATTTATAGTTATTATGTATTGGGTTCCTTTGGTCATGAATTTTTGGTGAGTTATTCTTAAGTTCTTCTTAGAGATCATTGTATTCATAAAGTGTGCCTGATTTTTTTGTAGGTGGTGTCGACTCACTGAATGAATATTTGGTTATATTTTTATGATGCCAACGTTCGATTTTTTTAATAATGAAACCTATTTATATTTTAATGATATAAATGAGTTGTTTTTAAATATATGTTTATAAAATAGGTAAAATGTTTCCTAATTGGTTTATTTGGAACTGTACAAAGATAGATCCCATTTTTATTGTATTCTAAAATGTCATTAAGCATATTTATACTTAGTGAATCCTTTATAAGTTTGGATCCATGTTTGAGAATTACCACTAATATCCCATATATTAATACCATTTTTAGATTGTGTACGTATCATTAGATTTTTTAATGAGTTCAATTCTTCCTTCATTAATGTCTTCCAAGGATGTCTTAGAAATCTAATAGCCACTTGAATGTTTTTCCTTACTTAAATAATGTAATGTATTCCTGGAATAGTCAATTAATTTTTACATTATAGTAAACCATGTTGATAACCTTCATGATTATATGACATCATAGGTGGGTGTGGTGAATATTGATATAATTTTAAAAATATGTATTGAATTTTGTTTTTATCTTCCAGGGTTTCAAATTTTGTAGTTGGGTTTTTTTAAAGCGATATATAGAAACGTTTTAAACCCATGATATATATGCCTAATGGTTGTTTAGTAGTGGATTAAACCAAAACTATTTAAGGTCAATATTTTTTTACCATTTTTTGTTTCAGTAGTTGTTTTCTATGACAAAAAATGGTGAGGATATAATGGAGGTTCAAACCACCACTATATCCTTTCCATTTTTTGGCAGGTGAAACCGTCGCTAAAACCAAAAAAGCCACTAAAAAACATTTTGTGATGATTCCTCGAAGCTACCGCTAAATTTATAGAACTAACATGAGTTGGATGCTGATGCCAATTTTAGCAATGATTTTTGGAAACTATCGTAGAACCATATAGAAGTGATTTAAACTACCGCAAACTCAAAAAGAAAAAGTATCTGCCATTAGTTAATTTTTTTGTATTGTCTAATTCATGATTTGTAACTAGTTATAGTACCTCCTGGACAGCCCCGTCAACCCCCTAGACACCCCCTCCCCCTGTAGACTACCCCCACCCCTAGGGACATCCAACCCACCCCCTGGACACCATATAACCCCCTAGACAACCCCACCACCCCGCCACCTCCTAGACACCCCACCCACCCCCTAGACACCTCGTACCCCCTGGAGAACCCCCACCCCCTGGAAAGCCCCCCACCCCCTGGACACCCCCAACCCCCCTGGACAGTCCCGCCACCCCTGTTTACAGCCCTCCCACCCCCTGGATAGCCTGTGCCCCCTGGACAGCTCCCCCACCCTTATTGACAGCTCACCCACCCCACCCCCAGACACCTGCCCACCACCCCCCAGACACCCCCATCCCCCAGACGCCCCCACCCCCTGGAAAGCCCCCCCACCCCCTTGACACCCCCGACCCCACTAGACAACGCCGCCATCCCCGTGGATAGCCCAACCACCCCCCTTGGACAACCCGCCCACCCCCTAGACAGCTCGCCCACCCCCTGGACACCCTAGACCCCATGGACAGCCCCGTCGCCCCCATGGGCAGCCCGCCCACCGCCCTGGACACCCCGTACCCCCCCGAATAGTCCCAAACACCCCCTGGACACCCCTATCACCTCCTTGGATAGCCCGCCCACCCCCTGGACTTCCCCTACCCCCCCTAGATAGCCTGACCATCCCCTTGGACAGCCCTCCCACCTGGACACCCCGACCCCCCTAGACAGCCCCCACCCCATGGACACCTCGCACTCTTGCCACCGATGAACCATATGTATTGACATCAATGGTTAAACAAGTTTTTTATGTCAAAGATCATCGTCATCCTAAATTTGGTGTAATTAATGAAGTAAATCCCAGACATGTTTTTGATGATGGTGATAATGAAGTTGACACTATCCCTACTGAAATTGGAAGCAATCCGTTTATTACTTATGATGACTCCAATAGCTCAATTTTCAAAGTTGATTGTGAACCTGAAGTTGTGGTGGGAAATATATAGAATCATACAGTAGTGTTCTTACCTACATGTTTCACCTACATCATTCAAAGTGTGTATCCTAGTAATTACCTTCAAACCACCATAAATCTTCTGTTTCTTTATGTTTTTTTCATAATGGTTTTTCTATATTTTGTTTTTTGGGTTTCACATTAGTTATATATTTCTAATTTCGTCCATATTTGTTTTCATTGCAGGAAATGGAACCCATTGAAGAGAGGTGGCGAAAAAAGATGACAGAAAATAATCGTCGCATGAAACAGATGGGCATTCCTCTACTCATCCCTATTGTGAGTATTTTATTTTAAATATATATATTTCAATAACTTATAATATCATGTGTTTACTTTTGTGTTAAACTTTTTTTCAGGATCCACCCCCTAGATGAGAGATATCCGATGAGGAGCCTGATATTTCTCCCAGTATAGAGGATGGTGGTAGGATGGGGGGTGGTGTCAGCGTTAGATGACCATATGGTGGTCCCAGTATTGAGGTCGGTGGTACGAGGGCTCGTGGTGAGAGAGTTAGACGATCCACTGGTCGTACCCGATTTGATTATGACCCTACCACAGACGTATCTTCTACGCCACATTTTGATCCTCGTGTGTCTTTAGGGACACACATGATATTTAGGCCTTCGATATTTACACTACCAATTGGCCAGACATCCGTGCCATCATCTTTTTCTTCTGGTTCATTTTCTTCGATCTATTATATTCCACCATCTTCGACTCTAGCTCTGATACAGTATATGGATGAGGAGCGTACACTGAGGGACACTCCACCTGTACATGATATTCCTTCAGCTTCTTCACATCCAGTGATGCCCATTGATCAGACTACCACAGGTATATTTATATAACTCTAAAAAAAATTTATACCAAATCTTATTTTTATTATAACTTGTACTGATATTTTTTTTTCTTTAATAACAGATTCATCTCCTAATAGGAGGCGGGGGAGGGGGCATACTCGCTTGTGTGTGGTATGGAACCGCCAGACACAGTTGATGGTTGAATACAATGATGGTGGATATATGATTGATAAATCTAGGTAGGAATGTCAGGGTTTTTTGGAAACTCTAGCCAAATACTCCAACATCATTCCGGTCAGTCCTCTCTCTTGGAGACATCTGCCACACGAAGTTAAGGATAATGCGTGGGAACAAATATGGGTAAAAAATATATTGGATTTAATGTAGTATTTTTTTGTATTTATATGAATTAATCTATTGGGTTTCAGCTTCGGTATAACTTCCCTGATGGAGAAGGTGCACGACCGGCGCATTTAAAGGAGCTAGGAGAGCTTTGGGGAGCTTATAAGCATGAGCTGTATGTTGGCTGGTGTGATAGAGTGGGCACAAAGTTGGAGATATTACATATCGTGGATGATTTCTTGATAGAGAAATATCGCCAAATGATTACCCATTGGGGAACTGCCAAATTTAAGGTATTAATCCCATTTGAGGTATTTAAATGACAGTTTTCATATTTTGCATTAATATTATCTAATTTATTATTAAACATTATTAAGGAATCTTATGAAAAAACAAAAAAAAAACATTGATTCAAAACAATAAATCCACACTTTGGGGCACATGACTATGTCAGATCCTGAGAGGCAGCTGGTACGATATAGTTGTGTATAATTTTTCCTTAGGACTTACCCTTTTTATTGTTTCCTAATTAAATTATGTGATTTATTGAATATAGAATATATGATTATACTTGCACTTTATATTGTTTTAATGTCATTACAGAATCAAAAATTGAATATTGAAGGATGTATCCCTCGAGCAAAATTGTTTTGCTCGAGTAAAAGGAAAAAATATGGAACTGTGGTTAATGAACCGACACAAGAAAATATTGTATGTTTTAATTTGTTTATTTCAAAGTTTAATATCTATTTTGAAATTTAATAATCTATTAATATTTTTAACAGGCTGCTTTAGAGGCCCTTGATTCCCAGGAGCCTGACAATTTAGGGCCACATGATCATTTATATCAAGTTTTGGGAAAGGAGCACTCTAGTCGAGTACGCTGCCGACCTGGTAAGAATATAGTCCCGACGAGGTATTGTTCCTCTCCAGGTATCCATTCTAGTACCACCGAGTTGAAACAGGTCAAGGAGCATACAAGACAATCTGATAAAAGGGTCACAGAGTTGGAAGTACAAGTTCAAACGAGGGAAAAAGAATTTATGAAACCGATGAAAGATTTATCTTCATCACTTCCACCAGAATCCAGCGTGGCTCGTCTGACATTTATGTCATCGATGGGTGTATTATCCAATGCACTAGGCAGCAGTTCTAGTGACGGTTGATATGATGGAATTTTTGGTGATGATGAGGATACTGAAGAGGATGAGGAAGAGGATGAGGATGGGGACAAGGGCGAGGATGGGGCTGAGGGCGAGGATGGGGCCGAGGGAGAGGATGGGGCTGATGATGAGCATGGGGACAATGATGAGGATGATGACAAGGACATAGATGGTGGAGAGGATGAGGCCGATGATGACATTGGTGATGATGATGGTGATCAGGGGCAGATTGATCCATTACATTTTTTAATTCTGTATAACTCTTTATTTTTGAACCTATTTTTTCACACTGGTATGGATATTTTTTAATTCAGTATAACTCCTTATTTTCAACCAAATATGGAAGCCTCTTTAATTTAAGAATGATTTAAATTGAATTTAGATTCTTTCTTAATTCTGCTTAATTATATTGAATTTCATATCTTGAATAAGTTTTCTTTAATATAATTGTTTCATTTGATAAATAAACTCATTTTTTTTTAATAAAACCCCTCCAATGGAGGTGCGCTGTCTGTGAAAACTCACAATGATAGTTTAGGGTGTGATAATTTGACTCTCAATTAGTAGTTTCAACTACCTAGTACCACTTTTAAAAACAACGAATATAAAATATATATCTTTATCATACCACAATCCTAAATCAAGAGTCTTTTTTTAATAGCATAAGATCAGTTTCTATAATGTGAAGGAAAACTACATAGGATTTATTCGGAATCATGGCAGGAAGATGCTGCCCTGTGGATGTCGTTGGACTGGGATAACATGCTGTGGTCACGCCGCGGTCATGCCACAGTCACACCACGGTCACACCGCAGTCACGCAACAATAATGATGTGATTTGGCCCTGCTCCAGGATGACACCCCACGATGGTTCACAGTCCTATCGGAATTTGATGTATGATACCTAGATAGAGTTTTAGATACATTACCCACCCTCCTTCCCGGACAACCCCCCCGGATAGTCCCCCACCCACCTCAATCCGAGGCATGATGTGGCCGGTACCACTCAAAGTGTCTTTCTTTTGTTTAAAATGGATAATCTTTTAAGTAAAAACAACTGGCATACGAAAAACCAACCAAACGCATTCGGATTGTGTTTGTACTTAGGAAAAAGATCCATGGGTCGTTTTTGATGTGTACGAGTCAACCCTGCCTCAATCCGAGGCGCGGTGTTGCTGACACCACTCAAAGTGTCTCACTTTTATTTTAAATGGAAAATATTTTAAGTGAAAACAATAACTGGAATACCGAAAACGAACCAAACGCTTTCAAATTGTGTTGATAATTCACACGAAAACAACCTAATTATTATTTGTGAGGTGTACAGGGAGACGATGCGTCATTCAGATGCACGGTTTGTGCGTCACGACTGAATATGTGTTTTTTCGGTGTTTAGCGCGCATGAGAAGCGCGCGTGGGGTGGTTGAAACCACCCAAACAACCTCGTAATGCCATGAAATTGGAATACAACAAAGGGTGGGTGAATTGTAAAATGGTCGGCCAGACGGCACATTAATCAGAGGTGTCGTGTGACCGTGTTGGCTGAAAACGCACTTCGGGTGTCATAAATGGCCAAAACATGCGTTTAACGGTCAAATGAATTCCAAAAAATCAGAATGACTTGAAATCACATGAAAACACCCTAAATATTATTCATGAGGTGTACGAGGAGATGTCACATCATTCGGATGCACGGTTTGCGCAGCACGACTGAATATGTGTTTTTTAGGTGTTTGGCGTGCTTGAAAAGCGTGCGTCTGGTGTTAAAAACCGGCCTAATGACCTCAGAATTCCATGAAATCGTACAACAAAAAAAGGTTGGTGAATTGTGAAATGTTTGGCCAGACGGCACGTCAATCGGAGGTGTCGTGTGACCGCGCTGGCCAAAAACACACTCTGCGTGTCGTAAATTGCCAAAACATGTGTTTAACGGTCAAATGCATGCCGAACGACATCATAATGACTTGAAATCACACGAAAACACCCTAATTATTATTAATGAGGGGTACAATGAGACTCCATGTCATTAGGACACGCGTTTTGCATGGAACGACTGAATATGTGTTTTTAGGTGTTTTGTGCGCTTGAAAAGCGCACGTGGGGTGGTCGAAACCGGCCGAATGACCTCGGAATGCCATGAAATTGGACGACAACAAAGGGTGGGTGAATTTTGAAATGTTCATCCAGATGTAACGTCAATCGGAGGTGTTTTATGATCGCGCTGGCTGAAAACGCACTCCGCGTGTCGTAAATGGCCAAAGCATGCATTTAACGGTCAAATGCATGCCGAACGACATCAGAATGACTTAAAATCACTCGAAAACACCCTAATTATTATTTGGTAGTTGTACGAGGAGACGTCACATCATTCGGATGCACGGTTTGTGTGGCACAAATGAATATGTGTTTTTTAGGTGTTTGGCGCGCTTGAAAAGCGCGCATGGGGTGGTCAAAACCAGCCGAATGACCTCGGAATGCCATTAAATCGGACAACAATAAAGGGTGGGTGAATTGTGAAATGGTCGGCCAGATGACATGTCAATCGGAGGTGTCGTGTGACCGTGCTGGCCGAAAACACACTCCGCATGTCGTAAATGGCCAAAACATGCATTTAACGATCAAATGCATTCTGAATGAAATCAGAATGACTTGAAATCACAAGAAAACACCGTAATTATTATTTTTGAGATGTAAGAGGAGACGTCATGTCATTCAGGCACATGGTTTTCGTGGCACGACTGAATATGTGTTTTTTAGGTGTTTTGCGCGCTTGAAAAGCGCACGTGGGGTGGTCGAAACCAGCCGAACGACCTCAGAATTCCATGAAATAGGACGACAACAAAGGTTGGGTGAATTGTGAAATAGTCAGCTAGACGACACATCAATCAGAGGTGTCGTGTGACCGCACTGGCCGAAAATGCACTCCGCCTATTGTAAATTGCCAAAACATGCGTTTAACGGTCAAATGCATGCCAAACGACATCAGAATGACTTGAAATCATATTAAAAAACCCTAATTATTATTTGTGAGGTGTACAAGGGTAAATAACATCATTCAGACATGCGGTTTGTGTGAAACGACTGAATATGTGTTTTTTAGGTGTTTGGCACGCTTGAGAAGCACGCATGGGGTGGTCGAAACCGGCCAAATGACCTCAGAATGCCATGAAATCAAACGAAAACAAAGGGTGGGTGAATTGTGAAATGGTCAGCCAAATAACATGTCAATCGGAGGTGTCGTGTTACCGTGTTGGCCAAAAACACACTCCGCTTGTCGTAAATGGCCAAAACATGCGTTTAATGGTCAAATGCATGCTGAAGGACATCAGAATGACTTGAAATCACACGAAAACACCCTAATTATTATTCATGAGGTGTGTGAGGTGACATCACGTCATTCATATGCATGGTTTGCATGGAACGACTGAATATGTGTTTTTTAGGTGTTTGGCGCGCTTGAAAAGCGCGCATGGGGTGGTAAAAACCGGATGAAAGACCTCAGAATTCCATGAAATCAGAAGACAACAAAGGGTGGGTGAATTGTGAAATGGTCAGCCAGATGACACATCAATCAGAGGTGTCCTGTGACCGCGCTGGCCGAAAACACACTCTGCGTGTCGTAAATGGCAAAAACATGTGTTTAACAGTCAAATGCATTCTGAATGACATCGGAATGACTTGAAGTCACACAAAAACACCCTAATTATTATTTTTGAGGTGTAAGAGGAGATGAAACATCATTTGGACATGTGATTTGCGCAACACGGTTGAATATGAGTTTTTAGGTGTTTGGCGTGCTTGAAAAGCATGCGTGGAGTGGTAAAAACCTGTCGAACGACCTCATAATGCCATGAAATTAGACGAAAACAAAGGGTGGGTGAATTTTGAAATGGTCATCCAGTCGACACATCAATCAGAGGTGTCGTGTGACCTTGCTGGCCGAAAACGCACTCCGCCTGTCATAAATGGACAAAACATGCGTGTAACGGTCAAATGCATTCGTAACGACATCGGAATGACTTGAAATCACATTAAAACACCCTAATTATTATTTTTGAGGTGTATGAGGAGAAAACACATCATTTGGACGCGTGGTTTGCATGGCACGACTGAATATGTGTTTTTTAGGTGTTTGGTGCACTTGAAAAGTGCGCGTGGGGTGGTCAAAACCAGCTGAACGACCTCGGAATTCCATGAAATCGGACGACAACAAAGGGTGGATGAATTTTAAAATTGTTGGCTAGACGAAACGTCAATCAGAGGTGTCGTGTGACTGCGCTGGCTGAAAACGCACTCAGCGTGTCGTAAATGGCCAAAACATGCGTTTAACGGTCAAATGCTTTCCAAACGAAATCAGAATGACTTGAAATCACACGAAAACACCCTAATTATTATTCTTGATGTGTGAAAGGAGACAACACGTCATTCAGATGCACGGTTTGTGTGGTACGACTAAATATGTGTTTTTTGGTGTTTGGCGTGCTTGAAAAGCGTGCATAGGGTGGTCGAAACTGGACGAACACATTCAGATTGTGTTGATACTTTAGGAAAATGGTCCATGGGTCATTTTTGACATGTACGAGTCAACCCCACCTCAATATGAGGTGTTGTGTGGCTGACACCACTCAAAGTGTCTCTCTTTTGTTTCAAAAGGACATCATTTTAAGTGAATACAACAACTGACATATGGAAAACCGACCAAATGCATTCAGATTCTGTTGAAACTTTAGGAAAATGATCCATGGGTAATATGTGACATTTATGAGTCAAACCCTCCTCAATACAAGGTCCAGTGTGGCTGACACCACTCAAAGAGTTTCTCTTTTATTTTAAATGGATAAGATATTAAGTGAACACAATAATTGGCATACTTAAAACAGACCAAACACATTCATATTGTGTTGAAATTTTAGGAAAATGATCCATGGGTCATTTTTGATGTTTATGAGTCAACCCTGCCTCAATCCGAGGAACGGTGTGGCCACCGCCACTCAAAATGCCCCTCTTTTGTTTAAAATGGACATGATTTTATGTGAAAACAACAACTGACATACGGAAAACCGAACAAATGCATTCAGATTCTGTTTAAACTTTATTACAAAAACCCATCAGTCATTTTTGACGTGTAAAAGTCAACCCCTTCTCAATCTGAGGTGCGGTGTGGCTGACACCACTCAAAGTGTCTCACATTTCTTTGAAATGGACAACATTTTAAGTGAAAACAACAACTGACATACGGAAAACGGACCAAACGAATTCAGATTCTATTGATACTTTAGGAAAATGATCCATGGGTCATTTGTGATGTCTACGGGTCAACCCCGCCTCAATCCGAGGCACGGTGTGTCCGGTACCACTCAAAGTGTCTTTCTTTTATTTAAAATGGATACACTTTTAAGTAAAAACAACCGGCATACGGAAAACTGACCAAATGCATTCGGATTGTGTTGATACTTTAGTAAAATGATCCATGGGTCATTTTTGACGTGTAGAAGTCAACCCCACCTCAATTCGAGTCACGATGTGGCCAGCACCACTCAAAGTATCTCTCTTTTGTTTCAAAAGGACATCATTTTAAGTGAATATAACAACTGAAATTCACACTCATCAACGATAGTCACAAACTATTTTTCATGAGTTGGGTAGTTTAAATCATGGGGTCATAAGTGATGAGACTCCTAAGAAAATACCATTTCACCATATATTATAAAAAATAAATGTTCAATGCAAAATGTGTCACAAATCATTACATACCCAAATCTAGGATCAGAAAAAAAAATTGGGATTTGAGAAAATTTCAAACTCTTATTCAACTCTAATAAGTATTTCTCAGACTATTCTGCCTATTATAATTTTATGGGGACGTGGGGGGGTGTGCTGGTTGGGGGGGTTGTGCAGGGGTGAGGTGAATTACTACTGGAAGAGTGGTTGTCATTTGAGGATATAAATGGGTGTAAATAATGTTTGAGTTATTGAAACTATTATTAACTCTACTGGATGATTGTTGTTATATGAATATTGAAATAGGGAATTGTAGTACATGACATGGTTTGAAGATTTTGATGGTTTTATGTGTTTTTTTGTTCTATTTTAGGTGTTTTTATGCTATTTTAAGTCTTTATGTGGTTTTTGTGATATTTTTTATGCAGGTGTATACTGGAGGGGCTATTGGAGGGTTACTGTGCAATAGTTCTAGAAAAACACATTAACAACTATTTTAAATTGTTGGTATAATAGTTCTGGAAAAACACATTACCAATGGTTTAAAACCGTTGGTATAAGAGTTCTGGAAATAGAAATTTAAAATCTATACCAATGGTTTAGAACCATTGGTATTGTGTTTAGTATAAAATATATACCAACAGTTTCTTGAAACCACTGTTAAAAACATTTACACTTCCAGTATTGCCAATGGTTTGTAAAACCGTTGGAAATAATCCAATTACACTTCCTTTCCCAACGGTTATACAAAAACCATTGGTAATGGGATACTGCCATGCCTTACTTTCCAACGGTTTTCCAAACCGTTGGTATACTATATACCAACGGTTTGGCAGCCTTTAAAAATGGTTTGAAACTGTTGGTAAAGGCTTAATTTCTAGTAGTGTATGGAGCACCTAGTTAGATAAGAACATCTAGAAATAAGTTTTTTTTTCTATGTGGAGTTCCCTGTGTGAGATCTTCTAGTGGATTGATGTGAAAAATATAATGGTATTATTGGAATCTTGGACTAGCTTTTCACAGTCAATCAGGATTTTCCCCAACTATTTGTATCAAAACTTGTGGTTCTACTCTCAAGGTTAGAATATCAATAACATTTTAGTCATGACAACATAGGAAGGAAATATCCAGATCATTAAGTTTGATGGATTAGATTTTGGATTTTTGATAATATAGATTTAAGATTATATGATTCAAAAGTACTTAGAAGTTTTATTATTCAAATTAAATCCATTATTGATAAAGAAAGATAAATGGGAGTATCTGGATAAAAATACCCCTAGATTTAATAATAATTACTCTATTAGGGAATTTTGGTTTCAACATTCAAGAGAATAATTCCACAACATTGTTGGAGTTGGAATACTAGGACCAACAGTTTATACATTGATTAAATATATATTAACTGAATTAAATATTAATAAAATATATCCTTACATATTTTTCATTGTTCTTCATAGATTTAACGTAATAATTTCCTAGGGTATATATTTCATTAATATGGTCATATCAATTTTCTGCTATTATGAGAACCATGAAGTTCTATGATGATATTCTTAAATATAGTTCTACAGTCGTATAACATTCTATGATGGGACACATAAAATTTTAGTTTCAGTTGTGATTACTCGTAAGTGGATGAGACTTATTCACATGAAGTTCACACTTGGTAATCTTCAAGATAGAAGATTATGAGAACATAACCACAAGTAATAATTCTACATGTTTTGGTGTCATCAGATATTCCTATCCGCGAACATGTGTAATGTTCATTAAACTTTAAAATTATTATTAATATATGTTACAACTTGTAATCATATATGTATTTAGTAAACCATGTTGATAATATTTGGATATGTTGGGTGCATCATGAGTGATATGTTATTAATGTATATGTTGAGTAAGGATTTGTCCCACCCATATTTATGGAAGATTATATCTCATCCATTTAGAATAGAAATGTCACATTAAATTCCATGGACATGGTGAAGCAACATGTTTTTTTCAGATAGTCAAAGAAGACGTATCGAGCACATAGGTTGATTCCATGGATGTGAAACCTTCTTGATTAGATATTGAGATAAAGGGATTATATTATACAATGAACATTTGTATGTGGTTGTTTTTGTGGTGACATTAAGTTCTTTCTCTTGGGTTCATTGACCCGTTGCTAGATAGTAATCTTAAACTTTATTTGATCCCACCTAAAGCAACAAGAAATAATCCCAGAGAAGCACACACTAAGTGTTTCCATTGATCTTAATTAAATTATATTTAAATTTAATTAATGTAATAAATATTATTCTCAAGAACAATGAATAATTTTATTCACATTGTTTTGATCACAAATATTTATTAATAAATGAAATATTTTATTAAATATTTATTTGGGTATTCAATAAATGCCAAGTAGTTCTAACAAACGAAGACTATAACGAGTGAAAAATATTAATTAACATTTTAGTTAAGTAATATTTTTTATTCTAAAGTTAGTGTGAAAACCATAAATTAATAATAATATTATTATTTTATACATGTGGTTTAATTAATATTATTAAATTATTTAAGGGATAACATGCAGTTAAATAATATTTTAACTTAAAACCCATCTCTATAAATAGATATTTATGTCTATTGTGTATAAGTAGTTAGAAATTTTGAATAGAGAATATTTGTGAACAAAGAACTTCTCTCACTCTCTCAAACTTCTTCTCTCTTCCACTTAAAAATGATAAGAACTCCTTTAAGACCAAATGTATCTTGAAGCAATCAAGATGAATAATGAAAGATTATTGATTCACCACGCTACCACATGGAAGTAAATCGGTGTCATTCGAGGATCAAAGGATCATGTGTGGACCACTTATAGAGTGATTCTACACTTGAATCCTTTCTAATGGAATAAAGGTAATCTGAGAAGAGTTTACATATGATCAACATTATATTTGAATAAATATCCTTGATGATGTTATTTATTCTTTTGATCTATCTAAATTAATTATAAACTTAATTTTTAAGATCCTCTCTTGGGGTTCTAGGATATTTTTTTTATAATAAATTTTAAATATATCGCCCACAAAAGGTGCTTCCTCTACACTCGGAACCTTCAAGTGGTATCAGAGTGGTCACATTTTATATTTATAATTATTTACTTTATTTTTTATCTTAATTAACAATCATGCTTGAATATTTTATTTTATTTTATTTATTATTAAATATGATTTTAATTAACATGCTTCGAAATATTAATCATCTTTGTTCACTGGTTCATTTTCATAAATTTCAAAGAATATATGAAGAATGAATGGAGATTACATCAAGAAGTTCCAAATTTTTGGATGGTAAGGCTGTGTTACACAACATGTAGTTAGAGTACACACAATTTATCCTAGTAAATTGTATCTAAACATGCCGTAGGATACATGAAATGACAAAAAATAACTACACATGGTGAATTTATTGAACATCACATGTAAACTGGGCCATTCCGAAACACAGGTTTTCAGATTACACAATGTGTACTGGAGTATACTTCATGTAGTCTGCATAGTTTATTAAAGAAATTTTCACAATCTGTGTGGTCATTATACACTGCTAAACTGCATGAGACTACCAACCTAGAGCATTAATGATATACATGACATGTATGCAGTGTACATTGAGTGTTTTTCATCATTTCTCATGTCCGAACTACACATCAAACCATTAGGCAAGTTGTGCGGACACATGGTATGAGTGATACACAGTGTGTAGCTAGTCTTTACATGTCGTGTAGTCACAACCGAAAAACATGTCGATTTCTTTGGTGGGTTGTGTGGACACATGGAAAGAGTGATACATGACATGTAGCTAACATGCACACACCATGTAGTCTAGATAAGGTATACATCAAAGCTCTAGGTGTGTAGCCCAGGTACACAGAAACTGAGGTAACATAGTGTAGCTTGTAATTACATTCTCTTTAGTCTCTCAATTAATGACATAATTTAATTACATTAAATTGAAAATTGCATCATTAAAACAATATTTTGTTGATTAAAAACTATTATTTTTGAAAATTTAATAATGGTTTTGAAGAATTTTAAATGTTTAATATATTTACTATAATAAATATGTGATTATTGTTTTTTTTGTTTTTTTACATAAATTCCATTACGATGGGTATCTCCATATGAATTTGAATGCCCATTAAGATGAAATTTAATTAATTAATTAATTAATGTAATAAAGTTAATCTTAATAATAAATAATTAATATAAATGATTTTTAATCAGATTAATTTTGTGTATATGTTGCATGTATGACCACTCATGAGCTTGACTAAGACATGTGTATGTGTTGGATGTTTTAATTTAATTTATTGCATGAGTTTGTAATTATTTAATATTAAATTAAATATCATGGTCTATGTGTCATACCTCTATCCATTATTATGTAGGACAATAATGTCCATGGTTATTCATGTAATCCTCATTAACCAATCCTTTGGTTCCTCTTGATTGTATGTGAGTTATAAATACATGTAATTAATGGAGTATCCCAAGGTATGTGAAGACAGTTCAAGGAGGAACTATAATTATGCCAACTTAGGTGATACACATGTGTATGGGTGGAATGATGTCACATCTTCCAAGAATGACATAAGGAGTTTTCCCTTATATCAAATGTTGATTTATTGTCTTCTCAATGAATCAACCATTAGATAAGCTCATGATAATTTATTATTTATTTATTTATGTCTTATGAATTATTTATTTTATAGATACAAGATCACTATCACATAAATAAATGAATTAATGTGAAAGGATGAAATTTAAATAAATGAATTATGTGTGAATGTTTTATCCAATGTGGTTAATTAATTATGTAAAATCCAATTAACATTAACAAGTTATTTAAAGGATAAAAAATAAAATTTATTCATAATGAATTAAAATAACTCAACTTAATATTATGTCAGACTAAGCCTTCCATTACTTGATTGGGAATGAAACCATATAATTAAGTGTTTACATGTAAAATTCTAGAAAATTTCTTTTATCAGAGAGTTATCCTGATATTTTTGGGTTGGATTAACCAAAAATGTGTTGAATTTAATTGCCAAATTATGTTCAATAAAAAGTTTGAGGAAATAGTTGAGGAAATCCAAGTGAGAATTTTGTGACTGAGGAGTCCACTCAATGAATTAAGGAGCTACAAGACTGTAGTTCACAATACCACTTACCTAAATACCTTCTTATGGTTTTTATGTCCAATGTATGGATCATAAAGAAGGTAAATTTATATCCATACCACTAGAATTTCTTATGTGATGGAAAATTCTAAGTTCAATGGTTAGGGCCATTGAGGCTTGATAAAATAGTTAGATATTTAATAAACTTAATTTTATTATTTCTCACATAATTTATAATCAAGAAAAGTACTAATAATATTCTATTTTATAATTGTAGAAAATGACAATTTTTTCATCCACACTATCCCTAGGATCTATATTAGAGAAAGACTATATCCTTACTGAAAGTAACTTTCATGAGTGGTTGAGACACCTTTGGGTTGTGTTGTTCCATGAACGAAAATCTTACATGCTAGAATCCTCATTGCCTAATATTCCTGCCAAGGAGGCAGGTGATGAAGAGTTCCTTGTCTATTAAAAATATTTGAATGACATGATCGACATTCAATGTTTGATTCTATCATCCTTTTATAGTGAACTCATGAAGTTTTATGAAAACATGGATGGTTATAGCACGATTGATCATCTCCATGGTCTATACTAGGAGAGATATATATGGGAACGATTTAAGATATCCAAGGATATTTTTTAGAGAAATCATTGAGAGGGTTCCCTATCTAGGACTCATATAGTCAAGATCATTGTCTAATTGATCATCTAGAGGTTCTAGGGTTTAAACCCCCTGAATAAATGGGCACCTATCTCATTCTTGAATCACTACCTCAAATATTCACTAGTTTATTTTGTTAATTTTAATATAAATAACATTTATAAGTCTCTCATAGATATAATTACTCTTATTTTCCAAGTAGATAAGTAGAAAAATCCTGAAAAACCATTCATTCTTATGGTTAAAAAATAGAAAGGCCAAGTGAATAGACTCAAGGCCAATGATTCTTCACAAAAACCTTACAAGAAGAGGGAGATCAAGGGAAAAGTTAGAGAGAAATATGTTGTTTTCTTCACATGTGGCATGAAGGGGCATTGGAAGAAATATTGAACCCAGCCTAAGAAGTAAGGGGTAATCTTCAAGTGGATTTTGTATTGAGTGAAATTTATCTGTTTATAAAAATTGGGTATTATATACATCTTATGGTGATCACATATGTATTCAAATATAGGAATCAAGTATATTTACAAATATTTAATGAGGGGATATAGATTTATGAGCATCCAATAGAGCTAAACTTGCTGTTGTAGTTATCAATGAGTACCACCAAACATTTCAAATTGGAATGTTCTTGGTTTTAAGAGGTTGTTATTATGTTCCATCTATAAATAAAAACATTATTTCCATATCTAGACTAGATAAAGATGCATTTAATTTCAAGTTCATGAATAAATGTTTCTTCTTTTATAATGATATTTTTTATTTTAAGGAATATTTAAATAATGGTCTTTATGTGTTGGATTATGTAAACCAAGTAATTGAAATTTATAATGAAATTACTTCACATGAATCTTACCACACCCAACTTTGGCATCACCGGATAGGTTATATAAATCAAAATAATTTAACTAATTTATGCAAAGATTGATATTTAGATTGTTTTGAACTAAAACCACTTGGTTTATTTCATGCATATTTACAAGAAAAAAATGAAAAAATCCCCATTTAGTGGAAAAGGATAAAGTTATAAAGAAATTCTTGAATTAGTTCATACAGATGTGTGTGAACTATTTATTATTGAAGAAAGTGGTGGGTACTCATAATTCATAAATTTTACTGATAATTTTAGTTTATATGGTTATATTTACATGATGAGTTATAAGTCATATTATTTTGATAAATTCAAAGAGTACAATAATGAATTTGAGAACCATCATGGTAAGAACATTAAGAAAATCCACTTAGACCATGATGAAGTATATCTTAATAAAAACTTCAATGATTATTTATATGGGTTTGCAATCTTATCCCAAATCACTCCTCATTATACAACATAGTGGAATGGTTTTAGTGAAAGGAGGAACCAAAATTTGTTATAAATGGTGAGATCAATGATGAATCATGTGGGTCTCCCATTATCCTTTTGGGGATATACATTAAAAATAGTTTCACACATACTAAACTGAGTTCCAATTGAAGAAGAAGATGGTAAAATATACCAATTGTGTAATGTAAATAAACTCGTGTTGTCATACTTACATGTGTGGGGACATGAAGCATTTTAAGGCCTCTTCAGGTAAGAAAATTTCTCACCAAGGCACAAAGTGTATATTTATAGGGTATCCCAAGGAAATAAAGGGATACTACCTATAAAATTATTCAGATGAAAAGGTAGTGGTTTACAGGTGGCCCATATTTTTTAAGAAGTATCATACCAATAAAAGAGATAGTGGGAGTGAAGTAACTTTGATGAAGTCCAGGATCAAGATACATAAGAGTTAGCAGAGGAATAGATTTCATAAAGCCTTGTGGAAGAAGATTTTCTGGAGATATAGTTACTGTGTAGGAGTATAAGAGAGGCTTGAGAACCAGAATGCTATGGTTTTTTAGTCATTGAGGATAGTGACTCATTATTAGTTTAAATAATGATCCTCTAACCTATAAGGTATAATTAAATGGAATATATTTTTCCATTTGGAAAGAAGGCATGGATTTTTAAATGGATTCCTTGTACCAAATCCGGGTTTTTTTATTTTAGTAGATCCTACATTAAATGTAAAAATTGTTGGTTGTAAATGAGTATTCTAGGATAAAATGTACGTTGAAGGACCATTCAATAACTATAAGGTGTGACATGTTGAAGAAGGGTTTAAAAATTTTCAAGGCATTGACTATGATCAATCATTTTAACCAATTTCAATGTTGAAATCCTTTAGAATTATACTTTCCATTGCATCCTTTCAAGACTATGAGATTTTTAAAATGGATGTCAAAATAGCCTTCCTTAATGGGAAACTTAAATATTATGTATATAGAAAACCACCTGAATGGTTTTTGACTCTAAAGGATGTGAAAAATATATGAAAATTGCAAAAATTAATTTATGGATTAATTAAATCATCTAGGTCATGGAATATCTGATTTGAAAAATCCATAACAGAATTTGGTTTCATAAAGAATGAATGTGAGAACTATGTATATAAATGGTTTAGTGAGAGTTTAGTTGTTTCATTAGTATTAAATTTTGATGACATGTTAATTATTTAAAATGAAATACCAGTCTTATAGTCTGTTAAGGCATGGTTGAATAAATACTTATCTATGAAGGACTTAGGAGATGTGACATACATTCTTGGGATCAAGATCCATCAAGATAGATCCAATATAATTCTAGGCCTAAGTAAAGGTATATATAATGACAAGATACTGACTAGATTCATTATGGAACAATACAAGAGGGGATTGTTCCCAGTGTCACATGGAATCCATCTCCCTAGAAAAAATGAGTGCTTATACAATGGAGGAAAGAAATAAAATGGAAAGTATTCAATATTCATCAATTATTAGTCCATTAATGTATGTTATACTATTTAATGGGCTATATATTGCCTATGCATTAATTTTGGTTAGTAGATATCAAGCTGGCCTAGGTGACCAATAATGGATGGAAATCAAAACTATCCTTAAGTATCTATAACATACTAAGGATATATTTCTGGTGTATGGAGGAGATGAGGAACTAGTCGTCAGAGGATATGTAGATTCTAGGTTTCAAATAGATAAAGATGATATGAAATCACACATGGGATATATCTTAAACTTTAATGGAGGTTCTGTGAGTTGGAAGAGCTCAAAACAGGTTGTGGTCATATATTCTACAACAAAGTTCAAGTATATTATGGATTTTGAGGTGGATAAAGAAGCAGTTGAGATACAAATATTTATTCAATAGATTTATGTGGTACCTAGTAGTAAATATCTCATCACACTCTATTGTGATAATACTGTAACGGTGGATCTCACAAAGGAGTCAAGGTTACATCAGCGGACAAAGCACGTATTTTAAAAGTATCATCTCTTGAGGTATTTTTATCATAGTGGTGAGGTTTTAGTGATTAGTATATAAATTAAAGTTAATTTGGTAGACCCCTTGACTAAATCCTTGACTTAGAAAAGACATTATTATCATGTGTGGTCTAACAAGCTGAAAGTTGTAGGTAGTTGGCTCTAGTCCAAGTAGGAGTTTGTAGGAGTTGGTATCCTAGGACCAATTATTTGTACTTTGATTAAATATATATTCAATGAATTTAATTTTAATAATATATATTATTACACATTGTTCATTTTTTTATGGATTTAATGTAATAATGTCCTAGGGTATCTGTCTCATTGATAAGGTCAAATCAGTTCCTTGCTATGATGAGAACCTTGAAGTTTTATGATGATATTATTAAAAATAGTTCTATGGTTAGATAACATTCTATGATGAGACACATGGAATGTTATTTTCTAGTGAGAGTAATCATAATAAAATGATACTTTTTCTCATGAAGTTCACATATGTTAATCTTGAAGATGGAAGATTATGAGAATAAACCCGCAATTAGGAATTCTGCATGTTTTGGTGTCATCAAATATTTATATATGTGAACATGTGTAATGGTCCTTTGTATTTATAATTATTATTAATATATTTTATAAATCATGAACTCAAATGCATTTTATAAACTATGATAATAACAGTTCATGGTGATGTTGGATATGTTGGGTGTGTCACGAGTGATATGCTATTAACGAATAAGTCGGGGAAGGATTTGTCCCTTCTATATTTATAGAAGCTTTTATCTCATCCCTTTGATTGGAATAGAAAAGTTCCATGGACATGGTACAATGACATGTTTATTTTAGATAGTCCAAGAAAGATGTATCAAGCACATAGGTTGATGGAACAGATGTGAAACCTGCTTGATGAGATATTTAGACAAAGAGATTATATTACATAGTGAGTGTTCCTATGTGGTTGTCATTATTGAGACATTAAGTTATTTATCTTGGGTTACATGAACCATTTCTATATAGTAATATTCAGCTTTATATGATCCTTCCTAATTCCAATTAGAAATAATCATAGAGGGTTACACACTAAGTATTTCTATAGATCTTTATTAAATTCTATTTGAATTTAATTAATGGAATAAATATTATTTTCAAGATCGAGTAATTTTATTCCTATTTTATTAGTCAAAAATATTTATTGATAAATTAAATATCTAATTAAGTATTTATTTGAGTATTAAATAAATTTTGAGGAGTTTTAATGGACCAATACCGTGTTCGGTGACAAATATTAATTAACAATCTAGATAAATAATATTTTTTGTTGCTCAAGTTAGCATTTGCACCATAAAATATTAATATTATCATTATTTTTATTATTATAATGGGGTTTAATAAAGATTATAATATTATTTAAGGGAAGATATTCAATTAAATAATATTTTAATATAAACCCTATCTCTATAAATATATGGTTATTTTTATTGTGTAGAAGTAGTTGTAAATTGAGAATAGAGAATATTTGCACACATCAAACATTTATCTCTCTCTAAAACTACTTCTCTCTTCATCTTAAGATTGATAAGAACTCATTCAAGCCCAAAATTTCTTAAAGTGATCAAGAAAAACTATAAAATATGATTGATTCCATGCCTTATCACTCATAAATAAATTAGTGTTACTCAGAGATCAAAAAATCATATATGGATCACTGCTAGAGAGATTCTACACTTGAATCCTCCCAATGAAACAAAGGTAATATGAGAATGGTTTACATGTGATAAACATAATATTCTAAGAAAGATCATTGATGAGGTAATTTATTTTTTCAATCTAAATAAATTAATTATAAATCTTACATGAAAGATCTGCTCTTGGGGTTCCAGGACATTTTATTTTAAATAAATTTTAAATACATCACTGAAAAAGGTACTTTTATTGCACCTGAAACCTTCAAATGGATGTTATTAAGGCATTGGTTAACATGTATGAAAAAAAACCCACAATTTTGTTTTCAGGGTTTGGAAGTTATTCAACTTAAGGTTGTAAAAAGGAAGAACAATGAAAGATCATGGGAATAAATTCAACATGATCTATGGGAAACTCCAATTAGTTAATGTTACATTTGATGATTATTTATGGTCATTTATACTCTTTTCATTACTTCAAGAGAGTTGATATTCAATAGTTACTACTACTAGTAACTCTAGTAGAAAAATATATTTGGTGTTTGATGATATCAAAAAATTGATAGTAAATGAAGAACTCCAAAGGAAGGAAGTCCAAGAACTATCTGATAATGCTATCAATGATAATGGATGAGGAATTTCAATGAATCATAAGTATATTTATTAAAATAAGACATCAAAAAAATACAGTGAGAGAAGATCCAAAGTAATTCAGTCGGTATAGGTCTAACCTATTGGAAATGATAAAAGAAAGGAAAAATCAAGAAGGATTGAAAAAATCAAAAGGATAACACCTTAAAATTATAAAATATCTATATTTTATATTCCATTAACACAAAGGAAGATGAAAAAGGTTAGTTTCTGAGTATAAAAACTCAAAAAGAAGCTTGGGTGATTGACTATGGTGCATATTTCCATTCAAGTGGTGATCAAATATTTATAGCCAACTATGTATCCAAGGGGTTTCAAAAAATCTATATGGAAGATAGTGAATCCCAATTTTTTTTTTGAAAAGAATACATCAATATCTAGATAAAAAATGGGAGATTATTGAAGTTAATAGAAGTTCTACACATCCCTAGTCTATGAAAAAACCTTATTTATTTCAAACAATTAGATGTTTAAGGATATGGAACTAAATTTAAAAATGTGGTATGTGAAGTTACATGGGGTTCTATGGTGGATTCAAAAGGATTAAAGGATGAGACTCTTTACCTAAATGGAAAATTAGACAGAATTGAAATATTTTGAACTTCATCTTTTGATGATCCAAAATTATGGAACTGTAGGACTAGTCACCTATGTGAGAATAACATAAAAGTTATAAAGGATAATGAAATACTAAATATTGATCACATGAAAATTGTAAAGTGTGAAAGTTTTATATAGGGAAAGAAGAAAAGTGTTTCTTTTAACTTAGATAGTTGGAATCCCAAATTCTAGAATATAAAGATTGTGTACTCAAATTTTTGAAGACCTAACCATGTTCAAACCTAGTGGTTTCCTTTAACTTCTTACTTTCATTGACAATTATATAAAGAAAGTATTAATTTACTTCTTGATGGATAAATATGATGCATTGCAGATGTTTGTTTAGTGAAAGATTTGTTATAAAGGGAATACATTTGGAAGTTGAAGTACATCTAAAAGAAAAAAATGGTGAGTACATGAGACACAACTTCCAGAACTTATGACATAAGGAATGAATAAAACATAAGAAGATGGTGCCTGAAACTCTACATAAAAAATGGTGAGGCTGAAATAATGAACACGACTTTAATAAAGAAATATAGGAGTATGAGGAATCACTTGGGGATGTCTAAGGTGATTTGGATAGAGGAACTTAACATGATATCTTATCTCACCAATAGAAGAACACCATCAATGGTGGGGTATGAACATCCAAATGTGAATTTCTTTAGAAAATGACTATATGTTCTTCACCTTAGAGTCTTTGGAATCTTAGAATATGTACATGTAAATTCTAAGGATAGAGAAAAACTTGAATCAAAATCCAAAGTGTGTTTTTTTCTTAGCCATGCAGATGAAAATTTTATATAGTGACTGTGGTATGGTGAAAGAAATAAATCATTGGAAAAAAATATGTTTTTTTTTGAAGAAAAGGTTAGGTGGAAGGACCTGAACATGGATGAGAAAGAATTTAAAGGAGAATCAACCATAAAAAGTCTTGGTTGATTACATTATCATTAATTCACAAAAATTGGAGAACTCATATGTTGGCCCTAAAGGAACTAGATGTTCAAGATTATGACCAATAAAAACACTAAAAGGTTCAAGGGTGGATGAATTAAAATTGGATCATTAAAATTGTAGGCCTTGAAAGTTAATGTATCAGAAGTTCAAGTACTGATAAGAAGATATGATCCAATTTATTTAAATTAGCTAATTCAGTTAAGGATATCGACCAGGATTTGGAGTTTAGTTCAGCAATATGGGACTGATATGAATTTTCTACTCATAATATATGTAGTATAACTAAAAATCCAAAGGAAACAGCTTCTCTTAATGACCTTAAGTAGCGAGAGTCATCCAGGAAAGAGGACATTTCTTCATTAAAGCTCAAGATAACTTGGGATACAGATGAAATTATAGAGGGTGAAAATGAACTTAAAATAAGAGGGTTCACTAGATTAGGGAAGGGGATGAGGGAAAGAAAATATACAAATCATTATTGTGGTGGAGGGGTTTCAATAGAAGTATGGGGTAATTTTTTTTAGAAATATTCTCACTGGTAGTTAAACATTAAACCATTCGAATAGTACTGAGTGTGGTAGAATCAAAGGATCTATATCTAGGGAAAATGGATGTTAAGAAAACTTCCGTTCAAGGAGAGTTGGATCAAGAAATATAAATATGAAAAAACTAATAGGTTTATTAGTATAATGGGGCCCTAAGTTGGTTTATATGTTGAAGAAAATACTTTACAAGATAAATAAATCCCCTAAACAATGGAATTGGAGATTCAATTCATTTATGTTTGGTTAAGGTTTTAGTAGGATAAATTAAGATCTTTTTTATTATTAGAAAATATAGAAATATGGGGTATTCATCATATTTATCTTATATGTGGATGATGTCTTGATAGATAGACTAGATACTTGTAAAATATAAAATATAAAGTTTTATTTCCTAAAATATTTGATATGAAATTTCATGGACATAGAAAGAATATTTCAGGGATGAATATCTAAAAAGATAGGATATTTTAAACCTTGGTGTTATCTCATAAGCATTATATCCAAAAAATCAATGAAAGGTTTCAGATGGTAGGAAGTAATCCAATCACAACCCCTCTTAATTATCACTTTATGTTATCTATGTCATAAGAAACCAAAATGGAAGTTGATGCCAAGTACATGGAGAAAGTACCATATCAATAAATTGTTATATGTTTGATGTATTAAATGGTTTTAACTCAGCCAAACATTGTCCATACAATGGATTTTGTGAGTTGGTACATGGAAAATCTGGGGAAAGTACACTAAGATGATGAAAAGTGGATCCTTAAGTATTTGAAAGGATCATAAAAATAATATTTATTCTTTGAAATCGGTGATCTATTATAAGGGTTTGTGGAATCATACTTTTCTGGTGACACATATACTAGAAAAGTTTCAATTGAGTTTGTGTTTACTATTGGAGGAATGACTATCACCTGGTCATCAAAGTTGTAAAATCTTATTACTCTGAGTTCAATGTAAGCTGATTATGTTGCCACATTGGAAGCTAAGAAAGAAATAGTATGGTTAAAGATATTACTAAAGGATCTCAAAAGGATTCAAGAAGGAGTAGTGCTTTTAAGTGATAGTCAATATGTGATTCACTTGGCTAAAAATCAGGTGTTTCATGCTCAAATGATTCATATTGACATGAAGTATCACATCATCAAAAATTTGATGGAGGAGAAATAACTGGAGACATATAAGATATCAAGAATCCAAAATATTTTAGTTATATTCACAAAGACAATATTTCAGGAATGTTTGAGGCCATATCATGCCTCAGTTGGACTTGGGATAAATTAAGGAAAGGATGGGGATAACTACTGCATGCTAATTTTGGAGAGTTGTTGAGGTTTCAATAAAATAAACTTCAAGTGTGAGATTTTTGGAAGGTGAAGTCTATTTCAGTTTATTGAATGTTCATATATCATAATTAAATTCATTGGAATTTCATGAACCGGATAGTGGTCTAGATGTGAGGAATAGAAAGTGAAAACATGACTTCTACAATGGAAATGGGACCATTAGAAGTTCCCATATATCGATGGTTTTATAATGAAGCATTGGAGTTCTAAATGTTTAGAAATACCGATGGGTCACTGGGTTGGTAATCAAGAACAGGAAGTTATTATTAGTGATCCATGATTTTAGTGAAGCTGGTATTATAGATTGACTAGTTTAAACTTAATATATAAGTGTACGAGACTTTCAAATTAAAGTGTTTGACACACAGAGAAAAAGGGAAGGGTGATTCAACTGAGAATTTATTTTGGATCCAAGAAGTTAGAAATGATTTCTTATCTTTTTTAATCTTTTTGTATCACATATAATCTTTATATTATAATAAAAGTTGAGAAGTGATCGGTTTCCCCCATGCATGTAGGAAACATAGTCCAAAGTATGATAAACTATAGTGTTCTTTCTTGCTTTATATTTATCCATTTATTGTACTACTGTCAAATATATTTTTGGTACGTTGTACATTCATGTCCTTAGTTATGTGTGAGTGATCAAGGAATACTTTGTCTGGGGAGTAAGGTGCTAAGTCTACCTACTTCTAGAGCACTTAGTCATAGGGGAACTTTTGAATACCAGTCTTTTGTTGCACAGAGTCTCCTACACATGATATTCCAGAAGTCTGATGTGTGAGAATCTAGTGGTCTTATCAAAAGCTAAAATTGGTTTTTCATGGTTGGTTAGGATTTTACCCAACATGACCCACTACCACAAAAAAGGTAAGGTAATCACGTCGTTTTATCAGCGCTAAGAAGAAAGCACTGATTAATGGGGGGGCTTTATCAACACTAGCTAAAAGCGCAGATAAATCTACCATTTATCACTGCTTAAAAAAGCACAGATAAAGTTATACCCTTTATCAGTGCTTTTTTAAGCGCTGATAAATTTTTTTAATAATAATTTATATTCAATTATTATATTTATATTAAAAAATAATGTTAATTTGTATATATTAAATAAAAAACGCATGTTTATAATTAATATATATTTTTTAATAATTCAAACATATATATATATATATATAATGTTTTAAAAAAAGTATAAGATTATAATTAAATATATATGTGTTTCCAATGAATTTGGTCAATTAATAAATTGATCATGCGTGCATATATGTTATGTATCATCATGAATGTTCATTTATACATTACACTCTTCTTATTATTCATGTTGTCTATTGATGACTCATTTTTTATTATGTATATTTTACTAGGTTTAAATGATTAATTCATGTTACCCATATATATAATATATTATGTTCTCAATACTTATAAAATTACATTAAATATATTTAAAGAATAAATATATTTATTATATTTATAATTATTAAATTTTAAGTATATATAAATACTTTTTAAATATATTTATTTGTAATTATAATTATAACTATATATATATATATATAAATAATTATAAAATTACAATAAATACATATATTTTAATTATATATATCTAATATATTTATAAATATATAAAAAAATTATTAAATATATTTATTTATAGTTATAATTATACCTATAAATAAACATATATATGTAAAAAATTATAAAATTACAATAAATATATTTATTATACTAATTATAAAGTTATAAATATATAATTAAAAATAATAATAAATATATACAAATATTTATCAACAAATACAAATATCTATAATTATAATTCCTAAATAAATATAGATATATTTAAATAATTAAAAAATTATAACAAATATATTAATTTTATATATTTATATACAAAAATCTATAAATAAATAAAAATAGTTATTCATATAATTTTAAATAAATGTAGATATATTTAAATAATTAAAAAATTATAATAAATATATTAATTATATACATTTATACAATTATAAATATATTTGTTATAATTTTATAATTATTTATACATATATATATATATATAATTATAACTATAAATAATTTATTTGTTATAATTTTTAATTAAAAATAAATAAATATATATTTATTAGTTATAAATATAAATAAATATATATTTATTTAAATAATTATTAATTCATAAAAAATATATTTATTATTTTCATATATAATGTTATATATAATTAAGTAAATATATAGAAATATTGAGAAATAAATACAGATATTTATATTTATAGTTATAAATAAATACAGATATATTTAAATAATTATAAAATTATAATAAATATAATAAATATGAATATTAATAAAATTATAAATATTATAAATATTAATTTTTTATAATTTTATAATTATTTAAATAAATAAATATATATTTATTTATAATTATAATAAATAAATAAATATATTCATATAAATAATTATAAAATTAGAAGAAATATAGTTATATACATCTATAATCTTATAAATGAATATAATGAATATATTTATTATATATATTTCTAAGATTATAAATATAATAAGTATATTTCTTAAGATTTTATAATTATTTAAATTGTAATTTTATAAATATAAATATATATTTATCTTGTATATAATTTTATAAATATATATAATAATAGAAATAAATTATTAACATTATATCTTTATAATCTTTTTTTTAGCACTGATAAAGGCTTATCTTTTTTAGCACTAAAAAAGCACTGATAAAGGACGTCTTTATCAGCACTATATTTTTAGCGCTTATAAAGACATCCTTTATTATCATTTTTTAGCACTGATAAAGGATTATCTTTATTAGAGATTAAAAAGTACTGATAAAGGCATGTTTTATCAGTGCTTTCTATTTTAGTGCTGATAAAAAATACCTTTATCAGTTCTTTTTAGCAAGCGTTGATAAAAGGTTCACTGGTTTTATAAAAAAACCCATACTTTATCCTCCTTCCTCGCACCCCTCAAGCTCTCATGGAATTTGATATCTATTGCCACACCTCTTTCTATTCCTCCTCCTCTCCCGCCGCCTCTCCTCTGCTGCAAACCACACCTCCACCGTGCACCTCTCTTCTTCCACAAACGAGACCATTGTATGTCTCTCCACCACCGTGTGCCACACCTCTACTGTGCGCGAACCATACTGTTGTGTGCCTCTCCTCCACCACATGCCACACCTCTGCCATACGCCAAACCTCCGCCGCACGCCACACCTCTATCGTGTGCCTCTCCTCCACCGCATGTCTATCCTATTTTGGGCGGCTCTCCTGTGCTGGAGGACTCCTTCGTTGTGCACCTCTCCTCTGCCACGAACGCACCTTCACTGCGCGCTGAACGACGCCTCTACGGTGAGTTTTCTTCTCTTTCTCTTTGTTTGGTGGTGATGTTGTGAGTTATACAGGCTAAACTACCCACTAAAAATCATGGAATTTGGTGGTCCTTATTTTTGCACTAAATAAATTGCATGTTGGTTAGTTTTTGAAAATAAATTGGTGGTCCTTGTTTTCACACTAAATGAATTTTATGTTGATTTTTTTTGAAGTGGATTTGATTGTTATTGAACTTTTTAGTTCTTTTGTTATCATTTTATGAATCCTAAATATTAATTTGATTTAGTAATATGTAATGATATCTTATATGATTTTTGGACACCCCATTATGTATGTTTGATATATTTATGTTGGAATTTAATTCATTTATTATTTAAAGGAGTTGTTCATTAAGTTTTGAATCGTTTTTTGTCTCTAAAAAAGAATTTTATGTGCTCAGATTGGGTGAAATATTTAAGGATCATTTGTAAAATTCTTAAAAATAATTTCATGTTTTGGTTATCAATGAATTCTCAAAGGCTTGGTTGGAACTTTATGAAAATAATTATTTTATTTGGGAACATTTTTTCTATATTATATTTGGATTTTGATGGTTATATAAAGTGGGTTGCTTTTATTTTGGAATGTGTTATAAATGGGTAAAAAGGGGTTGTTTCAGTGAAGGGTGTTTAGAGGTGAGATGAATAGTTTTTTTTATGTCATTCGTATTTTATTTGATTGATTTCATTATTTCTTTTGATCTCCTCCATTTCATTTATCATTAGAACCCTAGTTACTTAGGTGAGACCTAGGACATGTACTTACTAGACATTGATCTGCTCTTCCTAGTATGAGATTACATCCTAAAACTTACTAGGAATTAATATTCTCTCCCTATATATGGATCAAAGCTCTTCACTTTTTAGGAATTGATACATTCTCACTGAGAACCACTATTGCACCAAAACCATGACCAATCATACTCCTTTATCCCACCCTCTACTAAAAATTGACCTTTAAATATTAACATCATTGAGTCATGTCCTTATTCCCTCTTAGATCTAAATTATCTTGGATATAACTTTTTAAAAAAAAATTAATGCTTTCATCTCATGGTTTCCCATTCTACTAAACACCTCGCTTTTAACTAATTCAAAATCAATGTAACTTTTGAACTCTTCAAGAGTAGGAAGGCCATTTCACCCGACGTTTGAATCATACTCCATTGAATATCAATCCAAACCTTACCCATTTCAATAGCACCACCACTTTTTTACTAGTGAAATTCCACTAAGTCTTAGAAAACCACTTCACTAAAGGAAACCTAGTACTCTTGAAACCGTGAATTTATATTGAGCCCTGATAAAATAGTCACCATATGTTATGTAACCAAGGTTTAATACCAATTTTTGGTAACTGATAGTAGAATAATAAAAAGAGATGACACCACTAGTTGGATTTGGTATAAATCAACAATCCTAATGTTAAACCCCCATAACATAAATTAAACCCCTGAAACTTGCAGATAGTGAAAGAAATTACAAAACATACCTAAATTGAAACAAATACCCAAACCTGATATACCATAACATAGAAGTAAATCTACAACTAAGTCACTATATTAGATCTCTACCTTCTAGTTCCAGTAACCTGATGGTTTTGAAAATACCTCCCCTAGAGGAAAATGAGCAATAAAGGATAAACGCATGACATAAATGGAATAAGCACACCATATGAAATTTATGTTGTTTGGATAACAATCCTAATTTATAGAGGAATACATTGATATTTTTATTAAGGGATAAATTTATTTATAAGGGAAAATATTTTTTGTTAGCCCTACCTATCCAAAGCTACATGAGACACTTTTTGGATACCCTAGTCAAATATCTATAACAACACATGTAATGAATCCCTCCACCCGCAAGAACTTTATGGTGAATCCCCTCAAAGTGTCAAATGATATAATTAAAGTGATTATAAAATCATATTTTCTTATTAACATAATTTTATATCAAAATATCTAAATTATTATTTTATTACAACTTTAACAAATTATATGAATACATTATTAACTATTGATATTCAATGTTATGAAGTGGTCCTGACATTTAGGTTGATGCTTCCATTAAAGATACGAAACCTATATTTTCTTTATGAAATTTTCTTTAAAAGGTTCTAGAATATTTTGGGACTTGATTTTTTTAACCTCATGAATGAGTTTAGGAGAGTTAATAATTATATTGAGACTTATAATGATACTCTCATCACTTTGATTCTAGAGGTTACTGATATGAGTTTAGTTAATAGTTTTAGAATGACTAGTATTTGTAATGTCATTTATAAATTATTTTTAAAGATTTTAGAAAGTAGAATATAGAAAAACATACCATCTATTAGTTTATTACCATTGTTCTTTTCTAATTTTGACTTGAGACATGATGTACTTAAAAGGATTGGGAAAGAGACATAGTTTCTTCTAGTGAGGAGTGGCATAGGGAAATTATTTTTATAAAAGGAATGACACTTGATAATTTTTTTATTATGTAATGGGTTCATGATTATATATTTTCTTAGGTGTATTTATAAATGAAGGAACCAATAGTACTTCATGTGAGAGGCATATACATTTTTCTTGGGGTGTACAAATAATTGATTTTGTGTGAGCCAAGAATCACTAGGATAATGTAGTGTTTGTAGTAAACTGGAACATGAGTGTTTCATGGTTGTGTGTGTGGTCACTGAATATAGAACATATACATTGGTACTCTGGTGTTGTGGTGAAGGATAATTGATATAACTGGACAATGGAAGCATGGATAAGGGATATCCAATGGTGGGGAGAAAAATATCAAATGATTATAAAAATTATTATCATTACACCTACCTTTGGAATAATGTGATTGAATCATACAACACTGATTGATTTGGGATGAATCGAGGCATTTTCTATGTCTCTTTTATAAAGTGTCTTTATTGGGATCTATGCCCTTGTGAAAATTATTAAGTGTCTCTTTTAAAATTATTCAAGTGTTTTAAAATTTTTCTTAGAGGTATTCATTTAAAATTTATTTTTCAATATAAAACTTTAACATTTAATAAAAAAAGGTATGAATCAATGAATTTTATTAAAGAAGGAAACAAGTAAGGAGTGAAAAGAAAAAACGGCTCAAAACTATCTCAAGGATCAACCAACCGATCAAAACGATCTACCAAAAGCACCTTAAACCCACCCGTTCTATATTCGCATTTATTATCATTACTGGATCATGTGAATACGAAGTTGAATGATGGTGGGGTTCACATAATTATTTTTGATGAATATATATACAAATGGGAAGATCCATATTTCATTTTTTTGTGACAATGTAAGTGAAATCCTGGAGTATGATTGGCTAGGAAGATCTATTTTAAATGTATACATGAGGTATGTTTTCATGATTTGATTTTCCAAGAGATGATATACTTTGATAATTATGTCTAAATACATTTCATATTTTTCATAGGCATATATATGAAAAACAATTGATGGTATTTCCCCATGAACAGAAATTTGGATTTGTTAGCCCTCACGCCACCTCTACAAAACAAAAAGATAAAGAATTAAAGAAAGTGGGTGAAATTGTGGCATTAATTGTAAAGACCTAGAAATTTCAAGGAAATTTTTTTATTAATTTTTTTGGAATTTTACGAGTCTGCAGTTTCTGACAGCACCTAATTTCGAGGCCCTGTGTGCCCAGAATCAATTTTTGAAGATTAGCTCGGGTACGTTCAGTGAACGAATGTGCGGGTTCTTCTAACTTTTGAACCATTTCTTAGAATCAAAATCTGAGGGCACCAATGAAACCGCAGTGCCAGTAATTGCTTAATAAGACCTTTTCTAAAGTTGCGTTTTCTCAAGAAGTGTTGTTTAAAAATGTGGTTTAAGTGAAATAAAATTGTGTTACACATTTTATTTCTCTTTTCTAAGTGTTAGATACTAGGTGCGAGAGTTGGAGTGGGACCCACTTGTTGATAACTTCCCATTAGAGGATTAAAGGTGAGGTGGGGCCCACACGAGCCCTGTCACGACACATCCTCAGGACCCGTGCTGTGACTACCCCAAACCTGCTTTCCATAGGCTAGGGGATGGCGACTAGCACCAAGGCTTAAATCTCAAAAAAAGGGGAAGTCATTGCCTTTATAAAGTAAAAAAAACACCACAGAGTAAGCTAGAAGATGTAAACACTAAGTAAACTGAGTAAAATAGTAAGTGCAGAAAAGTAAATGGGCCAGAATAAAAGCCCAAATGAAAGTAAAGTACAACTGAAAAGAAAGTACAACAACTGAAAAGTAAGCATTGAGTCTGAGCTGTCCTCTAGAAATCCCACCTGAAGGGTGGGTAGAGATGGTCTCCTCTACTCCTCGGATCCAGCCATCCGCTCCGTGTACGTCTCGTCCAGTGATCCACCTCCAGGTACCATCCAGCTCCACAAAATCCTACCTCGGCCAGCGCTGTCCGTCGTCTGCATCCAACACAACGTAGTGCGGGCATAGCCTGTGCATGGGTGAGTATACGCTACTCAGTAGGGACCCCGAGACCCCTGAAGGTCTCCCAGAATCTACAAAGGATAATCCAAAAAGGAAAGATACAATCATGAAGTAACAAATAACTCTACTTAGGTATATGCCCATACATATACCTAAGTCATCAATTCCAGTTCGACTCCAACATCCGAGCCCAAGTTCAATCACGTCCACACAGGATAGTACAACCCAATCCACACAGGAAAGAAATTCAATCATATTGAAGATAATGATTGAAAGTCAAGACTCACCTCACACAGGTATACATCATTTGTAAAGAAAAAGAGATGATCATATGTAGTTACTGATTCATCTAGCTGGGACCCACGTAGGATACTAGACCAGCTAAGCTGTCAGACCCATGCAGGATACTAGTCTAGCTACTCTGTCGGACCCACGTAGGATACTAGAACAGAGGTCAAATACTGCCGGAACCACGTAGGATACAAGAACAGTAGTCACGTACTGCTGGACCCACATAGGATACAAGAACAGTAGTCATCGCTGTCGAAACCACGGAGGATTCCAGTACAGTCACCATCGCTGCCGAACCCACGGAGGATCCCAGTACAGTCATCATCGTCGTCGCAGTCGCAGCCAGCTCTAGGGTTCCCGCACACAGTATGCTCGTTTTCAGGAGGGTCTTCTCCACGATCCAAGGGGGTCGATACATCAACTGACACGTAGTTCATAGTTGATTTATCCTAAAGTTCCGTCTCAACAAATGGAACTCAACGTGACAGGACGCGTCAATCAGACGCTCAGTGTGAGAGTTATTGGCTTTTTCGTCCCAGGGGCCCGGTTGGTTTTTAAGTCAAAACCAACCCCACCGTACTCCAACTATGTCCAAACCTCGAGCGGAGCAATCCAAAAGGTTTGTCTCACTAATAGGAAACCAACAAAGTCGACGGTATGTCATTCGGACGTCCAGAGCTCAAGTTATAAGCGTTTTCGCTCCGAAGGTTCGGTTGGTTTCGTGTTAGAACCAACCCGGACATACCCAAAGTTCTCCAAAACCTTGAGTGTAGTATATCTAAATAACCATCTCGTTACAAGGATCACATCGCAACTGACGGTGCATCGATCAGAGATACGTAGCCCAAGTTATGGGTCTTTGAACGAAGCTATCCAATTTTAGGGGGTTTTGGGTCCAGACCGACCCGGCCCATTAGGGCGCGGCCCGGCCCGGTTCGGCCGGTCCGGCCTAGGCGGTTCGGCACTAGCCGAGCGGAGCGGCTCAGCGCTGGCCGAGCAGGGTGGCTCGACGCTGGCCAAGCGGACGTAGAAAGGGGGGGGGGGTATGCTGCCCCCCTTGATTGAAGAAACTCCCCCATGGGGGGGGGGGCTCTTTGCCAGCCGGGGGGTTACGACCCTCAGATTTCCGAAACAGTCGGCCGAGTTGGCCGGCCGGTGTGCCGCCGCGGGACCCCCATGGGTCCCGCCTTCCATGCGCCATAGGTTCTGGCCGCCGCTCCCGACACCGCCGCGGCCTTAAGCTGCAGCCTTGTCTGACCAGCGTGGCGCAACGGCACTGTGCCCCTCCGCCGCTTCCCCGCTCCGGCCGCGGCTTCTTTCGGCCTCAACGGCACGGCGTGACGATGTCGTTCTCCTTCAACGCGTTCCTCCTCGTTCCCGCGGGATGTCGTCGCACCGCGCCACCTTTGTTTTAGCCACAACGAGTACAACAACAAAGGGGGAGGAGGGTCGGCCATGTTCGTGTGGTCCAACCCCTACCATTAATTTGATATCAAGCGGCTAAGAATTTATCGTTGGATGGAGAAAGAATATTCACGAACACAAAACCAAACCCCTACCTCAAGAAGTTGTCGTACAAAGATCATCGTGGAAAAACGGTGTCTTGAGGGTGGTTTGAAGACGACGTTGGAGAGCGTCCAAGAAGAGGATGTCGTTCCACACCGGCTGTAGAGGAGGGAGAGATCGACACGTCATCTCTCCTTAGTGCCTCGCTGTTCTTGGCATTCTTCAATGAGGAATAAGATGTTCTTCAAGACCGCAAGATTTCTCTCCTCTGTTCCACACAACGAATCAACCAACAATAAAATAAGACCATGTATTATTTTATTCACACCCACACATGCCAACATTAATTTGAAATTCAAAAGATCCCATTCAATTAATTAACTTAATTGAAGAGCATTTAACAATCCAATTAATTGCGAGAGTTGACATGTCATTAAATTGGGGGAGCGGGTGTGTTACACAATTAAATGCACGAGGGAGGTTTTAAGGGATTTGAAGGGGTGGGGATCATGTGGGCCCCACCTCACTATTATCCTACCAAGGGAGTTAGGATGTAGTGGGTCCCACTCCAACTTCCTTGCATAAGTTATAACTGCTTAGAATAGAAATAAAAATTGTAGCACAAATGTTTATTTCACTCTTCAGTTAACCCATTTATTTAACAACCTCACCCGAGCAAATGAAACTACAGAAAAAGGTCTTCCTAAGCAATTACCAGTGCTATGGTTTCATCAGTGCCCTCAGATTTTGATTCTGAGTACCGGTTCAAAAGTTAAGAAAACCCGCTCGTTCGTTCACGAACGTACCCGAGCTAAACTTCGGAAATTGATTCCGGGAACACCAGGCCTCAGAATCAGGTGCCGTTAGAAACTGCGCACTCATAAAATTCCAAATAAATTAAGAAAAAAAAATTCCTTGAAATTTACGAGTCTTTGCATTACTCCCACCTCAGGGCTTTACGTCCCCGTAAAGATACATCACAACAAGGGAAACAAATGTGGCTACTGAGCATGCATCTAAGCCTCCCCCTCCCAAGTGCTCTCCTGGAGGTTCCCGTTCTTCCATCTGATGCGCACTAGAGGAATTGGATACCCACATAGGACCCGCTCTTGTCGATCCTCGATCTCCACCGAGACCTCCGCAAAAGTCGCCCCGTCATCAATGTCCAGCTCCCCATGGTCGATGATATGCGTCGGGTCATGCACGTACCTCCTCATCTGAGATACCTGGAAGACGTCGTGCACCCGGTGCAACTGAGATGGTTGAGCCAGGTGATAAGCCACCTCGCCTATCCTACTGAGAACCTAGAATGGTCCGATGAAGCGCAGAGATAACTTGCCGCCCTGGCCAAATCTCCGCAATCCACGTCGAGGTGAGACCTGCAAGAAAACGTGGTCACCATCCACGAACTCAAGTGGTCTCCGCCTCCTGTCAGTGTAAGACTTCTATCGGCTCTGAGCTGTCCTCATCCGCTCCTGGATGTCTTGGACCTTCTATGTCATGGCCTGGACCATCTCCGGTCCCACAAGTGCTGACTCCCCAGGGTCTGTCCAGCACAGAGGTAACCTGCAAGGTCGGCCGTACAATGCCTCGTATGGTGCCATCCCAATGGTGGAGTGGTAGCTGTTGTTGTATGAAAACACCACCAAGGGTAGGTGGTCCTCCTAGCTGCGACCAAAGTCGAGGAAACATGCACGGAGCATGTCCTAGAGAGTCTGAATGGTCCTCTCCATCTAACCATCCGTATGAGGGTGAAAGGCGGTGCTCAGACGTAGCTGCATCCCGAATGCCTCCTGCAACCCATTCCAAAGCCGGGAAGTAAAGAGAGCATCTCGAGCAGAGATGATAGATGATGGCACACCATGAAGTCATACGATCTCCTAAATGTAGAGGCATCCCAAGCTCTCCACTGATCCCTGCTCTCTGATGGGTAAGAAGTGGGCCGACTTGGTGAGTCAGTCGACAATCACCCAAATGGAGTCGTGACCTCTGGAAGTACGTAGTACTCCAGTGATGAAATCCATAGATATCCCATCCCACTTCCACTCTTGGACCTCCAAGGGCTGTACCAAGCCTGCTGGTACTTGGTGCTCTACCTTCACCTTCTGACAAGTAAGGCATCAAGAAACTAACTCTGCTACAATCTTCTTCATACCCTGCCACCAGTGCTATCATCTGAGATCCTAGTAAATCTTCGCCACTCCTAGATGTACCTCTAAAGGGGAAGTGTGAAACTCCCTCAACACCTCCTCCTGTAAAGAAGCTGGTACCATGGTACATCCTCTGAAAAGGAAGTCGTGCTCTCCTCCCACAGAGAATCCATCAGATGCCTGTCCTGAGGATATCTGTGCACGCCGCGTCTCACATTCAACGTCCCCATGCTGTACCTCTCTGACCCTCTGAAGAAGTGGAGGTGTGACTATGAGCGACTGAAGGAAGGCTGCCCCATCTCTATCCACGAAAAATATCTGCAAAGCGGCTAGCTACTCTGTCGCCTCCCCAAGTAGCTAAATGCCCGTCCTCCTGGTGAGAGCATCAGCTACTACATTCCCCTTTCCAGGAGTATAGACTATCTCAAAGTCATAGTCCTGGAGGAACTCGAGCCATCGCCACTATCTTAAGTTCAGTTCCTTCTTCGAGAAGATGTACCTGAGACTCTGGTGATTAGAATAGACTGTAAAGCACTCACCCATCAGATAGTTTCACCACATCTTCAGAGCGAAGACCACTACTGCTAAATCCAGGTCATGGGTAGCGTAGTTCTGCTCGTGCTGCCTCAATTTTCGTGACCCATAGGCAATCACTAACTGCTCCTACATCAAGACACACCCAAGTTCGGTCCCTGATGCATCGCAGTATACCACGTACCCTACTCCCTCCTCCGGTAGCCTCAAGATAGGTGCACTGGTCAATCTCTGTCTCAGCTCCTGGAAGCTCTACTGACATCTGTCTGACCACACGAAGGGTTTACCCTTCTTTTTCAAAGCTTGAAGTGGTGCTGCAACTCTGGAGAAGTCTGGCACAAACCTTCGTTAGTATCCAACCAGTCCTAGGAAACTCCGCACCTCCGTCACACTCCTAGGTGGCTCCCAAGCTAACACTACCTTGATCTTCATAGGATCCACCGCAACCCCCGCCTCAGAAATGACGTGCCCCAAGAAGTGGACCTCACGTATCTTGAACTGACACTTCGAGAGCTTACCATAAAGCTGGTGCTCTCAGAGTGTGTCCAGTACAACCCGCAAGTGGTAGGTGTGCTCCTCCTCAGTAGTCGAGTATATCAATATGTCATCGATGAAGACCACGACAAATCGGTCGAGGTAAGGCTGTAAGATCCTGTTCATGAGACTCATGAACACTGCTGGAGCATTGGTTACGCCGAAAGGCATAACCAAGAACTCATAGTGGCCATACCGACATCTGAAGTCCGTCTTCTGTACATCCTCGTCTCGAACTCTGAGCTGATGATAGCCTGACCTGAGGTCTATCTTTGAGAACCACCATGATCCCTTGAGCTGATCAAAGAGGTCGTCAATCCTCGGTAGTGGATACTTGTTCCTCACGGTCACCTAGTTCAGGTGATGGTAATCGACACACAGTCATAAGCTCCCGTTCGCCTTCTTGGCGAACAAAATCGATGAAGCCCAGGGTGAAACACTGGGTCGGATGAATCCCTTGCCCTATAAATCCTCCAGTTGTACCCGTAGCTCTTGAAGCTCAGCGAGAGCCATCCAATATGATGGAGTGGATATCGGTGATGTCCCGAGGTACAGGTCAATATAGAAGTATACCTCTCTATGAGGAGTTAGTCTTGGAATGTCGTCAGGAAAAACATCCGCATACTGATCCACCACTATAGGAAAACTCGGACTCCGCACGACAACTGCTCCTAGGATGAGGCTAGCCAACTAATGAGTGATCGGATGTCCTCTTCTCTGCGTGAGTACGTCCTGTACTATAAAGGCTCCCTTCTCGCCGATGACGGTGAACCTGCTCCCATCGGTGCGAACACACCGCACCTTGCGCCTAATACAGTCGATCTGAGAATGGACTGTAGATAACCAATCCATGCCCAAGATGATGTCGTAAGGCCTCAATGACGCTACAAGAAGATCCCAGCCGAAGCTCTCGCCTCCTAGAGTAAGCTCACACTACTGGCACCAGTGTGTAATCATCGAGTCTGCTCCCGTAGGAGTCTCTAGCCGTAAGGATCGAGCCAACGACTCCGTCGGAATCTCTGAGCTCCGAACAAGGGTAGTGGAAATAAAATAATGACTCACTCCTGTGTCTATAAGAACTACAGCAAAGGTGGAGTAGACATAGATAGTACCTCGAATCATATCTGGTGCGCCATGGTCATAGGCCTCCTCTGCCTGAAGCTAATCCTGCCTCTGCCCGCCAGATCCCTGTGGTCGGGGTGGACCTCCTGGTGGTGGTGGTGGTAAAGCCTCAAAGCGTCGCCCACCACCTGCTGCTCGGTCAGCTCCTCTACCTCGTTCGCCTGCTCCCTACGGACTGCCATAGTCGACCCTCTTCCTCTGACTTGGTGGCCCCTCAACCGTCTGTTGCTCCTCCACACGACGGGTCAGGCAGTCACGAGCCATGTGGCCCTGCCCACCGCATGCGTAGCACTGTCTGCTCCTCATAAGACTGGCTCTGCGCCGTGTTCCCCGCACCTCTGAACTAGTGTCCTGAGGTTGTTCGACTAATGGTCTGGTCCGTTTGGACCCCTGTGACATCCGTCAACTGCCATCTGCAGAAGACTCTACTATGTGCCGCCCTGCGGTAGGTCTCGCTGCTGGTGTAGGCTCAGCAAGAAAGATCTCTATGATAAGGGCTCACTCCAGTACTCCTGCCTGCGTTTGAATGCTGAGGGAGATCATCGATGCCCTAATCTCATGCCTCAGTCCCTGCTCAAAGGTCCAGGCCCAGAAGAATGGGTCACATACCATGTCCGTGGAATAGCTGAGAGATCGGTAAATATCGTCGAGTACTGGGCTACCATCATGCTGCCCTGCCGCAGCTGTAGTAGCTCCTGAATGCGCACCACACAGAGGATGGCTGGGAAGAACTTTGAGTGGAAGAGGCTCTCAAAGTCCGTCTAGAGGAGAGATGCCTCATCATGCACCTGGAGCATCAAACTCCACCATCTGCCTGCTTCCGCGTGCAGGAGGCTCGCTCTAAGGATCACTATAAGGTCAGCTGGTGTCCCCACTATCCTGAAAACTCGAACTACAGCCTCCAGCTAATCCTCAGCTACCTGAGGGTCCATCTCCCCACTGAACCTGGGCAGTCTCTGATGCTTAAACTCGTGCAATGCACTAAGGTGACGTGCACTCTCAGTGGCTGGGGATGGTGGCATCGGTGGCTCAGCGGGTAGAGGTACCGCCGGTGCCTCTGCTAAAAAAGGGCCCTACACCGAGGGCTCATCGATCGGTGGGATGTCGTCTCGTACAAAGCTCTGAACCCTAGATGGTTGCCGTCATGGGACCATCCTGAAAAGAAACAGGTGCGCCACAGTCAATACAGTATACATGGTGAGATGACACAAAGTAATCACAAAGAAAAATTTTGAAACACACATGCAATCAATGTTTTCGTGCACTGAGTCAGAAATCAGAAGTCGGGGTCCTCGTATATGGATACATCAACTGCCGCACCAACACTAGACTCCCTGGGCTGATAACCACACTCAATACCTTTAACACTATTTCTTCACATAGAATAAAGATCAGAATTCTGAGTTCTGTGGTAGAACCGAACTCCTCTGATACAAATTTGTCACGACCCGTCCTCAGGACTCGTGCCGTGACTACCCCAAGCCTGTCTTTTATAGGCCAGGGGCTGGCGACTAGCACCAAGGCATAAATCCCGACAAAAAGGGAAAGGCATTGCCTTTATAAAGTAAACAAACACCACAGAGTAAGACATCAGATGTAAACACTAAGTAAACTGAGTACAATAGTAAGTGAGGAAAAGTAAATGGGCCAGAATACAAACCCAACTGAAAGTAAAGTACAACTAAAAACAAAGTACAACAAATGAAAAGTAAGCAGTGAGTCCGAGCCGTCCTCTCGAAATCCCACATGAAGGGTGGGTATAGATGGTCTCCTCTACTCCTCGGCTCCAGCCGTCTGCTCCGTGTACGTACTGTCCAGTGATCCACCTCCAGGTACCGTCCAAATCCCCGAACTCCTACCTCGGTCAGCGCTGTCTGTCGTTTGCATCCAACACAACGTAGTGCGGGCATAGCTCGTGCAGGGGTGAGTATACGCTACTCAGTAGGGACCCTGAGACCCCCAAAGGTCTCCTAGAATCCACAAAGGATAATCCAAAAAGGAAAGATACAATCACGAAGTAACAACCAAGTCTACTTAGGTATATGCCCATACATATACCTAAGTCATCAATTCCAGTTCGACTCCAACATCCAAGCCCAAGTTCGATCACGTCCACACAGGATAGTACAACCCAATCCACACAGGAAAGCAAGTCAATCATATCGAAGATAATGATTGAAAGTCAAGACTCATCTCACAGCGGTATACATCATTTGTAAAGAAGAAGAGATGATCAGATATAGTTACCGATTCATCTAGCTGATACCCACGTAGGATAATAGACCGTCTAAGCTATCAGAACCATGTAGGATACTAGTCTAGCTACTCTGTCGAACCCATGTAGGATACTAGAACAAAGGTCAAATACTGTCGGACCCACGTAGGATACATGAACAGTAGTCACGTACTGCCGGACCCACATAGGATACAAGAACAATAGTCATCTCCATCGAACCCACAGAGGATTCCAGTATGGTCTTCGTCGCTGCTGAACCCACTGAGGATCTCAGTACAGTCGTCATCGTCGTCGCAGTCGCAGCCAGCTCTAGGGTTCCCACACACAGCATGCTCATTTCTGGGAGGGTCCACTCCACGAGCCAAGGGGGTTGATACATCAACTGACACGTAGTCCATAGTTGATGTATCCCAAAGTTCCATATTAACAAAAGGAACTCAACGTGACAGACGACACGTCAATCGGACGCTCGATCTGAGAGTTATTGGCGTTTTCATCCCAGGGGCCTGGTTGGTTTTTAAGTCAAAACCAACCCGACCGTACTCCAAGTGTGTCTAAACATAGAGCGGAGCAAGCCAAAAGGTCCTTCTCACTAATAGGAAACCGACAAAGTCGACAGCACGTCATTCGAACGTTCGGAGCTCATGTTATAAGCATTTCCGCTCCGAAGGCCCGGTTGGTTTCGTGTTCGAACCAACCCGCCCATACCCAAAGTTCTCTAAAACCTTGAGTGTAATATACCAAAACGACCATCTCGTTCCAAGGATCACATCGCAACTGACGGTGCATCAATCAGAGGTCCATAGCCCATGTTATGGGTCTTTGAACAAAGAAGTCTGATTTTTGGGGGTTTTGGGCCCAGACCGACTCGGCCCAAGACCCCCTGGGTCGGCCCGAACCGGGTCGACCCGACCCAGGTTTGGGTACGGCCCATTAGGGCGCAGCCCGGCCTGGCTAGCATGGCTCAGCCTGGCCAGCGCGGCCCGACCCAGTCGGCGTGGCATGACCCGGCGCGGGCGCCCCGGCCCGGCGCGGGCGGCCCGGCCAGGTGCGGCCAGTCCGGCCTGGGTGGCTCGGCGCTGGCCGAGGGGGGCGGCTCGGCTCTAGCCGAGTGGACACGAAAGGGGGGGAACTTCCCCCCTTGATTGAAGAAATGACCCCCATGTGGGGGGGCCCGCCTCTTTGCCAGCCAGGGGGTTACGACCCCCGGATTTCCGAAACGGCCGACCAAGTTGGCCGGCCGGTGTGCCGCCACGGGACCCCCACGGGTCCCGACTTCCATGTACCGGTGGCCGGTGGTTCCAGCCATAGCTCCCTGCACCACCGCGGCCTTAATCCGTGGCCTTGTCTGACCGGCACGGTGTGACGGTGCCATGCCCCTCCACCGCGGCCCCGCTCCAGCCGCGACTTCTTTCGGCCTCAACGGCGCGGCGCGACGACACCGCACTCCTTCACCGAGTTCCTTCTCATTCCCGCACGGTGCCGTTGCACTGCACCACCTTTGTTTGAGCCGCAACGAGTACAACAACAAAGGGGGATGAGGGTCGGTTGTGTTCGTGCGGTTCAGCCCCCTCCTGTTAATTCGATATCAATCGGCTAAGAATTTAACATTGGATGGAAAAAGAATATTCACGAACACACAACCAAACCCCTACCTCAATAAGTTGTCGTACATAGATCATCGTGGAAAAACGGAATCGTGAGGGTGGTTCGGCGTTGGCGAGCATCCAAGAAGAGGATGTCGTTCCACACCGGCTGCAGAGGAGGGAGAGATCGGCACGTCGTCTCTCCGTGGTGCCCTGGTGTTCTTGGCGTTTTTCAACGAGGAAGAAGATGTTCTTCATGACCGCAAGAGTTCTCTCCTCTATTCCACACAATGAATCAACCAACAATAAAATAAGACCTTGTATTATTTTATTCACACACACATGCCAACATTAATTTAAAATTCAAAAGATCCCATTCAATTAATTAACTTAATTGAAGAGCATTTAACAATCCAATTAATTGCGACTGTTGACATGTCATTAAATTGGGGGAGGGGGTGTGTTACACAATTAAATGCACGAGGGAGGTTTTAAGGGATTTGAAGGGGTGAGGCTCGCGTGGGCCCCACCTCACTATTATCCTACCAAGGGAGTTAGGATGTAGTGGGTCCCACTCCAACTTCCATGCATAGGTTATAACTGCTTAGAATAGAAATAAAAATTGTAGCACAAATTTTTATTTCACTCTTCAGTTAACCCATTTATTTAACAACCTCACCCGAGAAAACGCAACTCCAGAAATGGTCTTCCTAAGGAATTACTGGTGCTGTGATTTCATCGGTGCCCTCAGATTTCGATTCTGAGTACTGGTTCAAAAGTTAAGAAAACCTGCTCGTTTGTTCACTGAACGTACCCGAGCTAAACTTCGGAAATTGATTCCGGGCACACCGGGTCTCAGAATCAGGTGCCGTCAGAAACTGCGCACTCGTAAAATCCCAAAGAAATTAAGAAAAAAAATTCCCTATAAATTTATGGGTATTTATAAGATCCCACCTTTTCAAATTCCCTAACTCCTCTAAACCCCTTTTTAATTAAGTGACTCCTCCCCTCCTCACCTCCCACTTTAATTCATGTCAACTAAATATCTAATTAATATGAAAACTTATGATTAATTAATTAAGTGTGTTTTGTTTTGAATTTTGGAATTTTGAAATGCATGGTTTGAGTAATAAAATAAGAGGTGTCTTATTTTATTTGGGTTTAGCTTGTGGTGTTAAGTTTTTGGGGAGAGTTCTAGTTTTTGGAGGAGAGAGAACTCATCCTCATCATTGAAGAATGTGAAGAACACCAATGCCAACCTCAGTTTCCTTTTTCTCGACGCTTGATGAAGCGACGCTGTCATCCCACGACAACGTCTACGGAACAGCGGAGATTCCCCTTTCTTCGTCAAGTGATCAACCTTCATGAGTCGAGGTAGGGTTTGATTTTACATTCAAGAATATTTCGACGTTTTTTGTTAATATTGGCCGCCTATTATCAATATAACGGGAGGAGATCGGACCGCACAAACACGGCCGATCCTCCTCTCCTTTTTTTATTAACCCTCATTGCGGCTTGAAACAGAGGTGACACGGTGCAGTTGCATCGTGCGGGGACAACAAGGATCACGGCCGGAGCGGGCTGTGGCAGTGGAGCGCGACGCCGTCGCGCCACGCCGAAGAGACCAAAGGAGGCCATGACTAGGAGTGGGCCGCGGCGAAGGAGTGCGGCGCCGTTGCGCCGCGCCAGAGCATCAAGGGACCACAGCGCCATTGCACCGCGTTGACCGAAGAGGAGCCAAGACTATGGCCGCAACAGTTCGACAAAGGCGGCTAGGCTCGGCCAGCCACTGACACCTCCAGGAGGCGGGACCCGTGGCGGGGGTCCCGCGGAAGCTCACTGGCCGGCCAACACGGCCAGCCGTTTCCGAGAATCTGGGGGGAGTTAACCCCATTTTATTTAGGGCGGATCCCACCAAAAATGGGGGGCCACCGTTTCAAAACGAGTGGGGGCAGCGCCTCCCCCCTCTGCGTCCAGCTCGGCCTCGAGCCGAGCCGCGGCCCATGCTGGTCCGGACCGCCCGTGATGGGTCGGGCCACGCCAGTGAGACCAGGCCGTGCCTTAATGGGCCAGACCCAGACTGTGGTCGGGTTGACCCGGTTCGGGCCGATCTAGGGGGTGTTGGCCCGGGTCGGATCGGGACCAAACCCCCTACTTTCGGACAGATCTGTTCAAACGCCCATAACTTGGGCTATGAACTTTTGATCGATGCAACGTCAGTTGCGTTGGGATCCTTGGATCGAGACGGTCGTTTTGTATATTACACTCAAGGTTTTGGAGAACTTTGGGTATGTCTGGGTTGGTTCGAACCCGAAAGCAACCAGGCCCTCGGAGCGGAAACGCTTATAACTTGAGTTCCGAACGTCCGATTGACGTGCGATCAAATTTGTTGGATTCCTCTTGATGAGAAGGATCTTTTGGTATACTTCACCTGAGGTTTATAAGTAGTTGTAATATGTCCGGGTTGGATTGTACCCAAAATCTAACCGGGCCCCTGGAACAGAAAAGCTGATAACTTTCAGACCGGACGACAGTTTGGCGAACAGTTAGCGGCGTTGGTAATCATGTTGAGAAACGGTCCCTATGAGTATACCTTATGAGAGTTCAGGGTACAGTTGAGATACGGTCGGGTTGGTTGTACATGAAACCAACCGGGTCCCCGAGACGAAAAGGCTAATAACACAGACCGGGCGTCTGATTGATGCGCCGTCTGTTGTGTTGAGATTCCTATGAAGTGGTAGACCCTTGGGATACTTCTTCGTGGGACTTTGTGATAATTGGAGTATCAACCTGTATCTCATGGATTGGACCCTTCCAGTGATGAGAAAGTGGAGTGAAGAGACCTAGTAGCTGGCTGAGACTTAACTACTGTTGATCGATCGTCTCGGAGTGATTCAGATAGGCCAGTGGGGAGCGCTTGGTTGTAGCGGCAGACCCATGGTGGAGGAGCGCTTGGTTGTAGCGGCAGACCCGAGGTACTCGACAGAAGGAGTACCTCTGTAGGATATGAGGGGGAGCGCTTGGTTGTAGCGGCAGACCCATGGTGGGAAGCGCTTGGTTGTAGCAGCAGACCCAAAGTATTCGACAGGTGGAGTACTTCAGTTGTCCAAGGTTAGTGGGAAGCGCTTGGTTGTAGCGGCAGGCCCACTGTACTCGACTGAGGAGGAGTTCTCCAGAAGCTGTGGTTTTGACCTCATGAATAAAATCCTGGTTTGAGCTAAGTCATTTACCTTTGTGATTTCCTCATGATTGATATGGGTTACTTGATAACTTAGGTATATGTATGGACATATACCTAAGTAGTGGTTATCCGTTGATTTTATATCTGTGTGATACCTCTTGATTGAAATGGGTTACTTGATAACTAAGGTATAAGTATGGACTTATACCTAAGTAAGGGTTATCTCTTGAGATCATTCTTTGAGGATATTCTTGTTAGATTTAGTGAGGCCTTGAGGGTCTCGGGGTTCCTACTTAGTATCGTTATACTCACCCCTGCACAGGCTATGCCCGCACCTCATTATGTTGGATGTAGACGACGGACATCACTGATCGTGGTTGAGGATTGTAGAGCTGGACGGTACCTAGAGGTGGATCTCATGATGAGATGGTACCCGGAGGTGGATCTCATGATGAGTCGGTACCCAGAGGAGATGGACAGACGCGGAGTGCTGAGGAGGACATCTGTACCTACCCTTCAGGTAGGAAGCCGGAGGACGATCCAGGATCTGCTTGTCACCTTTCAGCTGTTGTCCTTTGAGTTGTACTTTACTTCAGTTGTAGTTGTACCTTTCTTTTGGGCTTGTATTTCTGGATCCTTGTACTTTCAGCAGGTTTGTTTTACTTATTTACTTAGTGTAGCTTCTACTTGTACTCTGTTTGTGTGTGTTTTCGTTTCATAAAGGCAATTCCTTCCCTTTTTATTGGGATTTACACCTTTGGTGCTAGTCGCCAGCCCCTAGCCTATGGAAGGCGGGCTTGGGGTAGACACAACACAGGCCCTGAGGGCGGGTCATGACATGCCTACTCAAATTGTTTAACAAAAAAATTACAGATTAAAGACTCTTATTAATACCAATGATGCAGGGGTAAAACTCTACAATTTAATCATATCAAATATATTTTAATTTCTTTCATTACATATTCATTTTTACATTTTTAGGCAATATTGGATGCTCCTTATGGTTAATTTGGATACTCCAAATATTTATTTCTTGGATTAAATGGTTGGATATCCAAAAAACCAACCACACATGATGGAATTTCTTAATTTTTAATACACTACATCCAACATTTTAGAACTAAACATCTAGTTATATAATTTATATTATCATTTAATGAGGATTCTATTATTACAGGGTGGTGCATTAATATCTTCTACATCATGGAATGAGGCTAGGGTAAAAGGACAAGGAACATCACAAGTAGTATGACCAGATAAGTATTATGTTATATATAATAAGATTTCACTATCCAAACACATATAAAAAATTACTTATTTTTCTTAATCTTTCTGTAGTGTCTGAAACAAACAAATGGAAAAGACTGTGGTTATTATGTTTTTAAATTTATGAAAGTGATCGTATTACATAAACAAACCAGTATCCCTAAAGAGGTATTTTCAAAGATAATTACTATTTAATTTAAAATATTTATTCATCCTTTGTGTATTTATATTTTTTCAGTACTACCATGATTCTCAAAAATACTCTTTTTCACAAGATAATATAATTTTTTTTAGAAATGAACATGCATCATAATTGATGGTATAATGTACACAAATAGCATTAATATGTGACCGATATGACTCGAATTGTCTATTTTTATTTAAAATTGTTAGTATTTTTAGTAAGAAGAACAAGTAACATATTGAAAACTGATAAAATGCATTAATATTGATTTGATACTTTAGGACACATATCCATAAGTAATTTTTGATGTGTTGTAATCAACCACACCTAAATCCGACACATGGTGTGACTGTTATGAATTTAAGTGTGTATTTTTATATTAAATTAACAATAAATTTAGAAAAAAGAACAAGTGACATACTTAAAACCAAGAAAAAAAATTCATATTGTCTTAATACTTTAAAAAATGATCCATCAGTCATTTTTGACAGGTAGGAATCAACCACACCTCAATCTGATGAACAGTGTGACCAATATGACTAAAAGCGTCCTTTATCAGTTTAAAATTGACATTTTAGCTCAAAACATGTCACTCACTGAAAACCAAGAAAATCACTCTGATTGTCTTAATAATTTCGGAAAATGATTCATATGTTCTTTATGACCTATATGAAATAGTATCATGTCAAACCAATGAACAATGTGACTGGTATGACTCAAAATGTGTGTTTCCAGTTTGGAATGATATTTTAGTAATAAAACACAACTGACATTCTAAAAACTAAGCAAACACATTTAGATTGGTTTGATACTTTAGGAAATTGATTTACAAGTCATTTTTGACGTGTAGTAATCAACCACAACTCAATCCAATGCATGGTGAAATTGGTATAACTCAAAGTGTCTCTTTGTATTTAAAATTGACATTAATTTTTATAAAAAACACAACTGGCATACTAAAAACCGAGCAAACACATTCATATTTTTTTTGGTAATTTAGGAAAAAAATCCATGAGTCATTTGTGACATGTAGGAATTAAACCCACCTCAATAAAATTCACGGTGTGACCGTTATAAATCCAAATGTGTCTTTTTTATTTGAAATTGACATTAATTAAAGTAAAAAGAACAACTGACATATTGAAAACTGAGAAAATTCTTATAGATTGTTTTGATACTTTAGGTAAATGATCCATTAGTCATTTTTGACATTTAGGAATCAACCACACCTCAATATGACACATGTTGTGATTGGTATGACTAAAAGAATTTATTATCATTTTAAAATTTACATTTTAGCTCAAAACTTATCAGTCACTAAAAACCAAGAAAATTCTTTCTGATTGTCTTTATAATTTAGGAAAGTGATTCTTAAGTCCTTTCTGATGTGTATTTAGTAATCTCACATAAAATCAATTCAAAATATGACCGGTATGACTCAAAAAGCATGTTTCTGGTTTGAAATGATATTTTAGTACAAAAATACTACTGACATACTAAAAACTGAGAAAACACATTTGGATTATTTTAATACCTTAGAATAATTATCCAAGAGTCATTTTTGACATGTATTAATCAACCACACCTCAATCCAATGAATGATGTGACTACTATAAATCTAAATGTGTTTTTATTTAAAATTGACATTAATTTAAGTAAAAAGAACAAGTGACATACTGAAAATTGATCAAACACGTTAGGATTGTTTTTATACTTTAATAAAATGATCCATGAGTCATTTATGATGTTTAGGAATTAACCACACCTCAATCTGACGCACAGTGTGACCAGTGTGACTAAATGTTTCCTTTATTAGTTTAAAATTCACATTTTATCTCAAAATATTTCACTCATTGAAAACTAAGAAAATGCCCTTCAATTGTCTTCATTATGTAGTAGAGCGATTTGTAAGTCCTTTGTGATGTTTATGAAGTAATATCACCTCAAAATGAGTCACGATGCAACCAGTATGGCTCAAAATGGGTGTTTCTAGTTTGAAATGATAATTTAGTAAAAAAAATACAACTGTCACACTGAAAACCGAGCAAACCCATTCAGATTGTTTTGCTACTTTAGAACAATGATACTTGAGTCATTTGTAACATGTATGAATCAACTACACCTCAATCCGACGAATGACGTAATCAGTATAAATCCAAATATTTTATTTAAATTTGATATTAATTTTAGTAAAAAACAAGGGACATACTCAAAACCAAGAAAACACATTCGTATTGTTTTTATATTTTAGGACAATGACCCATAATTCATTTGTGACGTGTAGAAATCAACCTCACCTCAATACGACACACAATATGGCCCGTATAACTCCAAATGTGTCTTTTTTATTAAAAATTGAAATTTTATTAATGTATTATTTCATATTAATGTTTAATTTATTTCTTTATAGTATTACTAACATAATATTTTTTTCTTAAATAGGTGGAACCTTTTTCTTGAGTTGGGATGATTTGTTCAGAAACTAATACCATGGGCAAATTTTTTTGAGAGGGATCATGAATTTCAAAGGATGAAACATTAATGTTTTTAACTGTTTGTTAAAAAATTTTAAATGTAATTATATAAAATATTTTTTGAAATGTATATATAATTGTTTTCCAAACCCTTGTGTGCAATAATTTGTTCTTGTGTGTGATATTGTTTGTACTGCTTTGTTCTTGTGTGCACTGTGCAAGTGCTGTTTTGTGTAGGTGGTGTGTGTGTGTGTTGTGCAGGTGCTGCTAGTGGGTGCGCTGTTTATATGTGTAGGTGCTACTGGTGAGTGTGATTTTATATAAATAGAACATCACAAGTAGCTAGGACTTTATCAGTGCTATTTCAAACACTGATAAATGCCCCCTTTATTAGTGCTATTTAGAGCATTGATAAAGTCCTTCTTTATCAGTGATATTTCAAGTGATGATAAAGGCCTCCTTTATCAGTGTAAATTAAAGCACTAATAAGTGGTCCTTTATCAGTCCTAAAAATAGCACTGATAAAAAGTGTCCTTTATCTTCACTAAAATAGAACTGATAGGGGGGCTTTATCATTGCTTTTTTAGCACTGATAAAGGACACCCTTTATCAGTTCTTTTTTAGCACTGTTAAAGGGGATCCCCCCTTTATCTTCATTGATACTAACAATGTTTTTCTAGCACTGTTAAAAGTGTTTTCTAGTGCTGATAAAAGCACTATCTATAGTAATGACCCTTCTACACATCACCTCAAAGTACTATCATCATCTAATAATCTATCATATCATGGAATCATCACCAATTAATCCATTTAACCTATTCCTCACCACTAACCAAGCCATCATATTTAAAAACCTCAGCTAAAGTGAGGTCATAGGAGAGGGATTAGTCATCTATCCACTCTCACCAAACTAGATTTTGGGTAAAACACCTAAAACTCAAAACCATTGGGATCAGTATCAAATAATCAACTCATGTTGGGAGAGTTTAGAAATCACCTAAAAATACAAGGATAATAGTCACATATAATACCTTGTCTAAGGTTCCATATAAACAACTATACTATATCCCAAAATATTATCATGTCACCCCACAATATTCTACACCAACTACTGGGACCTAAAAATGTAACTCACCATACAAAACAACCACATACAACCCATAGTTCTCTTTTTTATTTATAGAGTTAACCATTTTTTAGATTCCTAATTTCCAACCAATATTCATGTTTAATCCATTTAATCCTATATTTAATGAAAAACCACCATATCCCCCACCCACATTTATTCCAATTTATCAATTTTAAATTCTTCAATAAATTACAACATTTTTAATTCTATACCACACTTATTTAATTCCAACATTACCAATCATATTCCATAGACACCAAAAAACTACAACAGTTCCCCCACAAAAAAACCCAACCATATCATAAAAAATGTCACATACCATGAAAAATAAATCACAATATCGCAAATATCACATATCATTATCCATCAACCAATCACTATAATCCATCCCTCAATATATCTCATACGAATCCAACTGTAGCCCCACTGCCTTAGTATATTATGCACCCGAACCGGTCACCACCATCACTGCACAATCCCAAAAGATCCACACAAATAAAATCATAACATCAATCACACTATAAAATCATAATATTAGTGTATTTTACCTTTATTCACTTCCACATTTCCAATTTAAAGAGGGATTTCATAACATTTCATCATCTCTAGAATAAGTATTTTCATAGAATTTATAGATTCACACACAACCATTTAATTTCCATGTTTATGTAGTTAACCTTTTATTAATGGTGAGGCTAAAAAATAAATCACATTTGGGGTTTATAGTTCACAAAAACTATAACACACACATCAAAATAGCTTCAAAGTTTCAAGGAAATATCAAGTGACAATAACAATAGAATAAGTAGACACAAGTGAATTCTCCAATTTCCCTTCAATTTAATTTAATTATGGTTCATTATATTGTTATGTTAATATTCACTATACACCAAATGAAAAAATTCATGCTAATCCCAAATATTCCCAAAATAAAGAGAGATAGAGGATCCCCTACCTCAATTAGAAATTTCAATTTTTTTTCAAATAAAAGGAGAAGAAGAAACACCCACAAGATAGGAATAACAAAAAAGAGTTATCAGAAACCTAGAACACAACACTTTCCATAAATCTCTATCCCCAAAATTACCCAAACCATCTAATACCACAACCAAATCCTTCTTCATATGAATAATGAGATGAAAATTTAGAAGGTAAATGAATGGAACTCAAATAAGATCACCAATAAAGAATCTCTTTAAACTGAAAATAAAATCCACCAAATGGGGGTAAAATACCTCCCAAGGATGTACCTAGGTCACCCAAGAGTCAATAGAAAATATGGTAGAGTGATTTTTTTAAAATGAGTTTAATAATTTATTCCCAATAGATAAATTATAATACCAAGGCATAATTACCCTAACCACACTACAATGAATAAGGTTCCTCCCCAATCCACATTGCAAGATAAGGTGCGACGTAATGGACCTCAGTCCAAATAACTTATTAAATTCACATAGTCTTCAACATCCAAATCCTATATTCCCAAGGTAATACTATGAAAAAACCCATGAACCATGTCTTAGAAACCCCCAAAATTATAGTGATACAAAAAACTAACCTCTAAGGTCCATATGCTGCAACAACCAACCATGCCACAGAACTAGATACCCAAGCTGATCCTCTACACCACAACTTATACTCATGCCATAGTTGAGTCTCCTTATACCCTTAACCAATCTGAAAGATATTAACTAGACCATAAAACCTAGGATCTACCTATACAAGAGATAAGGATGTCCCTTATGCACTCCACCCTTCTATAGATCCGAACCAACTTAGCCTTCCTCAAGATTTCTCCTTATGGTATAACCTAGTGATCCATGCCACAAATATAGTCTTTTACAAACTAGGAGAATTTGAGTGACCCTTACCATAACACCATGTTATTTTAAATTATATATTTTCCTTTAAAACTATATGTGTTAAATATCTTACTTCACATGAAACACTAAAACAAAACAAATTCTGAAACATTATATAACTATTAAATTGTATCCATTTAATTTTTTAGAAAATATAGAAGTAATCAAATTATAAAAAAATTGTAGAAATAAAAATAAATGTCTTTTTTAACTAATGCATTGATAAAATTCAATTAATATAACTAAATAACATATAAAATCATTTCATGCATAAAAATATTTTTTTTATTAAAAATTTCCATTTCATGCACTTTGAAGTTTATTATATTATGGTTAAATAAAGATTTAAATGTAAATTATTAATAATTTATACAATAATATAAGTTAACACCCATCCAATATTTATTACTAGGAAAGTAATAAATTATTTTTGTTCTTAGAGGGTACATGTTTCTTAAAATTTGTTTATACATTATGCACACTTATATTAAAATTTATTTTTTATCACTTTTATAAACTGAATCATATAAAATGATTTGAAAAATTTTTATCATATTTTTAAAATTATTTAATGGGTTCAATTTAATTTTTAGGCATAAAATTAAGTTACCAAGGTAAATATTATTTACCGTAGTAAAACAGTTATTTTTCAAAGAATGGCGATTTTATAAATATTATTTATTTTTAAATTAAATGGATATATTTTAAAATTTGAATATAATATGATATTTATACATATATAAAAATAAATTAATAATCATTTATTTGGTAATCAATTTTAAATAATATTATGAAAACTTAATAATTAAAACAACATTTTTCTATAAAAACATTTTTCCAACACATTATATGTTTTAGTTTTAAAAAATAATTTTCACATGTGTATAAATTGAATTAGATTAAATAGATACCAAATTTAGATTCATAAAATTTAATTTTATTAATAAGGGTCATATTATATATTTAGTAATAAAGTAATTACTATGGTTAAATTTTAATCAATATTAATAAGTATTAAATTGTGTAATTTAATGTGGCATGATTTATAATAAATCAATTTGAAGTATATACCTTATAGAATAAATTTTTAGGTTTAAAATTTATACCTACATGTATCACTGATATTTCCCCACTTAATTATCCTATCTCTCATACAATTCCATTCTTACCACTTACCTAACATTCTTTTCCAAAGATTTGTCCCTCTTTTTTACCTATAAAAGTATTTCATTTACACCCACCTCAAACCACCCCTATAGTTTGAAAATCACTTTAAAATCTACCCAATTTAATTCTTATGGACCCACTCTATATTTTAGGTAGCCTCCAACCTCAAAAAAGTTTCTCAAGTAATTCATTTCTAAATGATACTTGAAGAGAAAATCAAAATTCTCAGCGTACGTATTACTTACCCTTAACTTCCTTTATTTATCTTTCTCATGTATCATCATCCAAACCCAATCTAAACATATTTATAAAATATAATCAATATAAAAATATATTGAAGCATTATTATATTTATCATATAACCATTATCTATTTCCCTCTTATCCAATCAAAAAAATGAAAATGTTTCTCAAGCGTGTGTGCAAACTACCACCTCCATAAACGAAAAATTTTGTTTTTCATCACTAACTTTGAAGTATAGATCCCGAAATGGGTTTAGTGAATAAATATTTTATTTATGTCATTATTTATACTTTTAAAATATAAACTAGTCATTATATAAGTAATATTAGTAATAAGCGATCATTGTAAAACTAACCGCTTAAAGCAAACACACCAAAATGAAAATCAATTTATTTATAATTGAAAAATTATTTTTCATTTACCTTATTCTTATAACACTTAAAAATTATAATTAATCACCTTAATAAAATATAAATAATTTCATTATTACTTTGTGATAATGATATTATAACAAAATAATGTCTTCCATATCAATACTCGTACACAGATTGTAGTATGTTCTTGTTGGGTCATTTTAACCACCTACATGAACAATACTATAAATTTATATAAAGTTTGGGTTTATAAACTTAATATTGGATATTAATAAGTAAATAATGTTTTCTAGTTCTATAATAGTAATATAAATATTTAACTACATTTGGGGTGGTAGTCGAGTTGTTAACACAACCCGTAAGCCTACTTGAAACCCATGATCAAATCCTGGAGGATTATTTCTAGGTTACTGTATCATTACTATAGAGGTACTGTAGCAACCAGAACTATTCATCCATTTTGGCCTTCAGGCCACCAGTTTGGGCCTACGAGCCACATTGGCCTTTAGGAAATCAAAGGGGGTGGTGACGTAGACATGATTGATGGGCGGTGATGTTGGTTTGATGCAAGAAGGGCCTTCATACCATCCAATGGCAGGCCTATGTGCCATGTAATGGGGATTCATGCCCAACGGGCCTTCAGTCCAAGTAACAATTATGTAATAAAAAGTGACTGATTGGGTGGGTTATCCCTTATAGGGGATATTACTTTCCTTACTGGCCTATATGTTTGTGGTGTGTGTGTGTGTGTTTGATTGTAATTGTATCCCTAAGAACCTAATATATATAAATATTTAATTGATTAATTAATATAATATTTTTCATTCATTATAAATTAAAAAAACTATATCATCACTGACTTCATCATCACAAATAATAACTAAAATACTCATGAAATAAAATTATAAAACATTATAAATAATTATAAATCATAAATTATAGTAAATTTTATGATCTAAGTATGGTGTAATTTTGGATAATAATGAATAAGAACACTTCTATTTAGAAACTTATTCAGAACGATCAAGATTACTCACACCCGACATTAAAATCAGATAACAACAGACTAATATACATGTAGATAATAATTATAGATGAATTTTATAGAAGTTTATGGATATGATAAGTTTATAAAATAGATGATTATGATAATTATTTTTGTTATATATGATACTCAATCACTTTAGTGGAATTTGGGAATCAATTTACGAGGTACTTTATCTCAAATTTAATTCTTGAGACATATTTCTTATTATGAACCATGATATTTTTAATATAGTGTGATTACCTTATAAAGAATGTATTTTAAAATATTCATTTAATTCATGGAGTTTTAAGATATATATCATTTTAATTATTTAAATGGATTGCAATTAAAATGATACCAAAGTCAAAAGTGTTTTTCTTAAGTCAACTCCCTTCATTGAGTTATAATTATTCTTATTGAACTTTCTTCTTCCAAGCTTGGTTCATTACACATTAAGATTTTATTTCATGGTAATTTTTCTTCCTCTTTGGCTAGAATTTTTTTTAATCCAAATATTTTACCTTGATGAATCTCTTCCCCAAAATGTATATCATTGTTTAGAATAATTCACATCCACTTTAATGATAGTTTCCCCTTCTTGTCCATATTTTATTTTACCTATAATGTTTTACTTTATAATTTAAAACCTAATTATGTTTTATATCATCTAAAGTCTATAATTCCCTTTATATCTTTTAAAAAGGAATTTTTTTTACTATTTTTATGATATGAGTTTTTGACAAAGATATTTCAAAACATTAATAATGTTTTCTATCCTTTAAAATCCAAATGTATTATCTTCCACCCCAAATTTCTTCTGATAAAATTTACATGTTTTCAAGGATCTATTATGGAATTTTCTTTTTCAAAATATTTTTTTCCTAAATTTTTCACTTTAAATTTTTGAAAAAAACTTTTTAAAGTGACCCATAACTTCATTTTTTAGGATAATGTTAAAAATGTTTTCTAAATTATCCTTTTAAGTTTTTTTCCACATGAGCACGACTTTCCACCATTTTTGTATTTTTCTTTGAAAATTTTTCTCTAAACCTTTATGGTATCTCCAATAAATTCATACACACCTAATTTTAAGAATAAATATTTTTAAATGGTCAAGGATATTTCTTATTTCCAAACCAAATTTCTTAATGATCCTGAAATGATATTTTCCATCTATGTAAACACCCTATGTCCATTCCTATGATATTATATTCTGATTAAATCCACCTTATTTCTTTATATGGCCTGTAATTATGTTGTATATTATCATGTAACATATTTCCTTATTGGGTAAAAATATGATTTGATAGAATTATGTATGAGTTCCTTACGTGGAATATATAAAGTTAGACATATGAAGGGTACACCCTAATGGTTCTCCATTGCATTAGGTAAAGAATTAATCACTAGAGACTATAATTTGATGTTAACTTTACATCACACCTTGGTAATCATTATTATAACCTAGGTGAAAACCTTGGTAATTTTCTTTTACAAAACCTTCGTGATAATATTTGGTGATATGTTTATGAATGTATCTTGTTTATATTATATCCACATTTCCAAGTTATGATTCATGTACTTATTGTTAAGTGTCCCTTGAACCACTTTATATGTATGATAATTAAAATATATTTTTTATTTTATTTCCTTTAAATTTCTTAATTATTTTAATTATAAATTGATTAAAGTATTCTTAACTTTTATTATATCATATCATATCATTTCTTTTCTTAAAATATCTTTTAATTTTATGATTTGATTGATTATAAAATGTTCTAAAAGTTTCATGTTGAGTTACTTGGATAAATAAGTAATTTTGGACCTTTAAATACTATTTAGACATAATTTTTACTATTACCACATAGACATTTTTTATTCACCATGTAGCCAAATGTGAATCCAAATTAAGAAATGTGAATCCATGTAGTCAATTTTCTAGAATCAGTTACCTTTACTTTTTCTGCCATAACATTAGTTACAGAACTCCAAATTGAGTCATTATTTTTGACTTATAAATATAAGAAAAACTATATAAATTACATTAAAATATATAAAACTATGAATCAATATATATCATGCATTTAATTAGGTTATAATTCACTAGATGTTTTCAATCTAAATTTTGCAGTTTTTTAGAACTATTTTTCTTTTGTATTTTGAAAATAACATGAGATATATAGGTCCAATTAAAGTTATTATTAGTCCTATTGAAATATAATTAAATTATATAAATATAATTTAACCATAACCAAAGATAATTATATTTTTTATAAGGTCCGATTTAGGTATTAAACTTGTTGAATCAAAGTGTCTACAAATTTTCAAGATTCAGCTACATGAAATTGGGTATGTGAAACGACTATGTGGATTTACTTACATGAAATCAGATATTTGAAATGGCTATATGAATTCACTTACATTAATTAATCCATATAAATTCACTTACATGGAGAAAAATGGAAATGTGAAAATCCCTCACATGGGTTAGGCTATGAGGTTCTATGAATTTATGCATGATATTTCAAAACCTAGAAATATACTCTATTTTCCATATTATTTCATATTTACATTCACAAAACTTTATTATGGGTATAATTAGTTTTTTATTTATTATAAAATTACTTATTAATTATTTATAACTCATATGAATAAGTTTTGTATAATTTAATGATTAATTAAATACAATTCACATGGGATTTAACATGTATTGATATTGATGCTAAAATTTTGGAAATTGATATATCCAAATTCAAATCAGATTAAATATGAAGGATCAATCTTGATTATTATGAGGGAACTTTATAAGGATGTTAATTATTATTATTTACTATTTTCTTAAATTCTCTAATGAGTTCCCACTATATAGGTTTTTTTTTTACAGAATACCGAGGAAAAGTTTCCTAAATATTGTTTTTCATTTATAAATGATATGTACATGGAACATATTCTATGAAATAAACATGAATTATTATTTTTGAATATGTGTGTGTGATTCTATCTTTAAGAAATTTAAATATTCTTCAGTCTTCAAATTTTAAAGTTGTTGTGCAAAAAGGGACTTTATATAGAGTTAACAGAACTGGTGCATGTGAAGTAGAAAAATATAAAGGTTTAGGATTTTATTGAACCATACAAGTGATTCAATATTTTGTGATCAACTAATACTCCTTATCGAACTAAAATTATATGATCCTTTTGTATTAGAGAGTTTCTTGATACCTAAACACTCAGACTGTGAGGTGTTCTTTATGGTTATGTGGTTTTACTTCTTTCAACTCTTTTATGTGCACATAATTACAAAGCGTTATAATAACCATTAAAAGGAAGCATTGAGTGTAATGACTCTTAATAAAATTCATACATTGGGTAATGCCTTCAGGTGGGAAAAAGGAATACTATTCTGGTTATAACTCTAAGGGTTAAAAAGATAAGAAGTATTGGGTTTAAGCCTCTAGGAGAAAAAGGATTTCTAATTGGGTTGTGAATACAAGTGGGAAAAAGTCATTGTAAGATTACATTATAGTGGTTATAGTGGGTTCCATATCTCTCAATTCTTGAGATGGGTTAATAGTGGAATATGGACATTTAGATCCAAACCACTACAAAAATATTTTTGTTTATTTCTTTTTTATTTTACACTATATTAACTTTAATAAATATAATATAAAATTAAAATATTTAAATTCATTATTTCAATTTTTAAAATTATAATTCACCCCCTCTTGGATATATTGTGAACTTATCTCTGGACCAGCAATTGGTATCAGTGTTTTACCCATAGCTCTCTTTATATATATATTTTATTTTTTCTAACAATTTACTAACTTAAGAGTCATGGGGAAAGATCATTTTAAGATGGAAGGAAATTTCCCTAATGATAGATCTATACTTTAAAAAATGAATCATTTTTATGGCACTAATTATGGATAGAAAAAATCCTTGATGGAATATTTCTTGAAGCAACTTATCATTGATCATTGGACAATCATGACAACACCATACAAGATGTAAAAAAGTTGAACCTAAATCATTAGTTGGAACTGATGTGGTAAACAATGTTCTAAATTACAAGGTGATAATATATTATATTTTATAGTGATAAAAATGTTTATATTGATGTTTGATCATGTAAAACTTCTCATGACATCTGGAAAAAAATTCAACTTTCAAACCTTGGATCAGATAAACTTATTAGAACTAATTTGGGTATGTTAAGATGTAAATATAAAGAATTTAAAATTTGATACGACAAAACTTCAAATAAAATGTTTCATAGATTTACTAGTATTGTAAATGGTATGAGTTATTTGGGAGAAATTCTTGAAAATATATTTCTTATTGAAAGAGTACTTAGAGAACTTCGAAAGAATTGGCATGCTATACAAGTTTTTTTCTGAAAGTAATAACTTCATGGAACTTACACTTGATGATATTATTAGATCATTATTACAATATGAGTTAGAGCTTAAAAATCTTGCTAAATTAGATTATTTAAAGAAGCATGTAATTTCTTTTAAATAAAATGCATCTAATTACTATTCTGATTCTAAGTTACAAAATACTGATAAGAATGATACCTCATATGTTAAAAAAGTACGATATATAAGGAAGAAAGGATACTCAAGGAGATCCTAAAAATACTATCCTAAGGATTATTACAAGGAAAATAAGAAAGGTAATTTTAATTATAATGATGCTCAAGATGTAATCTATTATGAGTGTAGGAAAATGGTTTACATCAAGATTGATTTCACAAGATTATAGGAGGATAAATATAAGAGGAAGAAATAAAAGAGATAAAATAAGTCAATGAAAGTAAGATGGATTTAAAATAAGGATTAAAGTACTATTAGATAATATGGTTCTGAAAATTATGTGAATTTTTTTTCTTAAAGGCTTCATCAAATCATATAAGTGACTCTACTTATTATTCATATTCTAAATATGAATTGGAAAAACCCACTGCTGAGTAATTTCTTAAAAAAGTTGATAGACTTGAGCATAAATTTTAAAAATTAACCTGTTTATATAATAACCTTAAGAGACAACATAAGGATGTTATTAAAGAGACTGAAAATCTAAAGAAATCTTCTAGGATGACAAAAATTCTGCCCATACAAATCTGGAAATTACATAAAAAAAATATAAAGAATGATCCTATTGAAAATGATAAATAAAAAAGGGAGGTTTATTTAATATCAAAATGCCATTAATATAAATTAAGTAATTTTAACAATGTACATGATGAGAAAAAACAACTTAAAAATAAAATTTAAATATTAAAATCAAATTTTTCCATTTTGTTCAAGGTAGTGTAAACTTTGATAAAATGATGAGTTTCAATAAAATGAAAAAAAGGAGATCTGGTTTTGGTTATGATAAAAATTTACCAAAAATGTATAAGTCTTTATTTATTAAAATCACTAATATAAGAACATCCATTGTTGCATGTTTTAGATTTCATAAGAAAGTTCATTATGAAAAGGAGTGTTCCTTAATATTTCCACAATCTCTTGTACATACTAAGTATTTTATTTCTAAATATTTATCTTCAATATTTTACAAAAACAATTTTTTTAAATCTATTTTGGTTCCCAAAAAATTCATATTCTAACCCACAAGACCCAAATTTACATGGGTGCCAAAGATTTCTTAAATCTATTGTTTAAGAAATATGTCTTGGGAGTATAAAAAAAGGATAATTAGTACATGTATAGTGGATTATCAAGATATATGACTGATTATCTGTCAAAACATCTATCATTAAATCAATTTGATAGTGGTATTATTACATTTGGAAACAATTATAACGTAATGGTAAAAGATTTTTGTGGGTTTGGAATTTAAAATTATGTTATTATTTATAATGTTTTTTACATTGGAGGATTGATAAATAATTTACTAATTATTTCTCAGTTATGTGATGATGGAATGTTTGTTAAATCTGTCACAACCCGTCCTCAGGGCCCGTACCGTGACTACCCCAAGCCCACCTTCCATAGGCCAGGGGCTGGCGACTAATACCAAAGACGTAAATCCCGATAACTGGGAAGGCATTGCCTTTATAAAAGTAAACAAAACACCACAGAGTACAAGCGGAAGTAAAACACTAAGTACAAAAGAAAGTGTAGAAAAGTAAATGGGCCAGAATACAAACCCAACTGAAAGTACAACTACAACTGAACGAAAATACAACAGAAAGACAAAAAACTGGTAGAAAGGGTGTAGCTCCTGGGTCATCCTCCTTGGGTCCTACCTGAAGGGTAGGTACAGATAGCGCAGCTCCTGGATCATCCACCATAGATCCTACCTGAAGGGTAGGTGCAGATAGCGCAGCTCCTGGATCGTCCACCACGGATCCTACCTGAAGGGTAGGTACAGATAGCGCAGCTCCTCAATGCTCTCACCGGCCAACCCCCTCCGAGTGTCGTCTCTCCGTGAAGTCCATCTCTGGATACTGACTCGTCGTGTGGTCCACATCTGGGTACTGTCCAGTCCTCGAACACTCGGCCTCCGTCAGCACTACCCGTCATCTGCAACCAACACAACGAGGTGCAGGCATAGCCCGTGCAGTGGTGAGTATAACGATACTCAGTAGGGACCCCGAGACCCTCAAGGTCTCACTAAAACCAACAAGGATAACCACAAAGAAGATCTCAACAGATAACTTCTACTTCGGTATATGCCCATACATATACCTAAGTTATCAAGTAACCCATCTCAATCATGAGGAAACACAAGATTATGAAATCAACGGATAACCACTACCCAGGTATATGCCTATACATATACCTAAGTTATCAAGTGACTCATCTCAATCATGAGGTAAACACAAAGGTCATAGACTCAGCTCAAACCAGGATTTTCATTATCGAAACCATAACTGCTAAAGAGACCTATCTTTGGAGTGTATAGTGGTCCTGTCACGACTCTGAGGTACTTCTCACTAACCTAAGACTGCTGAGGTACTCCTCCTGTCGAGTACCGCAGGCCAGCCAGCCAAACACAGTAGTGCTTCCGGCCGGGGTATGCCACCCAAACACAGTAGTGCACACCCCCTAATAGCCTGTAGAGGTACTCTCCTGAGTAGTACCGTGGGTCTGCACTTTCACACAGGTAGTGCTCCATCTGCCATGGGTCTGCACCCAAAGTAGTTCTCCGTCCACTGGGCTAGTCGACTCACTCCAAGTCGAGTCGGTTAAGCAGTCGTCAGGTCTCAGCCGGCTACACGATCTCCGAACTCCGCACGCTCATCTCCGGGAGGGTCCGCTCCACGAGCTACAGGTTGATACTCCAATTATCTCTAAGTCCCACGAAGAAGTATCTCAAAGGACCGCCTCATCATAGGGGTCTCAACGCAACAGACGACGCGTCAATCGGATGCCCGGTCTGTGAGTTATTTGCCTTTTCATCCCTGGGGCCCAGTTGGTTTCGTGTGCGAACCAACTCGGCCGTATCTCAACTATACCCAGAACTCTCATAGGGTATACTCATAGGGATCGTTTCTCCATGTGATCACTAACGCCGCTGATGGTTCGTCAAATGGACGTCCAGTCTGAAAGTTACCAGCTTTTCCGTTCCAGGGGCCCGGTTGGATTTCTGGTACAATCTAACCTAGCCACTATCCAACTGCATCCAAACCTTAGGAGAAGTATTCCAAAAGTTCCATCTCATCAAGAGGAATCCAACAAAGTCGACGGCACGTCAATCGGATGTCCGGAGCTCAAGATATAAGCGTTTCCGCTCTGAGGGCCCGGTTGGTTTCGTATCCAAACCAACCCGGCCGAACCGAAAGTTCTCTGAAACCTTGAGTGTAATATATGGAAACGACCGCCTCAATCCAAGGATTACTACTCAACTGACGGTGCATCGATCAGAGATCCGTAGCCCAAGGTATGGGAAAAATACCGAAAGAGGTCCAGAAGTGGGGGTTTCGGGCCCGGGCCGACCTGGCCCGAGACCCCCTGGGTCGGCCCGAACCGGGTCAACCCGACCCAGGTCTGGGTCCGACCCGCTTGGGCATGGCCTGGACCAGCTGGCGCGGCGCGGCCCGACCTTCCGGTCTTGTCTGGCCGCGCGGCGCGCTGGCGCACCGGCCAAGCGTTGAGACGCGGGGGTGGGGGGGGGGGGATGCCCCCCTCTTGCTTCGCTAACCGCGGCCTTGCATGGGGCCGCCCCTTGCCACCGGATGCAGCTGAGCGCCGCGTCCCGCCCCTCTTTGCCCCGCGCGGTCACGGTACCAGCGACTTGCCGCCACGGCTAAAGCCGCGACGGCCCTCCCCGGCGGTATTTTCCGCGGACCACCGGACGCGCTCCGGTGGTCCGTTTTGCTCGCCGCCTTCGCCAATGGTCCTCCCGGGACCCGACCTTCACTGTGGAGGCTTCAAAATTGCCTTGCGGCTGAGACCCAAAAATTACGAAAAAAAATTCCTTGAATTTTCTGGGACTCTACAAAATCTCAAAATGTTAAATGTATAGTTTTCAAGGACACATCTCCTTTATTTTATGAAAAATAAAAAGAAAACATTTATTCAATTAATTAAACTGAATTAACTGATCAAAATTTTAAATTTCTGAATTTTTTAAAGTATGATAACATTTTGTGAAGTAGGAGGTTGGGACATGGTAATTTTAGGATGATGCACAAGCTATCTAAGAACTAAACTATTCTACATTTATCTAAACTTAAAGCGTACAATACCATTTATTATGAATATTTCTTGAAATGTAAACAAAACATAATCATTTCCAAGTCAATTAAATATGTAAAAACTGTAAGGACTCTTGATATAATTCGTTTGGATTTATTTGTTCTTATTAAACTTACTAGTTTGGGTGATAAAATATTTTTTTATTGATGATTTTAATATATACACATGGGTTTTCTTTCTTATTATTAAATATGAAACTTTATCTAAATTTATTAATTTCTATAAATTGGATCAAAATGATAAAGTAAACTTAATTAATTAAATTATAAGTGATCATGGTGGTGACATCCAAAATATGTAATTTATATAGTTTTGTGAATAAAATAGGTTATTTTTACAAATTTCATCCCCTAAGATACCAAAAAAATGGTGTTGTTGAAATGAAAAAATATAACACTTAAATAAATGGATTTGACCATACTAAATGAGTTTAATTTGAATTGTTTTTAGAAGAATATTTTATTAATTATTATTATGTTATTAAAATAATTATTTTAAGACCCTTTTTGAAAAAGACACCTTATGAGATTTAGAAGGGAACAAAACCTAAAATTTCATATTTTAAAGTGTTTGGGTGTAAAGTTTTTATTCTTAATACTAAGGATTATTTTGATAAAAATGATAAAAAATAAAATGAAGGAATATTATAAGGATATTAAAACAATAGTATGACATATAGAGTGTATAAAAAAAATAACCATGATTGTTGAAGAATACATTCATTTTAAGTTTGATGAAAAATATTTAAATAAAATAGATAATGATATTAATTAACTTGAGGATGAATTTAGAGATTTTAATTTTGGAGTGGAAGTAACTCCAGAAAATAATAAACATGTTGAGGGGGGATATTTATTCTAAAACTAAAACTATTCCTAAAAAATATTAGAAAACTCATAGAGATCATCCTACTGATAATGTTGAATCAAATGATCAAACCATAAAATATGTAATGGATATTTGTGATTATCATTCTTTTATTTTTGATTTTGTACTGAATAATATTTAAGAGACTTTAGATGATTATAATTGGATATTATATATTAAATATTAATTAACTCAATTTAGTTGGAATAATTTATAGATTTTAGTTATTCCACTAAATTATTATTATGTTATTATAACTAAATGGATATTTTGAAAGAAACATCATGGATGTGTAAATATAATTAAAAATAAATCTAGATTAGTTGCTCAAGGACATTCTCAAGAAGAATGAAATGATTTTGAAGAATATTTTTGATAAGTTTATAGATTATATGTAATTAGGATGTTATTAGCCTATACTTTTCTTGGTTTTAAATTATTCCAAATGGATTTTAAATAACATTCCTTAATGGTTAAATTTTTGAAAAATTATACTCTAGAAAATTCCATGGTTTTTAAAATGAAAAGAAACCTAATCATGTTTTAAAACTATCTAAGAATTTTTATGGTTTGAAACAAGATCCTTGAGCTTAGTATGAATGGTTAACAAGTTTTATTTTGAAAAAAAATTTGAGAAAGGAAAATTTGATCCTACTTTGTTTATTAGGAAAAATATAATGATGTTTTGATTGTGAAAATTTATGTTGATGATATTATTTTTGAATCTTCATTTGAAAAACTATGTACTAAATTATCAGATTTGATGACTTCTAAATTTGATATGATTATGATGGGGGGATTTAAAGTTTTCATTGGTTTAAAAATATTTTAAATAAATGATGGCATGTTTATAAATCAATATAAGTAACTAAATTCTTAGTCAAGATATTTTATTTTGAATCTCCTAAAAGTGAAAATACTCCTATGATTTCTAAATAAAAATTATATTAAGATAAATATAAAAAAAATATTGATGTTAAAACCTATATATTCATGATTGGATGTTTATTATATTTAACCACTTCTAGGCCAAATTTAATGTCCTCAGTTTTTATGTGTTCTAGATATCAAAGTGACCTTATGGAAAGTCATATTAAATAGTTTAAAAGTATCATTAGATATGTTAAAGGATTTTGAATCTTAGTTTATTTTGCTTTTAAAAAACTAAATTTGATTTGAAAAGTTATTCTGATTCCGATTTTAGTGGATGCAAGATAAATTAACACATTAATCAGGTTTTTTTCATTTACTTAGTAGATATTTAGTTTCTTGGGCCTCAAAGAAACAAAATTTTGTTTCACTTTCAATTTATGAATCCGAATATACAATCGTTGCATCATGTTTTCCTCAAACTTTATTGATTAAGAAAAATCATTCTGATTTTGGTTTTTATATTAATAAGATTCCTATTTTTTGTGACAATTTTTTTTCTATTTTTATTTCAAAAAACACCTTACAACACCCAAGAACTAAGCACGTTGATATTAAATTTTATTTTTTTATACGTTATGTACTAAAAAGAAATATAATTTTGGAATTTATTTCTATAGAAAAAAACTAACTAATATATTGAATAAGCCCTTAGATTTTATTAAGTTTGAGAAAATAAATTTTGAACCCTGTATGATGGAGATTTAAATTTATATTTATTTGGAACAAATTTAGGCAGAGTTTGAGTATTTACATGAAATATGGAATCTATATTTAAGATTAGTATTAATTTATTTATATACATATTTTTGTATTATATTACAGTTTTAAGACTTCTCATTCAACAAGATGATGTTACCTTTCTTTTTAAACTTTTAGTTTTTTAAAAAGTATATTTTATGATGGGATTCTCATTATTTTTTACAAACATCTTTTAAAATTGTGCTCACTTTAATGTGGCTCCTTGACACATACTTTAAAATATACATGTTTGGAAAAAAATCACAATTTTTATATTCATTCTCATAAAATATAACATTTTAATCAAATAGAGGATAAAGCATTATCATTTAAAATAAAGGTTAATTTTTCTATTGAAACTTTATCTTTTTGATAATCATGAAAAAAGAGAGAAGTTTTTAAAATTATTATTGGGTTTTTAATTATCAAAAATGGGTAGAATGTTGATTGTCTCTTTAAAACACTTTATATTTTTATTATTACAAATATTTAGTTGTTTTATTTCCTTTAAATTTATTAATACTTTGAATTATGCATTGATTAAAGTGTTATTAACCTTGATTATATCATTTCATTTATTTACTTAAAATATCTTTAAATTTTTTGTTTTGATCATTTATAATATTTTCTATAATTTTCATGTTGAGTTTCGAGGATAAATAAGTCACTTGGAACCATTAAATATCATTTCGACATGACTTTTTTTCAATTCCCACATATCCCTTTTTCTTTCCACCATGTAGATAAATGTGAATCCATGTAGCCACTTTTCTAGAATCAGTTAATTTTTGTATTTTATACATAAATGGAGTTATAAAACTCCAAATTGGATGATTCATATTTCTTAATAAGGATAAAAATATTATAAAAATTTCATTAGAATAAATTCACCTTTGAATCGGTCTATATCATGTATTAAATTATGTTATAATTCTCCACGTGTTTTTAGTCTGAATTATGTAGTTTTTCATAACTAGTTTTCTACTATATATGGGTGATAACTTGAGATATAGGAGTAATATTAAGGTCATTATTGATCCCATGAAAATATAATAAAATTACCTAGTTATAAGTCTATTGGACTCAAAGATAATTCTATTTTTTATAAGTTCTGATTTTGGACTTAATTTTGATGTCTCAAACTATCTACAAATTTTTCAAAATTGACTATATGAAACTGGGTATGTGAAATAGATACATGAATTCAATTACATGAAATCAGATAAATGAAAAATCTATATGAATTCTATTACATGGATTCAACTATATAAATTCAATTACATAGAGAAAAAAATCTATGTGAAAACACCTTAAGTGAATTTGGCTCTGTGGTTTAATGAATTTCTATATGATATTTTAAAACATGTAAATATACTATGTTTTCCATATTATTTCACATTTATGTTCAATTAATGTTTATTTTAAATATAATTATAATTTTATCTGTTATAAAATTACTTATTAATTATTTAGAACTCATGTGAATGGGTTTTTTGTTGTTTTTTGATGAATTAAATAATATTCACATGGGCTTTAACATGTATTGATATTCATGTGGATTTTTTTTTGAAATTAAAATATAAAAATTCAAATGAGATGAAATATTAAAGATGAGTCTTGATTATAATCAAGGAACTTTCTAAGGACATTAATTCTTAATATTTACTATTTTATTAAATTTTCTATTGAGTTTCACTATACAAGTTGTGTTTTATTTTATAAAATGTCAAGAAGAACTTTCATAAATATTATTTTTCATTTATAAATGATATACACATGGAATATATTCTAGGAAATAAACATGGATTAGTTTTTTTTAAGTTGTGTGTGAATTTATTACTTTGAAAAAATTAATGATGCAACATTATTCGTATTTTAAAGCATCTGTTTAAAAATGGAATCTATATAGAGTTGATAGAACTGGTGCATGTGAAGTATACAAAATATATATTTTAAAGATTCTATTAAAATATATGAGTGATTAATTATTTTGTGATAAAAAATGCTCCCAACCAATCTAAAATTATTTGATCCTTTACTACTGGAGAGTTTCTTTCTACCTCGATACCCAGAATATTAAGTGTTAATTCTAGTTACATGGTTTTACTTATACTTATTCTTTTTATGTGTGTATAATTGTAAAGGGTAATACTACCCATTAAATTATAGGATTGAAGTTCTTAACTCTCAAACAAAATTTAGGCATTAGGTTGTGTATTTAGGTGGTAAAAATGAAGACCAATTTGGTCATGCCTATAGGGGTTTAAAAGGCAGGAAGTGTTGGGTTTAAGCATCCAGGGTAAAAAGGATTTGTAATTGAGCTATGTCTTATATTAGGAAGAGTGGAATATGATCATTTAGATATGAACCACAATAAAAATATCCACATTCATTTATTTTTATTTTCCACTGCATTAACTTTATTAACTCTGATATAACCTTTAAATATTTAAATTCATTAATTCAATATTTAAATGGACAATTCATCCCCCTCTCATATATATTGTCATCTTATCTATGGACTAAAACTTATGATCAAATCATGCCTTATGTTTTTATCTTCATTTTTTTATGTTCATATTCTTATGTTCTACCCCAAGTCTTACCCATGATATGTTCCAATTTAATTTTTTATCCTTTTCTAAGCATCTAAACTTCACACATTCTTATGTTTTTTCCCCATGTTATAAAGAATAATAATATGTATTATTCTTCTAGAATATTATCTTATGTGAGGGATTTTGGGATATTTTGAAAGCTTATTATGAATTATGAAATTACTTATATAGCGGGGAAAATGTCTGTTATTTGGAAAAGTTGTGGATTTCATTAGTTAATGTTTTTTATACCTAAAACTATAATTATAAAAGGTCTTGTGAATGTATGTAATGAAATAATCTGTTTATGTCATTTAATTTATATGGACACACCCATGGGGTGTTATACTTACATGAATCCTGAATCACTATTATGAAAGATCCCCTAAAAAGCCTCTATTTTCATACACTTTGTCTTGAGTTTCAATGATTTTTAATCCCACAATTTCACCATTTTTAGAGCACATATCACATATTTATATTCTAATTTCATTTTGTATTTAATTTTGAAAATGGATCAAAACAATACTTTTAATTTTTTCATTTATCTTTTAAATTATTAGATAAAGTAATTCATTAAATCATGAATTTTGGAAGTTGTTTTAGGATGATAAGATGTTATTTTAAAGATCTTGGAGTGGATCTAAATCAATACAAATGATCTTGAATTGATTCTAGTCTAAAAAATTGTAAAGAAGTTGACCATAAGTATTTTCTTAGCTCACCATAAGGATTTAGGGCCAAAAATAAGTCTTTGGTCCTAATCCTAAATTTTTTATTTCAAGCATAAGTCTTTGTCATCAATTGTACAAATTTACTATACATCATAAGTATTTTTATTTTAAACCTTTTTCTTCATTATAAGGCTTTCCCCAGGACATCATAGGAATTCAACGTAAATATTTTTTGATCATAAGTCTTTGCAAAGGCTTATGATATCATACAAAAAAGCTCAACATTTGATATAGGAAGAAAAATTCCTATTACTTCATGGGACTTCTAAAAGAGAATCATGATTCCTTATCATCAATCATGTGACCAACCAGGGGAAACCACATAGATCTTCATATGTAGGACATTTCACAAGGATAAAATAAGGAAAGATGCATATTTACTAGAAGACTATATCATGTCCAATGGTTCCATGAGGATAAAGGGTAAATAATTAAAAGATTAAAAAGGGGGGAATATTTTAGAGTTTTGACCCAAAAACATTAAATGAGGGAATGATTTATCTTTAAGAATGAAAGAAGACACATTGGTCTAAGAGGAAGGAATTTTTCATGGACTGCTTGGTTGATCTATTGGAATTTTACTGCTGCTTTTCTTTTTTCATTCTAATTTTTACTTTAGTTCCATAAAAATTTATTCTTCCCTTTTCTTCTCTATTATCCCTTGAGTGTAGGGGAAATATCATAAGTTATTGTAGAAGGGAATAATATCCCTTATAATTATTGAATATTTTCACTTATTTTAATAAAATTATTTTCTCATTTTTGGTTTTTGATTCTTAGTGGTTGTTTAAATATTTTAATGTGATTTTGGTTAGGGTATAAAACTAGTTTATTGTTACTACTTAGGCTGAAAAACAATACTTTTACTCTTCATATTTCAGTTTTTCTCTATTGAGTATGTTGTATTAGGGGATGAGCATATATAAATTTTTGGCACATGTATGGGGGTAATTAATAGCTCTTAAATTACCTAGGAACACAAACACACGATTGGGTTTTTCATAGGTAATTTAGGGAGTGACTTTTTGACTTTTTTACACATAGAAAGGGACTATGATAAACAAAAATCATTATTATGTCAATCTCCAAATTATCCTTCAACCTAGGAGGTTAAAATAAATCAATCGAGGCATATTTCATTAATAAATTAATCAAGGAAGGAAGTAAAACCATTTTAGTACTATTAAAATATTTCATGTTTAAATATGACCTTAATGCAATCACTTTTCTCATCTACTATTTTAAAAAACTTATTGCATTTCTTTCTTTATTTTCAAAATAACATAACCAAATTCAAACCCCTATTTTTATAAAGTGATAAATAATTTTTATATGCGCTACTCTCTTTGAGAAAACCTAGCTTAACCACTATTACCACATTTAACATAGAAAATAAATAGTTTTTTCACACCCTATGACAAGGTGTGTTCAAAACCTGGAATTGTTTCCAAGGATGAAGTGCCAAAAAAGAACTAATTTTAACATTATGCAGCATAGACATCTAGTAAACCATCACTTGAGTTTGATATAAAAATTGAAATAACTTTAGATAAAATTATGAAACTTGAATTTCCAATCTTTTATGTAATTAAACTTGTAGACTCAAATTAAACCTCAAGTGTTCACTCCAAGCATGTCATCTTGTTTGGAAATCCCAAGAAAACTGTCAGAGAACTATATGAACCTTAATTTTATAATCAAAACAACCAAATTGATATTCCTAAATTTGAAGATGAAATTGAATTAAAAATCAATTTGATCCAAGTTTTTACCAAGTTAAATGGTCTTGTAGGTGAGGACCTCAACAAGAACATGCAAGCATTTACACTTGTCTACTTGTAATGGGTTGGACCCTCTGAGGGTGTTCCTTTACTAGTACTTGGGAGCTAGAGGTGTTTTTTTAGAGTTAGAGGATAAATAGGTTGATCTAAAGCTAAAATCCCATTCCATAGGTATTTCAGGGTGTAAAAGGTAGTTCATGACATGAATGAGCTTTGATTCATGTCCTAAAAAGTCGTTCATGTGTTGTTGTTTTAAAGGGATAATTTCTGGGAGGATTCAAAGATATTTTGATGGGGATAGTTCATGTTTTGAAATGAGGATTCATTAAATGAATGTATTTTAGATTAAGGCACCTTTAATTTTTATGAGTTTTCGATGGAGGTTCAATTTGAACCATTTATGGCATAAAAGGTAGTTTCACAGCATGAAAGGGTGTTTCATAGTTTAAATGGGTGTTTTTCAATAATTGTTATAATCTTGGGTTCCAACCCAAATTAAACTTTTCAATTTATTTTCCATTGAAACCTACTCATCTTGGGAAACCAGTTTTGGATATCTCTAAACCCACTCTCCTAGCCTTTGATCTTGATTTTTGAGATTGATATCCCTTTATCTGAGGTTTTTAGTGCCTCCTTAAGCGATTCTATCCCAATGATCATATTTTTTTCTTGGATCTTGCACAGTTGTTATCAAAGTGTAATTTGGTGTATGGTATTTCTATATTTCTTATATATCTTCTGTAATGATCTTTTTAATTTACATTTTTTGGTTTTCTTCTTTGTTATATTTATACACCTCCTTTTTGATGGTTGATGTTTCTTAGTGAGCATTCTTGGTTTATGGGGAAGGAAAATATTACATGAAAAACCTTAATGTAAGAATGAAATAAATCATATATTAACACTAAAAAGTAGTTTTTGGAAGAGGATAGTTGGAATATTAAATCCTTAGGTTTTATTATTATTATTAATTGATTATGCTTAATGTGTTATGATTTTATGTTCCCCTTGAATTTTGGTGAACATGTTATGAATTTAAGAATAAAAAGGGATGATACGTGGGGTTACATTATTAGTTTTTGATAGTCTATTGATGATTTTTTTATTAATGAGATAAATAGTAATGGATTGATTAAATATAATGGATAGTGAATAGATGGAACCTTGGATTAAATGAGTATTGAAAATGGTAATCTAACAGGGATATTAAATTTGTGGATTTGTGGAATGGGTAGGTGAGAAAGAGGGAAATAATTAAACCTATTTTAAATAAATTGTAAATGGATTGTGAGAAACTAACGAATTAAGGAATGTGGTTATTAAGGTAGTTATGATGATTGGGTGGATATGATCTGTACTTATATTAAATGAATGACTTGTGGATGGTAATTAAATAAATCATGGGAATGGTGGATGGTTTTTACATGAAGGTACGATTACAAAATCTATGAGCATAACAAGGTGGGTGAACAATAATTTTTGGAGAATGAAATAATGTGGAACTATGAGAGTTTTATTTATATGGATTTTATTTATGAAATTTGGTTTCATTGTCGATGGGAGCCTTATTGTGAAACCTATTTCTTGATAAATGATTATTTCCACATTGTTAATTATAGTGGTGGTATGGGTAGATGATTCTGCATGTACTATAATACCATATTGATTATTGGATCTAATAGGACCTATGGGATATTGAGTGGTACTATATATATTGGTAGACCCTGTGAGGTATTATATTTGACATTACCTACAAGTTATTGAGGGTAAATATATGTACTAGCTGACCCTATGAGGTATTGAGTGGTACTATATGTTCCAGAAGACCCTAGGAGGTATTGAGTTGTACAATATGTACTGAAAGACCCTATGGGGTATTGGATATGGTAGACCCTATGGATTTTTGAGTGGTACTATATGTACTGGTAGACCCTACGTGGTATTAGATCCTGCAATCCTTATGGGGTATTGAGTGGTTCTTGATGTATTTTTAAACCCTATAGGGTACTGGTTTTGTTAGAACCTACATGGTATATGCATATGACAATGGTGCACTAGTAAACCCTACTAGGTATTGAGTGGTACTTGATGTACTATCAGACTGTCTGGGGTAATGATTGGTATATGATGTACTGAAAGACACTATGGGGTATTGGTATGATATTTTGTGATATGAAAGACCCTAAGGGGTATTGATGAGAGGATATTTAGTAGTATATGACAATAGTACATGAAGATTCATATAAGAGAAGGCGCATTCAATGGAAATTCCTGGTGGTGATATATTATTGGAAGTAGTATTTAGAAGTTGATAGATATACATGATGAGGGTCATACATAGGAGGATGGAATGTGGTTAATGTACTTCATGTTCACATTACCCTACCAACTTATGGTTGGAAATTCTATATTTGATAATGATATATTATGATGAAATTTTGGATTCAAGTTTATTATTGGGTATATTGTGCCCAGTTGATATTTGTGGCTTATGATTTATTACCATACTTATCATGTTTTTTCTGGTGATTAGGTTTGGAATGTTTCTTTTGGCTATCATCACACATGCCCACTCTTGAATATTTATCACACATGGATGTTGATCTGTTTAGGAGGATGATCCTACTGAGTACTTCTAAAGAGCTCAACCTGCCACCATTTTCTAAGTTTTTGTAGGATATATCACTAGAGCCAGAGTTGTTTTTCAGGTATCTTGGATACATTGGGTAGCTGGCTTAGAGTTTGGTGTTTTCTCTTGCATGTATTCTCTTTATGAGGTAAATTTTACATTCTAGTAACATTTTTACCATTGGATGGGTTGGATTATTTTATATCTATGTGATAGAGTTATTTGGTGGGTTTTTATCATATATTCAGATCCTACTTATATGATTGATGTTAATGCCTCTCATTAATGTAATTTATATACCCTTGGTGCTAGTAAAAAACCTATGGACTATTATAGGCAGGATTTGGGGGTCATTATCTCCCTTTATTCATTGTTTTCCTAAGAGGGGTACCTTTGGAGGGAGGGGGTCATGAAAAAGTGGTATCAAATGTGATGGTTGGGAGTTAGGGTGGATATTGAAGTTATAAACAACAAAAGACTGGATGATATTGGTAGGGAAGTAATGAAAATAGAACCTAACATGTTATGTAGACCAAGGAGACTAGCTAATACATGGATATTTAGGGTCCCCTATGATCTGACACAAGTACTTTGACAACCAACTGAAATGTTTAGAAAAAAGTGTATCCATTGAAGGGTAGTAATTATAGGGAGGTACTTGAATCATGTCATTATATGTATAAACATTATCATCCTACATATAATGTGTATTTTGATGATTAAACTTTTGTGATTGATTACCCATTTTATAATACCCATAAATTCTAATATACGATTACCTTTAAATAAGTAAATGTGTTTCATAGCTTGCTCTACATACAACACCAAACTAAAATGAAACCACAATATGTTTATACCGTTAAAACCTAGTCATTGAGTTAATGTGAATTAATAGGAGTAATCAATTTATGAAATATTTATATAAATTAAATAAAGTATACTTTGAATATAAATAAAATTCAACTGGTATAGCTAAAATAACTAATACAGTCATTTAATATTTAGATATTTATTATTCTAAATATTGTTTTTATAAGATATGCATTTATATTTCATGAAACTTGTGATTAATGATGATAAAATATATCAAAAATGTATAATTTGTTAATAATAGTTTAATTAATAAATAATAATAAATATGAATGAGAATGGTTAATATTTTAAAATTCTATTTTCCTATAAAAAATTATTTCATTATATTTTACCAATTTATTTAAAAGTTAAATTTATAATACATAGAATTTTAATTTTAAAAATTATTCATTATTTTTGGATTAATTATAGTAATATTTTCTTAAGATAAATTTATGATATTTTTCTAAAATTAATGATTTTTAGATGAATAATGAAAAATAGTATTTTTACAAATAACATGTCTTTTATGACATTATTAGTATATAAGTATGAATCCAAAATTTAGGGAAAAAATTTCTAAGACCAAATATATATTTTATATGGAATTTATAAATTTAAAAAATATGGTTTTAATTTTGAAACCCATGTTTGATATTTTAGAACATAAGTAACATTTTCTCAAATTTTTTTAATATATTTGAAATTTTTATGATAAAACTAAATTTTATCACTTTTATAAATTTAATTAGATGGAATGAATTTATAATTTATAATTAGTGGATCCAAATTATATAATAAAGACCACTTTACTTTTAGGCATAAATATTAAGTTACCTTAGGTAAAAACCAATTACCACGTTAAAATATAAAATGCTAAAAGTAATAATTCATGGGGTAAATTGCTTAAAACATGATAAAATAATGTTTATAGTTGAGTGGATAAGGTTTGTATCTAACTTATCTCTTATCAAATCCATTATTTTCTAATTTTGGAGCCACTTGATATGGTTAACATGTGTTCCTTTTATATTAAGTTGAAATATTTACAAAAATGCCACTATCACCACTTATAAAAGGGGCCTCTCACCGCCACTTAAAGGAACTACTAAAAATTTTATTTACTCTGGAAAAAATTCCCTTTTTTACTTCCCCTAGAATAATTTTCACTCTATTAAGCTTCCAGTTAGAATAGATTATCCTATGTCTTTCATTTCTAAATGATATTCCAAGTAAATCTCAAAGTGCTCAATGCGAGTATTCATTTTTACTTAACTTCTAAATTTTATATTTTTATTTTAAAATTATAAGTTTCAAATACCTATGTAATGAAATAATTATATTTTATATAATTAATTTTATTATTCTATGGTAATAATCATTAATCACCTTTTCCCTTTTCTATTAAGAAAAATGAAACCATCATTAATGTGTTGTGTGAACTACCGCATCCACCACACAACATGTTTCATTTTACAACACCAAATTAAATTCTAAGTATAAAAGAGTAATTTAATAAATAATTATGATATTTATATATTTTTTATTATCATGAAACAATCAACCATATTACCCCCTCTCGTTCATTTAAAATGAAATCATTATACATTCATACATGTAGACTACCACCTTCCTGAAATAATTGATTTCCATTTTTCATTTCATTGACACCTTAGATGGATAGTCATGAGGATGGGATTAAAGTATAAATATTATTTTTATGATATCCTTAAGTTTCTAGTATGATAAATTTAAGTACATATTAATGTTATGATCAACAAATGATTATCATTTATTCAATCATTTAAAACGAGAAAAGTAAGAAGAAAATGATCTATTCTTTATATGTATTGACTTTATATAAATTATTTTATCTTTATAAATATTTATAAATTTTATATATAACACTAATAAATACCAACTAAGATCATTATACTTATAGTATAATGATATTACACATAAACCACCTCATAATCACCCATTAATCATAGTAAGTTCATGTTTGGGTCGGTTTAACAACCTACTTAAATTATAAAATTAATTTATATCATGAATGAATATAATAACTTATTTACTAGTATAATATGATTTAAATATTTAAATAATGTTTTTTGGTTTTGGTAAGGTTATATATTTAACTCATTAATTAATAAAACACCATTCGATTGTTAAGAATCACTAAAACATGATCATCTTAACCAAAAATACTAGGGAATGAAATTATAACATTATAATTATAATGTAACATATATTATAGTACCTTTAATTATCTTATAATTATGAAATTTGTAACAATAATGTATTCAAATACCATTATTATGAAACTAGTACAAATCTATAAAGATTATTTAAACCCGATGTTGAAAATTGGTAAAACATAACTAACATTTATACGTAAAAAATGAATGTAAATGAAGATTATATTATTTTATAGTTATTAAATGGGTTATTGTTAATGTATTTTATTTAATTAATATAATTATTGTGAAATTCTTATGCAAGTTCTAAATAAATCAGGATCGAGGTAAGATTTGTCATCTCAAATTCCTCTCTTCGAGAGATGTTTGTTATTATACACCTAATTTCATTTATATGGTTAATATACTACCCATTTGAGATATCATATCATGGATTATCTTTTAATCATGTTATTTTAAGTTCCATTACAAGCCTAATATTTCATGGGGTTTTGATTAAAGTGTTACTCCAGCCACACGTGTTTTCTTGCTCTCAATTTTGACTCTTTGAGACATGTTATATATTATTAAACATGTTTCATTTGTTTGGTGTTATTTTAATTTTTTATACCATGAATTTTATATACACTATTTCCTTTTAATTTATCAGATAAACTAAATCAAATAAATTTATTTTCTAAAAATGTATTTTGACTCAAGTGTTACCCAAGTCATAAGATTTTTTGGTAACTCAATTTTTATTCCTTGAGTTATTATTGTTCACTTGAAATTGTTTCATATGATTTGGGTAAATTATTCCATTTGATTTTATTATGTGGTACTCTATCATTTTTTACTTTTTAACCACAAAAAAACCTTTTAAAAAAGCTTCAAGCTTCATGTAGTATGTTTCCCATAAGGGATATTAATAACTCAAATATCATTTCTTTGAGCTATAATGTTTCATCTTGAGATTTAAATTTCTATGATTGGGTTCCCCAAATGTAAAATTTTATTATATGGTATTTTATAATCAACCTTGGTAAAATTAATTTTTAATACAAATGAATGTTTTTTTACTCCTCTTACAATGTGAGTTATGAAAAATGGTATTTTATAAATAATAAAAATAGTTCACTTTAATATTTTTTATCTTCCTCTCATCATTTCTACAATATTAAATTTATGTATTTTCAAGGCTCTATTATTGGAAATTATTTTTAAAGTAAATTTTATCAAAATATTTCACATCACCTTTTCAAACGTTATAATTAAATGTGACATGTAAATTTTATTTTATGTTAATATTAAAAATGTTTTCTAAAATATATTTTATGTTTTCACTTCTATTTCCCTTTACATTTTTAAAAGTATTTACCCTAATGGAGTTTCAGTTTCTTGATTTATCCTCTAATATATGGATTTTTATTTGGGGGATTGAAATCATGGAAACAAATAGTTTGATTCTTAATACCTTTTTTTGTGATACCATTAGAATCATTATTTTTATGAGACTATTTTTAATTTTTTACAATGCTCTCCTATGTTTCATTTGTTGAGCTAGGGACATGTTCTTTTGAAACTATATACCTTATTTCTTTGGATTGATTATGATTATGTTATTAGGGTATTGAATTATTCGTATACTCGATTTTCTATATAGTGTGAACATCACATTTTATATAATTCAGATAAGATGATGATTTCCTAGAAATAATGATATTCTATTTACATGGGAAAAATTATTGGTGTTTTGTATGTTGTCGTTCAAATATGGGTGATTATTGGAAAGTTGACTGTATATTTTTTGACCATCCAAATTCCTTCTCTAGAAGGGTTATGATAATGGTATCCCTTTTATTTACATAGCGATAAATATTATCATTCTAAATTACTATTGATTGATAATGTAGTTTGATTATGTATTGACATTATGCATTTTTCATTATACAAATAACCATATTTTTATTCAGCCATAGGTTCCTTAGGGAATGGTATACAATTTCCTATTATCTCTTATGGTGAATGAATTGTACTTAAACAAGTGGTGGGTGGGGTCCAACAATATATATCCCAATGATGGATAAAAAGGTTTATTGAGACAAAATAACTTGGGTTTTGGTGTATACTACTCCCTATATCAGTATTGTTTTTTTGGTACAAGGCCTTGAAAACATGTTTTTTATATCTGAAATTATGAATTCCATCAACAAGATATCAATAATTATACATATGCATGTTTTCATTTGCTATCATGGATATAGAATTATCTAAGTTTTAGTTGATTATGGAATTATTCAGATCATTTGTTCTTAATATATTATGTATATCACAGTTATGTTTTGATAGCTTTAATTACATGTTTCCATTAATTTGTATTTAATATCACCCTTTATTATGTTTCCATTTCCCAAGGTTATGAAGAAAATAATTAAACATGATATTCATAACAGGAGAGCTTGTTTGGAGAATTTGTGGGAGTCGTTGATGACTTATTATGGATTAAGTAGTTCTATACATATAGTTAAGAAAAAAAATGTATTTATGATAAAAAAGAACATGAGATTTGTAATTTATTATTTTTTCTTAATTTTATAAATCTCTAAACCTAAAAAGATACTTAATATGAAATTGATGAAATAGTCATTATTGATTTTCTAATTAAGGAATGTTATATCCATGATTTTACAACTAATATTAAATTGAGTATGTAATGTATGTGTTTATGGAACCAGATCCCGGAGCATAGTTATGGGGAATCATATTTGGTATCTTAGGAGGGTTTGGATAACTCTAGAGATTAGGATGTATTTTGAGAATAATTTAAGGGTTTATAAGTTAACATTGATCATAATTTCCAAGGTATAGATAACCCTTTGAGATAGTAAATGATTAAATGTTAAGGTAATGATGAACGTTTTATTTGGGGATTGGGATAAGATAAATTTACTGAAAACCTTAGGGATAATTCTAAGAAATAATTATAAGTATTGGATAACATCCTTAAGTTTTGATAAATTATAGATCATGTGGTTCTCCTAGTAATTAAATCCATGTTCATATACTAAAAGTGGATGTAGGTGCTATTATAGATGCACCTAGGGGTAATAACCCTAAAAGGGTATATTGGGTATTAAATTTAATTTCACTTGGTGTGTGATAAAGAGGAATAATTTAACACCTCATTTGACACTCCCAAGGGATATTATTTTGTAAATAACATTTTTTATGAACCATTATGCGAGATTTGAATGTGTTTATGTTATATAACTTAATAGAAAAGTGATTATGGATAAAAAAGATTGAAACATATTGATTCATAAGTTATGGTACATATTAATGGATATGATATTTCTTAGGTAAGGAATAATTTGGATTTTGGGAACATATTTTGGAATGATTTTTGGGTTTATTATATTTTAAGAAAGTTTATGGATCTCTATTTTTAGGATTAGTTTAAGATGTAAGGGTGAACCCAACTCAAACTAACCATTTTTGAACCAAGAATTATATAGGTTAAATTGAGAGTGATATAGGTTGAACTGAGTTTGATTCATGTTAATTTGTAAGAACTATAATAAAAAATAATAGTTTTATATAGTGAGACATCTTGATTTTAAATTATCCTATGGGTTTTTATGACAATTATCTTATAATGATCATCACTTATGTTAACTATTTTGGTTTTAGTAATGGCCAAAGCCCGATGGAACAAAGTTAATAATGGTTTCATTGGATAATATATAAACTATCCTAATAGAAAAACCAGTGGAATAATGTCTAGAGTGAGAAATATTTTGATTATTCCAAATAAAATATCAAGAATCCATAATAGAAATCTGAACATAGTTGAAATCCCAAACACACCAAATAAGAGAAAGATTGAATCTCATAGAAACATGTGTGAGAAATATGATGAAGGAAAGAAGATTAAATTTCTAATATTTCAAAAATGAAGTAATAAAAATAGGTAAATTTACTTAAAGGGACAATTAAATCAGATAATTATAGAGATAAAGGCCATGAGACTCACAAGTGTAATGAAAAAAGGGAAGCTATAAAAATATGTTGCTTCCATTGTAAGAGAGTTGTGAATTATGCGACTCAATGTCCCCATCCAAGGGTTAATGAGAGAAATGGTCACAAAAAGACATACTAAAAATGGAAATCCTATGAAACTACTACTAATATAGAATATAGTAAGTTCTCACTCTATAATATTTAATCTTATATGCAATGTAAGTCTTCACTAACTACTGGATATTGAGTTATAAATAAAAGCCCATAGTGGTATGATTATCATATAAACCATTTTCAAGACTCATGGGAATTTATTACTTATGTATATAGATCTTATTACCTTAGTTTAATTATATATTAAATTAGGAATGGGTTATATCTCTTTATAAATAATGTACAATAATTTTTCATATAGATTACCCTCATTCCATATCCTAAATAACCCTATGATCATCTAGTCGTGTATAGTTAATTATGAGTTCCCTATATAAATTAATATGATCATATGATTAAAATTATGAGGATGAAATTTATTTAAAGGGGGTAGGGTATAATTTCTTAACCCTAAATTATAATATATAATTACCTTTAAATAAGTCAACATGTTCGATAGCTTTCTCCACACACAACACTGAACTAAAACAAAAATATGATTTGTTAATACTGATAAAACCTAGCCATTGAATTAATGGGAAGTAATGGGATTAACCAATTTATAAAATATTTATATAAAGAAATTAAAGGTTACTTTTAAATTAAATTAAATTAAATTAGTATAGCTAAAATGACTAATATAATAATCATATACATAGAAATTTATTTTTCTAAACATTTCCTTTTTATAAGATATGCATTTTTATTTCAAGAAAATATAAATTAATGACTGTAAAATATGTTTTATATGACTTAATTTTTAATATTATTTTAATAATAAAATAATAATAAATATTAATGATAATGTTTAATATTCAAAAAATTTTCTTTTCATATAAAGAAATTTCATTATATCTTGACTTTTAATTTAAAAGTTAAATTTATAAAACATTGTTTTTTAATTTTAAAAAATTCACATTATTTTTTGATTCATAATTTAAATATTTTATTAATATGATTTTTTGGGATTTTTCTAAAAATAATGATTTTTAGGTTAATAGTGAAAAATATTGTTTCTACAAATAACATGATTTTTATGAAATTATTAGTATATAATTTTGAATTTGAAATTCATGAAACATTTTTATAAGAAAAATTATGTGTTATATATAAAAATTTATAATTTTAAAAATTTGGTTTTAATTTAAAACCCCATATTTGATATTTTAGAGCATAATCAATATTTTCTCAAAAACTATTTTGATGAATTATACATTTTTATTTTAAATTTTTTTTGTAACTTTTATAAATTGAATAATATTAAATTAATTTAAAATATATAATTATTGGGTTATAATTATCTAATAAGGACCACTTTATTTCTCTTTATACAGATAAAGTTACCTTTTGTAAAACTAGTTACCATTATAAAGACTAAAATGGTAAAAGTAACAATTCATGGGGAAAAGAGATTGATCCATGATAAAAATATGTCCATAATTTATTTTATGATGTTTATATTGAACATATCTATTCTCTACTCCATTATTTCTCAATTTATGAGACACTTTTCATGTTTAACATGTGTTCCCTTTATATTAAGTTGAAATTTTTATAAAATTTTTATTCTCACAACTTATAAAAGGGTCCTCTCACCTCCCATTCAATGAACTCATAAAAATTTATTCTCCTCCTAAAAACCTACCCTTATTCCTTACCCTATAATAATATTTAAATATCTTGAGTTTCTTTTCACAAGATATTATCCTATGCCATCAATTTCCATCAGATCTTCCAAGGAAATATCAAAGTGTTCAATGTGAGTAATCATTTCTACTTAACTTCTTCATTTTATATTTTTATTTTACATTTACAATTTTATAATATATATTTAATTCCATAATTATTTTTTATATACTTAATTTTATTATTTCATGATAATAATAATTATTCAAATTTCCCATTTTTTATTATGAAAAATAAAATCGTTATTTATGCGTCATGCGGACTACAACCTCCATGATACAACATGTGTCATTTTCATTAACCACCTTAAAAGGATAGTATAAAAGGGTAATTTAATAAATAATTATGACATTTATATCAATTTTTTATTTTTAAAAATTAATTCATATTACTCCTTCCTCACATTCTATGAAAACTAAATTATCATCTATGCATATGTGCGGACTACTGCTTTCTTGGAATGATTGATTTCGGATGTTGTTTTCATCAACGCCATAAATGGTTGGTACTAAGGATGATATTAAAGGATATATATTATTTTTATTTTATAATTAATCTTCTATTATAAAAAATTTAATAACTTATTGATTATATGATCAACAAATGATTATCGTTAATTCAATCATTTAAGACGAGCAAACTAAGAGGAAAATGATCAATTTTTCTAGGTATTGAATTTATATAAATTATATTCTCTTAATAAATATTTAAAATTATAATATATCATACTAATAAACACTAAATAATATCATTATGCTTATTTTATAATTATATTACAACTATACCATCCCATAATCATCCATTAATCCTGGTAGGTTCAAGCTTGGGTCCGTTTAACCACCTACTTGAACAATACTATGAATTTATATCATGAATGAATATGATAACTTATTTATTATTATAATATGATATATATATATATATATATAATGTTTTTTTTTGTTTATATATAGGTTATATCAAAATTTAACTTATTAATTAGTAAAACACATTTTAGTCGTTAAGAATCACCAAAACAAGATCATCATCGATTTCATCTGCATGGGTTGTTACCAAAAATACCATGGAATGAAATTATAACTTTATAAAAATCATAGAAAAATATATTTTAGTACCTTTAATTATCTTTTAATGATGAAATTTTTAATAAGAACAAATACCAACACCATTTTTATGAATCTACTTCATAGCGATAAATATTACTTACACCCAGTGTTGAAAATATATAAAAATTAACTCACATTTATTGTATAGAATGAATGTAAATGAGGAGTATAAATCATTTAATATATAAATAAGTATATTTTTATTTTATTTAATGAACTAAATTTATTTATTCAGGATGTTTGGTACATGTGAAGAATGAATCAAGATCGAGGTAAGGGTTTTCATCTCAAATTCCTCTCTTTGAGACATGTTTAGTATTATGCACATAATTTCATTTATTTTTTGTATATAATACCTATTTTATATATAATATCCTGAATTATATTGTAATAATGATATTTTAAGTTCAATTATAGACCCACTCTTTCAAGGGTTTTAGATTAAAGTGTTACTCAAGTCGCAAGGGTTTTCTTGGCCTCAAATTTGATTCTTTGAGACATATTACATTTTATGCACCTTGTTTCAATTGTATGGTGTTATATTAATTTAATATACCATGAACTTTTTATAGATTATTTACTTAAAATTAATGGTATAAACTAATTTAAATAAATTTCTTTTCTTTAAATTTATTTGGACTCAAGTGTTACCTCTATCGTAAGAGTTTTTGGTTGCTCGATTTTCATTCAGTGAGTTATTATTATTCACTTGAACTTATTTCATTTAAGTTAAGTAAAATAATCCCTTTTATTTTATTATGTTGTATTATATCATTATTTTTATTTTTTACACATAAAAACCTTTTCAAATATTTAATTCTTTATGAATTATGTTTCCCATAATAGATATTGATAACTTAAATCTCACTTTTTTGAGTTATAATGTTTCATCTTGAAATTTGATTTTCCATACTTGGATTATCCCACACAAGATTTTATTATATGTTATTTTATAATCCTATTTGGGAAAATTATTTTTTAATACAAATTATTTTTTTACTCTGTTTACAATATGAGTTTTGAACAAAGGTATTTTGAATATAATAAAAAGTGTTTTTCCTTTAACTTTCATATGACTTGTATTCATATCATCATTTCACCAATATAAAATTTATGTATTTTCAAGGATCTTTTAGTGGGTATTGTTTTAAATTAAAGGTTTTCAAAATATTTCACATCACCTTTTTTAAATTTACCATTGAGAGAAACATGTAAATTTGTATTTTATGCCAATATTAAATTTTTTCTAAATAACCTTTTAATATTTTTTCTTCCATTTCCATTATAATTTTCAAAAGGATTTACCCTAATGGGGTTTATAGTTAATGATTTATCTTCTAATATATTTATTTTAATTTGGGGTATTTAATTCATGGTATCAAAAAATTCGACTCTTGAATCATTATTTTGTGATATTGTTCGAAGCACTGTTTATGTGAGGGTGATTTTCAATTTTTTCATCACCATTTTATGTTTTTTTATTGCACTAGGGATATGTTATTTTGAAACCATCTAATTTATTTCTATGTATGGATTATGATAATGTGATTCACATATTTACTTATCTATATACTCATTTGTTTTCATGACGTGAACATCACATTTTACTTAATTCAGATTAGATGATGCTCACATAGAAGAAATATTATTTTATTGGCATGGGTAAAAGTATTGGCATTATATATGTTGTTATTATAATATGGATGATTATTTTAAATTTGAAAATGTCTTTTTTAGCCATAAACCTTACTTATATGTATGGGTTATGATCATTTTATACCTTTCTAGGTGAATATTATCCAATATGAATTATGTAAAATGTGATGTTAACACCATATAGAGAAATGAGTATACATATAATTCAATACTAGAATTAAATGATCAAAATTAATCCATAGAAATAATGTGGATGGTTTTATGAGATCATAAACTCAGTGAAACAAGGAAATATAGAATAGTTTTGGAATAAATGAGAAACACCCTCACAAAATAATGCTTTGAATGGTATCACAAAAGAAGTGATCAAGAATCAAATTGTTTGATAATATAATTTAAATCCAAAAAATGATGACATATATCTATCATGAAACATAAACCCAATTATGGTAAAACCTTTTGAAAATGATAAGGTAAATATAAGTGAAAACATAAAAGAGATTTTAGAAAACATATTTTTTACATTGACAAAAATAAAAATTAACTTGCTGTTTTCAAAGAACTTTTTTAAAAATGTGACATGAATGATTTTGAAAACCTGTAATTATAAAAATAATCCCCAATAATGGATCCCAAATAAGATATAAAGTTTATTTTGGAGAAATTATTATAGGAATACAAAACATATAAAATTGAAAGGAAACCCCCGTTTTAATATTTTAAAAACTACATTTATTGAAATCCACATTGTAAATAGATACATAAGAATTTATTTTTTAAAAAAAATAATTTTTCAAAATAGTAATATAATATACCATATAATATAATATTAGGGTGGGAGAATCAAATTATAGAATAAAGGCATTCATGAAGAAACAATAAAACTCAAGGAAAGAAGATTTAAGTTATCAATATCTATTATGGGAAACATAATCCATGAAGAATGAAACATTTAAAAAGGGGTTTATGTTGTAAAAAATTAAACAATGATAGAATAACACATAATAAAATCAGTGGGTGGAATGTGTTGGAGTTGGTGTTCTAGAAGTTACTATTCATACTTTAGATTACATGTATATTCAAATAAGAGAATATTAATAAAACATATAATTATATATAGTTCATTGTTCTATATGTATCTAATGTAATAATTTCCTAGAGTATTTTTCACATTAAAAATGGAATAATAGTTCCCCTCTATGATGAGTACCTTTAAATTCTCTAACAATATTCTTAAATATAGTTTTATGGTTGAATAACATACTATGAAGGGACAAAAATAGTGTTGACTATCAGGTGAAAGTACTCATAAAAAAATGAGACTTCTTCTCATTAGGTTCATACTTGGTAATCTCTAAGATGGAAGATTATGAGAACATACCTTCCTGTATGAATTATTTATGATTATGTGACATCAAATATTCTTATCTGCGAGCATGCGTAACAGTATTTAGACTTTATGTAACACTTTGAGATTTTGGGAAATATTTTTTTTTTAAATTAAATTTATATTTTCTATATTTTTTTCATTAAACACAATATTGTATTAATCTTGGGTTACATGAAACACCAAGTTATTCTTATGTTACACGCAACCCTATTTTATCTTTCATTTCACACAACATTATGTTTTAATAAAACCAATATATGCTGTTAATATAGTTATTCAAACACCAACATTATATACTAGCTATAAAACTTAGTAAGATGAATATTAATAAATAATTTTTAAATATTATTTATAATATTTTTTATAAATAATACATATTGATAAAAAGTATTTAATTTTTAGTAAAGTATTTATATGCTCTGAAAATACTATTTTCTTAAAAAATGTTTTTAATTTCTTTTTGTGAATAATAATAAAGTTAATTTTTGAAACTTTTAGAAAATTAAATTGATAAAATAAACTTCATTTTTTAAATTATAATTTCAAAATTATCTTAGGTTGAATTTTTGGTCCTTTTTTGAAAATTTTTACTTTTATGAATTATGAAACATATTGAATTTTATTTTAAATTTTTATTTTTAGTTTAAATAATTTATAATGTTATATTATATTATTAATTTGTCTTAATGTAAAATTAGTTCAATTTTATATCAATTAATATAATTTAGGTCATTTTAATCAATTTCATATGGTATTGTGATATAAAAATATTTCAAACTTTTGAACATTTTCTTTTTAAAAACCCACTTTCTCGTTGTCTGTGGGATTAATTTTAAAGTTAAATTTTCCAATTATGTGAATGGAATTTGGAAAAATATATTTAATATTTTGAATAAATTTAATCTATAATTTATAATAATTTAAAATTAATTTTTGACCAAAATGAATAGTGGATGTAGTAAATGGGTTTACCATGGGGTTAAACTAAAAATATCAGGGTAAAAAACACCTATAAACTTGTCAAAAAACTATTTTATGGACATATATTTACCATGAAACTTAAAAGGTTATATAATGGTCCATTTTAACCTTTTTTCATATGAAAAATCTGGGAGAACTCAATTATTTTAAAAGATACCAAGTGTATCCTCTCCCCCAATGATAAAAGGATGCCCCTCTCCTCTATTATTTAAACCTTCAAGCCTATTTTTATTAGAAAATAACTACCAAAATTACTTCAAAAAATCTCTCCTATCATCTTATAAGTCTTATTTTTGGAATAAATTCAACATAGGAAGGCCTTAGTGCAAACCTAAGGTGGATACCTGAAGAAGAGGTAGTGTTCTTAAATGGTCATCATTATTTTATTTATTTCTTCACCTCCTTAAATTGTTATTATACTATCATTATATAATAATTAAAGTATATTTCATATACTAATATGTTGTTATGTTAAGTTTATGAACTAAAATAACACACACTTCCATCAAATGGGTCATGAAATCATCGTTCATGTGTACGGTGGACTACCGCCTAACGAATTTATATCGTTCGTTTTTTACATTACCATATCTCATGATTAAAAATAATTATATATTTACAGTTTATATATGATATTTATGATGGTATTATTATTATAGAATTATTATATCACACATAACTACTTTCTTCCAATTTTTGGGAATACGATAACGTTATTTATGTGTATGGTGGACTACTGCCTCAAGAAGCGATGTGATTCATTCATTATTTACATGGAATGTATTAAGGATGAGTTTAATAAAAATAAGTGATATATATGACATAAAAGTGATACTAGAATGAATATATATATATATATATATAATTTAATATAATTTCTTTCAATACAAAAAGAAAATGGAAACAATGTTCAAGCGTACGCACGACCTACCATCACCATAAATGATGTATTTCATTTCCTATCACTAAATTTTATGGATTACTATAAATAAATATATATTGAATATATAAGATATTTATATCATGGTTCCAATTCTATATATTATAAAACCATGATCTAAGTAATAGGACCAAAAAATAAAAAGTCAAAACATATATGAAAAACAAAGCAGTTATTACTCAAAACATAACTTTAACATGGAATTGTTAATAAATGGGTAATAAAAGGGTCATAAAAATCTTATATGGTATTATATATATAATTATAATTATTTAATATATTTATAATAAACTTATATTTATTTTATAGGAGTTTTTAATGAGCATGATGGAAGTCGATATTTAAGGTAAGAGGATTTCTAGTCTCACTTTTATTTCTGAGAGACTTATGTTATATTCACCACTAGTTTATTCTATATGGTGTATATAATGAAATATTACATTATTTATCATTAATATATCTCATTTAATAATAATTAAACTTTCTAATGATGTTATTCTTTCATGGGCCTTATAAATCAAAAGCTACTCACGCATTAATGGATTTTCGTTTCAATTTGCCTTCTTTGAGACATGTGTTTTGTTAAGATATTTCATGAATTATATATAAAAAACCTTTTAAATTTAATATCATTAATTTATTTATTCTCATTATAATTAATGTTTCATTTAATTCTATTTCTTCATGGGGATTATGTTTCAAAGTTTCTGAGCGTTAAGAGCTTTATGTTACAATATCATTGTTTACCGAGATTATTTATGATTATGCTCTCAATAATGAAATATTATGATATATATCTCCCTAAAATCATGTAATTATTATAATATATTTATGTCACAGGAATAAATTCCCCCCTTTATTTTACACTCTTTATATACTCTAGCATTTAAAAATTATGTTTTTAAGAAAAATCTTCTTCTCGGTCACAAACCATTTTTCTTCCAAAATAATATTTTCTAAAAATGTTTTCAAAAATGTTTTATTATTATCCTAGTATTTTTTTAAAAAAAAATTACCCATTTTTTAAATTTTAATTTTTTTAAAGGAATATTCAGGTCATTTTCTAAATAATTCTTACTTGGATTTTATCAAAAATGTGAAAATAATATTTTTTTTGACATGCACAACATGGATAGTATTTTACACTATCATGAATACTAAAGTATTTCAATATTCCATTAAAAATTTTAAAATTTATTTTAAAATAAGATTTTTCCTTAATATTTGGTGATTTTTATATTTTAGATAAATTATTTCAATAGGAAATTATTCTTAATTTTTTTATATTTTTAGAATTGATTTTCAAAGTGGAAATGATATTTACCTCAAGAAATGTTTTAAATGATTTTTAAATATTCCATTATAACATTTCAACGTTATTTTATAAGAAATGGATTTCAAAAAAAAAATTATGCTTTAAAAATTATTTTCAAAGAAAAGTTATTTTCCTCAAGAAATGTTTTAAATGATCTTTATAAATTCTTTTATATCTAAGATGAAATTCATTGGTGTTATCTATGCCTTAATAGGGATATGATCCATGAGTACCATTTATATTCTTTTGTTTGAATCATTTATGTTTTGATGGCATGATGTTTATGAAACCAATTTCTTTTTGATAGGTTATGCCATGAGGAAATGCTTACAAAACCCACTTATTTTCATGGGTTATTCTCTGATGAAATGATTATGAAACCTGTTTATTTTACACAGGTCATGATATGATGAAATATTTATGATACCCATTCCATTTCATGGGTTATGACATGATGAATTTTTATGATCTTTTAGAACACATGAATAAGGTTTTATTTATGTGATGGATAGGAATTATATATACCTTCAATGCATTGGTTAAAAATTTATATCTCATGAGATAGAAAGGACTGTATAGGAGAGTTAACCTGATTTAGTAAGACAATGATGGAATGGGGAGTGAACCCAATTCTTTAATACAGGGCTATAATGGGGAGTGAACCTAGTTCAGTAAGATAGGGGTGGAATAGAGAGTGAACCACATTCAGTAAGATGGGGATAGAACAGGGAGTAAACCTGGTTCAATTACATAGAGTTGGAAGGGAGAGTGAACATGGTTCAGTAAGAGAGGGACATGAAGGGGAATGAAACCAGTTCAGTAAGGGAATTTTTCCACTATAATGGTCTTGGGAGTGAACCTTGAATACTATGATGGTTTAGTGAGTGAACCCATTCCAATATGATATACTTGGAAATTATCCTTGACTAATATGGAAATTATTGTCTATTATTATGTGTATTCCACAAATCTATGTCTTATTCCAATATTCTTCTCTCTTGGAACATTTTTTCCCTCAGAATGTATGTTCTGTTTAGAAATAACTATTATGGAACATTTTCTAATGGATTTATTCATGGAACTAGAAACACACAATAGTTCTATATCCAAAGGGACTTACTTTTCAAAGGTAGGTGTTCATTAGGGATTTTGACCCAAAATTCTTAAGAACTCACATTGGTATGGAGGATGGGAGGTCGGGCTCATCGTACCATTTTTAGGGGAATTATTTCTTACTATGAGATTCTATTATATATTTAAGATATTTTAATGAATCCTTATTAATTTACTAAGTAAAATATAGTTTTCCCTTGAAATTTTCAATCAATTATTATCATGTGTGGAATTCAGATTCATCCGTATGTATTTGTGGTTCTTCATAAAATGGAGATATCTGTGTGTATCTAAGGTTCTCCATTGATGGTATCCTCTTATATACTACATAGAGATTCTTTGTTCATTATCACAACAATGATGGTTTTTAATCCACTCAGTTAGGAACTCTTGAGTTAATGGTCATCCAGGTAGATGAATTTAACTCTGGAATTTATCTTCATCCAGGGAGACAAAAGTATACTCTAGAGTTTTTGGTCATCCAGGTAGATAAAGGTTACTATGGAATTTATCGTCATCTAGGGAGATGAAAGTTATTTTGATGTAGTGATCAAACCCATAGACAAGATACCTACGTATCCTCATGAAATAAATTAGAACCCACATAATTCAATGCTGCTTAATGGGAAACATCATATCTTTTAAGTCCATGTGATGAAAACCTAAACATATAGTTAAATGTCGCATGGTTAGGACATCTTGGCGGTAGGTGCCTAGTCAAAGCTCGACATGGGACCTGCATTGAAACAACCCAAAGGACTTGGAAGGGATATGGTATTCCAAGTTGAATTAGACCCTACTGGGAATGTGGCCCATAGAGAATAGGGTTGATTTGGAGTGTTGGGTTTGACCCTTAGGAAGGATTATTATGTGTCCTGTTTGGATGGGAATCAAATCCCACGTAGTTCGTTAAGTATTGCATGGGAGTATGGCCCTTTGAGAGAAATAATTTCGGGATTAATCCTGAAGAGGATTCCCTTATAACAGGGTCCATGAAAGATGTCTTAACTCGTGGAGGTTTAGGAGGGGGGTTAATTTGGGGATTACTCCTAAGGAGGATACCCATATTGAGGGAATTAGGGTCGAACTCCTGAGGAGGATGTCCTGTGAGCTCAGACACTAGGTGAAGGCTTCCGATGTATACTAGTTATGGTGGGAATTAGATTACTCCTAGTTCATTCCTTCAAGTGGATTGTTTGGATGTTGTGATTATTACAAACATATAAGCCCACATTAGTCATTCTTGGTGTGAGAAACAAGAGGATGTGAAATATTCAACAAACCACACACATTTTCCCTCCTTCACTGGTGAAGAGGTTGGGCCTACGGCGAAAGAGGCCAGGGAGACCATGGAAGAGGTTTTGGCTATGATTCTTTCCTCTCTTCATTTTATATTAGACATGTGTCCAAATTTATTTTAAAAATTTGGAATAAATGTATCTTCTTTTAAAAAGTTATCATTTTCTATAGTAAATCATAATTAAATAACCGTCTTTATTTGTTAAATTATACGAATAAATTAATGGAAATTAATAAAAAAAATATTTCACATGACTCATAACACACCAAAATATAGAATAATTGGATTGGTCATGTAAATGAAAATCATTTGAATAAATTACACTAAGATAAATATTTGGATTATTTTGAACCAAAACTACTTGGTGTATGTCATTCATGTTTACAAGAAAAAATGATCAAATCCCCATTTAGTAGAAAAGGTGAAAGGTATAAGGAGATTCTTTAATTTGTTTATATTATTATGTATGGACCATTTATAGTTGAATCAAGGGATGGGTACTTATACTTCATAAATTTTAATGATTATTTAAGTAAATATTGATATGTTTACTGAATGAGATATAACTCATATTCCTTTTATAGATTCATGGAATATAAGAATAAAGTTGTGAAACATATTGGTAATAACATTAATAAACTCCACTCTAACTATGGTTTAGCAATATCCTAATCAAGACTACATTTATTTTTAAGGGAGTTTGGCATTCTATCCCAACTAACTCCTTATATAGCTCATTGGAATAGTGTAATAAAAAGGAGGAATAACACCTTGTTATACATGGTGTGGTCAATAATGAGTCATGCAAGTATTAAATTATCCTTTTGAGGATACATGTTACAAAAAACAGTATAAATACTAAACTAAGTGGTAACTAAAGTAGAAACTAGTATTCCGTATCATCTTTGGTATGTAAATAAACCCCTTTAAGGCCATTTCTAGTAACAAAATTGCACCTTGAGGTACTAAGTCTTTATTTACAGGGATTCTTAAAGAAAATAAAGGATATTACCTATATAAACCTACATATAAGAAATTTGTGGTTAACAGATGTACAACTTTCTAAAATGGGGTCACATATCTAAAGGAGATAGTGGGAGTGAGATATACTTTAATGAAGTATAGGATCAAAATATAAAATATTTGGTAGAAGAAAATATTACCAAAAATATCATGGAAGAGAAAATCTCAATGACATAAGTACTGTGTAAGAGTAAAAGATAGGTTATATAGCTTAAAATTTATGATTTTATATTCACTAAGGATGTAAACTGGTTTTTACTTGATAATAATGATCTTGTAACCTAAAAGGAAGCAGTAAGTGCCATATATGTTTCCAAATGGAAAGAATATTTGAATTTTTGAAATGGATTCCATGTGCTGAAACCAATTATGGATTTTGGTAGTTCCTCCAATGTATGTAAATTCTATTGGTTTTAAATGGGTATTCAATAGGAAACTAGAAATGGATGAACAAGTTAATACATATAAGACATGACTAGTTGCAAAAGGGTTTAAACAATATCAATGCATAGACTATGAAGAAATCGGTTCACTAGTTTCTATGTTGAAATACATTAGAATTATACTTTCCATTACCGCTTTCCATGACTATGATATTTGGTAAATGGATTTCAAAATAACCTTATTTAATGGAAACCTTTAGGAAGATATCCATAGGACACAATCCTAAGGGTTTGTGACTCCAAAGGATGCCAATAAGGTATGAAAATTTAAAATATCCATTTCTGGGTTAAATTAAGCATACAGGTCATAGAACATTCAGTTTGATGAATCCATAATGAAATTTGGTTTCATAAAGAATGGATTTTAACATTTTGTCAATGAATGGTTTGGTGGGAGTGCAATTTTTTTCTTAATAGTTTATGTCGATGACATGATACTTATTGGAAATAAGATACCAGTATTACATTCTATTAAAGCCTAGTTAAATAAATTATTCTCCATAAAATACTTAGGTAAAGTATCATATATTATTGGGATTAATATTCATCACGATATATTCAAGAGGTTACTCGATCTAAGTCAAGGTACTTATAGTAATAAGGTACTGAAGAGATTCATTGTGGAATAATCCAAGAGGGTATTGTTCCTAATGTCACATGGAATTCAAATTTCTAAGAGAATGTATCCTCATACACATGAGGAAATATATAGTATGGAAAATATTCTATATGTATAAATGATTAGGTTGATCTTTTATGTTATACTATGTTCTAGGATAGATGTCACCTATGACTTAAGTGCGGTAGGAAGATATCAAGCTGACCTAGGTGGTCACCACTGGATGGATGTCAATAATGTCCTTAAGTATCAAATGCATACTAAGTATATATTTCTTTTCTGTAGAGGATATTCATAACTATTTATTAGAGTATATGTAAACTCTAGTTTCCAAATAGATCAAGATGATCTGAAATCACAAAAAGAGATACATCTTTACTCTTAATAGAGGTGTTGTGAGTTATAAGAGCTCAAAGAAAGCTATGGTAATAGATTTTATAGTAGTTTCCAGGTATATTTTATATTCTAAAGTAGATAAATAAGTGATTTTTATATTAATATTAATCCAAGAGTTTGGCATGGTACCTAACACTAAAGATCCTATCACATTCTATTGTGATAATAATGCAGCAGTGATTGTTAAAAGGAGAAAAAGTCACATTTTAGGACAAAGAAAGAAGTTCATAAGTATCTTATCTTGAGGTATTTTTATTAAACATGTGATGTTATAGTGAGAATAATATATATAGAAGATAATTTAGTGGACTTCTTGACTGAATTCCTAACTCAGTAGAAACATGATCATAATGTGGGGTCTAGAAAACTAAAATTCATAGGTAGTTGGATTTATTACAAGTGGTATTTTGTTGTATTTGGTGTTCTAAAACCAAATATTTGTAATTTATATGACATGAATATTCAAATAAGTAACTATTAATAAAAAAACTTTTTATATACTATTCATTTTTCTACATGGATTTAATGTAATAATTTCCTAGAGTATTTTTCACATTAAAAAGGGTATAGAAGTTCCCCACTATGATGAGAACCTTGCAATTACATGAATATATTCTTAAATATATTTCTATGGTAATATAACATACTATGGTAGTACACATAGAATGTTGATTATTAGTTGTGATTACTCATAAGTGTATGATACTTATTGATGAAGCATTGTCGTGTGTGCTCTCAAAAGTAATTATACTAAGTGCAGCACAGTGGATGACCTAGGTCAATCTCTTGAGGAGCCTTTTGTGGTCAATCCATCACTAATTCTAATTCACTATGTATATATAAACTAAAATGACTAGAAATTATATTTGAGAATTAAAAATAAAAAACTAAATGTAAATATGCAGATGCAATGCAACAGAATGAATGCAGACAAAATGATGTTAAGACAGAAAGGAGACATTCCCGAGAGAATCACCCAGAGTGAACCTTCATCGTCTCATTATTAGTTTCAAATTTACTTAATGAACATGTAAAGACCCGTAAAATTTCAAGGGAATTTTTTTTCTTAATTTTCTTTTGGATTTTACAAGAATGCAGTTTCTGACGACACCTGATTCCGAGGTCCGGTGTGCCCAAAATCATTTTCCGAATTTTAGCTAGGGTACGTTCAGTGAACGAACAAGTGGGTTTTCATAACTTTTGAACCGGTGCTCGGAATCAAAATATGAGGACGCCGATGGAATCACAGTGCCGATAATTTCTTAGGAACACCTTTTCCGGAGTTGCGTTTTCTCGGGTGTGGTTTTAAAATTTTGGGTTAAGTAAAGGAATAAAATAAAATGGTGCAACCAATTTTATTTTAATTTAACCTAAGCTAAGTGGTTGGAGTGGGACCCACTATATCCTACTCCACTAGGTAGGATATTTGTGGGGTGGTTCCACATGATCCCCACCTATTCAACTTCCTCAAACCCCCTCTTTTAATTAGGTAACGCACCCGCACCCCCATTAAATGAAGTCAACTCTTGCATTTAACTAAATATTAAACACCTCTTTAATTGGGCGGTTTAAACTTTTAAATTAATTCAATTAATTGAATGATTCAATTTTGAATTTCAAAATGTTTGGCGTGTGTAATAAAATAAGGCAACGCTTATTTTATTAGTGTTATTTTGGTTGTGCGAGAATATTTTGAAGAGAATTTGCTCTAAGTCTTGAAGTTCTTCTTCCACGACGAAGAACGCGAAGAATGTTGAGCCTTCGATGAAGAACTCCGTCACCACAAAGGGGAGTTCATCGTACTGTCTTCTTTCCTCTCCCCATCCAGTGAGAGATACCAACCTCGGAGTTCGACGATGCGATGCCGACGAATCTTTTCTCCGCGACGCCGACGATCCTCCTCCCATAATTCCTTCTTCCGTGACGTTCAATTCCGCGATGAACCTTTGTTTAACATTTTATTCGAGGTAGGGGTTGGGTTTTATGTCGTGAATAATTTTGGGTGTTCATCGATTAAATTTTAGCTGCATGCTATCGATTAACGGGAGGGGGCCGGACCACACAAACACGGCCGACCCCCTACCTTATTTTTGATGTCCTTCGTTGTGGGTTGGAACAGAGATGGCGCGGTGCCGTCACACTGCGCAGAAATGAGAGAACCGCGGAAAAGGAGCACGTCGCCATTGCGCCACACTGGGGAACCATGAAGACACCACGGCCAGAGCGGGGCCATGGTGGAGGGGCGTGACACCGTCGCACGACGCCGGTCGGAACAAGGTCGAAGCCTTTTGCTGCGGCGGAGTAGGGAGCGGTGGCCGGCTACTGGCCGCCAGTGCCGAAGCAGGAGGGAGAGACCGCGGGGTCCCGCAGAAGTAGCACGGCTGGCCAGATAGGCCGGTCGAATGAGGAACCAGGGTTCGTAACCCCCGGCCGGCCAAAGGAGGGCCCCCCCACATGGGGGCCGCAGATTGCCAAACAGGGGGGCATCACCCCCCCTCCCCCATCCGCTCGGTCGTTACGGCCGAGCCACCTTGCCACACTAGCTAGGCCAGGCACGCCAGGCCGGGCCGGGCCACACCCTAATGGGCAGACCCGGACCTGGGTCGGGTCGACCCAGTTCGAGCCGACCCAGGGGGTGTCGGACCGGGCCCGAACCCCCTACTTCCGGACCTCTTACGGTCTTTTGCCCATAACTTGGGCTGCAGACCTCCGATCGACGCAATGTTAGCTGCGATGTAATCCTTGGATCGAGGCGGTCGTTTCAGTATATTACACTCAAGGTTTTGGAGAACTTTGGGTTCATCCGGGTTGGTTCATACACGAAACCAACCAGTCCCTCGGAGCGGAAACGCTTATAACTTGAGCTCTGGACATACGATTGACGTGTTGTTGACTTTGTTGGATTCCTCTTAGTGGGACAGACCTTTTAGCTTACTCCTCTTGAGGTTTGGACATCGTTGGAGTACGACCGGGTTGTTTTTGACTTAAAAAACCAATCGGGCCCCTGGAACGAAAAAACAATAACTCTCAAACTGGGCGTCTGAATGACGCGCTGTCTGTCACGTTGAGTTCCTATTGACGATACGGAACTTTGGGATACATCAACTCCAGACTTCGTGTCAGTTGATGTATCAACCCTCGGCTCGTGGAGCAGACCCTCCTGAAATGAGCTTACTATGTGCGGGAACCCTAGAGCTAGCTGCGACTATGACGACGATGATGACTGTACAGAAACCCTCAGTGGGTTCGACAGCGACGAATACAGCACTTAGTGATCCTGTGTGGATCTGTGCCTAGCGATCCTGTGTGGGTCAGCACTCAGAGGTCATGTGTGGGCCAGCGCATACCGATCCTATGTGGGTCCGATCCTGTGTGGGTCATTGCGGGGGTTAGTACCTATCGATCCTATGTGGGTCATTGCGGGGGTTAGTACCTATCAATCCTTTGTGGGTCTGACGGATTAGATGAATCAGTGGCTACATCTGATCATCTTTATCATCTTATGAAGAAGTATACCTGTGTGAGCTGAGTCTTGATTTTCAATCATTATCTTCGATATGATTGTCTTGCATTCCTATGTGGATTGTGTTGTGCTATCCTGTGTGGACGTGATCGAACTTGGGCTCAGATGCTGGAGCTGAAATAAAAATGATAACTTAGGTATATTTATTGGAATATACCAAAGTAGTGTTGGTTTTTACTTCGTGATTGTATCTTTCTTTTGTGGATTATCCTTTGTAGATTCTGGGAGACCTTCAGGGGTCTTGGGGTCCCTACTGAGTAGCTTTTACTCACCCCTGCACGGGCTATGCCTGCACTACATTGTGTTGGATGCAGACGATGGACAACGCTGATTGTGGTAGAGGCTAGTGGAGCAGTCGATACCTGGAGGTGGACCACTGGGCGAGACGTACTCGGAGCGGACGACTGGACCCGAGAAGCTGAGGAGGCTATCTGTAACCACCCTTCTAGTGGGACTTCCAGTGGAAGGCTCGACATTGCGGATTTACTTTTCAGTTTCTTAATTTTCCTTTTCATTTATACTTTGCTTTCAGTTTGGGTTTGTATTCTGGCCCACTTACTTTTCCGCACTTACTTTTGTACCCAGTTTTACTTAGTGTTTACTTCTGCTTTCTTACTCTGTGTGTGTTTTTTTACTTTATAAAGGCAATTCCTTTCCTTTTTTTATCAGGAAGTACACCTTGGTGCTAGTTGCCAGCCCCTGGCCTAGGGAAGGCGGGATTCGGGTAGTCACGGCACGGGCCCTGAGGACGGGTCGTGACAAATTGGTATCAGAGGAGTTCGGTTCTACCACAGAACTAAGGACTCTGATCTTTTTCTATGTGAAGCAATAGTGTTAAGAGTATTGAGTGTGGTTATCAGTCCAGGGAGTCCAGTGTTGGTGCGGCGGCCGACGTATCCGTACACCAAGACCCTGACTTCTGATTTCCAACTTAGTGCATGAAAACATTGATTGCATGTTTGTTTCAAGTTTTCATTGTGATTACTTTGTCTCAGCTCACCAGTTATACTGTTTTTACCATGGTGCACTTGTTTCATTTCAGGATGGACCCATGACGGCAGCCAGCTAGGGTTACGAGCATTGGGCGAGACGACAGCCCACCGAGCGACGAGGCCTCGGTGCAGGGCCCTTTGACAGAAGAGGCACCGGCGGTACCTCTAACCGCCAAGCCACCAATGCTACCATCCCCAACCCCTGATAGTGCACGTTACCTTAGTGCACTGCATGAGTTTCAGCATCAGCGACCACCTAGGTTTCATAGGGAGACAGACCCTCAGGCAGCTGAGGATTAGCTGGAGGCAGTTGTACGAGTTTTCAGGTTAGTGGGGACACCAGCCAACCTCATTTGGATCCTCGCAGCGAGCCTCCTGCACGCGGAAGCAGGCAGATGGTGGAGCTTGATACTCCAGGTGCATGATGAGGCATCTCTCCTCTGGATGGACTTAGAGAGCCTCTTCTGATCGGAGTTCATCCCAACCACCTTCCGTGCAGTGCGCATTCAGGAGCTTCTACAGCTTTAGCAGGGCAGCATGACGGTTGCCCAGTACTCGGCGAGATTTACCGACCTCTCGTGCTATTCGACGGACATGGTACGAGACCCATTCTTCCGGGCCTGGACCTTCAAGCAGGGACTGAGGTATGAGATCAGGGCATCGATGATCTCCCTCAGCATTCTGATAGAGGCAGGATTACTGGAGCGAGATCTTCTCATAGAGAGTTTTCTTGCCGAGCCTACATCAGTAGCGAGACCTACCGCAGGGCGGCACGTAGCAGAGTCTTCTAAAGCTGGCAGTTGACGGATGACACATGGGTCTAGGCAGACCAGACCCTCAGGTGGACAACCTTAGGACACTGGCTTAGAGGTGCGGGGCACACAACGTAGAGCCAGTCTTTCGAGAGGCAGACAGTTCTACACATGCGGTGGGCAGGGCTACATGGCTCGTGATTGCCCGACCCGCCGTGCGAAGGAGCATCAGACGGTTGAGGGACCACCCAGGAAAAGGCAGAGGGTCGACCGTGGGGGTCCGCAGGGAGCAGGCGGATGAGGCAGAGGAGCTAGCCGAGCAGAAGGTGGTGGGCGATGCTTTGAGGCTCTACCACCACCACCACCAGGAGGTCCACCCCAACCACAGGGAGCTGGCGGGAAGAGACAAGAACAACTTCAGGCAGCAGAGGACTACGGACACGACACGCCCGAGATGATTCAAGGTACTATCTGTGTCTATTCCACCCTTGCTGCAGTTCTTATAGACATAGGAGCGGGTCATTCTTTCATTGCCGCTGACCTTGTTCGGAGCTCGAAGATTCTGACGGAGCCGTTGGCTCGATACTTACGGCTAGAGACTCCTACGGGAGCAGACTCGATGATTACACACTGGTTCCAGCAATGTGAGCTTACTCTAGGAGGCGACAGCTTCGGCTGTGATCCTCTTGTAGCAGCGTCGAGGCCTTACGATGTCATCTTGGGCATGGATTGGTTATCTACAGTCCATGCTCAGATTGACTGCATTAGGCACAAGGTGCGATGTGTTCGCACCGATGGGAGAAGATTCACCTTTACCGGTGAGAAGGGAGCCTTTGCAGCACAGGATGGACTCACGCAGAGGAGAGGACATCCCATCACTCATCAGTTGGCTAGCCTCATCCTAGGAGCAGTTGACGTGTGGAGTTTGAGCTTACCTGTAGTGGTGGATCAGTATGCGGACGTTTTTTCCGACGACATTCCAGGACTACCTCCTCACAGATAGGTAGACTTTTAAATTGACCTGTACCTCGAGAAAGCCCTGATATCCACCCCAACATATCAGATGGCTCCCGCCGAGCTTTGAGAGCTATGGGTATAGCTGGAGGACTTACAGGGCACGGGATTCATCTGACCCAGTGTTTCACCCTGGGCTTCCCCGATATTGTTCGCCAAGAAGGAGGACGAGAGTTTGAGACTGTGTGTCGACTATCGTCACCTAAACTAGGTGACCGTGAGGAACAAGTATCCACTACTGAGGATTGGAGACCTCTTCGATCAGCTCAAGGGAGCACGATGGTTCTCGAAGATAGACCTCAGGTCAGGCTATCATCAGCTCAGAGTTCGGGATGAGGACGTGCAGAAGACAGCCTTCAGATGTCGGTATGACCACTATGAGTTCTTGGTTATTCCATTCGGCATAAAAAATACTCCATAAGTGTTCATGGGCTTCATGAACAGGATCTTTCATCCATACCTCGATCGATTTGTCGTGGTCTTCATTGATGACATTTTGATATACTCGACCACTGAGGAGGAGCATGCCTACCACTTGCAGGTTGTACTAGACACACTCCGAGAGAACCAAATTTTTGGAAAGCTCTCAAAGTGTCAGTTCTGGATACATGAGGTCCACTTCTTGGGACACGTCATCTCTGAGGTGGGAGTTGTGGTGGATCCTACGAAGATCGAGGCAGTGCTAGCTTGGGAGCCACCCAGGAGCTTGACGGAGGTGCAGAGTTTCTTGGGGCTAACTGGGTACTACCGGAGATTCGTGCTAGACTTTTACAGAGTTGTGGCACCACTCTCATCTTTTAAAAAGAAGGGGAAACCCTTTTTGTGGTCAGACAGATATCAACAGAGCTTCCAGAAGCTGAGACAGAGTTTGACTAGCGCGCCTATCTTGAGGCTACCGGAGGAGGGAGTAGGGTACGTAGTCTATTGAGATGCATCAGGGACCAAGATCGGATGTTTCTTGATTCAGGAATGGGCCGTGATTGCCTATGGATCACTTCAGTTGAGGCAGCATGAGCAGAACTATTCTACCCATGACCTGGAGTTAGCAACAGTGGTCTTCGCTCTGAAGATGTGGCGACACTATCTGATGGGAGAGCACTTTATAGTCTACTCTAGCCACAAGAGTCTCAGGTACATCTTCTCACAGAAGGACCTGAACCTAAGATAGTGTCGATGGCTCGAGTTCCTCCAGAACTATGACTTTGAGATAGTCTATACTCCAAGAAATGGGAACGTAGTAGTCGATGCTCTCAGTAGGAGGACGGGCATTCAGCTACTTGGGGAGGCGACAGAGCAGCTAGAAGCTTTGCAGATATCCTTCATGGATAGTGATGGGGCATCCTTTCTACAGTCACTCCTCCACTTCTACAGCAGGTCAGGGAGGCACAGCGTGGGGACGATGACTGTGAGATGCGGTGTGCACCGATATCTTCAAGACAAGAACCTGATGGATTCTCTATGGGAGGAGAGCACGTCATCCTTTTCAGAGGATGTACCATGGTACCAACTACTTTACAATAGGAGGTGATGAGGGATTTTCACACTTCCCCTTTAGAGGTACATCCAGGAGTGGTGAAGATGTACCAGGACCTCAGACGATAGCACTAGTGGCCGGGTATGAAGAAGGCTATGGTAGAGTTCGTTTCTCAATGCCTCACCTGTCAGTAGGTGAAGGTAGAGCACCAGGTACCAGCAGGCTTGGTACAACCTTTGGAGGTCCCGGAGTGGAAGTGGGACGATATATCTATGGACTTCGTGACTGGACTTCCAAGCACTTCTAGAGGTCACAACTCCATTTGGGTGATTGTCGACCGACTCACTAAGTCAGCTCACTTGTTACCCATCAGAGAACAGGGCTCAATAGGGAGCTTGGGACGTCTCTACGTTCAGGAGATTGTACGGCTTCATGGTGTTCCATTATCTATCTTCTCCGATCGAGATGCTCGCTTTACTTCCCGTCTTTGGAAGGGGTTGCAGGAGGCATTCAGAACGCAACTACGTCTGAGAACTGCCTTTCACCCTCAGATGGATGGTCAGACGGAGAGGACCATTTAGACCCTTGAGGATATGCTCCGTGCATGTGTCCTCAACTTTGGTTGCAGCTGGGAGGATCACCTACCCTTGGTGGAGTTCGCATACAACAACAGCTACCACTCCACCATCGGGATGTCACCATACGAGGCATTGTACAACCGACCTTGCAGATCACCGCTGTGCTGGACAGACCCTGGGGAGTCAGCACTTGTGGGACCGGAGATGGTCCAGGCCACAATAGAGAAGGTCCAGGTCATCCAGGAGTGGATGAGGACAGCTCCGAGCCGGAAGAATTCTTATGCTGACAGGAGGCGTAGGCCACTAGAGTTCGAGGAAGGCGACCAAGTCTTCTTGCGGTTCTCACCTCGACGTGGATTACGGAGATTTGGCCGAGGCGACAAGTTATCTCTGCGCTTCATCGGACCATTCCAGGTCCTCAGCAGGATAGGCGAGGTGGCTTATCGCCTGGCTCTACCACCTCAGTTGCACCGGGTGCACAACGTCTTCCACGTATCTCAGCTAGGGAGATACGTGCACGACCCGACGCATATCATTGACCATAGGGAGCTGGACATTGATGATGGGGTGACTTTTGTGGAGGTCTTGGTGGAGATTGAGGATCGACAGGAGAGGGTCCTACATGGACGGTCGATTCCTCTAGTGCGCATTAGATGGCAGCATGGGAACCTCCAGGAGAGCACTTGGGAGCGGGAGGCTCAGATGCATGCTCAATACCCACATTTGTTTCCCTAGTTTATGATGTATCTTTATGGGGAGATAAAGCCCTGAGGTGGGAGTAATGTAAAGACCCATAAAAATTCAATGAAATTTTTTTTCTTAATTTTCTTTTGGATTTTACAAGAACGCAGTTTCTGACGAAACCTGATTCCGAGGCCCGGTGTGCCCGGAATCATGTTTCTAAGTTTAGCTTGGGTATGTTCAGTGAACGAACGAGTGAGTTTTTCTAAGTTTTGAACCAGTGCTCGGAATCGAAATCCGAGTACACCGATGAAATAGCAGCGTCGCTAATTGCTTAGGAAAACCTTTTTCAGAGTTGTGTTTGATCGGGTGTGGTTTTAAAATTTTGGGTTAAGTAAAGGAATAAAATAAAATGGTGCAACCAATCTTATTTTATTTTAACCTAAGCTAAGTGGTTGGAGTGAGACCCACTATATACTACTCCACTAGGTGGGATATTTGTGGGGTGGGGCCCACATGATCCCCACCTATTCAACTTCCTCAAACCCCCTCTTTTAATTAGGTAATGCACCCGCACCCCCATTAAATGAAGTCAAATCTTGCGTTTAACAAAATATTAAACGCCTCTTTAATTGAGCGGTTTAAACATTTCAATTAATTCAATTAATTGAATGATGCAATTTTGAATTTCAAAATGTTTGGAGTATGTAATAAAATAAGGCAACTCATATTTTATTAGTGTTGTTTTGGTTGTGCGAGAGGATTTTGGAGAGAATTTTCTCTAAGTCTTGAAGTTCTTCTTCCACGACGAAGAATGCGAAGAATGCCGAGCCTTCGACGAAGAACTCCATCACCGCAAAGGAGAGTCTGTCGTACCGTCTTCTTCTCTCTTTGTAGCCGGTGAGAGACGCCAACCTCGGAGATCGACGATGCGATGCCGACGAATATTTTCTCCGTGACGCCGACGATCCTCCTCCCATGACGCCTTCTTTCGCGACGTTCAATTCCACGACGAACCTTCGTTCAACCTTTTCTTCAAGGTAGGGTTTGGGTTTTATGTCATGAATAATTTTGGGCATTCATCGATTAAATTTTAGCCGAATGATATCGATTAACGGGAGGGGGTCGGACTGCACAAACACGACCGACCCCCTTTCCTTATTTTTGATGTCCTTCATTGTGGATTGGAACGGAGATGGTGCGGTGCCGTTGCACCGCGCGGAAACGAGAGAACCGAGGCAAAGGAGTGCGGCCTTGTCACGCCGCGCCGGGGAACCACGAAGACACCGCGGCCGAAGTGGGGTCATGGCAGAGGGACGTGGTGCCATCGCACCACGCCAGTCGGAAAAAGGCCGCGGCGGCCGGCTACCCGCCCCCGGCGCCGGAGCAGGAGGTCGAGACCGCGGGGTCCCGTGGCAGCAGCACGGCCGGCCAGCCGGGCCGGCTGAACAAGGAACCAAGAATCGTAACCCCCGGCCGGCCGAAGGAGCTGCCCCCCACATGGGGGTCGCGGATTTCCAAACAGGGGGGCAACGTACCCCCCCCCCCCCCCCATCCGCTCGGCCGTTACGGCCGAGCCGCCTAGCCACGCCGGCCAGGCCGGGCGCGCCAGGCCGGGACGCACCCAGGCCGGGTCGGGCCACGCCCATCGGGCCGGGAATCACACTAATGGTCTGGACCTAGACCCGGGTCAGGTCGATCCGGTTCGGTCCGACCCAGGGGGTGTCGGGCCGGGTCGGGCTGGGCCAAAACCCCTACTTCCGGACCTCTTACATTCTTTTTCCCATAACTTGGGCTACGGACCTCCGATCGACGCACCGTCAGCTGCGATGAAATCCTCGGATCGAGACGTTCGTTTCAGTAGATTACAATCAAAGTTTTGGAGAACTTTTGGTTCGGCCAGGTTGGTTCGTACACGAAACTAACCGGGCCCTCGGAGCAGAAACACTTATAACTTGAGCTACGGACGTCCGATTGACGTGCCATCGACTTTGTTGGATTCCTCTTAGTGAGACGGACCTTTTGGATTACTCCGATCGAGGTTTGAATGCAGTTGGAGTACGCCAGGGTTGGTTTTGACTTAAAAACCAATCGGGCCCCTGGAACAAAAAAGCCAATAACTCTCAGACCGAGCGTCCGAATGACGCACCGTCTGTCACGTTGAGTTCCTGTTGACGATACGGAACTTTGGGATACATCAACTCTGGAATTAGGGTCATTTGATGTATCAGCCCTCGGCTCGTGGAGCAGACCCTTCCAAAATGAGCTTGCTATGTGCGGGAACCCTAGAGCTGGCTGTGACTACGACGACGATGACCACTGTACAGAAACCCTCCATGGGTTCGACAGTGATGACTACAACACTCAGCGATCCTGTGTGGATCAGTACCTACCGATCATGTGTGGGTCAGCGCTCAGCAGTCTGTATGGGCTAGCTCATACTAATCCTGTGTGGGTCTGATCCTGTGTGGGTCATTGCGGGGGTTAGTACCTATCGATCCTATGTGGGTCATTGCGGGGGTTAGTACCTATCGATCCTTTGTGGGTCTGAAGGTTTAGATGAATCAGTGGCTACATCTGGTCATCTTTATCGTCTTATGAATAAGTATACCTATGTGAGCTGAGTCTTGATTTTTAATCATTATCTTTGATATGATTGTTTTGATTTCCTATGTGGATTGTGTTGTGCTATCCTATGTGGACGTGATCGAACTTGGGATTAGATGCTGGAGCCGAACTGAAATTGATAACTTAGGTATATGTATGGGAATATACCTAAGTAGTGTTGGTTATTACATCATGATTGTATCTTTATTTTGTGGATTATCCTTTGTGGATTCTGGGAGAACTTCGGGGCTCTCGGGGTCCCTACTGAGTAGCTTTTACTCACCCCTGCATGGGTTATGCCCGCACTACGTTGTGTTGGATGAAGACGATGGACAACACTGATCGTGGTAGAGGCTAGTGGAGTAGTTGGTATCTGGAGGTGGACCACTGGGAGAGATGTACTCGGAGCGGACGACTGGACCTAAGGAGCTGAGGAGTCTATCTATACCCACCCTTCTGGCGGGACTTCCAGTGGATGGCTCGATGTTGTGGATTTACTTTTCAGTTGCTGTATTTTCCTTTTCAGTTGTACTTTGCTTTCAGTTTGGGTTTGTATTCTGGCCCACTTACTTTTATGCACTTACTTTTGTACCCAGTTTTACTTAGTGTTTACTTCTTCTTGCTTACTCTGTGTGTTTGTTTACTTTATAAAGGTAGTGCCTTTCCTCTTTTTATCGGGAATTACGCCTTGGTGCTAGTCACCAGCCCCTGGCCTAGGGAAGACGGGCTTGGGGTAATCACGGCACGGGCCCCGAGGATGGGTCGTGACAGAACATGCTCCATCATATGCATGAACATTCTCCTCTGCATATGGTTTTGAACATATGTTACTCTCAACGATCGCCGAGAGACCACACATCGACCTCCTCGATCGAGGGAAAATATTGCAGAAGTGAAAGCTAAATCTCAGGTGGCAAGTGGAGACACAAAGGCACCTTTCCCACTAAGATCCCCCTCGGTATAACTCTAAGAAAATAAGAAACTTTAAGACATGAATGATCAAAGACTTGGGTTCATCACTGGATTACTCCCCCAAGAAATTCCTCAGGTTAGCTACTCATGATCATGAGCATAAGAGTTCACAGTGATGGAGAAAATGGGGAGAGAAAACAAGAGAGATAGAAAAGTGGAGAAAGGAGAACACTTAAATTAAAATATGAAATTCAATTACAAATGAAAATAAAATAAAATACAATACTAAACTACATATAATGGCCAAAAAAGTCTATTCCTAAGTTTCCAACCCTTTGGAATGAAAAAGACTCACACTTTTATAGGAAGAGTGTGTGAAAATTTGGCTCCAAAAATAGTCCTCTAGAAGTATGTGCATTGATAGCCTTCTTAATGACCTAATTTTGGACTTGTTCCTTCTTGAAAGTTGTTCCCATTGATCTCCTCTGTAGACCCAAGAACGTTCAGCTTCATTGGCTAGGAAAGAAATTAGTTATGTCCGCCTCACTCAGAGTACTTAATTCTACCAGGCAGACTGTTCGTATTCCAAAACACCGATTCCCAAAGCATTAATGGCATTGGTAATGAAATAATCAGTCGTGGAAATCTTTATAAACTTGTTTCTCAGGATTTTATATAGCTCAATGTAAAATTTAATCTCCAATTGTTTGGCCATTTATGAGATGTGGTCCCAGCAATAAAATTATGCAGTTCTGTACACAGTTTTCAAGGCCTGGATTGTGAGATGGATTTGAGCTTCCAAATGATTGATTGAGCTTTGATTCAAGAAGGATAAAATTAATCCCAACGAACATAGAAACATAAAAAATAATAATATATCAATTTGGATCAGTTTATAAAAAGTTATGAATAAAAAATTAAAATAAATTAAAATTGTCTAAATCCAAAATAATCCATTTTTCCAATTAAGCTAAAAAATACCTCTAAAACATGAAACGTGACAATTTCCCCTTAAAATAACACATTGGTGGGATTAAAAACAGTGAAATTCAGAATAAAATAATTGAAAATATTTGTTCTATCAATTCCCTCACAATTAAACATTGTACTTCTGGGCAATCATCTTATACCATGGTCAAAAACAAACTTCTCAAAGCATAAATGACAACACATCTCAATTATCATATCAGTGAAAATATCATGCCTCCTATATGGATCAGAATTTCATAACTCCTCAAAAATAATGTGAATCCATTAAATCTAATGTTAATCCTCACATGCATGTTCTACCTACCTCCCTGAAAAAATATTTCTCTCTTCACTCAAGGATATTTAATGTGGAGTTTTTCTCATTCCCATAAACATGTGTGATTTCCATAGGCTTGATATCCTCCTAGTATCTCCACTTCACAAAGTCACAAATGTTTCAATCATGAGGTCTTTTTCATGGGTTGTTCTAAGGATGAGGGTTGTCAGGTATAAAATGTAAAAACATCTGAGGCAGAATGAGGAGTGTTAAGCTCTAAAGTGAAGTAAATGCATGAAAACTGTTTTTCTAAAGAATGGTGTTCTCCTCAATCAGCTCAAAAATTAATCACCTCCAAGAAGCTCTTATTTTGTGAAGTTCACACTTAGAATTTCATAATCAATGAATTTCATCCCTCTTTTCCCCATTTGTAGCATTGTTTTAACTTGAATTCAGATTTGGATTTGGAGGACTAGAGAGGCAGCTTTTGATCTTCAAAAATTAGTGAACACCCAGCCCATGTGTAATGATATTTTGGGCCACCCATCCATATTTACATCATGACATTTCTTCCACCCAAGAAGTAATAAATATGGAAACACTTTCAATTCAGCTCAAAAATATTCTTCAGGAAAGCAAAACAAAGCCCATATTCTCCCTCCCCCACACTTGAGTTCAAAAATTATCATGCATTTAACTTCTAGAGAAGGTTGGAAAGGGATAAATGGCTTGTAATGTGGCTGCCTAATAAGTTATTTCATGGATACTAGGGGATTAAATAAGGTTAGATGTAAAGGTAGGCCAAAATAAGAGTTTGATGCAAAAAGGATTTCAAAGTGATGTCTCAATCATACTTGACACATTCAATGAACACTAACATCTTTGAAAAATAGAAAAATAGAAAGTTTTGGATCACACAACATATCTCAAGATTCTCAAGAAAAAGATAAATGTAAGAATATGTCAAATAGGTTTAGAAACCTCTTGGGTTGTGCGAGATTTTCAATTTGGACAACACTAGTGCTCATGAGTTTTACAATCAATCAAACGACATCAAATGAAAAGATCAGAAATCAGAAACAAAATCCATTTAGAAATCATTTAAATCCTCAAATACTCAAATCAAGAAATGTTCCAAAAATACCAATATGGTTTGAATTTTCCAAAGTATTCGATTCAGCTCAAGATTCCAAAAAACACACCAAAAAAATAAAAAAGGAAAACAAGAAAATTTCAAAAAAAACAACATGAAAAATAAAATGAAAGCACAAACAAAAGAAATTACATAACATAAGAAAAATAAATAAAAAGAAATAGAAAATTTATAAAAAAGGGATAATTCTTGGTTTGACCCCCAAGAGGATGCTAGGTTTTTACTACCCCTAGTCAGGCAGTTGCAGCAGATTATCCCAAATCAGATGGTGGGTGTGGTTTCTTTGAGATAAACCACCACATGTGACTTTTCCCAGTGTCCATCAGTAGACACTGAGATTGGAGAAACACCAAGAAAATAATAAATTTCCCAACCCCTACGAAATAATATAGATAGAATTTGAGTTCAGGAGTGGGAGGGAATATAATATAGGGGTGATCCCTGTGAACTTCTGTGGTGTCCTCCTCCAAATGGTATGAAAGTTGTTGTAGAGGAGGTAGTCGCACCACCAACAAATTCTCCATATCTTCTTCCTTGATCAACACCACTTCATTGGTATCTTTCATATCATCCAAGGTCTACTCCATTTGTAATGTATCAGAAATTTTAGGAAAGGTGAAGTCAGAAAATAATTCAGTTTGAATAAAATTAAAACATGACGAATCAATCAAGAAATATTCCCTTTCATGTAAGTAATCTTGAAAATTGATCTCTTCTGGAAAGACCATTGGAAAATCCATCTCAGTAGGTGCATCTTCTTCTTCATCATCCAATGCAAGAGAGATGTCAAAAGGTTCTGATTTTTCATTAGAAAGTATGGGAATATCAAGTTGCAGGTTATCTTTAACAAAGTTTTTCCATGATTCTTCCAAAAAATGTTGATCTCCCATAAGTGAATCTGTTGGAATGTGTAAATCAGGGACCTCCTTGAGTAATGGATGAGTTTGGGATGATATGATTAACTCATTTAGTAGCCCCTTCTCACCCTCCTCAAGTTCTTTGACATAAAAAATGATCGGTGAAATCTCTTCCACTACTCGTTTAGGTTCAGGTTTTGGCTCAGGATCAGGTTCAGGTTATTGCATAATTGAATAAATATATTATTTAATTATTTCAGCTTTTCCCTTCAGTTTTTTTATTTCTTCTTTAAGTTCTTGAATTTGGGTTTCAGGATCATATTGAACTTCTTCATGCACCTGTGATTGGTCAGTCCATGCATAAAAATTTGAATTGAAATTCATCGTGAACAAAGATATTTTTTTAGTTTTTGAAATTTATGATTTTTTTGTGTTTTTTAAATGAATGGAAGAAAAATAATTTAAAATATATGAATAAAAATAATTAGTTAAGACCAGTTGGATCCACGGTAATGGCGCAAATTTGATGAATCATTGTCGTGCGTGCTCTCAAAAATATTTATACTAAGTGCAGCACAGTGGTTGACCTAGGTCGATCTCTTGAGGAGCCTTTTGTGGTCAATCCCTCAATACTTATAATTAACTATGTATATATAAACTAAAATGACCAGAAATTATATTTGAGAATTAAAAATACAAAACTAAATGTAAATATATAGATGCAATTCAACAGAATGAATGCAGACAAAATGATGTTAAGACAGAAAGGAGACATTCCCGAGAGCATCACCCAGAGTGAACCTTCATCATCTCATTATTAGTTTCGAATTTACGTAATAATAATTCTCCATAGTATGCTTGAAAATACTCCTCTTCATATGGTTTTGAACATATGGTACTCTCAACGATCTCCGAGAGACCACACATCCACCTCCTCGATCGAGGGAAAATATTACAGAAGTGAAAGCTAAATCTCAGGTGGTAAGTGGAGACACAAAGGCGCCTTACCCACTAAGATCCCCCTTGGTATAACTCTAAGAAAATAAGAAACATTAAGACATGAATGATAAAATACTTGGGTTCATCACTATATTACTCCCCCGGGAAATTCCCCAGGTTAGCTACTCATGATCACAAGCATAAGAGTTCACAGTGATGGAGAAAACGGGGAGAGAAAACAAAATAGAGATAGAAAAGTGGAGAAAGGAGAACACTTAAATTAAAACATGAAATTAAATTACAGAATTAAAATAAAATAAAATAAAAGACTAAAATACATATAATGTCCAGAAAAGGCTATTCCTAAGTTGCCAACCCTTTGGAATGAAAAAGACACACTCTTTTATAGGGAGAGTGTGTGAAAATTTGGATCCAAAAATCGTCCTATGGAAGAATGCACATTTATGACCTTATTAATGACAGAATTTGGGAGTTGTTACTTCTTGAAAGTTGTTACCATTGATCTCCTCTATCGACCCACGAAATATAAGCTTCATTGGACAGGAAAGGAATTAGTTATGTCCGATTCACCTAGAGTATTTAATTCTGCCAGTCAGACTGTTCGTATTCCAAAACACCAATTCCCAAAGCATTAATGGCCTTAGTAATGAAAGAATCAGGAGAGGAAATATTAATGAAACTTGTTCCTCAGGATGTACTCTAGCTCCATGTAAAATTTAATCTCAAATGGTTCAGCCATTTATGAGATGTTGTCCCAGTAATAAAATTATGCAGAGAAGTACACAGTTTTCGAGGCCTGGATTGTGAGCTGGATTTGGGCTTCCAAATGATTGATTGAGCTTTGAGTCCAGAAGGATAAAATTAATCCCAACGAACATAGAAACCTAAAAAATAATAATTTCGCAATTTTTATCAGTTTAGAATATGTTATGGCCAAAACATTAAAATAAATTAAAATTGTCTAAATCCAAAATAAGCCATTTTTCCAATTAAGCTCAAAAATACCTCTAAAACATGAAATGTGACAATTTACCCTTAAAATAACACATTGGTGGGATTAAAAACATTAAAATTCAGAATAAAATAATTGAAAATATTTTTTCTATAACTTATTCTCATGAATTTTACACTTGGTAATCTCCAAGGCAAAATATTATTAGACCAGACCCTCCTATAAGAATTATATTTTTTATGGGTCATTGGGTATTCATCTTTTTGAACATGTTTAATATTCCTTATATTTTAATATTATTATTAATGAATGTTATGAATCATGCACTTTGATGTATTTCAGAAACTTTGATGATACAATTGATGGAGAATTTGGACACATTGGGTATGTTATGTGTGACATGTTATTAATTAATAAGTTGATGAAGTAGTTTTACCTTACATATTAATGGTGGTTGATATCTTGGACCATTTATTGAAATGGAATGATCACATTAAATTCCATGGTCATGGTGTAAAGAAGAGTTTATTTTAGATTTTCAAAGAAAGATGTATCAAGCATATAGGTTGATAACATGTGTGCGCAACCTTCATGAGGAGATATTGTGACAAAGGGATCATATTACATAGTAATAATTCATGTGTGGTTTTCAAATTTTTATCATTAACTTATTTCTCTTTGGTTCCTTAACCCATATCTAGACAGTAATCATGAACTTTTTGAAATATTGCCTAATGAAAATGAGAAAGAAACCTAGACGGTCACACACTAAGTGTTTCTATTGATCTCAATTAAATTTTATTTAAATTTAGTTATTAGAATACATATTATTCATAATACCAAAGAATAAATTTTTTCAAGTTTTATTGGTCGCAAAATTTTAATAAATATTATTTTCTAGAATGTAAATAGAACATTTATTTTATTTATTGAAAATTTAATAAATACTTATTCACTAAACTATAAATAGAATATTTATTTATAAATACATATTTAATTAAAAATTTATTTGGGTATTCAATAAATGTTGAGGATGATGAGAAGACCAAGATTATTTCTGGTGACATGTATTAATTTTTACACCGGTAAAATAATATATATAGTTGTGTCAAATAACACACGTTGTAGTATAATAATAATAATAATAATAATAATAATAATAATAATAATAATAATAATAATAATAATAATATGTGACATATGGTTAAATGACGATTATTATATTATTTAAGAGATTTTTTTCAATTAAATATTATTTTAGCATAAACCCTAACTCTGTTAATAGGATATTATGCCTATTGTGTAGGGTTAATAGAGAATTGAGAATCATTTCTCACAATATACTTCTCACTAGATTCATCTTTCTCTCGTCTTCTCAAGAACAAGAAGATCGATAAAGTTTCATCAAGACCAAAGAAACATGAAGTGATCCAGACAAAATTTTCAAGATGATCGATCATGCATACTAGTACCCAACAATAAATTAGTGTTTTTTGGAGATCAAAAGATGATGTGTGGATCACCAGTTGATGGGTTCTACTTTGGGTCCTCCCTACACAATAAAGGTAATCCTGAAAATGGGTTTTAGAGGATAAAACAAATCGTTAAATAAATTTTCTAAGATGAGATATTATTTCTTCATATTTGCTTAAATTAATTATAATTTAATATGTATAATATCCAATCTAGTTTTTTTTGGATTTTTATATCAATATTTGATGGAAAAATTCCATTGTTCATGATGTTTTCATATTAAAAAATTGGAAAATGATCTATCGAATAAAAAAAAATTAATGTCTATTCACCCAAAAATAACTTACACTATTTCTATAACCCTTATAATTTACCAAACATATATAAAATATTTTTAGTTGGATGGCCAAAACTCAATGAACAAAAATTAAGTTACCAAAAACTCTTATGACTGAGGTAACATTTGAGTCAAAATAAATTTAAAGAAAATAACTTGATTTGGATTATTTTATCCCATTAATTACAAGTAAATAATGTATAGATAATTAATTGGATAGAAAATCAATATAACACCATGCAAAGGAAACATGGTGCATAACATGTGTCATGTCTTAAAGAATCATAATTGAGACCAAGAAAACCTATATAACATGAGTAAAATTTTAATAAAAACCATTTGAAATATAGGTATTTTAATTGAACATAAAATATCATTATTAAAAGAAAATTCATGATATGACATCTCAAATAGGTGGTATATACACCAAAAAAATGAAAGTATGTTCATTATACCAAACATGACTCAAAGTGAGGAATTTAAGATAAAAACCCTACACCAGTCCTGATTTGGTATTCACCTACACCAAAAATCATGAATAATTAAATTAATATTATTAAATACATACTAAGTAACCATATTCATAACTAAAACTAGTTATAATCTTCAATTATAATCATTCTATGCATATATATTAGTTAATTTTTACCAATTTTTAACAATTGGTGTAAGTAATCTTTATCATTTTAAAATAGTTTCATTAAAATGGTTTTGGTATCTATTATTTTTAAAAACTCTATAATTATTATAATATATAAGGTACTAGAATATATTATTACTAATATCTATAATGGTATAATTTCATTCCATGTAATTTTTGGTTATGAACCATGAGGTTGAAATCATCGATGAGCATATTTCAGTGTTTCTTAATGAATGAAGTGTGATTAATTAATGAGTTAAATATTATTATAACCTTAGTAAAAACACAATTTAAATATTTATATCATATTATACTAGAAAATAATTTCTGATATTCATCCATGATATAAATTCTTTGTATTGTTTAAGTAGGTCGTTAAACTGATACAAACATGAACCTATCGTGATTAATGGATGATTATGAGGTGTTTTGGTTGTAATATTATTATAAAAAATAATAATGATCTTATTTTTTTCTTATTAGTGTTATATATAATAATTAAAATGATTTATAAATAGAATATAGTTTATATAATGTCATTACTTAGAAAGAAGAGATCATTTTTCTCTTAGTTTGCTCGTTTTAAATGATAATCATTTGTTGATCATATCATTAATAGTTTCTCAAATTTATAATGATATAAACTTAATAAAATCATAAAAATAATATTTATCATTTAATCCCATCCTCATGACCATACATATAATATGTTTATGAAAATAAAATAAAAAAATCAATTGTTCCATGGGGGCGATAGTCCTCACATACACACAGTTGACAATTACATTTTCCATAGAAGGGAAGAAAGAAGTAATATGGTTTATTATTTCAGAATCATAAGAATGATATAAATTTTTTAATTATTTTATAAATTCCCCTTTTAGACCATCCTTTTAAGGTGATGAAGGAAAAAAACATGTTTCATCATGGAGGCGGTAGTCCGCACAATGCTTGAATTACAATTTCATTTTTCTTAATAGAAAATGGATAAGGTGATTTATTATTATTCACATATAATAATAAAATTCAGTATATAACCAATACTAATTTTATAAAATTGTTATTTGAAAATTATAATTGGAAAATATAAATATAAAAGAAAGAATGTTAAGTAAAAAATGATTACTCACATTGAGCACTTTGAGACTTCCTTAGAAGATTCCTTGAAAATGGATGACAAATGAAAATCTATTGTGACTAGAAGCTCAAGAGAGTAAAATATTATTATAAGGTAATGATAAAATGGTAGTTTTTTTAGAGGAAACCAATTTTTTATAAGTTCCTTAACGGGGTGGTGAGAGGATCCTTTTATAAGTGGTGAGAATTACATTTCTTTTAAATATTTCAACTTAATATAAAGAGAGCACATGTTTAACATATCAAGTGGCTAAAAAATAGAAAACTTATATAGTGGGGAAGATATAAGGTCAATAAAAACCTCATATAATCAATTCTAGATATGTTTTCATCATGTTTCAAGAATACAACTTTTTAAATTATTTCTTTTATCATTTTAACTTTTACCCTAGTAACTAGTTTTTACCTAAGGTAACATAATCCTTATGACTAAAAATAAAGTTCTTCTTATTCAATAATTTAGACCCACTAATTCAAAATTTTAACTGCATTTCATTTTATTCAATTTATAAAAGTGATAAAAATTAATTTTAAAATAAATATGTATACTTTATTAAAAACAATCTTTGAGAAAATATTACATATGTTCTAAAATATCTAATATGGGTTTGTAATTTTTTTAAATTATAAATTAACATATATAATAAATATTTTATATTATAATAATTATTCATAAATTTCTAATTAATACTTATATACTAATAATTTCATTAAAATCATGTTATTTGTAAGAACAATATTTTACATTATTCACCTAAAAATAAATTATTTTATAAAATCCCAAAAAATATTCTTAAGATTATATTATTATGATTAATCTAAAACTGGTGTTTATTTTTTCAAAATAAATTTCTAAAATTCTAAAATTCAATATTTTAATAAAATCTCAAAATATAGTGGAAAACTGTTCATATTAGAAAATAGCCTTTTAAAATATAATATATTCTTTATTCTTATTTATGAACAATTAATAATTAATTTATTGGAAATATATTACTTATATTATTAATATATATTTTTTATTATAAAACCATAATATAGTTAGTTTTTTAAAATAAAAAATCAATTTTATATAAATATATTTTTATATATAAAATGATTTTCTCATTTTTTTTCTATACTAATTTAATTTCATTAATATTAAAAGTATAAATTATTTTATTTCTATAAATATTTCTTAATGTGGTTATTTATATTCATTCCCACTAATTCAAAAGAAATTTTTTAATATTCATACTCAATATTTATATTTTTATTACAATATGTCATGATTTTATTTTAGTTAAGTGTTGCATTTATAGGACACTATAAAAAACATTAACTTATTTAAAGATAATAATGTATTTTAATTTTGGGGTTTTATATTCTCAACCTTAAATAAATTACATTTTCAAAAAAAATCTCAAAAGATCACAGTAATTTATATATGGAACTCATAATTAACCATACACCTCTAAATGATCATGGGTTTATTTATGATGTCAATTAATATTTATCTATATCAAAAAAATTATAAGAACTTTATAAAGAGAGATAAATCATTCCTAATTTTACATATAATTGTACTAAGGGAATAAGATCTATATCCATGAGGAATAACTTTCCCATAAACCTTGAAAATGATTTATATAATAATCATACCACTTGTGGTTTTTTTATAACTCAATATCCAGTAGTTGGTAAAAAAATACTTGACATATGACATTAGAAAATCTAGAGTGAAAACTAACTATCCACTACATTAGTAATAGTTTCATAGGATTTTCCTTATTCTCATGGTTGATGGTGATAATTTCCAAAATTTTACCTTGGATTTGAACATTGAGTTACATAATGCACAACTTTGTTACAATGGAAGAAACATAATTTTCGTAGCTTCTATATTTTCCTTAAAATAGTGAGTTTGATGAAATTTATCTCCATATTTAAAACATTTACCTATCCCTTAAAAAAATCTCCACACTCGACTTCCTAAATTTTTGAGATGTAGGAAATTGAATATTCTTTCTTTATCATCTTCATCACTTCATCTTTAATGAGACCATATATTTCTATTATTTGGTGTGTTTTGGAATTCAACTATGTTTACATTATTAATCATATTTTTTGATATATATTTTGGTATAATTTTGATGTTTCTCACTCTATCTCCCATTCTAATGAGTTATTCATTGAGGTAATCTCTGCATTATCCCTCATAGTTATGGTTCCTTCTAGTACTAACTAATACAAAAACCAAAAGGTATTGAATTAATGATGAAACGTTAACAATATAGGGGAATTATAATAAAAAATAACATAAAATGGATTCAACCTTAAAACATTTTACCCTTATCATCACATTAGCCTGTAATTTCTTTAGTTCAACCTACATAAATCTTAGTTAAATCTATATCATTATTGGTTCAACCTAGGTTACTTTGAGTTGGGTTCTCTTATACTTATTAACCTAATTATCAAAATAGATATCTTAAACTAACATAAACTTTATTAAAATATTATAAACCTAAAAAAATTAAATATATGCTCTCAAAATCCAGATTCTCTCTTATACTAGGAAACACGTTTAAATTAATATATACCTTAACTTATAAAACTCTACATTTCCATTTATGTTATACATGGTCATTTTCTCATTAGGTTAACTAACATAATCATATTTAAATCTCTCATAATGGTTCGTAAATAGGATGTGATTGTCTAAAGGATATCCACAAAGATTTTCAAACCAAGTGTGTAGTTAAGCCTCTTTATTGTGAACCCAGTGACGATTGAGTTAATACCCAATTCACCCTTTTTTGGGTTATTACCATTAAGTACATATATTCTAGATCCCGCATCCACTTATATTATCCATATAATTATGTAATTTATAGGAAAACTACATACACATGACTTTACCAAAACATCAGGATTTTGTCCTATACTTAGAATTGTTTCTAATATTTTCACTAAGGTTATCTAACCTTGATCCCAAATAAAATTTCATTATTTCATTAAAATTAAATCATATACATATCCAGAAGTACTAAATATTCATTTTTAAATTATGGTCAATCTTAACTTATGAACCCTTAAATTCTCCTTAATAAACATTCTAATCTCACAAGTTATCTAAACCCTTATTCTAAAACCAATTGTGATTCTCCATACCCACACTCCCATATCCAATGGTCATAAAAACATAATTTACATACTTATTTTGATACTAGATTTAAAATCTTGTATATGACTATCCTTAATTAAAAAATAAATAATTATTATTGAAACTTTTATATTTGAAGGATATTTTCAAGTTTAGATCTTTAAATAATTAGGAAAAAATAATAACTATCAAATCCCATGTCCTTTGTTTCAAATATACCTTTTTAATTGTTTATGAACATGATTAATCTATAATGAGTCTTCATTGTATCCAACAAATTCATCTATATGTGTTATCCTGTTAAATAAAATTTTTGTAATACTTTTCTTCATAACCTATGGAAATTAAAACATGAGAAGGGGTGAGATCAAATGCATAGTAAGGGAAAACATAGAACCAAAGCAATCAAGTCATAAACATAAAATAAATACTATGAGAGGTATAGGTAAATAAAATGAATATATAATTAACTTGAAATTGATATCATGTTATTTCCATGAAAATAAATAAAAAAATTGATGTCAATAATACTAATCTCATACTGACTGAATTCATAATTTCAAACATCAAAAACCTATAGTCAAGTCCTTCTTCCAAGATGTTTATCGGTCATCAAAACTATAGTAAATACATCTTGCTGAATTGGGAAGGTATACACCAAATACCCAAAATTATTTTGTCTCATGAAAGTATCAATGCATTGAGGATCTATATAATTATGAGCCCTATCTATCACTTGATTAATTCTAATTCATTCACCGTAAGATTCAATAATACTTTTCATACCATTCCTTAAGGGATCTCATACTGTATAAAACATGATGATTTGTGTAATGAGGAATATGGAATGTCAATACATGATCAACCTATGTTAGTAGTAAATAATCATCAACAATTACAATACTTCTCCCTATATCAATAAACAATATAAAATTATCACAAAACACATGAAGGAAGAAATTGGATGGTCAAAGCTTACATAATCAACTTATAAATAATTGTTCATAATGGAATAACAATATACGGAACAAAAATACTTTTCCCCATGTCAACAAAATGGATAAAATTATCATAACCCATATAGAGGAAAAATGTGGATTTAAAAAAAATTATTGCCAACTTTCCAATAATCATATATATTAAAATAAAAACATACAAAACACCAATATGTTTCCCCATATAAATTGTATAACACACTTTCTAGGTGAACATCATCCAATAGGAATTATGTAAAATGCAATGTTTACACCATATAGAGTAATGAGTATATGACTAAGTAAATAATGAAATAACATGATCATAATCCATCCAGATAAATATGGTGGATGGTTTCAAGAGAACATAACCCCAATGGAACAATAAAACATAGAAGGGTTTTGACATAATTGAAAAACACCATCGAAAACGAATGTTTCAAATGGTATCATAGAAGAATAGATCAATAATCTAATTATTAAATACCAAGAGTTCAATACCCCAAATGATAACATATATCTATCATGAAATATAAACCCCATTAGGGTTTTCTTGGAAAGTGATAAGGTAAATGAAAGCTAAAACTTAAAGAGATTTTAGAAAACATTTTTTTACATTGATGTAAAATACAAATTCACATGTCGCTTTAAAAGGTAAATTTTGAAAAGTTGACATGAAAGATTTTGAAAACATTTACTTTTAAAAAAATATTAATAATTTATACCTTAAAATAAATAAAAATATCTTGGAGAAATGATGAAAGGAAGACAGAACATATAAAAGTGAAAGGAAAATCCATTTTTTAATATTTTGAAACCCTCATTGTAAAAAGTGATATAAAAATTTATTTTTTAAAAATCATAATTTTCCCAATGGGGAATATAAAATACCCTATAATATAATATTAGGGAGGGATAACCTAAGAATAGAATAAGGAAGCTCATAAAAAATTATATAACTCAAGGAAATGAGACTTGAGTTATCAATATCCATGATGAGCAACCGACTCCAAGAAGTAAGAAATACTTAAAAATGGATTTATATGGTAAGAACATAAAAAATGAAATAATACCATATAATAAAATAAAAGTAAAAAATTTACCCAAATTATATGAAATATGTTCAAGTGAATGATCATAACTCAATGAACAGAAGTTGAGTTACCAAAAAACTATTATGACTAGGTTAACACTTGAGTAAAAATACATTTAAAGAAAAAAAATTATTTTGATTATTTTATCCCATTAATTAAAAAAATATTTTATATAAAATTTATGGGATTGTAAATAAATATAACACAATGTAAAGAAAACATGGTTCATAACGTGTATCTTGTCTCAAAGAATCAAAATTGAGAGCAAGAAAATCCATCGGGATTGAGTTACATTTTAATCAAAACCCCTTGAAAGTGAGGTCTTGTATTTGAAATTAAAATAGAATGATTAAAAATTAATTCATGATATTATATCTCATATAGTCAGTATATACACCCAAAAAATTAAATTAGGTGCATAATACAAAACATGACTCAAAGAGAGGAATTTGAGACGAAAACCCTTACCTCAGTCCTGACTTGTTATTTACTTGCACCAAACATCAAGAATAATTAAATTAATTTCATTAAATAAAAATTAAATAAAATTATTAATAAATATAACCATTTATAATTCTCATTTATAATAATTATATATATATATTATTTATTATTACCTAATTTCAACACCAGGTGTAAGTAATATTTATCACTTTAAACAAGTTTCTTAAAAATTGTGTTGGTGTCTATTATATTTCCAAATTACATACTTCTTAAAACATATAAGCTAATATAATGGATGTATATTTATATTTATAAAGTTATAATTTAATTCCATGGTATTTTTTGTTATGATCTAGGAGGTTGAAATCGATGACGAGCATGCTTCAGTGTTTCCCAATGAACGAAATGTGATTTCTTAATTACTCAGTTAAATATTAATATAACCATAAAAAACAAAACCAATTTTTTTACATATTTAAATAATTTTATGCCAGTAAATAATTTCTCATAGCCATCCATGATATAAATTATTGGTATTGTTCAAGTAGGTTGTTAAACCAACCCAAACATGAAACCACCATGATTGATGGGTGATTATGAGGTGATTAAGTTGTCATGTCATTATAGAAAAATAATAATGTTCTTATTTGGTTATTATTAGTGTGATATATCAGAATTATAAATATTTTTAAAGATAATATAATTTATATAAAGTCATTACTTATAAAGAAGTGATTATTTTCCTCTTAGTTCACTCGTTTTAAAAGTTTGAATTAATGATAATTGTTTGTTGGTAATGTCATTAATTGGTTCTATAATTTGACTATTTATTATTTAATCACATCATAATTAACATCCATTTAATATTTTCATTAAAATAAAAAATAAAATAAATCATTCCATGGAGGCGGTAGTCCACATGTACACATGGTTGACGATTTCATTTTCCATAGAAGGGAGAAAAGAGTAATATGGTTTATTATTTAAAAATAATAATAATCATATATATATATATATATATCACAATTATTTATTATATTCAAACTTTATACCATTATTTTAAAGTGGTTAAGTAAAACAAAACACATTGCATCGTGGAGGCGGTAGTTCTCACATAACACGAATTACAATTTCCTTTTTCTTAATTGAAATGAGAAAAGGTGATTAATGATTATTATCATAGAATAAAAAAAATAAGTATATAAAAATAATTATTTCATTATATAATTATTTTAAAAATATAAATTAAAAATATAAATATAAAATAAAGAGGTTAAGTAAAAATGATTACTCACATTGAGAACTCTTAGATTTCCTTGGAAGATCAATTGTAAATGGATGGAAAGGCTAATCTATTTTGACCAGAAGCTCAATAGAGTGAAACATAAATCTAATTTAAGGAAATATGGAATTGTTTCAGTAGGGAACCTAATTTTTAGGGGTTCCTTGAAGGGGTGGAAAGAAACCCCCTTTATATGTAATGAAAATGACATTTTCATAAAAATTTTAACTTATTATAAAGGAGCTATTTTTAAACATGTAAAGTGGATAAAAAAATGGAAAATATTTGATTTGGGGAGATATAAGGTCTATGAAAACCTCATAAACTCAATTATGGGGATTCTTTTATCATGATTTAAGCCCTTTACCTCTTGAATTATTACTTTTATAATTTTAGTTTTTACTACAGTAATTAGTTTTTACCTAAGGTAACATAATATTTGTGACTAAAAATAAAAACGTCCTCATTAGATAATTTGAACCTAATAATTCTAAATTTTAAATCTATTTAATTTCATTAAATTTATGAAAGTGATAAATTAATTTTGATAAAAAAAATATAATCTATTAATAATTTTTTTGGGAAAATATTACTTATGTACTAAAATATGAAATATGGGTTTTAAAATTATTATTTTTTAAATTATAAAGTCACATATATAATAAATATGTGATCTTATAGAAAGGTTTCCTGAATTTACCATTAATATTTTATATACTAATAATTTCATAAAGGTCATGTTATTTGTAAAAATGGTTTTTGTCATTATTCACTTAAAAATAATAATTTTAGAAAAATAATATAAATTAATCTTAATATTATATTATTTTTC